>JAZDUH010000486.1:0-1200000 GCA_036419115.1 Scarus forsteni | reverse complement strand
ATATAAATAAGAACAGTCCAAGTATTGAAGTAAAACATTGTTTAAAGAGTTTAAAAGCTGCAAAAGTCTCATTAAAATACAGCATCCATCTATCTATCTATCTATCTATCTATCTATCTATCTATCTATCTATCTATCTATCTATCTATCTATCTATCTATCTATCTATCTATCTATTGTGTTGATCTTATATTTGTACATAGAGTCACTTGCACTGTGCTATAGGGTTTTATCTTTTTTTGTTTTGCTCTGTTTACTTTTATAATAAATAATAATTTATTTATATCTTTATAATTATTTTCAACTAAAAAAAGTAGAAGCTCTCCGATCTCATTGTACATTCAGCATAAAGACAATAAAATCTCTTCTGTTCTGTTCTATAACAGTCAGGAGTCTGAGATTCAAGTCCGGATTGTGGTCTTAAAATCAGGATTAAAGGATTCAAGTCCGGATTGTGGGATTTAAATCCGGAATACAAGTTAAAGTCAGGAGTAAACTAGTTAAAATCAGGATGATGGGGTTTCAGTCAATAGTTGGGGTTTAGAGTCAGGAGTTGTAGATTAAAGTCAGGATCAGTATTTTAACATTGATGTTAGTGAAATCCAATACAAAATATAGGACTACTAAACCCATATATGCCATCTAAACAGGCAGTTCTGTCTTTCCCCCACTAGATGTCGCTCTAAACAAAGCATAAATGCATTTAAGAAAGTAATTTTTTTATATATTTTTTAATTCAAAGTTTGTGAAATACAAATGTGTGGAGTTTTCCTATTTTCAAAATATGTATGTTTATTGCGTCCTCTAGGGGCAGTATTCTAACTTGTGTTTGGACGATAATTAGTCTCTTTTGTTGTGCCTCGTGTTAACCGGTGAAGCCGAGCTGGTGAGTTATTGTTTACAATAAGTAATTATAACTTGATATAACTTGGGATAAAACTTATTAGTATGTTTGTGCCTTTTAACATCGTACTTTGTTGTTATTTTGTGTTTTCTAGTTGATTACCTGTTGCTGACGGCACGAACTTTCACTGTTTAAATGCCTGTGGAGAGCATGTGTGATTGCTGAAGGCCAATAAACAAGTTATAAAGCATAAAGATCGTGTCGGAGCTGAGTATGACACTGTTTCGCCGGTCAAGCACACCCCGTGCGGTGGGATTATTGGTTTGACACAGTCAAATTCAGTAAAAAAACGTACAACAAACATCATGAACAGTCAGTCATTCCAGTTCATGAACAGTGATATCAATGCATTGGTTTACAACCGTATGATAATATATAAATCTTTATTGACCAAAGCAATAGATTAATACATAAAGAAAATAAAACAAAAACAAAACAAAATAAAAATATTCTTTAAGGCAGATTTCATGTAAATATTGTGCAAAATACAATTTATTCATGACAGTTTATTTACTAAATACCTTTGTGTAAGTATCAAACATTTTCATATATTTCTTATTGGTTATTTTTCTAAGAGACTTGAAATAATATTCAATTTCAATCAGGAACAATTTAAATAATGGAGTAGCTTTTTGAAACTTCCGTTTATGGATGTGAAATTTCCCTTCTAAAATAAAAAGATTAACAACAGTGCATAGATGTTTTTCTTTGAATTCAAAGTATAAAATAATATCCTTCTTAACTTTGATTTCATGAGATGTTTTTCTTAGAATGTAGTTTTTAAATTCTTTCCAAAATGTGTTACTGTATGAGCAATCATGAAATAGGTGATTTGCTTTCAGGTTCAGTTTTACAAAAGGTGCATATGTTTTCAATGTTATGAAATCTTGATACATGTGAGTTGGATGGATATATGTTGTGTAGTATTTTTAAGTGTAATTCTCTGATCTTGTTTGTTACACAAAGTTTAAAAGGAAAAAGCCACGCTTTGTGCCAGTTAATATTAATAAAAATAGCTTTCCAGAAGGATTTCCCTTGTGGTGTTATCATCTTAGTATTATAGAAACATTCTCTGATGTGCTCATTAATGCATTTTTTACTTAAAATATCAATACCATTGACATAAAGTGTATCAACAGTTGTAGGCTGCATATTTTGTTTTTTGTAGCTTTTAATTAATTCTATCATACCGCTAGGGATAGAGTTTATTACAGAGCTAAATTCTTTAAATTCAATAGGGAATGCTTTTTCTGCGATAAAATCTTTGTAAGTAAGTAACTGACCATTGCAGTTAACTAGATGTTTCAAGTAGATTATATTTTTATCAATCCAATTTTGTAGATAGAGGGATTTTTTCCTTTTGTGATATATTCGTTATTCCATATGATTGATTTGTGTGAAGAAAAGTTATGTAAAAAACACATTTTCCATGCCAACATAGCTTGTTGATAAAATGCTGACATTTTAACTGGTAATCATGAAATATTATAGAGGGATCATCAGTCTTCATCATCATAAAGCTGCGCACGCATCTTGACCGCAGAAGCAGCGTTTAGCTCTACTCATTCAGACGAGTTAGCATTTTTAAACACTAAATTCAACCTGTTAGCAGCATCAAAATGTACGGTTGTTCTGTGGACAGCTGTCAAAAACAATACTACACAATCGAGGCAACTTCTGTCAAGTTTCAACTGTTACAGAGCAACCGGTGTTTCGGAGTTAATAGCGACCATGCTAACTAGTGAATTTCAGCCGACGGTATGGACGGTAGCCGTGATTAACAGCCGAGAGTCACCAGTTAACAGGGTCACCTGCAGCTTTACATTGTTTATAGAATACAACCACTGCGTGTGTGTGTCAGCGCTGTGTGGCTGAACTAACCTCTGAACTGGCGAGTTTGTTTACATGCCCTTTGCGCATGCAGTGCGGCTCATTGTTTCAGGGAAGACCGGCAGCTACAAATCAACTTTCTTCTTCCAGTTTTGTGCAAAATGGGCCGAATGTCTATGGGATGAAGATGTTGTGGAGGAGGACTTTGAATATGATGGGTGTCCTTACAGTTTGGAGCCACAGTATACAGATAAGGAGCTCTTAGAAATGAAGAAGCGATCGTAACGCTCCGGAGAGTACTGCGCATGCGCAGAGGTACCCGGTCTTCTTCGTCAGTTCAGAGGTTAGTTCAGCCACACAGCGCTGTGTGGAGAGACACAGGCTGCAATGGCGGTCCATTCGGAGGAAATCATGATGGAATATTGGTGAAAAACATGAGTTTTTGGACGATTAATGCAGTTTTAGGAGCGGTGCTAACATGCCCTACAGGCTACCATTATATCGGTGTCCGCTGCTCGATTTTGGATCTAAATATCTCCCGAAGCACCGTTTGCATCAGGAAAGCCTTCTGGGTGAGTAGATTGTTGTTCTTCATTCTATAAACAATGTAAAAGCTGCAGGAACCGAACTTTTCCTTTAACAGGGTCACAATTTACACTGACACACCAGCGCGTCTGCGTGTGTGTGATTAAATGTGTCTTCTTTATCCGACCTCAGTTAACCAGGTTTGACTGCAAACAAGCAATATTAACTGCTGATACAGATCTGACTTTGCTTATTTAATGAAAAAGTTGGTTTGGGGCTGAGGTTATGACCAAACATGGACTCAATAGCCTACAGACAGTAAATAATGAGTGATCCTATAAATTATGATTAACAGAAACAGATTTTATGAACAAAGTAAAATTACGTAATATTATAAAATGATGAACTAGTCTATTAACCCTGAAATACACAACCATTAATATTCTGATTTGGTGCAGTTCTCTGGTTCTTTTATTATGAACTGAGTCTCAGACTCAGCAGTCTGTGTGCTCTTTTTGGTCTGGGAGGGTTTCTGATTTATTGACACATGTTTACTTCCTGGGGGGTATTCCACGAAGCTGGCTAAAACAGGCTGGGCTTTCACCGGTAAGAGTGGCTTGAATAAGCGGCAACTTTAATCTTAGCTGCATGTTGTTCCACTAACGAGGCTCGGCTGATTTTCAGAGACGCTTATTCAAGCCAGGCTGATCCAAGCTGAGGCTGAGCGCGCGTCCGGGGGAGAGAGAAAGCCCTGACCTGTCGATTGTCAAAATGACGAATTCATGGCAAAACCAAGAGCAGAGACGTCTTCAACTGCGGAGCAGAAGCTCCTCGTGGAGTTGTATGAGGACTACAAGGGGAAAATAACAAAAGGGCAACACGGCTGCAATTAATAAAGCCAAAGACGCTGCCTGGCAAAGCACTGCTGACCGTTTAAAATATATAATGAAGCGCTTCGCCTGTGCGTGCACACGCATACTTCTGCATGTTTAGATTTTCAGAGGGCATGATTTTAAACCCTGATCGAGTTTCTGCTGGGGCTGACGACCTTTTTTCTCACCCTGAAGTCCCTCACACTACTGTGGCCCTGAGGAGATCGATCTTGATGAAATGAAGCTGATCAACACCTGTTAAAGAAGTTGATTTCTCCATATATATGTATGTTTGTATATATCTATATAGGCTATATATCTATATCTATATCTATATCTATATATATATATATATATATATATATCTATATATCTATATATATATATACATACATATATATGTATATATATATATATAAATATATATATATATATATATGTACTGTAGATAGATAGATAGATAGATAGATAGATAGATAGATAGATAGATAGATAGATAGATAGATAGATAGATAGATAGATAGAGATTAAACAGCATAGTCTGTTTCATTGTTTCTGTGTAACGTGATGGTGGTTTTTACTTTACTTGTAGGCCTACTTCATGTTCTTGATTTGACAAATATTTATATCCATCATAGATGAATATATCAGCAACATAGGTAACACCTAAAAAAGTAGGACTTAGCAAAAAAAAGGGTAACTTCATGGGGTGATGTTTCATCAAATATTGAATAAAACAGTAGAAAAAACATGTAGGCCTACAGAGGAGATGTAATTTTTTTATTAGGGATGATAGTGCTGCAGTGCCCTACATTTAAATAAGGGAGAAGACACAAATGAGCTGTCCACAAATAAAGAAGTTATCTCATCATTTGGCATCACCTCTAGATTGTCATCATGTTCAGATTGGACCACTGGTAAAAAGAAGGTATTCTTTATGGAAAACTGTGGCTGTTGTCACCTTCACCTGTCACCTTTTTTTAAGATAATTTGTGCCTTTATCCTGTTACGTGTGGACTGCACTTAGAGGGTGAAAGAAGGAAATAAATCAGATACATTTTCATATTGTCTCCGAAGGTGGATTCGAACCCACGGCGCAGTGAAAAGTAAATTCACATGCGCTTCAATGCCCTGCAGCCTAGCCACTCCTCCACCTTCCAACTGATGTCAAAGAGAGAAAGTGCAGTTAACATGTCTTGATTACGGTTATTCCGGCGTTATTTAAAAAAGGTCTTAATGTACGTCACCGAACAAGAACTTCATTGAGATCAAGATGAATTTAATGTGTAACATGCAGTTTTCAAGGCGTCTTTCTGAAGCTCGTCAGAACCTTCTCTGACATGGAGCTAAAGTAAGCTTGACTGTTAGCCTGCCCCGGACCAGGCTTGTCGCTCTGGCTGAGTTACCATGGTCACCAAGCCAGGCTAGCCCTAAGCCTTGTTAGTGGAACAAAACTCTCACTAAAGTTAGCGAGGCTGACCGAAATAAGCCAGGCTTAGACCTCAGCCAGCTTCGTGGAATACCCCTCTGGTCTGTCACAGTCTAGTAAGTGTCCATGGATAATGCAGTGTTTTTGGTGGTTAATCCCCCACGTCGGTTGACAAACTATTACACTCTGCAGTGCTTCTGCACCCAAGTTGCGCGCGCATCCGCCATTGTTGACAAACAAATAATCCCTCTATAGATACATGACAACAGGAACTGAAGCATTTAAGAAAGTAACCTGCAGCTACTATGTTACTGTGACGTCACTTCCTGTATCTTCGCGCTGCAGACGTTCCTCCTTCAGCGATGAACTTAACTGGTATAAAAACCGATAAATAAATAATAACCCTTGCACATTTCATTTAAAATCTTGGAAGTAGGTGTTAATAAGTTGTTCTCTTATCAGAAAACGAGCTGTGAACCAGAGGGAGATAAATTCTGTCGAGTTATTTATGACAGAGAGACTCCGGTGAGTTAACCTCCATGGTCTGTTGTGTTGCTAACCATTGTGAGAAGATGGCCTAAATAAGCTATTTATGAACAAATAATGTTGCTATAAGACCAAATAGGGTTAGTGAAGGGTTTTACAATGTTAACACTACACTTTATTGTCCACTGTTGTATAGTTTTAATGGTTTAAAAAGATCGAGAATGCAAATTTTTAATGCTAATCGTTAGCGCGGGATGCTAACGCTAACAGGTAGTCAGTGTTCAGGAGTGCTAGCTCATGCTAATCGCTAAGCTCAAAGTAGTGATGGGTAGATGAGGAGTCATTGAGGAGTCATGAAGCGTTTCAACACATTGCCAAACTGTATTGATACTGTTGATACTGTGTCATTGAATACTGACACCTGCTGGACCTTAAAAATCCCTACAGGCAACCTCGTTGACAGACTCAACTGACGCTGATTCGATGACCTAGTATATACATTAATATAATTAAAATCATTGTAATATATATTGTATTATTTCATATCTTCATTGAAGTTTACAATATCTTTGATATTTTTAGATACGGTCCAGTGTTTCCTCTAGGTTCATTGCCTTGGGGCGGCGGGGGGGGGGGGGTGCTCACCACGACAACAATAGTGAGCACTGTGGGTACACAACTACAACATTCTCAAAAAAAAATTAAATAAGTTGCATAAAGTATAAAAAGTATTTAAAAAAAAACAGGAAGAATGTAACATTTCATGTAACCATGTAAGCTCAGCAGGTGGAGAGAAGATGAATCATAAAGTTATAGCAAGTGACTGACAATGAGGAGAAACTACATGCTGAAAGTTTCCTACACTGCTGCTAGCTGTGCTTCCCTTCTTAGTAAGGACAGTCGGCTTAAAAATGCTGAGATTTTTGCTTGGGAGATTGTTTGGTAAGCTTCAGGTCATCCATTAATGTTTGTTTAAATTGTTTTTTTTATTATATTTTTTTTACCGTTATGGTCGCTCCTTCATCCGCCGCCTGAGTGTGAGTGTGTGTGTATGTCTGTATGTGTAGTGTGTGTGTCTTTATCATCCCCTTCACACAACGCGCCGCTTCAAGTCATTTCATTGAGGGACAGGCGGCCGACAGCACGCGGTTTGGACCACCACGGTAGAAGCGGTTGCCGCCGAAGAGCACGCGCACAGATTTTGCCCTGCTGCTCAGAGTCCCCTGTGTTGAACTTCCTGGCTGTAGTCGCCTGGCAGCAGCAAATCATATCGTACTATCGAAGAACTGGACGTGGGAAAGCATTTCTGCTGAATTGTTTTTAGGGAAGGGAGTGTCATAGTAGTAGCTATGTCAGAGTGAGCATCTTCAGAGTAGACGATCTTTGTAGTGTTCACGCTGCTAAGGGGGAGCCCGGGGATTGGCTGAGGGTTACGGAAGTGTAGACTGAGAGAGAGAACTACTAACTGTATGACACGCTGTTTGAGTCTGTTAATAAAGAGAATTAACGATTCAGAAGTTATGCTCGTTCTATGACAGGGAGTGTTGTGAGACACTTTTAGGTGGCCTCTGCTCTGACGTTTGCTGAATCACCGCTATGTCTCGGACCGCGGTGGCAGCATCCTCAATAAAGACTGCATGTGGGCTGACTCCGCCCGCAGAGAGACGGTTTGGTTGCCACGCGGCTTATCGGTGTTGCACAAGAGGAGCGGGGGAGGAGGCGTTTGTCAGAGCGGAGAGGAAAAATGCATTTTATTAAATGTAAGCAAACCATAGCGACACAACTATGGGCAAGATAGTTATCTGCCTAAGCACCCGCGACACCCGATTTAATGCAGGACTCTGATGTGAAGGCGGCGACATGATGCTGCGGTGGTGTATTTACAGTTAAAAAAAAAAAATTGCAGGAGCGGCGGGTAGGATTTAGGAGCGGCGGCCCGCCGCTCCTAAATGAATGTAGAGGAAACACTGCGGTCAATAAAGAATGTGAACATGTATCGTAACGTGAAAATCTAAGTGACAAATTGTGAATGACAATGCTTGTTGAGTAGGATTTTTTAAGTGACAAATATATACACATGTGTATTTATATATATATATATATATATATATATATATATATATATACATATATATATATATATATATTACTGCTGTCAGGCGATTAAAAAAATTAATCTAATTAATTCCCGGATTTATAATTAATTAATCTAATTAATCACATTTTAATCTCATATCTGCTTAAAGTACCCAAATAAAGAATTTGAATTCTAGGATATTATAAAATTGTAATGCAGGACTAATCAAATGAATACACTAAGAAGTGAAGATTTGTAAATCCACATTTTTATTGGTGACTAAATAAAACCAAAGTCAGAGCAACTTGTCCAGAAAATTCTAAGCTCAATCAGGCAACTCAAATTACACTTTAAGTGTGTTTCATAAATCAAATTCAAAATAAGAAAAAGGTCGAGGACATCCAGCAAAACAATTAGGCCTGATGCATTATTAAAGAATGTAGTACAAGTATAGATAAATAAATTCAAAAATAAAATAAGACTAAGTCTTAAATAGGCCATTCCTGTTGTCACCTGGGCTTTGTTTGGTTTGACTAGAGACACATGTGTGAAGTGACATGTGCCACTGCCATGTACGGGTCCTTCAGCTGGACAATATCAAAATGTTTGTGTGCTATGGTTAATCGCGATTAATTTTTTTAGTGCATTAATTTGTGTGTAATTAATTAATCTAATTAATGCACTAAAGTGACAGCCCTAATATATATATATACAGTATATATAGTATTATTATTATTATTATTATTATTATTATATTATTATATTTACAAACTTTTCCCTGAACCCTTCACTCAACATTGCTGAGGGGCTGCCAGTCCTTCAGGATGAAATTCAGCAGAGCCTCATCCAGCATCTGCTTCCATGGAAGCTTGATGGTTAAAAATGAAGTAAAGCATAAATTAATAAGCATTTATTATCAATAAAGCAACTGTGAGTAAATTGTAGAGTGACTGTATACCGGAGTTTATCCTGGGTGTATCTGGGACTTCATTCTCATGCCTGGCTCTATAATGCCTCAGCATTGAAGAGGTGCTTTTGTTTAAATAAGACAGTTCTGTCAAACAAATGCGAAATTTAACCTGCAGAAAATGATATGGATAGTAAACTAAGAGTCACTTTGAAATTCATTTGAATTCAGATAGATCAAGTGGAAACTCTGAGAGGAGGAGGATGAAATAACAAGGATATTAAAACAAATACCTTATTTTCCGATATGACATCAAAATGGTCCCACACGGTGGAAACCTTTCTCTTTGCTTGAGGCTGTGCCATAATTCTTGATGAATTTAATGATGATCACGTCAGATCGGATCAAGTCAAGTCAAGTCAAAGTTTATTTATAGAGCACATTTAAAAACAACCTCGGTTGACCAAAGTGCTGTACAGGGGTACAAAATAATCTCTCATACACTTTATATTAAAAACCCAGTAATGATAATAAAACAGTAAAACCAATTAAAATGAGCCAAACATTAAATATGCATAAAAACAGAAATAAAATAAGGATAAAAACAATAAAAGTAGAGTAAAAGAGAGGAAAGGGGATAAAATATAAGGGATAAGAGATACAAAGATAAAAAGAGATGAAAGAGATAAAAAAACAAGATTACTCGTTTAGTTGGGATTGAACGCCAAAGAATAGAGATGGGTTTTTAGTAGTGTTTTAAAGTGCTCAGTTGACTGTGCAGCTCTAACCTGGATAGGTAGGCTGTTCCACAGCTTTGGTGCCGCCACCGCAAAGGCTCTGTCCCCCCGAGTGGGGAGCCTGGACCGAGGCACTGCCAGGAGCAACTGGTTAGATGACCTAAGTGCCCTGGTAGTCATATGAGGCTTTAACAATTCAGTTAAATAAGGTGGAGCCAGACCATTCAAGCACTTAGAAACAATCAATAAAACTTTAAAATGAACTCTAAAATCAACAGGCAGCCAGTGCAAAGACGCAAGGACAGGTGTAATGTGGTCAAAGCGTGTTTTGCCAGTCAGCAGGCGCGCAGCTGCATTTTGGACGACCTGCAGAGGATGTAGGGCTGACTGGCTAAGACCTACAAATAGAGAATTACAGTAGTCCAGGCGTGATGTAACAAAACAGTGAATAACCCTCTCAAGATCTTTTTTTGGGAGATTGGCTTTTACTTTGGCCAATAATCGTAATTGGTAGAAGCTTGTTTTCACAGTGGAACGTATCTGCCTGTCGAGTTTAAGTTCACTGTCCAGAATAACACCAAGGTTTTTTGCAAAGCCATGGCAATAAGAACTTAATGTGCCAATGGCGCTGTCATACCCATCAAGAAGGTTTTGTTGACCAAATAGAATTATCTCACTTTTATTTCAGTGATCAGAGACTCTTCTGGCCGATTTATCCCATTGACAGATGCGCTTTTTTATAAACACAGTTTGGCGCGTCAGCGTCAGTTCGAAACAGTTCCTGTATCGGTCACGTGACCTTCTTGAAGCGATACACACCCTGACACGGGGTTTTGCTCTATGAGCTCGACGCATGTGCCGACGCATCGGTGTTGCCGGACCCATCACTAGCTAAAAGCTAATGCAGCTCAGATAGGCGGCCAAGACAGTGTGTTAAAACCATAAAGGGTCATTTCAACTGTGTTAAATAAATTAAATCACTTTGTTTCAACGGATTTAAGCCACTTATGGATTAGTTCATTTTATAAATATGTTTATATTTCCTGTTATGAAAAATGTATTCTTAAGGAAAATTACAAAGTTATCTCAATTCATTTTCATGGTTCATTTGAAATTTTTTTAAAAATATGTTTAAAAGAATTAAAAAGGCATATGTTAAGTTTAAAAGCTCATTTTAAAAAAAGTTAAATACCGAGTAAAAAGTGGTTAAAAGGATAAATAAATCATTTATTTTGCTACGGTAACTTGATAAAAGGTAATTCATGACCAGAAATGTATTTATATTTTGTGGTTATACGTACTAATTGTTATTCAAGGATTCAAGATTCAAGGATTCAAGGAGTTTTTATTGTCATTCAACACATGTTAAACATGGATAGAACGAAACTGTTTACCCTGGTCCTGGTGCAAGCCCAAATAAAAGAAATAAGAATAAACAAATATATAAAAATATAAGAATAAAAAAGAGAATAAAGAAGAACACAATTTAACTAGCCTTTATAATAAGCCTTTATAATTGCTAAAATATAATTTATAATAGCCTTTGTAATTGTTATGACGCATAACAACTTATTTCATTGTTATTCAAAGTATTTCCTTGGTCTTTGGATTGACATTTCATTACCATCTTAAGAATATAGCCAGAGTCCGCCCGTTTCTCTCTCAGGCCAGCACAGAGGTGCTGATGCATGCTTTTATCTCCTGCCGTTTAGATTATTGTAATGCCCTGCTCTCTGGTCTTCCCAAAAAGAACATGCACAATTTACAATTACTGCAAAACTCAGCCGCACACGTGCTGACGAGGACCAGAGGGCGGGAGCACATTACGCCTGTTTTAAAATCGCTGCATTGGCTCCCTGTGCGTTTCAGGATCGATTTTAAGGTTCTTTTATTAGTTTTTAAGTGTCTTAACAGTGTTGGGCCATCTTATCTATCCGAAATACTTTTACCTTATCAACCCTCGCGGACCCTGAGGTCCTCCGGTGCTGGCCTTTTATCAATACCACAAGTTAGAACTAAAACTCACGGGGAGGCGGCATTCAGTTATTATGGTCCCCGACTGTGGAACAGCCTCCCGGAGAGTCTCAGGGCGCAGAGAATGTTGATATTTTTAAAAGAGGCTCAAGACCCATCTTTTAATCAGGCTTTTAACTGACTAATTTAACTCCTCCTAATCCTTTTATGCTTACCCATATTTTTACACTTTTTATCATTACTTTATTTATATTATTATCATTATTATTATTATTATTTTATTTTCTTATTTAGCTTGGTCTATCCTTTTATATTATGTTATTGTTTTATTTCGATGTTTTAGATTTAATTTATTTCACATTATCTATTTAATCTATCTTAAGATTACTGTTTTATTCCCTCAGTTTTAGCTTCTGTACCTTTTATCACATTTTACTATTTTAGCCCCTCTGTTTCCCAGTGTTTCCTCCTGGGGGCCTGTCACACCGGGAGCTGATTCTGGTCCACTGATTGGGGCGCTGTCTCGTGGATGGCTCCGGCCCTGGTGGCTGCAGAGCTCTACACCTTGGTGTGGAGCCTCCTGTCTGCCTGGGCTGGGGTGGTCCCTGTGGTGGCGCCCCCTTCAGCCTTGGACCATGGCTCCTCCCGGTCTGCACGGCCCCCAAAGGCGGCTTTTTCCTCACCTCAGATCTTGGTGCCCAGCCATGTCTCAACAACAGCAACAGCCTGTGTATGCATGTGGGTGTGAGTATGTGTATGTGTGTGGGTGTGTGTGTGGGTGTGTATGTGTGCGAGTATGTCTATGTATGTGTTCGGGTGTATATATTTGTGGGGGTGGGAGGTTTGGGTTTTCATGGTATTTGCCTATTGCTTTGCTTTGTTTTTGTTTTGTTTTTGTTCTTATCCTGTGAGGCACTTTGTGTTGCTAAACGCATGAAAAGTGCCATATAAATGAAATAAAGTTGAAGTTGAAGTTGACATTATAAAATAACTAAAAGAACTAAGAAGTTATAGAGGTCTCATGTTAGAAATAGAAGAACTTACAATTCTGCACTTTTTGTGTAGGTTGGTTTTTTTGTTGTACTACGAGAAATTCTGATGAACAGTGATGTCGAGCCTTGCCCAGTGAGTCTGAGGTGGTCTTGGAAGTGGTGTGGCCATCCATGGGACCAGCCAGAGGACGTTGGATATTGCTTGATTCACTCTCCCTGATTCCAGATAAGATACTCACGCACTATTAACCTACCCGGGTAGTAGCAAATACAACTGACATAGATACAAGACGTTAAAGACTGAACTCAAATACATTGATATTCCCCTTGAAAAGAAGCGTCAGAGTTGGAGAGCCCAATTACATGGACTATTTATTTTTATTTTGTTTGTTTATTTTTACAAAGTTCTATTTTGTTTATTTCTTACTACACTGCTGTATGTATTTGTCATCTGTTCAAATCAACACTAACTCCTTTTGTGGATCATTCAAGTGTTCACTCCTCCCAAACCCAGGTGATGTTAGTGTCTCATTTGCCCAATTCAGTTAGGACCAGAGGTGCTACATTAGGATTAGAGGATTTAAACCGAGACTATGAGCTTGCAGTTGTTATTATGAGCAGGGGTACCTAATGATGTGGCCAGTGAGAGGCCAGATGGTCCAGGAGCCGTGAGCATCACTCCAGGCTGGCAAGACTCTGAGCTAAAATAATGTGAGGACAACATCAGTTTGAGGACTTTATTTTGGTGTGAGGGACAGTGGAGACAGCAGAGGGCGCTCTCGTTACACAAAATAAAAACTAGACATCACTGAACACTTCACCTGTCTACAAACTAAGAGTAAAACAGAAATTCAGAAAACATAACAAATGCCTTGAACTTTACAATTGATATTTCAGACTAATATGTTAAAACGTAGAACTAGACAAAAACAAAAACAACTTAGACGACTAAATTATGACTAAAACTAAAAGATATTTGAAGCAAAATAAACTGCTGTACACATTAAGTCTGGAGATCAAGTCAGTTGAGTGATGGAGGATCAACCCTCACTTCCTCTCTGCTGTTTGTTCTCTCAATCTGTCGAGCTGCAAAAGAAAAACACACAGAGATGATGGACAGTTTGACCTTGAGGGGTTTGATTCCTCTCAGTTGTGTGAGAAGTAAACTACAAACATGGCGATGATTACAGGATCTGGAACAGGAACTACCTGCTCAAACTTTTGGAATTTGAATGATATACTCATGACTTTAGAGCCTTAGCTGGATCTTTAGTTCATCTCACTAAAAGTTAATTTGTTTTGATAAATGTAATGAAGCATGAATTAATTTTACAAACACAAACACGTCTGTTCTGCTCTACTTCATGTTTTCATGGTAGATTTTGTCACATTCTGTTCAGTCATTTGCCTTTTTCTCATTTGAGACTGTCCAATGTTCTCACCTTTTCTCCAGGTAAACACCAGGATGCTGATCATGATGGACAAATAGAGAATCACAAGCCCCAGACGGAACAACACTGTCGTCTTCTCACCTGCAGCACAAAGAAAAAACGTCTACAGATGCAGCAAACTGAAGCTGGGGAATGAGGCATGGTTGTTGGGAATTAATATTCTATAAACTGTGATCTACTGGGATTGTCCCGTACAACCATCTCTAAGCTTCACAGAGAATGGTCCATAAAGAGATAATATCCAGTGTTTGGCACAGGAGCATAAAAGGAAGACTTGACAGGATGGATAAAAACGACCCTCCTCTCCACTTCCTCACTCCTGTCAGTCCTCCGATTGTTTCAGAGGTAAGCAGTAAAATTATTTTTCACGTTTACTTGGGAACTTTAATACCCCCATGAACTACCAGCTCAACTGTTTGACAGAGGTCATCATTAAATTCAGAAAAAATATTTAATGTTTAAAAAAAAACAGAACAAATCAAATCATTGTTTGGTCCCATTAACACTTTAGTGAACAGAGAAAACCACAAACAAACCAAGTTTTAAAAGCCAACATTTGTGTGATTACGTAAAAATGCACAAATTATTGGAACAAAATCAATTAGATAAAAGCAGAAATATCTGTAAAAATCTGCAACAATAACTTAAAATAGATGACATTGAGTTAACCAACACAAAAATGCTTTTTATGAAAAACAGACTTCATATGTGTATAAATAAATCCAACAACAGAATTTCATTTCTTTTGGATTGTTTGCTGTTTTTTCAGTTTCATAGAAACAAACAATGACGTATTAAGTTTATTTAACTCATTAAATGTTCCTGAATTTAATCACCTCTGCCAAAAAGTTCAGCTGGAAGTTAAAGGGTTGATTCCCCCTTTAATTTCCAACTTAAATCCTCTTTAAAAAGATTAAAATTGACCACGTAAACACCTAATTCTGAATGAAAATGATGATTCTGAATTAAACTTAAATCCAAAGTAAGTGGCTGGTTTATATTGATTTTAAATCTGAATTAAATAACTTCTTGATCATGTAAACATTTCTTCTGCTTTAAATTAATTCCACTCATTCTGCTCATGCTCGTTCGCTTGTCCTGCAGAGACAAAGCCAGGATGGCGACGCAAGTTGAGACAGTTTATTCAATTAAAGCCTTAGAAGATTTGGAAGTCATGAAAGAGTGGATGGATGTAAGCATTAAAATTTGGACCTTTTTAAAGCTGTAGCATTGAAGTTGGACGAGGCGTCCCTGACGGAAACGCTGAACTGGAATTTTTCTTCCAGTTGATGTAAATACGTAAATACATAAATACGTAAATACGTCAGGACATCACGTTATTAGTTCCATGTAAACATGAAGGAGAAAAATTTACTTCCCTGTCATTTAATTCTGAATAATAAATTCAAAATTTAAAAACATCATGTAACAATGGCCATTGTCTCTCTTTGCCAGAGATCAATAGACACTTGTATTTGTCAGACTTTTTGAAACTTCAGGATATTTTGTTAAAACATCACCATCAGTTTCATGTCTGTTTGAAGAGTTAAAGGATTAGTTTGGTTTCTAGAACTTTCATATTGTTTATAGAATGAAGTAGAACAATATACTCACCCAGAAGTCTTTCCTGATCCAAACAGTGCTTTAGGAGATATTTAGATCCAAAATCGAGCGGCGGACATCCGTATAATGGTAGCACACGGGGCATGTATAGCGCCGCTCCTAAAACTGCATTAATCGTCCAAAAACTCATTAGTTTCACCAATATTCCATCATGGTCTGCTCACGTTACTCCTCCATTACAGTCTGTGTCGCTCCAGACATGTTTTTGTGACTGTGCTGACCTCTGAACTGAAGACTTTGTTTACGTTTGCCTCCGCGCATGCGTAGTACAGCTCATTGTTTCAGGGGCGACCACCGGCTACACAACGACTTTCTTCTTCCAGTTTTGTGCAAAATGGATGAATATCTATCAGATGAAGATGTTGTGGAGGAGAACTTTGAATATGATGGGTGTCCTTACAGTTTAGAGCCAGAGTTTACAGATGAGGAGCTCATAGAAAGGAGGACGCAGAGGCAAAGAGAAGAACAGCTCTCCAGAGTGTACTGCGCATGTGCGGAGGCAAACATTCTTCTTCTTCAGTTCAGAGGTCAGCACAGTCACAAAAACATGTCTGGAGCGACACAGACTGTAATGGAGGAGTAACGTGAGCAGACCATGATGGAATATTGGTGAAACTAATGAGTTTTTGGATGATTAATGCAGTTTTAAGAGCGGCGCTATACATGCCCCGTGTGCTACCATTATACAGATGTCCGCCGCTCGATTTTGGATCTAAATATCTCCTGAAGCACTGTTTGGATCAGGAAAGCCTTCTGGGTGAGTATATTGTTCTACTTCATTCTATAAACAATGTGAAAGCTGTAGGAACCAAACTTATCCTTTAATGTGACTTAACACCCTGTGTGCATGATCTCACTCATTAGACTGAAGCCTCAGAGACAGAACAACTTTTTTGTTTCATTTAATTTTCACTATTAGAACAGTATTGTCTTACTTTTCTTGTTCTTCTCTTCCATTGGTCCATCAGTTGCTGCTGTTGTTGGTGTCAGTGTGGGTTTACACATGGTTCTTTCTACAGAATCAGACAAAAAGGGCACAGGAAATTAATCCACAGAGGCTCAGAGGCATGTTTCCCCTATTTCTGGACTTTTTTTTTGTTGAGGTCTCTTCATCGTTCCCTGTTGTTGGTTGTCTATCAGTTGTTGTAGTCGTTCTAGCTGTTGTTGGTCTCTTGGTTGGTTCAGACTGACGCCTTCATCAGAAAGCAGACCACAGAGCACAGGAAACAGAGATTAAATACCACAGAGGGTCTGAGTCTGATTGTGATGCATAGAAACTCATTGCAGTAGTTAAAGCATCAGACCTCAGCAGCAGCTCTTTCTCACAGTTTGATGTTCTTTCAGGAAACAAAAGAAGCAGGGCAAAGAGGCAGAGAGTGGGTAAGCCTGGAGGCCTCTGGCATCGATGAGACAGAACAATCTTACAGCGTGAGGTCCTTCCCTCCTGAGTCTTTTTTCTATGGGATGCTGCTCTCATGAACTCAAAAGGATCCCATGGATCAGTGAAACAGTCCATCTGGTGTGTTAGGTATAATTAATTGTGCAGTGATCATCAACTGAAGGCACGAGGACCCTATAAGATCCTCCAAAGCTTCTCATTTGGCCCCCAGAATATGTAACCTTGCATAGCAGATGGGCCTGCCTGATTCAGTTCCTGAAATCCTGCATGTCCCATCTTGTAGCGCCCCGTTGACCAATGGATTCCCTCGGCTAAAATTTTAACGGCCCAATCAGGGAAGAGAGGCGGGAGCTGTAGAATGCGGACGTGGCGACAACTGGAAGTTGAAACCGGAAGTTGAGAACGGAGATGCCAATTAGCCTATTGTCCTCATAGATACTTAGTAAAACTTGGTGAAATCTGCCCTCCTCAGAAGTTTACTTGTAGGGATTGTCTTTGACTAGGTTCATGTCACATGTAAGTGTTAAATGAATCATCTGTGTGGTACGATTTAGTGTAAGACAATAGTATGAGAGCGTTAGCCGTTAGCAGCTAAGTTAGCGGCTAACAGCTAACGGTCATTTACTGTCGTTAGCTGTTAGCGGCTAACTTAGCATTTCAAGTAACAAACAGGCACATTTTGCATCATACAGTCTTCAAAAATCACTGAGCAGCATCAGCAGCCAATATTAAGAAAAAAACAAAATAAAATGAATATATAAAAGAAAAAAAATAATGACAAATTCATTGAAAACATTGCTACATTATATGAGGCAATCCTGCTTGATGTGGATTGGTCTGTGATGAATGTGACGAGCAGAACGATTATCCAATCACAAGCTTGTCTTTTTCTTAAATGTTCTGCCCCTGAAAACAAATTTAAAGGGCTCCTACCCAGATGGACTAGTGAAATATTTCTGTGGCAGATATATGGAGCTGTCCATCTGGGTTGTCAGGTTACAGAATATGATCAGTATCAGAAACTGTGATGGATGGTTTGTTTGCACATATATGAAAACAGCAATCGATCATTCTGTCAGTAAAACAACTGAACCAAGATCCCTGAACGAGGAGGTCTGTGGACCAGTCGGTTTGCAGTGAGGACACAATCGAACCAGAGACAACACAAACGGGGTGACGAGTTAACTCATCACACCACTGCAGTATTATAAGCAGAAGTAGTAGAAATAACTTCATTTGCTTGGTAGGTAGGTAGGTAGGTAGATAGATAGATAGATAGATAGATAGATAGATAGATAGATAGATAGATAGATAGATAGATAGATAGATAGATAGATAGATAGATAGATAGATAGATAGATAGAAAGATAGATAGTCGTAGGAAAACCTCTTACCTCTGTCAGGCTGATGGTCTCCAGTCACACTCAGGTACACAGCAGGTTTTCCATCACAGTAGTAAAGTCCAGAGTCAGCAGGCTGCACGTTTCTGATAATCAACCACCTGTTCTCTGGAAAAACCTCAAAACGCTCTTGTTGTTTTATTTCTCCAGCGTCTGTGCTCCATGTTGGAAAATCTGAACCTCCAACATCAGGAGGACATGTCAGAGAGATGGAGCTGCTCCTCTCTGTGTGGAGTCTGGCTGTTCCTGAAATGTTCAGGTGATGGTAAAGTGATGAGAAATGCAAAAGCAGGGCTACATATAGAGCCTCAGATGGAGGGAGACAGAGAATTCAGCAATAAGATGAAACGGACATTTGATGTTACCTGACGGGATGACGGTCAGATCCATGGCTACTTCATCGTTACAGAAATATCTCCCACTGTCTGAGATATTTACCTTATCAATCATTAAAGTATCATCTGCATCAGCATGATAATATGTGTACGGCTCTTTGATATGTCTGATCGGGGTGCCTCCATCAACTGTCAGAACATCAGTTCTGTTTCCTTTGGTCTCTCTGCTCCACGTCACTCTGCCCTCCACACGACGAGGGCAAGGCAAACGTGTGAAGGTCCTCTCCTCGACGACTTCATGGATTATTCCTGCAAAATAACAACAATTATTGTCTTGACCATTCTCCAGATTAGACACTTTGCCTTTCCTACTTGAATGTAGACTAAGATTGAAGGTCTTACCTGCACAAACATGACAGCTCAGAACACAAACTGTCAGCCAGCTGAAGAGTTTCATCGTCCTCATCTTCAAGAAGAATCAATTGTTCCTGTTTGACTCAAGCTGAAATAGTCGAGAACCGGAACTGTGGTCGTTTGACCACAAAATACTGCAATTTATCTGATGACAGGTTTCCGTTTTCACACATTTGCCACATTTTTTTAAGTTTAGTTTATTGCACACAATCAAAATTATAAATAAGAGCAATCTAAATATTGAAGTAAAAAATTGTTTAAGGAGGATAGAAACTCAAAAAGTCTCATTAAAATACACAATATTGCCAAAAGTATTCACTCACTCATCCAAATAATCAGAATCAGGTGTTCCGGTCACTTCCATGTCCACAGGTGCATAAAATCATCACCTAGGCATGCAGACTGCTTTAACAAACATTAATGAAAGAATGAGCTCAGGACCCAGTGAATTCCAGCGTGGAACAGACCTCCAAACTTCATGTGGCCTTCAGATTAGCTCAAGAACAGTGCAGAGAGCTTCATGGATGGGTTTCCATGGCCGAGCAGCTGCATCCAAGCCTCACATCACCAAGTGCAATGCAAAGCGTGGATGCAGTGGTGTAAAGCACGCCGCCACTGGACTCGAGAGCAGTGGAGACGCGTTCTCTGGAGTGACCAATCACGCTTCTCCATCTGACAATCTGATGGACCAGTCTGGGTTTGGAGGCTGCCAGGAGAACCATACTTGTGGGACTGCATAGTGCCAAGTGTAAAGTTTGGTGGAGGGGGGATTATGGTGTGGGGGTGTTTTTCAGGAGCCGGGCTTGGCCCCTTAGTTCCAGTCAAAGGAACTCTGAATGCTTCAGCACACCAAGACATTTTGGACAATTCCATGCTCCAACTTTGTGGGAACAGTTTGGAGCTGGCCCCTTCCTCTTCCAACATGACTGTGCACCACAGCACAAAGCAGGTCCATAAAGACATGGAGGACAGAGTCTGGTGCGGATCAACTTGACTGGCCTGCACAGAGTCCTGACCTCAACCAAATAGAACGCCTATCAATGCACAAATTTTTCGAACATTGATATTACATACAAAGTCAATTTAAAGACACGAATTGATGCTGCATTGGGGGGGAATATAGAGTTGAGGAGAAGAAGTTGAAGCTGTTATAGCTGCAAAGGGTGGACTGGCGTCATATTGAACCCTATATGGATTAGGAATGGGATGGCACTTAAGTTCATATGTGAGTCAACGCAGGCGAGCGAATACTTTTGGAAATATACCCCCCCACTGACTATAACAAAGTTACAAACAGCTGTGTGGTTAGACTAAATAAAAGATTGTGACACGATCACATCAGATACAGGATCCATGAATTACTTTTATTATTATTCTCCAATGACCTCTTTAAATGCTTTTGAATGATGGTGATGTTGGTGCTGATTGTAGGGATGTGGGTAGTCCAGCCTTTTCTTTTCTGGATTTCTTGTTGGACTTTCTTTTCTTTGTTGTTGTCACATACTCCTTTATTGTTGTTTCAGCTTCTGCTGTGGTCGCTGGTGTTGCTGCCATCTTGTTGGTGTGTTTGTTGGTCTCGGCCTCATTTCATGATCAGTGAAAGAGGTTTCCTGAACAGTGAAACCAGGAAGCTAAAGTACACTTGCAGAATCTAAATAATATAAAAAACGATGAGATCTTTAGATTCAACATGTGAAGCAGAGTCTGTGTGTTTTGAAGAAGTCATATTTTGCCTTAACTCGGATTCATCTATTCAGATTTTATGACAAATGCATTAAACCCATGATCACTGATGTTGAAACAACTTCCAGTTTTCACATATGGAGATCCCCTGATTCACATCTATCTATCTATCTATCTATCTATCTATCTATCTATCTATCTATCTATCTATCTATCTATCTATCTATCTATCTATCTATCTATCTATCTATCTATCTATCTATCTATCTATCTATCTATCATGTTGATCTTATATTTGTATATAGAGCCACTGGCACTGTCTGGTACGGTTTTATCTTGTTTATGTTAATTTTTTCATAATTATCTATATAGTTATTTTCAGCTAAAAAAAGTAGGAGCTTTTTAATCTCATTGTACATTCAGCATAAAAACAATAAAGTGCATTCTTTTCCGATCTATTACAGTTACGAGTATAAGATTCAAGTCGTGATTACAGATTAAAGTCAGGAGAATGGGGTTAAGGTCAGGATTGTGGAATAAAATCAGGAATACGAGTTAAGGTCAGGATTATGAGATAAAATCAGTATTTTAACACTGATGTCAGGATTATTGAATTTAAACCTAGACTATTAGACTACAGTCAGTATTATGTTCAAGTGTGCCTAATGAAGTGGCCAGTGAGATGCATATATGTGACACCAACTCGCCAACCTGGTCGATGGTCCAGGAGCCGTGAACATCTCTTCAGTTTTCAAGGCTCTGAGCTAAAATAACGTGAGGACAACATTTGTTTGAAGACTTTATTTTGGTGTGAGGGACAGTGGAGACAGCAGAGGGCGCTCTCGTTACACAAAATAAAAACTAGACGGTCACTGAACACTTCACCTGTCTACAAACTAAGAGTAAAACAAGACTTCAGAAATTCAGGGAACATAACAAATGCCTTAAACTTTACACTTCATGTTTCAGACTAAAATGTAAAAATGTTGAGCTAGACTAAAATAAAAACAACTTAGACGACTAAATTATGACTAAAACTTAAAGATATTTGAGGCAATATAAACTGCTGTACACATTAACACTGGAGATCAGGTCAGTTGAGTGATGGAGGATCAACCCTCACTTCCTCTCTGCTGTTTGTCTCTCAATCTGTCGAGCTGCAAAAGAAAAACAAACAGAGATGATGGACAGTTTGACCTTGAGGGGTTTGAGTCCTCTCAGTTGTGTGAGAAGTAAACTACAAACATGGTGATGATAACAGGATTTGGAACAGGAACTACCTGCTCAAACTTTTGAAATTTGAATGATGTACTCATGACTTTAGAGCCTTAGCTGGCTCTTTAAGTCCATCTCACTAAAAGTTTATTTGATTTAATGAAGCATGAAATAATTTTACAAACACAAACACAGTCAGTTCTGCTCTACTTCATGTTTTCATGGTAGATTTTGTCACATTCTTTTCAGTCATTTGCCTTTTTCTTATTTGAGACTGTCCAATGTTTTCACCTTTTCTCCAGGTAAACACCAGGATGCTGATCATGATGGACAAATAGAGAATCACAAGCCCCAGACGGATCAACACTGTCGTCTTCTCACCTGCAGCACAAAGAAAAAACGTCTACAGATGCAGCAAACTGAAGCTGGGGAATGAGGCGGGGTTGTTTGGTATGAATATTCTATAAACTGTGATCTACCGGGATTGTCACGCACAAACATAGGCTTCAAAGAGAGTGGTCCGTAAAAAGATAATATCCAGTGAGCAGCATTGGAGCAGAAAAGTAAGACTTGAAAGGATGAATAAAAACAAACCCTCCTCTTCCTTACTCCTGTCAGTGCTCCGATCGTTTCAGAGGTAAGTAGTCAAGATATTTATCACGTCTACATGAGAACTTTAATTCCCCCTTGAACGACCAGCTCAACTGTTTGGCAGAGGTCATCATTCAATTCAGGGATATTTAATATTTTAAAAAACAGAACAAATCAAATCATTGTTTGGTTCCATTACAATTGTAGTGAACAGAGAAAACCACAAACAAACTAAAAACAGATATTTTCTTGGGTTGGGATTGAAAAGTTTTAAAAGCTAACAGTTGATTGTGTGATGACATAAAAATGCACAAATATTTGGAACAAAATCAATTAGATAAAGGCAGAAATATTTGTTAAAATTTGCAACAATAACTTAAATTTACTGTAGGGGTTGGACTCTGAGAAGCAGCACCTCTAAATCCGAGTCCATGGTCCTCGCCCGGGAGAGGGTGGAGTGCTCTCTCCGGGTTGGGAATGAGATCCTGCCCCAAGTGGAGGAGTTCAATCATCTTGGGGTCTTGTTGATGAGCAGAGGAAGGGTGGATCGGGAGATCGATAGGCGGATCAGTGTGGCATCAGCAGTGATGTGGGCTCTGCACCGGTCAGCTCCTTTTTTAACCACAGAAAGGGCTGGACGAGGTGCTTCCCCCACGACCCAACCACGTAAAAATGGGAGAAGACGGACAGACGGACGGACACATTGATGATGAGAATATCTTACTGTTCTTGTCCTGTCGTGGCTTCTCCCTGGACTTTTTCTTTGTTGTGGTCTCTTCGTCTTTCACTGTTGTTGGTTGTCGATCAGTTGCTGCGGTTGTAGTCGTCTCTGCTGTTGGTGGTGTCGATGTGGGTTTAGAAATGATACCTTCAGGTAGAGAGCAGATGACAAATAGAGCACAAGTGTTGATGTTACTTTGACGTCAAACTCATGTCTCTCATTAGACTGAATCGTAAGAGGCCAGTCAGAACGTCTTCAGCGGAGCTTTTTATTCTGTCTAATGGTCATGTTGATCACTTTTTATTTTAATTTAATAGTTGAACCGTGTTCATTATGCCTTTATGTTACATAGATATGGTCACTTTTCTTTTATCTCAGGCATGAATATTCTTCACGTACCTTGACATGTTTCGGCGGAAACTTCCGCCTTCCTCAGAAGTGTCACCAGATGATAGGTGTGACGTGTTAAATCAGCTGGTGTTACGGAGGTGTGACCCTCCTGTCAAATTTTCTGACAGGAGGTTCACGTCTCCCGCTGTACTAACCCAGGCAGAGCGCATTATACTTGCAAAGGGACTTAACTTCGCCATTACACCAGCCAGTATCCCACATGAGGAATTCATCGTAGCAACGGAGTTAGCGTGTGAGAGATTACAGGATCAGGGAGAAAAAGCCGCACTGCGCAACGAAGTTGCAGGTATTTTAAAATCAGCCAAATTACCACCCAGCAATATTAGTAAAGGTGCGTTCACACCGCAAGCGACCCAGCTACCAAAGTCGCGTCGCCCACTGAGGTAGCGTCGCGCGTCCATAAATAGCCTACCTGTTTGGTCGCCTGGCGTCGGCCGTCCCTCAGTGACATCACGTCCGCTCGAGTTTTACCGCGTTCGTATCATATATCCCATAATAGGCTGTATAAGCGGACATTATTCCAGCTGTGTCCTTTTCACTCATCAAACACAAAACTCTGCAGCTGATGATGCAGCAGCATTCTCTGTGAGTTTACCGCGGTCCGTCTGCAAATGTCCTCACTGAGATTAGTTCCGCCTATGCGGAAGTCATCCGCCCTGTAGTCCGGATGAATAACAGCACCGTCACACGTACACACACCGCTGATTGGCTGATGCTGCACAGCCATGCACAACATCGCCTGAATAGATCAACTTTTTTTTTTAACTTTGACATCGCGCGACGAGTGAAGTGGTCGTCTTGTCGCCAGCTGTCGCATCGCGGGAGGGTTAGCCCCACCCCATCGCGGCTGTACATTGACTTTGCATGGAGAGTGATCGCCGAGGTAGTACAGGTAGCGTCCGGTGTGAACGCACCTTAAGAAGGAAGCAAAAGCCATAAAATCACTTGCAAAAAATAAGGACATCACAATTTTATCGGCAGACAAAGGGACAACCACTTTTATAATGAACACTGAAAAATATGAGAAACAAATGAAAGAAATGCTGGAAGACACAAACACATGTGAAATACTCAAAAAAGACCCAACAGAAGAAAAGAAGAATAAACTCAAGGCAATATTAAAGCCACTACTAAACGAAAATAAAATAGACAAACAGTCCTATAGTCACCTGATCCCCACAGCGAATGTCACCCCCAGAATCTATGGCACGCTGAAAGTACACAAACCAGCAACACCATTCCCCCCCATCGTAGACAGTATAGGTTCAGTCACCTACAATCTATCTAAAGCACTTACAAAAATAATAAAACCACTCCTCGGCCAAACAGATCAGCATTGCAAAAACTCCAAACAGCTGGCAGATGAATTAAAATTCATAAAGGTAGAACCAGATGAAATCCTCATATCACATGATGTTGTCTCACTTTTCACAAAAACCCCAGTACAAGCTACAAGAAACATCGTTCAGGACTGGCTGCAGAATGACAGGACACTTAAAAAAACGCACAAAACTGACCGTTCAGGATATTACGGGACTTCTTCAATTCATCGCCACATCTACAAATTTTCAGTTCAGGAATACAATATACAAACAAAAAGAGGGATTCGCCATGGGGGACCCACTGTCAGCCATCATGTGCGGTTTCTTCATGGAGGACTTGGAATCAAAAGCCATTGCATCAGCACCCGAGGATTTCAGACCCACACTCTGGAGAAGGTATGTGGATGACATCCTCGAGAAGGTAAAGGCAGGACGCACACAAAAACTTACAGACCATCTCAACACCATGGACACTACAGGCAACATAAAATTCACACACGAGGAAGAAACGGAGCAAACCATACCCTTTCTGGACATAAACTGAGACAAAACTAAAACTGAGACAACTGTTGGTACACCCTAAGGACAAAATCGAACAAAACAATAAGTGCAACGTCATATATGAAATACCATACCAATCCTGCAATAAAACATACATCGGGGAGACGGGGAGGAGTTTCAGCACACGACAGAAAGAACATCAGAAGGAGTGTGAAAAAGAAACAGCAACAAGACAAACAAGATCAATAAAAGAAAAGGCACAACAGGAAAATTACAAATCTGCCATAACAGACCATTGCAAAAGGGAAAATCATCTCATGGACTGGGGCAAGGCCAGAGTCATCCGCACCGAGGATAATAAACTTCAGCGTTGGATAAGGGAAGCCATCGAGATCAGGAAACGAGGCCCAGGGACGATGAACAGGGACGAGGGGGCCTATATGCTCTCACACACCTGGAGCAGCGTCCTGCAGAGGCGAGCAGACAGCGGGAGGCGTGACCCTCCTGTCAGAAAATTTGACAGGAGGGTCACACCTTCGTAACACCAGCTGATTTAACACGTCACAGCCATCATCTGGTGACACTTCTGAGGAAGGCGGAAGTTTCCGCCGAAACATGTCAAGGTACGTGAAGAATATTCATGCCTGAGATAAAAGAAAAGTGATCATATCTATTTTAATTTAATGTTACTCTGAGGATGAGAATATCTTACTCTTCTTGTCTTTGTCTTTTCGTGGCTTCTTTCTGGGCCTTTTCTTGGTTGTGGTCTTTTCATCTTTCACCGTTGTTGGTTGCTGATCAGTTGCTGCTGTTGTTGGTGTTGATGTGGGTTTAGACGTGATGCATTCAACAGAGAGCAGACGACAGATAGAGCACAGGAAATTAACTACCACAGAGGGTCTGAGGCTGATTGTGACGCATGGAAAATTATTGTTGGTGGTTAGTTAATGCATCAGACCTCAGCAGCAGCTCTTTTTTTACAGTTTGATGCTTTTTCAGGAAACAAAAGAAGCATCAAACCGTCAAAAAGAGTTTTTTGGTGGAGACTTTTTTTGGCCAGGCATTGTGTATCCCATGGATAAATGAAACAATCCATCTGGTGTGTTAGGATGGATAAAGTGGAGTGCACTGCATGGTCAACTGGAGGCCCCATGACCCAACGAGGCCCACCAGTTTCTCATTAAGCCTCCAGAATATGTCGGCATGAACTCACTGACAAACTGCTCAAGGTCATGACAGGGACAGCCTGGGTGTTTTTACACTGGTCTCTCTCAGAGAACAACGTTCAGACATTTCTACTATCATCATACATGTGTGATTTAAGTGTTACTGTGCAAACACAGAAATAAAAAGGATTATTTATCCTTTATATGTCCACACATAAAGTTTAACTAATTTTCTAAACCCCAGGCTATCTCATAAAGATGTAAACAAGATGAAAACCCATAAACTTTGTTCTTCCTTAGGCTAAAACTATGAGCCCTAATTTACTGGAGCAGCACAGGGTGGCACCCCACGCAGTGGTAATTTAATCTGGTGCACTGCTGTGCACAGCCAATTTGGCAATTTGGTAGACCAGCTGCACTGAAATGAGAGTGATGGTGCATCGGGGGAGGTGCCGACAGATTCAGGTTGGCACAGTGACAATTTTGTGTCCAAAAAACTGCCCGAAGGTGCACTGAAAGCTCGCCAGCTCCAACCTGGTCTATTCTCGGCACAGGTGAAGTGGTAATTTGACTGACAGGTACACATGTCACCAAAGCCTCACAGGCGGGTGTCTTTAGAGTGTCAGTGCATGTTTGTTGCATGTTGCGTGCCACACAGCATTGCCTCATGCCATGGATGCACTTTGACCTGATGTAGGAGACATTACAGGACTTATGATGGAGAGAGGCTGAACTGCATGTGCCATATCAGTAGAGAGCATGAGGGAGGAGAGACCACCTGGCTGTTCGTTCTTTTTGGTCTTTATATTGCCTAGATTGGACCATAGGACCATAACAGCCTTATAAACGGTGTTATTAAGATGTACCAAGCTTCCAAATCGTAGACCATAGCTTTAACTGAAGATGATTTGTTGACGACATGGAGAACAACAAACAGAAGCTGCTTTCCCAGGTTCAGGTGAAAACCTCTTACCTCTGTCAGGCTGATGGTCTTCAGTCACACTCAGGTACACAGCAGGTTTTCCATCACAGTAGTAAAGTCCAGAGTCAGCAGGCTGCACGTTTCTGATAATCAACCACCTGTTCTCTGGAAAAACCTCAAAACGCTCTTGTTGTTTTATTTCTCCAGCGTCTGTGCTCCATGTTGGAAAATCTGAACCTCCAACATCAGGAGGACATGTCAGAGAGATGGACCTGCTCCTCTCTCTGTGGAGTCTGGCTGTTCCTGAGATGTTCAGGTGATGGTAAAGTGATGAGAAATGCAAAAGTAGGGCTACATATAGAGCCTCAGATGGAGGGAGACAGAGAATTCAGCAATAAGATGAAACAGACATTTGATGTTACCTGACGGGATGACGGTCAGATCCATGGCTGCTTCATCGTTACAGAAATATCTCCCACTGTCTGAGACCTTTACCTTATCAATCAGTAAAGAATTATCTGCATCAGAGTGATAATATTTATACGGCTCATGGATGTGTCTGATCATGGTATCACCATCAACTGTCAGGACATCAGTTCTGGTTCCTCTGGTCTCTCTGCTCCACGTCACTCTCCTCTCCACACGACGAGGGCAACGCAAACACATGAGCAAATTGTCCTCGACAATTTCATGGATTATTGCTGCAAAATATCAAAATTCAATGTCTTATTAACTTTTCTCCAGATTAGACACTTTAACTTTCCTACATGAATGTAGACAAAGATTGAAGGTCTTACCTGCACAAACATGACAGCTCAGAACACAAACTGTCAGCCAGCTGAAGAGTTTCATTGTCTTCATCTTCAGGAAGAATTAACTGTTAGTGTCTGAAGCTAAAATAGTCTGAGAACCGGAACTGTGGTCGTCTGACCACATAACAAAGCTATTCATCATATGACAGGTTTCCGTTTTCACACATCTGCCACTGTGACGGCCACAGGCCTTGGGGGTCCGGGGGTATGTGTGTGTTCCTTTTTTCTTGTCTCTGTTTCCCTTGCAGATTCTCCTGGCCTGCCCGCCCCTATCCTCTCACCTCTGCTGTTCAGCAGAGCAGCAGAGCTTCCTGGGCTGCCTGCCCCTCCCTCTCCTCATTTAGATTGGCTTCATCTGAGCTGATGGTGCATTCCAGTTGTAGTCGGAGGTCGGAATTTCCCACTTCCGAGTAGGAAATTTTATCTGGAATGCCCCCCGAGGTCGGAATATCCTACTAGGAACTCAGTGAAACCTCGCCACCCAAGAGTTGTCAATCGAAGATGGCAGCCCCCAGTGTGAACAGTTATTTAGCTCCTGTAATAATCAATTTATTAGCACTTCTGAATAGTGTTTGTCGCTCTAGATCAGCTGTATACATAGTATTGTTAGACTTCTATTTACAAAAACGCTGCTATAGTGATAATCACATTCTTCATGTGATATTTGTGGACAACAACGCAGGGCGTGCTAACAACAGCTAACAATAGCCTGGTAGATTGGCACGTTTTTTTTCCGACTTCAACTGGAACGCTGATAAGTCAGAGATGTTGTCACTCCCATTTCCTAGCTCCCACTTCCGAGGTAAATGAAACACAGCATGAGCCTTTAAAAGCTGGGGGAATTCAAGATGGCTCTCTCTCTCCTTCCTTGGATGGCTGGTGCCAGCCAGGCACCCATCTTGGCTTTTTGGTACTGTTCTGTTTGCCTTCGTTGTCTTTAACACAGAGTAACGTTCACACACATAGTCTCACAGCACCCTAACACCCTCACCACACTACTGATAACTGACTTACAATTTTTTCACGGTTCTTAGCACACAACAATCGATAATTCGGCACAGTTTGCAAAACCCTCACTTGACTCAGTTGTTGTACACACAGCCCAATTGAAATCTCAAAGCATCAACCCACATCACACAAGTATGCAAACCTCTAAAAACCCAGGTCTGGTGAGCAATTTTCAATCAAGAGAACTGCAGCATAAAAGGGCCTTGAGCCTCTGCTTTGCTTGATGAGCACTGAACACGGGACAACGACAACCAGAGAAGGAGAGGGGTAAGAGTGAGAGGAGGAAGAGGAGAAGGAGGAGATGGAGGAGATAGAGGAGTAATGCTGTGTTCCATTAACCTCAGAACTGGGAACTGGGAAATGGGAGTGACATCATCTCCGACTTATCAGCGTTCCAGCTGAAGTCGGAAAAAAACATGCCGATCTACCAGGCTATTGTTAGCTGTTGTTAGCATTCCTGCGTTGTTGTTCACAAATATCACATGAAGAATGTGATTATCACTATGGCAGCATTTTTGTAAATATAAGTCTAACAATACTATGTATACAGCTGATCTAGAGCGACACACCCCAGTCAGAAGTGCAAATAAATGGATTATTACAGGAGCTAAATAACTGTTCACACTGGGGGCATCCATCTTCCATTGTCAACTCGGGGGTGGCGAGGTTTCACTGAGTTCCCAGTAGGAAATTCAAACTTTGGGGGACGTTCCAGTTGCAGTTTCCTACTCGGAACTCAAAATTCCTACTTCTGACTACAACTGGAACGCACCAAAAGACGTGACCCAAGCCAAAGTGTGTGTTTGTTGTGATGCTAATGAATGCAGCTCAGACCTTCCTCAGAACTCTGCATTGCTTTACAACTTCTTTTTTCAACAACTTACAGGATGCAAAGCCACGAGGTAATGCATCTCTTTCTAGTTACGTAGTGGTAGTTTTTGATGTGTGACAAAAAGCAATTTTTAGAAAACTTAGTATCGTAGTTTTGTAGCCGGCTATATATGGCTACTTACAGCCCGGTGCTCTGAGACGTGTCTGAATAATATAAATTTGCTCTAGTTTTAATTGTCTTGTTCCTGAAGTTGAGTATCCAGGCCAGTCCAGCCCTGTCCGACCTGACCGCGAAGCTAAGGAATAGCATTTATAGATAACCTATTTTGATGCTATTAAACTCATCTTAAAGTGTGTATTTCCATCAGGCATATATCTAAAAGGGAGACTTTTTTGTAATTACTTAGAAACTCCTCACAGTCTCTTTAATGATATTAAATCACTTTGTTTCAATGGATTTAAGCCACTTATGGATTAGTTCATTTTATAAATATGTTTACATTTCCTGTTGTTATGAAAAATGTATTCTTAAGGAAAACTATAAAGTTATCTCAATTCATTTTCATGTTTCCTGTGTAAAATATTGAAAATATGTTTAAAAGAGTTAAAAAGGCATTTGTTAAGTTTAAAAGCTAATTTAAAAAGAGGTTAAATACTGAGTAAAAACTGGTTTAATGATATCAAATCATTTATTTTGCTAAGGTACCTTGATAAAAGGTGATTCATGACCATTTATTTATATTTTGTGGTTATACATACTAATTGTTATGATGCATAACGATTTATTTCTTTGTTATTCAAAGTATTTCCTTTGGATAGACATTATAAAATAACTAAAAGAACTAAGAAGTTAATGAGGTCTCATGTTAGAAATAGAAGAACTTACAATTCTGCACTTTCTGTGTAGGTTGGTTTTTTGTTGTACTACAAGAAATTCTGATGAACAGTGATGTCGAGCCTTGCCCAGTGAGTCTGAGGTGGTCTTGGAAGTGGTGTGGCCAGCCGTGGGACCAGCCAGAGGATGTCGGATATTGCTTGATTCACTCTCCCTGATTCCAGATAAGATACTCATGCACTATTAACCTACCCGTGTAGTCACAAATACAACTGACATAGATACAAGACGTCAAAGGCTGAACTCAAATACATTGATATTCCCCTTGAAGAGAAGCTTCAGAGTTGGAGAGCCCAACTACATGGACTATTTATTTTTATTTGTTTATTTTTACAAAGTTCTATTTTGTTTATTTTTTTTACTACACTGCTGTATGTATTTGTCATCTGTTCAAATCAACTCTAACTCCTTTTGTGGGTCATTCAAGTGTTCACTCCTCCCAAACCCAGGTGATGTTAGTGTCTCATTTGACCAATTCAGTTAGGACCAGAGGTGCTACATTAGGATTACAGGATTTAAACCAACCACTGTGAGCTTGCAGTTGTTATTATGAGCAGCTGTACCTAATGAAGTGGCCAGCGAGATGCCAGATGGTCCAGGAGCCGTGAGCATCACTCCAGGCTGGCGAGGCTCTGAGCTAAAATAATGTGAGGAACACATATGTTTGAGGACTTTATTTTGGTGTGAGGGACAGTGGAGACAGCAGAGGGCGCTCTCATTACACAAAATAAAAACTAGACATCACTGAACAATTCACCTGTCTACAAACTATCTAAGAGTAAAACAGAAATTCAGAAAACATAACAAATGCCTTGAACTTTACACTTGATATTTTAGATTAAAATGTAAAAATGTACTAAAATAAAAACAACTTAGATGACTAAATTATGACTAAAAGATATTTTCAGAAAAAGATAAAACTAAATTAAACTGCTGAAACATTAACTCTGGAGATCAGGTCATTTGAGTGATGGAGGATCAACTCTCACTTCCTCTCTGCTGTTTGTCTCTCAATCTGTTGAGCTGCAAAAGAAAAAAAAAAAACAGAGATGATGAAGGTCAGTTTGACCTTGAGGGGTTTGATTCCTCTCAGTTGTGTGAGAAGTAAACGACAAACATGGCGATGATAACAGTACTTGGAACAGGAACTACCTGCTCAAACTTTTGGAATTTGAATGATGTACTCATGACTTCTAGCTTTAGCTGGTTGCTGAAGTTAATCTCACTAACAGTTCATTTGTTTTTAATGAATTTAAAGGTGCTATGAGGAGAATCTATTACCGGCGACATAAAGACTCTGCTACCCATGAGCACGTGCGGTGACTGTTGTAAAGCTGCGTTCCAGTAACCTCGGAACTGGGAGTGACATCATCTCTGACTGATCGGCGTTCCAGTTGAAGTCGGAAAAAAACATGCTGATCTACCAGGCTATTGTTAGCTGTTGTTAGCACGCCCTGCGTTGTTGTTCACAAATATCACATGAAGAATGTGATTATCACTATGGCAGCATTTTTGTAAATATAAGTCTAACAATACTATGTATACAGCTGATCTAGAGCGACACACCCCAGTCAGAAGTGCAAATAAATGGATTATTACAGGAGCTAAATAACTGTTCACACTGGGGGCATCCATCTTCAATTGTAAACTCAGGGGTGGCGAGGTTTCACCGAGTTCCCAGTAGGAAATTCAGACTTCAAGGGATGTTCCAGTTGCAGTTTCCTACTCGGAACTGGAACGCATCACAAGACGTGACCCAAGCCAAAGCGTGCGTTTGTTGTGATGCTAAAGAATGCAGCTCTGACCTTCCTCAGAACTCTGCATTGCTTTACAACTTCTTTTTTCAACAACTTACAGGATGCAAAGCGACGAGGTAATGTATCTCTTTCTAGTTACGTAGCGGTAGTTTTTGATGTGTGACAACAAGCAACTTTTGGAAAACTTAGTATCGTAGTTGTAGCCGACGATATATCGCTACTTACAGCCCGGTGCTCTAAGACGTGTAATATAAATAATAAAATAATATAGATCTGCTCTAGTTTTAATTGTCTTGTTCCTGAAGTTGAGTATCCAGGCCAGTCCAGCCCTGTCCGACCGAACAGAAGGCTAAGTAATAGCATTTATAGATAACCTAGTTTGATGCTATAAAACTCATCTTAAAGTGTGTATTTCGATCAGGCAGATATCTGAAAGTGAGACTTTTTTGTAATTACTTAGAAACTCCTCACAGTCTCTTTAATGAAGCATGAAATAATTTTACAAACACGGTCTGTTCTGCTCTACTGTCTAGTGGGCCGCATTGAAGGAGAAGGTGGACTGCAGGTGACAACCCCTGGTCTAAATGGTGAAGGTCATCTTCAGGATCCAAACAGTATTCTCACCTTTTCTCCAGGTAAACACCAGGATGCTGATCGTGATGGACAAATAGAGAATTACAAGCTCCAGACGGATCAACACTGTCATCTTCTCACCTGCAGCACAAAGCAAAACGTCTACAGATGCAGCAAACTGAGGACAACACCTGTTCAACTGCTTGTTACACACTGATCAGCCAATCACATGGCAGCAACTCTGTTTAGCTTGTAGACTGAATGAAGATGACTCATTGAAGCTCAAACCAAGCATCAGGCTGGGGAGAGAAGGAGGTTTAAGTAACTCTGAATGAGGGGGAGTTGTTTTGATGAATATCCAATAAACTGTGATTTACATAACCACCCCTAGGCTTCACAGAGAATGGTCCATGAAGAGATAGTATCCAGTGAGTAGCACAGGAGCATAAAAGGAAGATTTGACAGGATGGATAAAAATGACCCTCCTCTCCTCTTCCTCACTCCTGTCAGTGCTCTGATCGTTTCAGAGTTGAGCAGAAAAGACATTTATCACGTTTACATGAGAACTTTTATTCCAAATAAAACTTAAATCCTCTTCAAGAAGATTAAAAATCACCTTGCAAACACTTTATTCTGAATGAAAATGATAATTCTAAATCAAACTTAATTCCAAACTAAGTGGCTGGTTTATTCTATTTTCAAATTTGAATTAAATAATTCCTCAATCATGTATAAATTCATTCTGCTTTAAATTAAGTCCAATCGTTTGATTCCAAGCAGGCCAAGACAGTTTATTTAATTAAAGCCGTAGAAGATTTGGAAGTAATGAAAGAGTGGATGAATGTTAGCATTAAAATGTGGACCTTTTTAAAGCTGTAGTGTCCAAGTTAGAGGAGGTTTCCCTGACAGAGAAGCTGAACTGGAATTTTTCATCCGGTAGACGTAAATACGTCACTACATCACGTTATTAGTTCCATGTAAACATGAAGGAGAAAACTTTAATTCCAAATCATTTAATTCTGAATAATAAATTCTGTATAAAACATCATGTAACAATGGCCATTGTCTCTCTTTGTCAGAGATCAACAGAGGCTTTTATTTGTCAGACTTTTTAAAACTTCAGGCCATTTTGTTAAATCATCACCATCAGTTTCATGTCCGTGGTTGAGTTTGAAGAGTTGATGTGACTTTAGCATCCTTTGTGCGTGATCTTGCTCATTAGACCGGAGCCTCAGAAGTCGAATGTTTTTGTTTCATTTAATTATCACTTTAAGAACAATCATGACTTACTGTTATTGTTCTTCTCTTCCATTGGTCGATCAGTTGCTGCTGTTGTTGGTGTCACTGTAGGTTTAGTCGTGGGACTTTCTGCAGAATCAGATGACAAATAGAGCACAAGAAATTAACTCCCACAGAGGGTCAGAGGTGTTTCTGACTTTCTGAAACCTCAGGACATTTTTGTTAAAGCTTCACCATCAGTTTCACGTCTGTGGTTGAGTTTGAAGAGTTGATGTGACTTTGACATCAAGGTAATGTCTCTCATTAGACCAAAGCCTCTGAGGTCAAACAGTGAGCATCTTCACCTCAAGTTTAATTCTGTCCGATGATCATGTTGACCATGTTTTGTTTTGATTAAACTTCACCTTAAAGCAGCATGACTTACTCTTCTTGTCCTTTCCCCCACGTGGCTTTCTCCTGGACTTCTTCTTTGTTGTGGTCTCTTGGTCTTTCACTGTTGTTGGTCGTCGATCAGTTGTTACTGTTTCAGTCGTCTCTGCTGATGTTGGTGTCGATGTGGGTTTAGATGTGATGCCTTCATCAGAAAGCAGAGGAAAAATAGAGCACAGGAAACAGAGATTAACTCCCACAGAGGGTCAGAGGAAAATTTTTGCTGGTGGTTAGTTAATGCATCAGACCTCAGCAGCAGCTGTTTTTTACAGTTTGAAGGTCTTTCAGGAAACGTAAGAAGCAGAGTGTGGGTGCAAAAAAAAAGTTGCCCGCTGGATATAACTTAGCAAACAGGTCAGAGCCTCCTACTGGATAATTTCTGCATGGGTGATTATCTTTCATCTGAAACAAGTTATTTAACTCCAGCTGATGCAATGAGCAGCTTCTCATTTCTTAAACAACATGTCAAAGACACATCCTGTGGTCGTGGAAAAGATGTTAGTCTGTTTAAGAAGGGTCAAATCATTGGCATCAAGCAGAGAAAACATCTAAGGATATTGAAGAAACTACTAAAACTGGGTTAAGAACTGTCCAACACATTATTAAAAACTGAAGGATAGTGGGGAACCATCGACTTCAAGGAAGAAATGTGGTCTGAATTAAATCCTGAATGATGGTGATCGATGAATCACTTAAATGTTTGGCCAAATCAAATCAAAGAAAAACAACAGTAGAACTCAGGGGTGTGTTTAATAGTGAAAGTAAGAGCATTTCCACACACACAATGTGAAGGGAACTCAAGGGATTGGGACTGAACAGCTGTGTAGCCTTAAGAAAACCACTAATCAGTAAGGCTAAGCAGAAGAAAGGCTTCAGTTTGCTAGGGAGCATAAAGATTGGACTGTGGAGGACTGGAAGAAGGTCATGTGGTCTGATGAGTCCAGATTGACCCTGTTCCAGAGTGATGGGAGCATCAGGTAAGAAGAGAGGCAGGTGAAGTGATGCACCCATCATGCCTAGTGCCTACTGTCCAAGTCCAACTTTATTTCTTTTAGACTAAAACTCAAACTTAAATGAAGATGATTCTTTGACGTCATGGAGAACAACAAACAGAAGCTTCTTTCCCAGGTTCAGGTGAAAACCTCTTACCTCTGTCAGGCTGATGGTCTTCAGTCACATTCAGGTACACAGCAGGTTTTCCATCACAGTAGTAAAGTCCAGAGTCAGCAGGCTGCACGTCTCTGATAATCAACCACCTGTTCTCTGGAAAAACCTCAAAACGCTCTTGTTGTTTTATTTCTCCAGCGTCTGTGCTCCATGTTGGAAAATCTGAACCTCCAACATCAGGAGGACATGTCAGAGAGATGGAGCTGCTCCTCTCTGTGTGGAGTCTGGCTGTTCCTGAAATGTTCAGGTGATGGTAAAGTGATGAGAAATGCAAAAGTAGGGCTACATATAGAGCCTCAGATGGAGGGAGACAGAGAATTCAGCAATAAGATGAAACGGACATTTGATGTTACCTGACGGGATGACGGTCAGATCCACGGCTGCTTCATCGTTACAGAAATATCTCCTACTATCTGAGACCTTTACTCTACGAATAACTAAAGAATTATCTTCTTCTAGGACATAATATTTATCTTGGTCATCGATGTGTTTGATCACAGTGTCACCATCAATTGTAAGAACATCAGTTCTGGTTCCTCTGGTCTCTCTGCTCCACGTCACTCTTCTGTCCGAACGATGAGGGCAAAGCAAACGTACGAGCATCCTCTCCTCGACGACTTCATGGATTATTGCTGCAGAATAAAAACATTCTTAATTTCTTTAACCATTCTCCAGATTAGACACTTTGCCTTTCCTACATGAATGTAGACTAAGATTGAAGGTCTTACCTGCACAAACATGACAGCTCAGAACACAAACTGTCAGCCAGCTGAAGAGTTTCATCATCCTCATCTTCAGGAAGAATAAAGTGTTCCTGTTTGACTCAAACTAAAATAGTCTGAGAACCGGAACTGTGTTTTATTTGACCACAAAATACAGCAATTTATCAGGTGACAGGTTTCCGTTTTCACGCATTTGAACTTCCTTCCAGTAGGTGAGGACGGCAGAGATGCAAGGTGCTTTTTGTAGCGATATTGAGGCTTTTTAACCCCTTTTCTGGGCTTTCTTTGACATTTAGTTGGAAAACATTGTTCAATACTTGCTTAAGGCGAGACAACATTAGAACAGTGATTCCCAACCAGGGGTACGTGTACCCCAAGGGGTACGCGAGGACATTGCAGGGGGTACGTGGAAAAATTTACTAATTTATTTCCAACTTGGAAGGACTGAGTTAAGCCTGTCAATAGAACTGTATTTTTGAGCTACAACTAGTTTTCCCAAGGATATAATAGCCTGAGCCCTGCTAAAATGAAAATGGCTGCCAACCTGCAGCCAGGCCGATATGGACAGATAGCTGAAACATCCAGTTGCTCAGGAAAGTCGGGCTTCCCTGCTTAGGCTGCTGCCCCCGCGACCTGACCATGGATAAGCGGGAGAAGACAGTACGGTACAATAGGCAAAACAAGGCTGTAGGAGGAGCAGCCATCTTTGTGCATAATACTTAGGAATTTAAAGTGTTGGATAACATGTCTGTAGCAATTGACAACATTCTTGAATGCATAACAATTGAGGTATGTAATGAAAGAAGTAAAAATGATATTGTTAGTTGTATACATAGGACACCTGGTTCTAGTATTGAATTATTCAAAGACTGGATGAAGGGTATGTTTTCAAAAATAACTCATAAGACCATTTTTGCCTGTGTGGATTTCAACATTGATCTGTTAAATACTGATAAACACAGAATGACAGATGAATTTATTAATTCAATATTCAGTATCAGCCTGTATCCAAAAATAACCAGACCAAGCAGAAAAACTCCCCACTGTGCCACTTTAACATATAACATATTCACTAATCACATTGACAATAACTCAGTCAGTGGGTTGTTGATCGACAATATCAGTGACCACCTTCCAGTATTTACAATCCATGACTTAAAGCTAGGGTCTACGATCTGAAGACCAGTTTGGCTGTTGAGAGAGATTCAAGAAATGCAGCCTGCCCCCCCTTAACTTCCCCAAGACCCCTCCCTCAGCTCGTGTCGCCTCCTAAAAACACGCCCCCTCTGACAGAGCAACAAGCTGGCTGGCATAAAATATCAACAACAACCAAAAACAAATCAGCTCAACTGAAAGTAACAAACACGACAGTCATCCCCCTTGTAACACACAGCGGTAGCCATTTCAATTAGACCGGCGGTGAAGTGGGTCTGGCGTCGCCAGAGCAGAGCCGATTGTGGGCCAGGATTTATCTTTCTCGGCATGTCCTCACCAGCTCAGTTTTCAATGCTAAGGATGAGTGGCTAACTTATGCTAAAATCTATTGACAGAGCCTACCCACTCCGACCAACAACGTCCAGTCATTAGCCAGTATAGGCACAGACTAACCAGTTATTCAGCAGACATCTCCCACTGTAGTAAACAAAGCCATTACCTGTTCAACCAGCGGCGAAATGGCGGCCAGTGCTGTGGCCGTATGCCAGCCGGTGGCCCCTTGCTGTGTCTGGCCGTTTGGCAGCCGCCACAGTGTTCAACAATCCCAACAAGCTTCCCGGCTCCATGATGCTTCAGTAGCTGTGCTGCTAGCTGATCACAGGTACATGAGGGAGGTAGTGGGGAGGAGGCGGGACCATGGGCGAGACGGTGCATAGCAGGGGAGACAGGGGATCATGGTCAACTATTATGCTGCTGTGCAGCAGATAAACTGAATAGATTTTTTCCAATCTTTTTGGTCTTTATATTGCGTGGATCGGACCATAGGACCATAAAGGCCTTATAAATGGTGTTATTAAGATGTACAAAGCTTCCAAATCGTAGACCACAGCTTTAAATTTGAAGACAAATCAAACTGACATTAGGATAGAATATAGGCGAGTGAGGTCGGAGGAATCAATGGCTGCATTAAAGAATGATTTAATTACACAAAACTGGGAAAGCATCAATAATGAAAATGATGTTGATAGTGTGTATGAATCTTTCTTAAAAATATTCATTTCACTACATGGTAAAAATTGTCCATTTAAAGTATATAACATAAAGCCAAAGCAGACCAAATGTCCATGGATTACAAAGGGCTAACACAATGCTTGCAAAAAGAAAAACTCACTTCATAAAAACTTTATCAAATGTAGAACTTAAGAGGCAGAAAACCGGTATAGAAATAAAAGTAAAAATTAACAAATATTATTAGGGCAAGCGAAAAAGATTATTACAAGGAATTAATAGATTACAATAAAAACAATATTAAAGAAATATAGAAGATTCTAAACAGCATCATAAAAATGGTAGTAAACAGAATAGTTATCCTGAGTAGTTATTTAATAACGACAGCGAAATGTATAACAAAGGTGATATTGTTGATAGCTTTAATAGATTCTTTGTAAGCGTTGGTCCGGAACTGGCTGATAGAATTCCTGATCCTGGGACATCAGAAGCAAAACATCTACTGACTGTTCCTCGTATTTAAACAATTCCTGTGGTGTTCCACAGGGGTCAGTGTAGGGCCCAAAATTCTTTATCTTGTACGTTAATGACGTATGCAAGGTATCCCATGCACTGAAATTGATATTATTTGCAGATGATTCAAGTATTTTCTACTCAGGAGAGAGTCTGAATGTCCTACTGAAATAGATTGTCTTGGAATTGAACAGAATGAAAGTGTGGTTTGATAAGAACAAATTATCAATAACTTAAAACTAAAATTATGTTATTTGGTAACTGCAGAGGAAACATGACAGTGCAGTTAGAGATAGATGGGGTAGAAATTGAGAGAGTTACTCAAATAATTTTTGGGAATAACAATAGATGACAAATTAAGTTGGAAATCTCACATTAAACATGTGCAGACCAACATATCAAAAAGCATTTCAATTCTGAACAAACCCAAGCAATTTCTGGATCATAAATCACTTCACACCTTGTACTGTTCGTTGATCTTACCATATTTAAGTTACTGTGCTGAGGTTTGGGGCAACACATACAAAAGTTCACTGCATTCAGTATCTGTACTTCAAAAGCATGCTATAAGAATTATACATAAAGTTGGATATCTGGATCACACCACCCCATTATTTCTACGATCACATCTACTAAAATTTTCAGAAATTGTGGAATATCAAACAGCAATAATCATGTTCAAGGCAAAACACAGTTTACTTCCTGCCAATATTCAAAAACTGTTTCGGGGACGTGATGGGGGCTACAATCTGAGGGGAGAGTTTAAACTTAAAACTCTGGCTGTAAGAACAACAGTCAGGACATTTTCATGATCAATTTGTGGGGTTAAACTTTGGAACAGTCTGCGTGTGGAGCTCAAACAGTGCCTAAATGTTTGCCATTTCAAAAGGAAATACAAAGATGGAAATTTTACAAAATATAGGATTGAAGACAGGCCTTGATAATCACTGGGTGATGGCAGGGTAGCTATTTATTTGAGTTTAGCACAATTTTTTTATTTTGTGATGGGGTTGTATATGCATGAATTTTTACTTACACAGGCAAACCTGTGTAAACATATTTTGTTTTTGCTTGGTGTGTGTCTGTGTATCTATGAGTAGGGGTATAAGCACTTAAAAGTACTCGCATGCATGTAGATATAACTGTGTATAACGTACTTACCCTTAAATCATGCAGTCGCAAGTTTATGTTGGATGTTTAAAAATATTTTTAAATATTTCACAAGATTCGGGGTATATATATATATATATATATATATATATATATATATATATATATATATATATGTATATATATATATATATACAGGGGTGGACAAGGATATAAACTGTTTACTATACCAGCATCTATAGACATATCTTATATCTAGGCATATAGCTGAGGAATTTATAGCATTATTATTACTGGAGGTAAACTGACTGGATTCTTTTTGTTATTCAGCAATGGAGAAGGGGTGGAAATTAAAAAAGTTTTCCTTCATTCCACTCCTTTTTGAAATGTCAAAGAAGTTAAACTGTGAATTTCACGGTTTGTCTGTTTTTGGATTGTTTACTGAACTGCTGAATTTCTTGTACTGATTCTTTTTTCGTTTTTTCCGAAAAAAATATTCAATTATTATTTTCTCTTACATTTTCAAAATAAATTTTCATCATTTATTCATTCATTTTTTTTAAGTTTAGTTTATTGCACACTTCAGATTAGCTCAAGAACAGTGCAGAGAGCTTCATGCTCTTCGATCTCATTGTACATTCAGCATAAAGACAAAATGCATTCTGGATAATGAAATTCAACTCAGGTTGGATTAAAGTCAGGATTGTGGATTGAGGTTTGGGTTATGAGATTAATGTCAGGATTATAGAACAAAGTCAGGGTTATCGTAGAAAACCCCGGATTATGGGATTAAAGTCAGGATGGTGGATTACAGTCAGGATCATTGATCAAAGTCAGAATTATGAGATTTAAATAAGGAACATGGGATTAAATTCAGGATTATGGAATAGAGTCAGGGTTATGATAGAAAACCAGGCTTATGAGATTAAAATTAGGATTGTTGAATAAAATCAGGAGTTGGATAATGTCAGGATTATGGGATCTAAATCAAGAATATGAGTTAAAGTCAAGAGTAAATTAGTTAGAATTGAGATTATGGGATTAAAGTCAGGATTGTTGGATTAAAACCAGGATGATGGGATTACAGTCTAAAGCTTGAGTTTAGAGTCAGGAGTTGTAGATGAAAATCAAGATTATGAGAATAAATCTGGATTTGAGGATTTAAGACATGAGTCTGAGATTAAAGTCAGAATTTTGGAATAACTCAGGATTGTGATATTAATCCTTTAAGGTCCAATACCATAGATTATAGCCAGAAAATTCTTTTTTTTTTTTTAGCTGAAATGTTTGTTTCACTTTCTGTTAGAATCCATAAAAATCAAAATGTCCATAAAATTTAACATATAGATTTTTCATATCTCATCTAATACATCAGGTTTTTGGCAACTGATAATTTATTTAAGGACATTTTTGTCATTTATCTGATTTATTCAGATGTTGATCATATTGACTAGAAAGAGGTATAAAAGTATGTATCAAATATGATACAATTGGCTTTTTAGGGTTAAAATCAGTATTTAATATTGATGTCAGGATTACTGGATTTAAAACTGGATTATAAGATTACAGTCAGGATAATGAGCAGGTGTACCTAATGAAGTGGCCAGTGAGAGGCATATATGTGACACCAACTCACTCTCATTGGTCGATGATCCAGGAGCCGTGAACATCACTCCAGGTCAGCGAGGCTCTGAGCTAAAATAACATGAGGACAACATTTGTTTGAAGACTTTATTTTGGTGTGAGGGACAGTGGAGACAGCAGAGGGCGCTCTCGTTACACAAAATAAAAACTAGACGTCACTGAACACTTCACCTGTCTACAAACTATCTAAGAGTAAAACAGAAATTCAGGAAACATAACAAATGCCTTAAACTTTACACTTCATATTTCAGACTAAATGTTAAAATGTCAAACTAGACCAAAATAAAAACAACTTAGATGACTAAATTATGACTAAAACTAAAAGATATTTGAAGCAAAATAAACTGCTGTACACATCAAGTCTGGAGATCAGGTCAGTTGAGTGATGGAGGATCAACCCTCACTTCCTCTCTGCTGTTTGTCTCTCAATCTGTCGAGCTGCAAAAGAAAAAAAACACAAACAAAGATGATGAAGGACAGTTTGACCTTGAGGGGTTTGATTCCTCTCAGTTGTGTGAGAAGTAAACTACAAACATGGCGATGATTACAGGATCTGGAACAGGAACTACCTGCTCAAACTTTTGGATTTTAATGATATACTCACAACTTTTAGCTTAAGCTGGCTCTTTAAGTTCATCTCACGAAAAGGTAATTTGTTTTTATGACTTTAATGAAGCATAAAATAATTTTACAAATACAAACACGTCTGTTCTGCTCTACTTTTAGTTTTTCATGGTTGATTTTGTCACATTTCCTTCATTCATTAGACTTTTCTTATTTGAAACTGTCCAATGTTCTCACCTTTTCTCCAGGTAAGCACCACGATGCTGATCATGATGGACAAATAGAGAATCACAAGCCCCAGACGGATCAACACTGTCGTCTTCTCACCTGCAGCACAAAGAAAAAACGTCTACAGATGCAGCAAACAGAAGCCGGGGAATGAGGCGTGGTTGTTGGGTATGAATATTCTATAAACTGTGATCTTCTGGGATTATCACATACAGCCATCTCTAGGCTTCACAGAGAATGGTCCGTTAAGGGAGATAGAATCCAGTGAGTAGCACAGGAGCATAAAAGGAAGATTCAACAGGAAGGACAAAAACGACCCTCCTCTCCTCTTCCTCACTCCTGTCAGTGCTCCGATTGTTTCAGAGGTAAGTAGTAAAGATATTTATCATGTTTACATGAGAACTTTAATTCCTCCTTGACCTACCAGCTCAACTGTTCGACAGAGGTCATCATTAAATTCAGGGATATTTGTTTTAAAAAAACAGAACAAATCAAATCATTGTTTGGTTCCATTAACACTTGAGTGAACAGAGAAAACCACAAACAAACTAAAAAACATATTTTCTTGGTGTGGGATTGAAAAGTTTTAAAAGCCAACAGTTGATTGTGTGATGACATAAACATACACAAATTTTTGGAACAAAATCAATTCGATAAAGGCAGAAATATTTGTTGAAATTTGAGGGGTTCCGGTTTGATGACCTCAGGATCGGGTCTCTGCTTTTTGCAGATGATGTGGTCCTGTTGGCTACATCGGACCGTGATCCAGCTCTCACTGGATCGGTTCGCAGCTGAGTGTCAAGCGCCTGGGATTAGAAGCAGCCCCTCCAAATCCAAGTCCATGGTCCTCGCCCAGGAGAGGGTGGAGTGCTCTCTCCGGGTCGGGGATGAGATTCTACCCCAAGTGGAGGAGTTCAAGCATCTTGGGGTCTTGTTCACAAGCAGAGGAAGGGTGGATCGGGAGATCGATAGGCGGATCGGTGCGGCATCAGCAGTGATGTGGGCTCTGCACCGCTCTGTCGTGGTAAAAAGGGAGCTGAGGAAAGGGCTGGACAGGGTGGCTGGGTAGAGGGAAGTCTGGGCTTCCCTGCTAAGGCTGCTAAGGCCCCCGCGACCCAACCACATAAAAACGAGAGAAGATGGACGGACGGACGGACACATTGATGATGAGAATATCTTACTCTTCTTGTCCTGTTGTGGCTTCTCCCTGGACTTTTTCTTGGTTGTGGTCTCTTCGTCTTTCACCGTTGTTGGTTGTTGTTCAGTTGCTGTGGTTGTAGTCGTCTCTGCTGTTGTTGGTGTCGATGTCGGTTTAGACGTGATGCCTTCAACAGAGAGCAGACGACAGATAGAGCACAGGAAATTAACTACCACAGAGGGTCTGAGGCTGATTATGACGCATGGAAAATTTTGGTTGGTGGTTAGTTAATGCATCAGACCTCAGCAGCAGCTCTTTCTTACAGTTTGATGCTTTTTCAGGAAATGAAAGAAGCATTAAACTGTAAAAAGAATTTTTTGGATGAAGGAAAAAGTGGAGTGCACTAATGGTCAACTGGAGGCCCCAGGACCCAATGAGGCCCACCAGTTTCTCATTAGGCCTCCAGAATATGTCGGGATGAACTCACTGACAAACTGCTCAAGGTCATGACCGGGACAGCCCGGGTGTTTTTACACAGCTCTCTCACAGAGAACAACGTTCAGAGTTTACTACCATTACCCATACATGTGAATATTGATTTCTCATTTACAGACGCTATGAGGAGTTTCTAAGTAATTACAAAAAAGTCTCACTTTTAGATATATGCCTGATGGAAATACACACTTTAAGATGAGTTTTATAGCATCTAAATAGGTTATCTATAAATGCTATTCCTTAGCTTCACGGTTGGGTCGGACAGAGCTGGACTGGCCTGGATACTCAACTTCAGGAACAAGACAATTAAAACTAGAGCAAATTTATATTATTCAGACACGTCTTAGAGCACCGGGCTGTAAGTAGAAATATATAGCCGGCTACAAAACTACGATACTAAGTTTTCCAAAAATTGCTTGTTGTCACACATCAAAAACTACCGCTACATAACTAGAAAGAGATACATTACCTCGTGGCTTTGCATCCTGTAAGTTGTTGAAAAAAGAAGTTGTAAAGCAATGCAGAGTTCTGAGGAAGGTCCGAGCTGCATTCATTAGCATCACAACAAACACACGCTTTGGCTTGGGTCACGTCTTTACGACAGTCCCAACGCTGATGCTCATGGGTAGCAGAGCCTTTATGTCGCCGGAAATACATTCTGCACATAGCACCTTTAAGTACTACTGTGCAAACACAGAATTTAATAGTTGTATTTACCCTTTATATGCCCAGGCTGTCTCAGGAAGATGTAACAGGATGGAAACTCATTAGCTTTATATGTGCTGAAATGGGTGTGATGGCACACCAGGTGGAGGTGTCTACAGATTCAGGTTGGCACAGCGAATTTCGTGCCAAAAAACTGCCTGAAGGTGCACTTAAAACTTGCCAGCTCCAACCTGGTCTATTCTCGGTGCAGGTGAAGCACACCCTCCACAGCTGTGATTTGACTGACAGACGCACACAAGGTCAAACCCTCAGAGGCAGGTATCTGTAGAGTGTCAGTGCATGTTTGTTGCATGTTGCATGCCACACAACATAGCCTTACGCCATGGATGCACTTTGACCTGATGTAGGAGACATTACAGGACTTATGATGGAGAGAGGCTGAACTGCATGTGCCATATCAGTAGAGCACATGAGGGAGGAGAGACCACCTGGCTGCACAGCTCTGTCCTGAACTGTGTTTATATTCTGACCGTTTATACATGTTTTTTTTCCACAATTTACTCAGTCACATGAAAAATACATAAAATCATTCATGGGAAAAATAAATGTTATCTAAGCACGTCTCCCTCCTCTTGGACTGCTGGTTGGAGAAGGAAAGATGGAGCCGGAGGAGAGCCTGTCCTCCTCTGGTCCAGGGATTCAGACCAGGGGAGGACAGCTGCATCTGCCAGCCTACTGAGGCTGGAGATAATGGAGGAGAGATTTAACTGTCACTGTACCTCACCCGCAGAGCATTTAAGGGGAAGGAGAGACGTTGATTAGATTGGTGAAGACGACACTCAGCTGTGTGAAATACACTCATGCCTTTTCTCTTCCCGCTAGTGGGAGGGACGGAGGCAAGGGTGCTCCTCAGTGCAGCATGCACTAAACTTACAAAGTGCACTGGACACACCCTGTTGGTGCAGCGCAGGGCAGGTGCAGTGCACCTTCACAACAAAATTAGAGGCATAAAACTTAACTGAATGATTCTTTGACAACATGGAGAACAACAAAGAAGGTTCCCAGGTTCAGGTGAAAACCTCTTACCTCTGTCAGGCTGATGGTCTTCAGTCACACTCAGGTACACAGCAGGTTTTCCATCACAGTAGTAAAGTCCAGAGTCAGCAGGCTGCACATTTCTGATAATCAACCACCTGTTCTCTTGAAAAACCTCAAAACGCTCTTGTTGTTTTATTTCTCCAGCGTCTGTGCTCCATGTTGGAAAATCTGAACCTCCAACATCAGGAGGACATGTCAGAGAGATGGAGCTGCTCCTCTCTGTGTGGAGTCTGGCTGTTCCTGAAATGTTCAGGTGATGGTAAAGTGATGAGAAATGCAAAAGCAGGGCTACATATAGAGCCTCAGATGGAGGGAGACAGAGAATTCAGCAATAAGATGAAACAGACATTTGATGTTACCTGACGGGATGACGGTCAGATCCACGGCTGGTACATTGTTACAGACATACCTTCCACTGTCTGAGACCTTTACCTGACTAATCACAAAAGAGTGATTTTGTTCAAATTGATATCGTTGATATGGGCCACTGGTGATTCTGGTCACAGTTCTACCATCAATTGTCTGAAAATAAGTTCTGATTCCTCTAACGTTTCTGTGCCACGTCACTCTTCCCTCCACATGACGAGGGCAACGCAAACGTATGGAGGCCCTCTCCTTGACGACTTCATGGATTATTGCTGCAAAATAACAACAATTATTGTCTTGACTATTCTCCAGATTAGACACTTTGCCTTTCCTACATGAATGTAGACTAAGATTGAAGGTCTTACCTGCACAAACATGACAGCTCAGAACACAAACTGTCAGCCAGCTGAAGAGTTTCATCGTCCTCATCTTCAAGAAGAATCAAGTGTTCCTGTTTGACTCATGCTGAAATAGTCAAGAACCGGAACTGTGTTTTTTTTACCACAAATACTGCAATTTATCAGATGACAGGTTTCCGTTTTCACACATATGCCACATTTTTTTAAGTTTAGTTTATTGCACACAATGAAAATTATAAATAAGAACAATCTAAGTATTGAAGTAAAACATTAAGGGGGTTAGAAACTCCGAAAGACTCATTAAAATACATTATATTAACAAAAGTATCCAAATAATCATACTCAGGTGTTCCAGTCTCTTCCATGGCCACAGGTGTATAAAATCATCACCTAGTCATGCAGACTGCTTTAACAAACATTAGTGAAAGAATGGGTCGCTCTCAGGAGCTCAGTGAATTCCAGTGTGGAACTGTGATAGGATGCCACCTGAGCAACAAATCCAGTCGTGACATTTCCTCACTCCTAAATATTCCACAGTCAACTGTCAGCTGGATTATAAGAACGTAAAAACGCAAAATCATAGGTGTACAGCAAACACATTGTGACTCAATCACATCAGATACAAGATCCATGAATTACTTTTATTATTATTCTCCAATGACCTCTTTAAATGCTTTTGAATGATGGTGATGTTGGTGCTGATTGTAGGGATGTTGGTAGTCCAGCCTTTTCTTTTCTGGATTTGTTGTTGGACTTTCTTTTCTTTGTTGTTGTCACATACTCCTGTATTGTTGTTTCAGCTTCTGCTGTGGTCGCTGGTGTTGCTGCCATCTTGTTGGTGTGTTTGTTGGTCTCAGCTTTATTTCCTGAACAGTGAAAGAGGTGACGCATATGAAACCAGGAAGCTAAACATCGCTTGCAGAATCTAAGTAATATAAAAAAGGTTGAGATATTAAATGTAACATGTTATGATAGTTTATTTATGATAAAGCAGATGAGACTGAAGGATGTTTTTACTTTTCACACTGAGGCAGGATCCATGTTTGTTTTGAAGAAGTCATATTTTGCCTGAACTCTGGTTTATCTATTCAGTTTTTATGACAAATGCATTAAATCCATGATCACTGATGTGGGAAAAACTTCCAGTTTTCATATATGGGGAACTCCTGATCCACCTTTCTATCTATCTATCTATCTATCTATCTATCTATCTATCTATCTATCTATCTATCTATCTATCTAGGTGGAAGGCGTGAGGAGCTCTGTGAGGAGCTCTGTGAGGAGCTCGCCTGATAGCATTTCCTACGTGGGTTAAAACTGGACTAAATACATAAATACACAACGACCTTGCAAAACTACAAGTAACGCATGCTGTGAGGTCAAATGGTAAAGAAGAAAAAACAAGAAACAGAAATGGAGGAGATCAGAGAATCTTTGAACAAGCTGTCTGCTGATGTAGCCACAGTGCTTAGCCAGCAAACAAAGTTGATGGAACTCTTTGAAGATGTTCAGCGACTCAAGGCGGCCAACATGGAGAAGGGTCAGAAAATACTCGAGCTGGAGAGGAGAATTGATGATCTTGAACAATATTCAAGAATTGATGACCTGCTAATAAGCGGATTAAAAACAACTCATCGCCCGTACTCCCGTATTGTAGCTCACAGCGAGGGGGCTCAGGGGAGGAAGATGCTACACAAAGCGAAAACATCTCCCTAGAGAATCAGGAAATACAGTTCTTTGCTAAACAACGCATCAAACTACAGGAAAGCGCGATCTCGGCTTGTCATACCTTGCCAAAAAAGGATGGCAACACCACACCTCTAATTGTGATGCGCTTCGTAAATCGCAAGGCCAAAGTGGAGCTGCTCAGCCAAGCCAAAAAGCTGAAAGGAACTAATGTATACCTGAACGACCACCTCACAAAACGTAATGCCAATATAGCAAGGGAAGCACAAAATCTAAGAAAGCAAGGCAAGATTCAAAGCACCTGGACAAGAAACTGTAAAGTGTGGATAAAGTTGAACGGAGCACCCGAGACAGCGAGGCCTATACTGGTAAGAGAAATGCAAGATCTGGATAAATATAGATTATGGGTGAACCTACTAGTGGGCTAGACTACAATAGGAGAATGACACTGCTCTGGGCTAAGCATGTGTGACGGGGTCAGTTTTAACCTTTTTTTAGTTGCATGTATTTTATTGAAGTTTAGTGTGTGTTTTCCTGCGGGCCCTGAACGCATCCCCCTGATTTGGCTGAGGAGGAACCGGTGTGCAGCGGCAATCAAGGCACCGGTGTGCACACTTAAGGAGGACAGCAGTGGAGCAAAAGGACTCGGAGAAAAGCAGCCAGGGTCGGAGGCAACAGCGGGAACTGAGTGTCGGACTGAGCGTGAGCGTCGGAGAGTGCCGTACAGCAGACGACCTGCTCGCTGGGACGGAGTGAGAGATCCTCAGCGGAGACGGCAGCACGGCTGTGTGGAGAGCCGACGGAGACACGAGGGGACGCGCTGCTGGGAAGTAGAGGGGTGTAATCGCGATACACCCCTCTTCCAGTTAAGTACCCTCGATTGGCTTTACCTACTTTATTCATTTCCTGCAAGGTAGAATTGTGAGTTGCCCTAAAAAGGAACTGTCCTCCCCAGCTGAAGTGACGAAGCCACGCCGGTCGAGAAGGAGGCAGAGCCCCAGCACCTAGGCAACGCGGAAGTTACGGGGACGGCTGTGTGGAGATCAGGTGTTGTGCCAAAATGTGATTTCTGCCAGAAACTGATTTCCGGTCCACGGGAGCGCGCACAGCCGTCAGAGTTGAAAAGCGCATCTTCTGTGGCTCTGCAGCAGGCTTCATCGGACTCAAAGAACCAGTTTGTTTATGAATATCTGACGATGTTTATTTGTGTTTGCGTTTGATAGCCTCCTGTACGTCTACTTGCCTTATATCGCTGTTCAATGACTAGTTAGTGACTTTAATCAGGCGTGTATTTGCGCGAATAAAGATATGTGTCACTGACGAACCTTATGTTCTTTTTCTGCATCAAAAATACAGTAGATCCCTCAACAGAGTAATTGACCCCAAACAGTGATTTGCACAGTTTAAAAAATGAGTAAAGGGACATTACAATGTAAAAATCAGCTTATTTTGCTTGCCAAAAATTGATTCATGCCTCTGATATTGTACACAGATGGATGTTTTGCCCCAAAATAAGTAAATATATCAAAGCAGAGTAATATTTACAAAAATTTGACCCCAACCAGTACTTTTTACCACTAAAAAAATGAGTAAAACCACCTTATAATGTAAAAATCAGCTCATTTTACTTGCCAAAATCTGATTCATGCCTCTGATATTGTACACAGATGGATAGTTTGCCCCAAAATGACTTAATATAACACAGCAGAGTAATATTTACAAGATTTGATCCCAATAAGTACTTTTTACCACTTAAAAAATCAATTAAAGTACTTTACAATGTAAAAATCAGCTTATGTTGCTTGCCAAAAATTGATTCATGCCTCTGGTATTGTACATAGATGGATGTTTTGCCCCAAAATAACTAAATATATCACAGCAGAGTAATATTTACAAGATTTGACCCCAATAAGTACTTTTTTCCACTTAAAAAATCAATTAAAGTACTTTACAACGTAAAAATCAGCTCATTTTGCTTGCCAAAAATTGATTCATGCCACTGATATTGTACATAGATGGATGTTTTGCCCCAAAATAACTAAATATATCACAGCAGAGTAATATTTACAAGATTTGACCCCAATAAGTACTTTTTACCACTAAAAAAAATCAATTTTAGGACATAACAATGTAAAAATCAGCTCATTTTGCTTGCCAAAAATTGATTCATGCCTCTGATATTGTACATAGATGGATGTTTTGCCCCAAAATAACTAAATATAGCACAGCAGAGTAATATTTACAAGATTTGACCCCAATAAGTACTTTTTTCCACTTAAAAAATCAATTAAAGTACTTTACAATGTAAAAATCAGCTCATTTTGCTCGCCAAAAATTGATTCATGCCACTGATATTGTACATAGATGGATGTTTTGCCCCAAAATAACTAAATATATCACAGCAGAGTAATATTTACAAGGTTTGGCCCCAATAAGTACTTTTTTCCACTTAAAAAATCAATTTAAGGACATAACAATGTAAAAATCAGCTTATTTTGCTTGCCAAAAATTGATTCATGCCTCTGGTATTGTACATAGATGGATATTTTGCCCCAAAATGACTAAATATAACACAGCAGAGTAATATTTACAAGATTTGACCCCAACCAGTACTTTTTACCACTTAAAACATGAGTAAAACCACATTATAATGTAAAAATCAGCTCATTTTGCTTGCCAAAAATTGATTCATGCATCTGGTATTAGACACAGATGGATAATTTGCCCCAAAATAACTAAATATATCACAGCAGAGCAACATTTACAAGGTTAGACCCCAACAAGTACTATTTACCACTTAAAAAATCAATTTAAGGACATAACAATGTAAAAATCAGCTCATTTTGTTTGCCAAAAATTGATTCATGCCACTGATATAATAAAAAATGAGTAAAGGGAGTCATGAATCAATTTTTGGCAAACAAAAAATTGATATAATTAGTTTTACTCATTTTTTAAGTGGTAAAATGCACTGGTTGGGGTCAAATCTTGTAAATGTTACTCTGCTGTGTTATATTTACTTATTTTGATGCAAAATAAGCATCTATATACAATACCAGAGGCATTGAATCAATTTTAGCAAAAGCTGATTTACATTATAAGTTTTACTCATTTTTAGTTGGTAAAAAGTACTTATTGGGGTCAAATTTTGTAAATTACTGCTGTGTTAAATTTAATTTTGGGTCAAAATATCCATCTATATCAGAGGCATGAATCAATTTTGCAAATGAGCTGATTTTTACATTGTTATGTTTAAATTGATTTTTTAGTTGGTAAAAGTACTTATTGAGTCAAATTTCTTAATTATTACTCTGCTGTGATATTTACGTTATTTTGGGGCAAAATATCCATCTATGTACAATACCAGAGGCATGAATCAATTTTTGGCAAGCAAAGTAAGCTGATTTTTACGTTGTTATGTCCTTAAATTGATTTTTTTAGTGGTAAAAAGTACTGGTTGGGGTCAAATTTTTGTAAATATTACTCTGCTTTGATATATTTACTTATTTTGGGGCAAAACATCCATCTATATACAATATCAGTGGCATGAATCAATTTTTGGCAAGCAAAATGAGCTGATTTTTACATTGTAAAGTACTTTAATTGATTTTTTAAGTGGAAAAAAGTACTTATTGGGGTCAAATCTTGTAAATATTACTCTGCTGTGATATATTTAGTTATTTTGATGCAAATTATCCATCTATATATAATACCAGAGGCATGAATCAATTTTTGGCAAGCAAAAATAAGCTGATTTTTATTGTATTTTAGGAATTGATTTTTTTTTGGTGGAAAATACTTATTGGGATCAAATCTTGTAAATATTACTCTGCTTTTTGATATATTTACTTTATTTGGGCAAAAAAATCACAGGACATTCGTCACCTTCATCTTTTTTTATTAAAGATTTTAGTATAGTTCTTATCCTGTTTTAACTGGGGTTTTTAGTTATTAGATTTTAGTGTCCCTTGTCTGGTGTTTTAGTTCCCTGGTGTTTTTAGTCCCCCATTTTATTGTGATTTTAGAACTCAGCAGACACGGTCCTGACCCTGTACCAGGGGGTGTTTTATTTTATTGTGTGGTGAAGTGTTTTAGGGTGATTGCTGTGCTTAAGACTTCATATTAGATTGGTTAAGGGATTACAGACCAAACAAAGGTGTCTGACTGTATGTTTTAATCCTTCAAGGGGCGGAGTTTGTGGACTGCTGGTTGCGGGGACATCCAAGGGACCACCACCAAAGACACTGGACTGAGTTTGTTTATCTTGCTTTTATAATAAACCTGTTGTAAACCCCATGACAGGTCTTGTGTAACTCTGCTCCAGCCTGATTGACAAGAACCTGTGTAGTTTAATAGAGTCCTAGGCTCTTTTAATCCTAGGTGGCGTTGTCGGCCCTTTTCATATTCCTTTTAAATATTTCTTTTAATAGCCTTTTAAATCCCTTTTTAAACTCACCCGGGGACACATGCCTTGCATGTTTATTTGCATGATGCTCTTTGCGATTCTTTTTTTGGACTACGTCTCCTGTATGAACTAATCCTGTTTCAAAGGCAGGTGGATGCATTTCTGCTCTGCATTCCCGGCTTGACGGCATGCTCGACTCCCAGGGGGTGGTCCCATAGACTATTACAGAGAACAAGCCGACGTACGAAAAGACTATTTTTTTACTTTTTTTAATTTATTTATTTTTGCATGGACTATATCTGCTCTCTCTCCCCCTTTCTCTATCTCTGTCTCACTCTCTCTCTCTCTCTGTCTCGAGGTGTCTCTCTGTGCGCGCATGTGTGTGCATGGATGTATGGATGTGTGTGCTTGCTTGCTTTATATGTGTGTATGTGCGCGCATGTGTGGGTGTGCATGTGCATGCGTCTGCATGTATATGCTGGTTGGGGATGCTGGACTGGTTATGTGAGACATTAAGTTCTCGACATGCATGACTTGAATGAAGACATTGATCCTGAATGTAATTTTTTTATGCATGTAAATAACAACTGCAGCTACTATACAGAGGACCAGTTCAATAAGGACATAGCGATGGGGCACTGTATATCAATCATCCATCTCAACAGCAGAAGTCTTTATGCTAATTTTAACCAAATCAAGGACTACTTGAGACAGTTCACAATACCATTTAATGAGATAGCTATTTCAGAAACATGGCTTAGTTGAGAGAGGGGGGTAGGGTTTGAGATGGACGGTTATGACTTAAATTATACAAATAGATTAAACGAAAGGGGAGGGGGAACGGCTCATTATGTTGACAGCAGACTAAAATATAAAATTGTGGAAAGCATGATAACTGCAGTCGAAGACGTATGTGAATGTGTCACTATAGAAATCATCATGGAAAAGAGAAAAAACATTATTGTTAGCTGTGTATATAGAGCTCCTGACTGCAATGCTGAGACCTTTACTAATTTTGTTGAAGAGACGTTCGCTAAGACTAAACAGAAGGTTACGTACATTTGCGGAGACTTTAATTTTGACCTTCTGAATGCTAAAAAGAATACACATATCGATGAATTTATTAATACAATGGACAGTCTGAGTTTGTATCCCATCATAACGAAACCTACAAGAATTACATCACACTCCGCCACTCTAATTGACAATATATTCACAAATTGTATGGACAATAAATTAGTCAGCGGAGTACTTCTGAATGATATTTCGGACCATTTGCCGGTCTTTGCGATCTATAATTGTGATTTGAAAATACAGCAGGAGGAAAATATTACAATCTATAAAAGAGTCAAAACAGAGGAAACCCGAAATGCATTCCACAGTGATCTAATATCCCAAGACTGGATGAATGTATACGAAGCAGTGGATGTGGATGAAGCATATGATAATTTCTTAAAAACATTTTTGTTGTTGTACAATAGAAACTGTCCAATACTTGAATACAAAAAAACTGTTGACAAGCCTTGGATGACTAGGGGACTGGTAAATGCCTGTAAAAAAAAGAACACACTATACAGAGATTTCGTGAAACATAGAAATAGGGATAAAGAGACCAAATATAAAATGTATAAAAACAAACTAATGGATATCATTAGAAGATGCAAGAAAGAGTATTATAATAATATATTAGAAAAGAATAAAAATAATAACAAAGGCACATGGAACGTACTAAATAAATGATTAGGAATAAAACCAATACAAACTACACAAATCACTTTCGGGATAATGGAAGTACTACCAATAACATGCAGGAGGTGGTAGAGGGATTTAATAATTTTTTTGTGAATGTGGGGCCCAACCTGGCCAATGAAATAAACTCTCCACCAGGGGGTGGGATTTCCCAATGGTCAGAAGAAAGGAATCCTGCTACTATTTTCTTACAAAGCACTGACAAAAACGAAATAATTGATATTGACCATAAGCTCAACAACAAAACATCTACGGATGGAGATGACCTTGATATGTCACTGATAAAGAAAGTTGTTGTTGTTGTAGCTGACCCATTAGCACACATATGTAGGTAATCTATCACTCAAAACAGGTTCTTTCCCAAGTAAAATGAAAATCACCAAAGTCATCCCAATTTACAAAGCTGGTGGCACTTCTTGCTACTGAAAAACATCTTTTCACAAACTATAGACCCATCTCCTTATTGTCACAGTTCTCAAAAATATTAGAAAAAATATTTCTTGCAAGACTGGACAGTTTCATTGACAAACATAACATATTAATGGATAGTCAATACGGATTCAGATCAGGTAGATCAACCACGATGGCCTTGATGCAGTTAATTGAAGAATTGACTACATCAATGGATCAAAACAAATACGTATTAGGAATCTTTATTGACCTGAAAAAGGCTTTCGATACAATAAATCATGATATATTAATAAATAAGCTGGAGAGGTATGGTATTAGAGGAACAGGACTCAACTGGGTTCAAAGTTATATCCAAAACAGACAACAGTATGTACAGATGAGTGAGTATAGGTCAACTAGATCAGTTGTTACTTGTGGGGTACTGCAAGGTTCAATTCTGGGTCCCAAATTATTTATATTATATATCAATGACATATGCAAAGTGTCAAATTTATTAAAATATGTGGTTTTTGCCGATGACACTTACATTTTTTGTGCTGGGGAGAATCTACAGCAGTTATTAAAGGATGTCTCAGTAGAGTTAGACAAATTAAAAGTATGGTTTGATGATAATAAGCTATCATTAAATTTAAAAAAAACAAAATTCATGATCTTTGGAAATAAAAGAATACCTTTAAATACACCGGTGGAGCTAAAAATAACCAATAAAAGTTTAGAAAGAGTATATGAAAACACCTTCCTTGGAGTAATAGTAGATTATAATTAAAGCTGGAAACCTCATAAAAAAATATATACGCTCTAAAGTAGCAAGAAGTGTTGGTGTCCTAGAGAAAACAAGGGATATTTTAAATTATAAGTCGTTAATTACTCTATATAACACTCTAATATTACCATATCTGTCCTACTGTGTAGAGGTATGGGGTAATACATACAAAACCAACCTACAGCCATTAACAATTATACAAAAAAGAGCAATGCGAATAGTACATAAGGTAGGTTACCGTGATCATACAAATAACCTGTTCCTCTACATCCCATACACTCAAGTTTATAGATTTGGTAAAACTCAAGACGGCCATAATCATGTTCAAAGTAAGAAAAAAATCAGTTCCGAGCAACATTTGGAAATGTTCAGGGATAGGGAAGGGAGCTACGGGCTAAGACGGAAACTAAATTTCCAAAAGCCTCTAGCTCACACCACACGGAAAAGCATGTGCATCTCAGTCTGTGGGGTGAAAATTTGGAATGACCTGTCTGAAGAGATTCAAAACAGCCTGAATGTCATAACTTTTAAAAGAATGGTTAAACATACCATTATGAACAAATACAGCTCAGTATGGTCTGTCCTTCACTAGTTCTGTTTGCTGCTGAAACTTTTGAATCCACATTTGTTTTTTTGTTTGATCTTGTTTGTTTGTTTGCTTTGTCTTTTTCATTCTTTGACCTGTGGAAAAAGGAGATACTGACCTCTGTAACCTTTTCTTAAATTTAAATGTAGCAATGTACAGGATAGGCACTTATAAGCTTCCAGCTTCAGCCTATGCCTTTGATCAACTTCAGAAATGCCAATGTTGGCATATGTCGTGTATCCTAAGTTTCTCATGTTCTGTTTCATTTGAAGATGATCAATAAACTAAAGTAAACTATCTGTGTCTATTGTATATAGAGTCAGTGACACTGTGCTGTAGGATTTTATCTTGATTGTTTTACTCTGTTTACTTGTATAATAAATAATTATTTATTTATATCTATCTTTATAGTTACTTTTCAACTGAAAAAGTAAAAGCTTTTCAATCTCATTGTACATTCAGCATAAAGACATAAAATGTCTTCTGTTCTGCTTTTTTGAAGTCAGGAGTATGAGATTCAAGTCAGGATTGTGGAATTTAAATCAGGATTATAGGTTAAAGTCAGGAGTAAATTAGTAAAAATCAGGATAATGGGGTTTTGGTCAATCGTACGACTTGGAGTATGGAGTTGTAGATTAAAGTCAGGATTATGAGATTAAATTGTTTTTTTTACACTGATGTCAGGATTACTGGATTTAAACCTAGACTATGAGACTACAGTCAGTATTATGAGCAGGTGTACCTAATGAAGTGGCCAGTGAGATGCATATATATGACACCAACTCGCTCTCATTGGTCCAGGAGCCGTGAGCATCACTCCAGGTTGGCGAGGCTCTGAGCTAAAATAATGTTAGGACATTTGTTTGAGGACTTTATTTTGGTGTGAGGGACAGTGGAGACAGCAGAGGGCGCTCTCGTTACACAAAATAAAAACTAGACGGTCACTGAACACTTCACCTGTCTACAAACTATCTAAGAGTAAAACAGAAATTCAGGAAACATAACAAATGCCTTAAACTTTACACTTCATATTTCAGATTAATGTGGTAAAATGTCAAACTAGACTAAAAAAAACAACTTAGACGACTAAATTATGATTAAAACCAAAAGATAGCTTCAGAAAAAGACTAAATTGAACTTCTGTACACATTAAGTCTGGAGATCAGGTCAGTTGAGTGATGGAGGATCAACCCTCACTTCCTCACTGCTGTCTCTCTCAATCTGTCGAGCTGCAAAAGAAAAAACACACAAACAGAGATGATGAAGGACAGTTTGACCTTGAGGGGTTTGATTCCTCTCAGTTGTGTGAGAAGTAAACTACAAACATGGTGATGATTACAGGATTTGGAACAGGAACTACCTGCTCAAACTTTTGGAATTTTAATGATCTACTCAGGACTTTTAGCTTTAGCTGGCTCTTTAAGTTCTTCTAACTCACAGTTTATTTGATTTAATGAATTTAAAGTCCGTGTAAACCAGAAACAAATGTGTGTTTTAAGTTTTTCATGCCACAGAAACATGTGTCATCGACCACTGAGCCAAATTTGAAAGATTACAAATATTGCTAAGTACATAAAATTAGGTGTCGATATCTTGCAAAAACAAGCACTTCTCTCTGCTGTAGAACGCTGGGGGCGTGTCGGTTAGAGGAGCTGGAACCACGCCCACATGTAGGAGGGAGGGGCCTCCTAATATAAAACCCTCATTTTATCAGCTGGAAAGGCATTATCACTGAACTGACATCACTGGTAGACATTTTGTAGACATGTGTTACTCACAGAACAGAAAGGCGCTGTATGTGATCCTCTAGAATATGATGGATTATTATTGATTTAAATATACAAAAGTATGAGCAGATTCATGCAGCACTGACAGTAATCCAAAAAAACATATATAATTTTGAAAGGCTGACATTTTGAAGCAATGATTCCTCTTACTGATACTTTCTTCATCCAGTTACTTTTCCTTAACTTTATTACCACAATGTCCCAAATTACTCCATCTTCACATTTTTTTTATCAGTTGTGAGGGATAATAGGAGCTTTGGAGTAGCTTTAGTTTTTAAATTACTGAAAAATGCATGCTGCATGCACACAGAAAATGATAACCTTGTCTTTCTGTATATAAGCAACTCATGTTTGTGGGAATAAAAACACGCTCATTTTACACGCACATGTAAAACCCCAGTCTACATGTATTTCCTTGTCATAGCTATATTGGAGATATAAAGAAATACCTGTAGCTATTCACTGGCTGCACAGCGGGATGGAGAGGGGCAGCGACGGGTACATAACACCGGTGGCCGTGATGGCTAAACACGGTCGGTGGGATGGAGAGGGGCGGCTGCGGGTACATGGAGGGTCGGCGGTGGGTTCATAATGCCGGTGGCCGTGATGGCTGCACATGGTCGGCGGGATGGAGGTTCGGCGGAGGGCTTATAATGCCGGTGGCCATGTTGGCTGCACATGGTTGGCGGGATGGAAAGGGGCGGGAGCGAGTACATAACGCCGGTGGCTGTGATGGCTGCACACGGTCGGCTGACTCGACTCTTCAGAAATCCAGACTTTGCCATGTGATAGTTTTTCTAACTGTTGGGGGTAAAGTGGGCGCTGCAGAGACGGGTGTTGGTGGTGATATTGAACTCTCCACAGTAGCTCCTCTTGACGAAACATCCACCGTTTCCTTACTTCGTCTTCAGTAAGAATCTTAAATGGGCTAATGGAGCTTACTCTGCACACTGTGATATCCAGGAGAGATGAATGAGCGACTTGGAGGAGACGTGATGGTTAGCTGACTGGTTGACTGGCTAAAATGCTACAACCATTCACCACAGATGATATCAGAGACCCCAGGGGGAGTGGTACGCTGAATGTATTTATACAGCTGAAGCAGCAGGGGCGAGGTTATGCTAATGGGGGACCGCGTTAGCTGGGCATACACTGTACGACTGTCGGCTCATTTTGAGCCGATTTGCCAGTCGTACAACTATTTTTTTGGATCAGGCTGAATTTCAGCTCAATCGTGTGTCGTGCTTCGTGTAGTATACACGGGGTAACGACAAGAGATTGATGTCTCACGATGTGCTCCCAATCACAAATTGGTGATCGCAAGAAAATCAAACTTGTTTGAAATCCTGGTCACTCCTCGTGAAGGTATTGCACAGTAGAAGCGACTACGAGCCGACTTGCCTCATCCTCTCACACAGAGCATGCGCAATGCACAGATAAGTGACGTCACTTCCAGGTGCGTCTTCTTCTTCTCCTGCCTATATTTGACATTGCAGTCAAAACACCATAGAAGAAGAAGGATACGGACTCCGAAGTGTGGTATATGGACGCATTGTGTGAGCAGTGAAGTCGCATCAGAGCATCTGGTCGTGTAGTGTGAGGGCTGCGAACTTTTCAACTTTGCGATCTAGTCGTGCAGTTTGAGATGGAGCTGTGTCAAACGATTTAAAATATCGCACAGTGTATGCCCGGCCCCCTCGATTTCTGACACGCCCATTCAATCCTGATCACAGAAATGTAGATAAACAGTTTATGAAGCCGAGCTCAATAATTAAACTTTGAATAGCTAAATAACTTTCACATGTTTAAAGGGAATACATTTGTGACCGATTTAATGTGTTTAGAAGAAAATGGCCAAATTTGCTTTACAGGGTCTTTAATGAAGCATGAAATGCTTTTACAAACACAAACACAGCCTGTTCTGCTCTACTTTATGTTTCTGTGGTAGATTTTGTCCCATTTCTTTCATTCATTTGCCTTTTTCTTCAATTAAAACTGTCTGGTGGGTCTTATTGAGGGAGAAGGTGGACTGCAGGTGACCCCTGGTTTAAATGGTGCAGGTAATCTTCAGGATCCAAACAAAGATTTCTCACCTTTTCTCCAGGTAAACACCAGGATGTTGATCATGATGGACAAATAGAGAATCACAAGCTCCTGACGGATCAACGCTAGAATGAAAGGAGTACCAGCTGGAAGAAAAAAAAAAAACAGACTGAATGTCAGCGTTATTTCAGTTTGCTGGACTTGTGCGGTGAGTGTCTTCGTGCTCGTACCTGGTTGAGCTGTGAGGATTGTTGTCGGTGTTGGAGTCTTCTGTCCTTTATCTTACACAGAAAGAACAACAATTAAATGAATAAATATGAAATCATGAATTAATAATCAAACTATAATATAAATCAAATATAAGTCAGATCAGGGATGAGCACCTTGTTTACCACAGTAAGTCTGTGGAACTGCTGTGACATCTCCGAATTGATCCACAAAGTTCAATATATAGGACTTAAATATAGCGCAATAGATAGTTTATTGACCCCTTTGTGTAAATCTGGGTGTCCATTGGAAGTACTGGTGTAATAAAAGTCCTGATGACCCACTTTGTTCAGTCTGATGGGAAGAAAAGGACAGACTGAAGCTCTCAGTCCTGCAGTGAGACGAGTCTCCCACTGCTGCTGCTGTTATGGTGGCATACAGTCATACTCATCATTATTGGCACCCATGAAGTTTAAAGGGATATTATGCAACTTTTTGGCCTGTAGATGTCGCGCTAGAGCGTCTGAGCGAAAATCAAAACAAAGGGGCGGTTCAGTGAATAATGAGAGGCTGTTAGCCACACCTCCTCCACTTCACTGCCCCCTCCCTCCAAACGTCCTGCAGATCGTCAACAAGAAGAAGAAACATGACTGACCAAAGGATGAAGCTGTTCATGAACATGTCTAACAGAGAGGTAAGTTTACAGAGCACGTCCTGATAAATCCTCTGACGGCTGTGTCTCTGATAAAAGGTTATCTTTTTGTTACGAGCGGCATTTGTCCTCTTTGATTTATAACTCTGCTCGAACAGCTACAGCTAGTTAGCCAACACTTCAGTAAGTTTTACCCCGGGTGGTGATACAGAGCAGAGAGCAGACAGAGCTGTAGTCTTTACCGAGATCTGCCTGAATTAACGCCGAGGCTGAAGGCTGGAGAGGCCGCCGAGCGACGGTACACACAGACGACGAGCTAACTAGCTGCTAAGAGCTAATAGCTGCTATCAGCGTTGTTTTCTCTGTGATTTGACTGTAAAGATTAGTCTCAGTGATGTTTGTTTAGAGTAAATATGCTCGTTTGTGACCCACTGAGTCAGCAGATCTACGTCCACCTACTTTTTGGCTCTAATGCTAAAGTCAGCTGACAAAGTAAAAAACGACGACAGCATGTGTGAGGTCTGTAATGGTGTAAAGTTAGAGATCTCTACAGTCTTCAAACTTCATTAATCCGCCCGCTCTCTTCTCTTTCCTGGCTCATGTCAGGCCCTCAGAGAGCGGCTCTGACCAGCTGATGAGACCTGGAAGGAGCGACCAGAGCCGGGGACGGAGCGGCGGAGGAGACCCTCTGTACAGACAGGTAACCACTGTGTTATGAGGACATCACACTTCATACTGTGAGGATATGATAAAACTGTAGTTGTAGACGAAAAAGTATTTCATTCTTAAACTCAAACGTTTTCATATCCACAGCTACAAATAGTAGAAGCACTTTTAATATTTTTGATTTATGAATCTAGTATTGTAAAAGCAAAAAGTGTTCTACTCCAAGTAAAAATGTACTCAGAGTATTTGGTATTCTGAATGAATTTTCTGAGTGTGAATAGCGTATAAGCCAGCCTGTAAATAGTCAGTTACTTATCACATACTAATGCTTTAGTATATATTGTTCCATAAAAATAACATGTAATAAAAAGTGCCTTTTTCTGTTACCTATGAAATTACAGCAGAAAGATGTCAGACTTTTTCTAAACCACAATTTTTTTTACTATGCAATCTCTACTTCACTCTCTAAAAAGTTAAATTTTCCCTTGATATGAACATAAAAGAGTCAATATTTGTTGTTGCCAAGCTGTATTTACTTCGTTTATATAACTGCTGACTGTAAATAACCCATTTACAAAATCACATGAACCTGAGTTAATGTAGTCATTTATTATTTCATATCCATAAATATATTTCACCAAACCATCAGACAGCATAATCAGTGCATGCACTGTGGATGAAACATCTGAGAAAGTTATTATCATCATACAGGCTTTGTATCTTTTTTTAAATAAATATAATTTGAGGAGGAAATATACTGATTTTTTATTGCTGACCAATGATTTCCATGTTCTGTTTAGCCACTTGCTCCTTTTTCACTATGAAACTATTTTACCTCTTGTGTCACTCCACACCTTGTGTTTTTAGTACAAGAGCAGAAACTTATGCACTTTGTCAAGAAAAGTAAGTTAAACCTGTATTAATGCACATATATACTTAAATAATTACTTTTGGCTTCAATTTTCTTATTCTAGTACATATGTTTGAAGTACAGAAAGTACAATTTTGAGCTTGCTGGCATTTTGAAACACTAGAAAGTAGATCTACAGAGATGTATTTATTGTGAGTCATAAAGCCATGGCAGTTGGGCACTTTGTGTGCAGGATATTAATAACAAATAATCAACTAATATGAAAAGTCAGACTCATCTGGAAAAACCTAATTGAAGTGGTTCATCAGAATAATGTTGAGAAAAATACTGAACTGATAAGTGAGTGTCTGTCTCTGGACTAAAGACAGAACAAATGGGAAATCCAGCCGAATACAACTATCTGCCGTTTACCCAAGTTATATATAAACCACAGTATTTCAAAGTGATGTTTGGATGTCTCATAAAATACATAATTCACGGAAATGTAACTTTCACTTATTTTTATTTTGATAATCAGTCCTGAGACAGCATGAAAGTAAACATGACTGAAAGATAGCAAAAGGTGATGCTGAACAGCACTGGTATTGCAAACAGACATTTTGTGTGAGAAATGTATGTAGTGATTAAACACGTGCTTCACAGATGGCTGAATGAACTCTGTCAGTGTAACAAGGAGCACTCTGGTGTTTAGGAGTCACTGTCAGCACAGCATGTAGCCGTCTCTTCTGCCTTCCTCTTCACAGCCGCTGAACTTCCAGGTAAAACTGAGTAGTCATGTCTAATAAAGAGAACAGGGGGCTTGGACATCAGCTCTTCCGCTGTTGTAATTCTGGCAGTGTTGGACCTGTGAACATGGACAGAAAATGTTATTCTTTTGGTGTAAAAGTACCTGCAACAAAATGACTGCAGTACAATTAGACATATTAAAAAAATGCCAAGACCTAATGCTAAGTTCAACACAATAAGACAAAGTTCTTCATTTGTGCAGCATGACTAAGTGTGGAGGGTGCCAGTGGTTTTCTTGTATTATATTTCTTAAAAAAAAATAAGATTTAGATATTATAGTAGATGGCAGATTCACTGATGTATTTTAGTAAATAAGGTCATCACAGAGACATAACACAGCTTCTCCAATATACCACAGAGAAAATCATTCTTACTTCGTACTGTGTCTGCAGTGGTAAAGTTGCTTCATAAATCACCTCGACACTACGTTCATATGTACGTTCATTTAGATAACAGCCCCCAGCTGTGCTGCTTCTGTAGCCTGCTACCTTTATGTGACGGACATCTAAACTTTAACCAGTGTCTCAGTGAGATAAATGACCTAAAATGATCTGGATTCAGTCAGTACAGAACAGTCGAAAGGGTGAACGTGTGTTTATGTTTATTTATGTTAGTGTTAGCCGCGTTAGCATGCTGCTGCTTCGTTTAGCCGCAGGCTAACGTTAGCACATATTAGCTTTCACGTCGGCCTAAAGACTCGCAGAAATGACAAAGGTAAAAAGGGAACAACATTAACTACACAACACAAAGCCTGGTCTGTTATCCATGCGTCTGTCTGTGACATGTCACAAATACGTTCGCGTTACACAGAAACATATAAAGATACTTACCTGTCCAGACGCAGGTCCAGCTCCGGCCCTGTTTGAGCCTCCTCCTCACGCAGGGCTCTTCGTTGTGATAAACTCTGCTCAGTCTTTATTATCTTTTAGTTATGTCATGTCTGTTTGATATTTTCAGTTGTATTTATTTGTCTCCCGGTGTAGCAGGGGCTCATGGCCGACCAGTCTGAATAACAAGAAGGCTTCGCGTGCCATGGCGCCACCCCTCCTCTGTGATTGGTCACCCCCCCTGCTCTTTTAAACCCAGAGAGAGGGGGGCTTGCAGAAGGTTAACACCCCTATCCGGACCGGCTAATGTTTACATAGAGCTGATATCAACACAGGCAGAGGGGGGAGGGCTTAGCTTTCACTGTGTGGAGCGTGGACTCGGAGAGACATTATGATGCCACATACAGTGAATCTGATAGGAAAATGTGTGAAATGTCGGATATTATGCCTTTAAGTGCATAATATGACAGCACAGTTTCCTTACAAACCTCTCTAACTTTGCTCTGCATCCCTTTATCAGACTCAGACTTGGCAGAAGTAATGTTCACATATTAAGTTTTGTAAATTATACTTCATTAAGTACTATGATCATGCAGTCATATTTAGAATAGGCAGTTTTAATTGCAACCACTTGAAGCCTACGAGGAAAAGAACACCCTACCAACAATTAAGCATGGTGGAGGTTCCATAATGGTTTGGGGCTGCTTTGCTGCATCGGGTACTGGAGGCCTTGACCTTATCACAGAATCATCAAGACATTTTAGAGTGAAATGTCCGACCCAGTGTAAGAACACTTGGTTTGAGTCGACGATCGTGGGCCCTCCAGCAAGACAAAGACCCAAAGCACACATCCTAAAGCACGCAGGAGTAGTTGAAAAGGAAAAAAATGGCCTGTTTTAAAATGGCCAGCAATGAGTCCTGATCTCAATCCGATTGAAAATCTTGAACAATTTGCAAAACAAGAGTGGGAGAAAGTACCAGCTGAGAAGTGCAAGAAGCTTACAGATGGCTACAAGAAACATTTGGAGGCTGTCATCAGTGCCAAAGGGTGTGCATCAAAATACTGAAATACCATTATTGCTGCACATGCTTTTTTTCAGTTCTGTCTTTGAAATTACAATATTTAACTTATTTTTTATTTTTTGTTAAAGTATTTTGGACCTTCAATTTGGTGACAATCTGATGACATAAATTTGGGTCATTTCAATTTATTTTTGAAGATATTGTTAAAGTAATGAAAATAAGGGAGGGGTGCCAGTAATACTAAGCAGGACTGTAATTCTATCTCAGCTTTATTTTAGCTTTTTTAGTTCTTTTTAGAGGCTTTTTCATGACGTAGAAAGAGAATCATAAAGGCGTGAATACAATATTGACTCTTTTTTTGATTTTATACAGTCCAAGTTTACAGTGATTCATCGTTAGGTTCTCAAGAAGTGAGAATTGAATGAATTTCTGTGCTTTTATTTGACAAAGTTTTTTAAACTTCAGGCCATTTTGTTAAAGCATCATCATCAGTTTCATGTTGGTGGTTGAGTTTGAAGAGTTGGTGTGACTTTGACGTCCTGTGTGCGTGATCTGTCTCATTAGACTAAAGCCTCAAAGATCGAACAGTGAAGAGGTCAAACCCTGAACGTCTTCAGCTGAAGTGTTTTTTCCGTCTGATGCTCATGTTGATCACTTTGTATTTTTATTTAGTGACACATGGAGGATGAAAATATCTTACTCTTCTTTGTTGTGGTCTCTTCATCTTTCACCGTTGTTGGTTGTTGTTCAGTTGCTACTTTTGCAGTCGTCTCTGCTACTGTTGGTGTCGATGTGGGTTTAGATGTGGTACCTTCAGCAGAGAGCAGACGACAAAGCTAAGGAGTTTTTTCCATCTGATGCTCATGTTGATCACTTTTTGTTTTAATGACACATAGAGGATGAAAATATCTTACTGTACTCCTTTTGTGGCTTCTTTCTGGGCTTTTTCTTGGTTGTGGTCTCTTCATCTTTCACCGTTGTTGGTTGTTGTTCAGTTGCTACTTTTGTAGTTGTCTCTGCTGCTGTTGGTGTCGATGTGGGTTTAGATGTGGAACCTTCAGCAGAGAGCAGACGAAAAATCAAGCACAGGTGTTGATGTGACTTTGATGTCAAGCTCATGTCTCTCATTAGACTAAAGCCTCAAAGATCGAACAGTGAAGAGGTCAAACCCTGAACATCTTCACCTGAGGTGTTTCTTCCGTCTGATGCTCATGTTGATCACTTTGTATTTTTATTTAATGACATGGATGATGAAAATATCTTACTCTTCTTCTTTGTTGTGGTCTCTTCATCTTTCACTGTTGTTGGTTGTTGTTCAGTTGCTACTTTTGTAGTCGTCTCTTCTACTGTTGGTGTCGATGTGGGTTTAGATGTGGTACCTTCAGCAGAGAGCAGACGACAAAGCTGAGGAGTTTTTTCCATCTGATGCTCATGTTGATCACTTTTTATTTTTTTTTTAATGACATGTAGAGGATGAAAATATCTTACTCTTCTGGTCTTTGTCTTTTTGTGGCTTCTTTCTGGGCTTTTTCTTGGTTGTGGTCTCTTCATCTTTCACCGTTGTTGGTCGCTGATCAGTTGCTGCTGTTGTTGATCTCTTGGTGGGTTTAGACATGATGCCTTCAACAGAGAGCAAACGAAAGATACAGCACAGGAAATTAACTTTCACAGAGGGTCTTGGGCTGATTTTGACGCATGGAAAATTATTGTTGGTGGTTAGTTAATGCATCAGACCTCAGCAGCAGCTCTTTTTTACAGTTTGGTGCTCTTGCAGGAAACAAAAGAAACAAACCGTAAAAAATAGTTTTTTGGTGGAGACTTTTTTTTGGCCAGGCATTGTGTATCCCATGGATAAATGAAACAGTCCATCTGGTGTGTTAGGTCGGTAAAAGTGAAGTGCACTGATGCTCAACTGGAGGCTCCAGGACCCCACCAGGCCCAGGTTTCTCATTAAGCCTACAGAATATGTCGGGATGGACTCACTGACAAACTGCTCAAGGTCATGACAGGGACAGCCTGGGTGTTTTTACACTGGTCTCTCACAGAGAACAACGTTCAGAGTTTACTACCATCACCCATACATGTGAATATTGAATTCTCATTTACAGATGCTGTGAGGAGTTTCTAAGTAATTACAAAAAAAGTCTCACTTTTAGATATATGCCTGATGTAAATACACACTTTACGATGATTTTAATAGCATCAAAAAGGGTTATCTATAAATGCTATTCCTTAGCTTCACGGTCTGGTCGGACAGGGCTGGACTGGCCTGGATACTCAACTTCAGGAACAAGACAATTAAAACTAGAGCAAATTTATATTATTCGGACACGTCTTAGAGCACCGGGCTGTAAGTAGAAATATATAGCCGGCTACAAAACTACGATACTAAGTTTTCCAAAAATTGCTTGTTGTCACACATCAAAAACTACCGCTACGTAACTAGTAAGAGATACATTACCTCGTGGCTTTGAATCCTGTAAGTTGTTGAAAAAAGAAGTTGTAAAGCAATGCAGAGTTCTGAGGAACGTCCGAGCTGCATTCATTAGCATCACAACAAACACATGCTTTTGCTTGGGCCACGTCTTTACAACAGTGCCATGTGAACTAATGGATAGCAGAGTCTTTATGTCACCGGAAATAGATTCTGCTCATTGCACCTTTAAGTGTTGCTGTGCAAACACGGAAATAACTAATATTTTTTACCCTTTAAATGTCCACACATAAATTATAATTCATTTTCTAAACCCCAGGCTGTCTCAGGAAGATGGAATCAAGATGGAAACTCATTAACTTTATATGCACTGAAATGGGTGTGATGGCACACCAGGTGGAAGTGTCTACAGATTCAGGTTGGCACAGTGAATTTCGTGCCAAAAAAAGCCTGAGGGTGCACTGAAAGCTCGCCAGCTCCAACCTGGTCTATTCTCGGTGCAGGCGAAGCACACCCTCCACAACTGTAATTTGACTGACAGGGTGTAACCCTTGCTACAATTTATGCAGTCACATGAAAGATACATAAAGTCTTTCATGGGAAAAACAAACTGTTTGAATGTGTCTCCCTCCTCTTCCTCCTCTCAGACTACTGGATGGTGAAGGAAGGAGGGAGCCTGAGGAGAGCCTGTCCTCACCTGGTCCGGGGATTCAGACCAGGGGAGGACGGCTGCATCTGCCAAACTACTGAGGCTGGAGTCAATGAAGGAGAGATTGAACTGTCACTTTCCCGCAGCGCATTTAAATGCAAGGAGAGGCATTCATTAGATTGGTGAAGACGACACTCAGCTGGGTGAAACCCACTCACACCTTCTCTCTTCCCGCTAGTGGGTGGGATGGAGGAATGAGTTATCCTCAGTGCGGCATGCACGAAACTTGCATAGTGCGCTGGACACACCCTGTTGGTGCAGCGCAGGGCAGGTGCACCTGCACAACAAAATTAAAGCCCTAAAACTTAACTGAAGATGATTCTTTGACGACATGGAGAACAACAAACAGAAGCTTCTTTCCCAGGTTCAGGTGAAAACCTCTTACCTCTGTCAGGCTGATGGTCTTCAGTCACACTCAGGTACACAGCAGGTTTTCCATCACAGTAGTAAAGTCCAGAGTCAGCAGGCTGCACGTCTCTGATAATCAACGACCTGTTCTCTGGAAAAACCTCAAAACGCTCTTGTTGTTTTATTTCTCCAGCGTCTGTGCTCCATGTTGGAAAATCTGAACCTCCAACATCAGGAGGACATGTCAGAGAGATGGAGCTGCTCCTCTCTGTGTGGAGTCTGGCTGTTCCTGAAATGTTCAGGTGATGGTAAAGTGATGAGGAATGCAAAAGTAGGGCTACATATAGAGCCTCAGATGGAGGGAGACAGAGAATTCAGCAATAAAATGAAACAGACATTTGATGTTACCTGACAGGATGACGGTCAGATCCACGGCTGCTTCATCGTTACAGAAATATCTCCCACTATCTGAGATATTTACCTTATCAATCATTAAAGTATCATCTGCGTCAGCATGATAATATGTGTACGGCTCTTTGATATGTCTGATCGGGGTGCCTCCATCAACTGTCAGAACATCAGTTCTGTTTCCTCTGGTCTCTCTGCTCCACGTCACTCTTCCCTCCACACGACAAGGGCAACGCAAACGTACGAGCATCCTCTCCTCGACCACTTCATGGATTATTGCTGCAGAATAAAAACATTCTTAATTTCTTTAACCATTCTCCAGATTAGACACTTTGCCTTTCCTACATGAATGTAGACTAAGATTGAAGGTCTTACCTGCACAAACATGACAGCTCAGAACACAAACTGTCAGCCAGCTGAAGAGTTTCATCGTCCTCATCTTCAGGAAGAATAAAGTGTTTCTGTTTGACACATGCTGAAATAGTCTGAGAACCGGAACTGTGGTTGTTTCACCACAACACATATTCATCAGATGACAGGTTTTCCTTTTCACACATTTGCCATGTTTTTTTTTAAGTTTAGTTTATTGCACACTTTAACATTTATAAAGAAGAGCAATCCAAGTATTGAAGTAAAACTTTGTTTAAGGAGGTTTGAAACTCCAAAAGACTCATTAAAATACAGTATCCATCCATCTATCAATCTGTCTATCTATCTATCTATCTTTTGTTTGTATATAGTCAGTTGCACTGTGCTGTAGGATTTTATCTTGGTTATGTTTTGTTCTGTTTACTTTTATAAATAATAATAATTTATTAGAATTAGAATTAGAATTACTTTCAACTGAAAAAGTAGAAGCTCTTAATCTCATTGTACATTCAGCATAATGACAATAAAATGTATTCTGTTCTGTTTTATTACAGTCAGGAGTACGAGATTCAAGTCCGGATTGGGGTCTTAAAAACAGGATTAAAGGATGAAAGTCAGGATTGAGAGATTACAATCAGTATTTTAACACTGATGTCAGGATTACTGGATTTAAGCCGAGACTAAGAGACTACGGTCCGTATTATGAGCAGCTGTACCTAATGAAGTAGCCCGTGAGAGGCATATGATGGTCCAGGAGCCGTGAGCATCACTCCAGGTTGGCGAGGCTCTGAGCAAAAATAACATGAGGACGACATCAGTTTGAGGACTTTATTTTGGTGTGAGGGACAGTGGAGACAGCAGAGGGCGCTCTCGTTACACAAAATAAAAACTAGACAGTCACTGAACACTTCATCTGTCTACAAACTAAGAGTAAAACAAGACTTCAGAAATTCAGGAAAAATAACAAATGCCTTAAACTTTACACATCATATTCCAGAATAAAATGTTAAAATGTAAAACTAGACTAAAATAAAAAAAATTTAGATTAAAACTAAAAGATATTTTCAAAAAAAGACTAAAACTAAATTAAAGTTCTGTAAACATTAACTCTGGAGATCAGGTCAGTTGAGTGATGGAGGATCAACCCTCACTTCCTCTCTGCTGTTTGTCTCTCAATCTGTCGAGCTGCAAAAGAAAAACAAACAAACAGATATGATGAAGGACAGTTTGACCTTGAGGGGTTTGAGTCCTCTCAGTTGTGTGAGAAGTAAACTACAAACATGGTGATGATTACAGGATTTGGAACAGGAACAACCTGCTCAAACTTTTGGAATTTTAATGATTTACTCATGACTTTTAGCTTTAGCTGGCTCTTTAAGTTCATCTCACTCACAGTTTATTTGTTTTTTTAATGAATTTAATGAAGCATGAAATAATTTTACAAACACGTCTGTTCTACTATACTTTTTGTTTTCATGGTAGATTTTGTCACATTCGTTTCAGTCATTTGCCTTTTTCTCATTTGAGACTGTCCAGTGTTCTCACCTTTTCTCCAGGTAAACACCAGGATGCTGATCATGATGGACAAATAGAGAATCACAGCTCCCAGACGGATCAACACTGTCGTCTTCTCACCTGCAGCACAAAGAAAAAACATCTGCAGATGCAGCAAACTGAAGCTGGGGAATGAGGCGTGGTTGTTGGGTATGAATATTCTATAAACTGTGATCTACTGGGATTGTCACATACAACCATCTCTGGGCTTCACAGAGAATGGTCCGTAAAGAGATAGTATCCAGTGAGCAGCACAGGAGCATAAAAGGAAGATTCGACAGGATGGATAAAAACAACCCTCCTCTCCTCTTCCTCACTCCTGTCAGTGCTCCGATTGTTTCAGAGGAAAGCAGTAAAGACATTTATCATGTTTCCATGAGAACTTTAATTTAAAAAAAACTTAAATCCTCTTTAAAAAGATTTAAAATGACCACGTAAACACCTAACTCTGAATGAAAAGGATAATTCCGAATTAAACTTAATTCCAAAGTAAGCGGCTGTTTTATTCTGATTTCAAATTCAAATTAAATAATTCCTCAAATCATGTGTACATTCATTCTGCTTTAAATTAATTCCGATCACTCTGTGTGGAACTCCAAACAAACCGAGACATTTTATTTAATTAGAGGCTTAGAAGATTTGGAAGTCATGAAAGTCTGGATGGATGTAAGCTTTAAAATGTGGACCTTTTTAAAGCTGTAGTGTCCATGTTGGTTGAGCTTTCCCTGACGGAAATGCTGAACTGGAATTTTTCTTCCGGTAGACGTAAATACGTGAATACAGAAATACAGAAATACATAAATATGTCACTACATCCCATTATCAGTTCCATGTAAACATAAAGGAGAAAACTTAAATTCCACATCATTTAATTCTAAATAATAAATTCTGAATTAAGAAACATCATGTAACTGTGGCCATTGTCTGTCTTTGTCAGAGATCAACAGACACTTGTATTTATCAGACTTTTTAAAATTTCAGGCCATTTTGTTAAAACATCATCAGTTTCATGTCCGTTTGAAGAGTTGATGTGACTTTAACATCCTGTGTGCGTGATCTTTCTCATTAGACCGAAGCCTCAGAAGCCGAACAACTTTTTTGTTTCGAGTACTTGTCACTTTAAGAACAATCATGACTTACTGATCTTGTTCTGTCCTGACTTTGGTCGATCAGTTTCTGCTGTTTTAATCATCTTTGCTGTTGTTGGTGTCGGTGTGGGTTTGGACGTGTCACTTTCTGCAGAATCAGATGACAAATAGAGCAAAGGAAATTAATGTCCATAGAGGATCAGAGGTGTTTTTGACTTTCTGAAACTTCAGGACATTTTGTTAAAGCTTCACCATCAGTTTCATGTCTGTGGTTGAGTCTGAAGTGTTGATGTGACTTTGACATTAAGCTCATGTCTCTCATCAGACTGAAGCCTCAGAGGTCAAACAGTGAGGAGATCAAACCCTGGGCTTGTTCAGCTGATGTTTTTATTCCACTTGATGCTCATGTTTACCTCTTCTTATCTTAATTTAATGATAATTTGAAAAACAGCATGACTTACTCTTCTTGTCCTTTCGTGGCTTCTTTCTGGGCTTTTTCTTTGTTGTGGTCTCTTCATCTTTCACCATTGTTGCTGGTTGTCGTTCAGTTGCTGCTGTTGTAGTCGTTCCGACTGTTGTCGGTGTGGATGTGGGTTTAGATGTGATACCTTCATCAGAAAGCAGACAATAAATAGAGATTAACTCCCACAGAGGGTCAGAGACTGATTGTGACAAATGGAAACTCATTGCAGACCTCAGCAGCAGCTCTTTCTCACAGTTTGATGCTCTTTCAGGTAGGGCTGTAAAGTCCATGTCAACCGGTCGACTAATTGGTCAATGCATGCTCAGTCGACCAAAATTCTGATTGGTCGACCAAATGTGTCAATTAACTTTTTTCCCCCAATTAATCGCATTGGTCGATTTTTGTTGACAATTGCTGTGTTTTAGTCGACCAACAATTTCTTTGGTTGATTACAGCCCTACTTTCAGGAAACCTGCCTGAAGGCCTCAGGCATCAATGAGACAGAATAATCGTACGGCGTGAGGTCTTTTTCTATGGGACACTGCTCTCATGAACTCAAAAATATCCCATGGATCAGTGAAACAGTCCATCTGGTGTGCTAGGTAAAGAAGTGTGCAGTGATCATCAACTGGAGGCCCCAGGACCCTTTAAGGTCCTCCACAGTTTGTCATCTGGCCGCAGAATATGATCAACATTAGAAACTGTGATGGCTGGTTTGTTTGCATATACAGACGTGGACAAAATTGTTGGTACCCTTCCATTAAAGAGAGAAAAACCCACATGGTCTCTGAAATAAGCTGAAACTGACAAAAGTAATAATAAATAAAAATTTACTGAAAATCAACTAATGAAAATCAGACTTTGCTTTTGAATTGTAGTCCAAGAGAATAATTTTAAAAAACAAACTAATGAAACTGCCTGGACAAAAATGATGGTACCCTTAACTCAATGTGTTGTTGCACAACCTTTTGAGTCAATCATTGTAATCAGGTGATTTCTGTAACTCTCAGTGAGACTTCTGCACCTGTCCACAGGTATGTTGGCCCACTCCTCATGAACAAACTGCTCCAGCTGTCTCAGGTTTGAAGGCTGTCTTCTCCAGACTGCATGTTTCAGCTCCTTCCACAAATGTTCGACAGGATTTAGATCAGGGATCATAGAAGGCCACTTCAGAATAGCCCAGTGTTTTGTTCTGGGTGTTTTTAGTTGTGTGTTTTGGCTCATTATCCTGTTGGAGGACCCATGACCTGTGACTGAGACCAAGCCTTCTGACACTGGGCAGCTCATTTCACTCCAGAATGTCTTGATAGTCTTGAGATTTCATTGTACCTGCACAGATTCAAGACACCCTGTGTCAGATGCAGCAAAGCAGCCCCAGAACATAACTTAGCCTCCTCCATGTTTCACAGTAGGTACAGTGCTCTTTTCTTTGTATGCTTCATTTTTGTGTCTGTGAACATAGAGCTGATGTGACTTACCAAAAAGCTCCAGTTTTGTCTCATCTGTCTGAAGGACATTCTCGGAGAAGCTTTGTGACTTGTCAAAATGTATTTTGGCAAATTCCAGTCTCATTTTTTTTAAGATTTGCTTCCAACAGTGATGTCATCCATTCAGTCCACTTTGGCTCAAACAGTGATGGATGGTGTGATCTGACTCTGATGTACCTTGACCTTGGAGTTCTCCTCTAATCTCTTTGAAGTTGTTTTTTTCTCTTTGGTTTACATTTGTATTCTCCGTCTCTTCAGTTTGTCATCAGTTTTCCTCCTGCAGCCACGTCCAGGGAGGTTGGCCACAGTCCTGTGGACCTTAAACTTCTGAATAATCTGTGCAGCTGTAGTCACAGGAACATCGAGCTGCTTGGAGATGGTCTTATAGCCATTACCTTTAACATGCTTGTCTATCATTTTATTTCTAATCTCCTGAGACAGCTCTCTCCTCAGCTTTCTGTGGTCCATGTTCAGTATGGTACACACCATGATACCAAACAGCACAGTGACCACTTTTCAGCCTTTAAATAGGCAGACTGACTGATTACAAGCTTGGAAACACCTGTGATGATAATTACAGGGCACACCTTAGTTTAACATGTCCCTACGGTCACGCCATTTTCAATACTTTTTAGGGGTACCATCATTTTTGTCCAAGCCAGTTTCATTAATTTGTTTTTTTTTAAATATGTCTGCTGAACAAAAATTTAAAATCAATGTCTGATTTTCATTAGCTGATTTTCAGTTAACTTTTATTTATAATTGCTTTTGTTATTTTCAAGTTATTTCAGCGGCCATGTGGGTTTTTCTTTCATTAAATGAAGGGTACTAACAATTTTGTCCACGTCTGTATATGAAAACATCAATCGATCATTCTGTCAGCGTTAATAATTAACACTGGACCTCCTGATTCCCCCCAGAATCAGGAGGTCTTTAGATCAGTCGGTTTGAAGGAAGGACACAATCAGCTGAGGAACAACACGAACAGGGTGACAAATTCACTCATCACACCACCGTCGTATTATAAGCAGAAGCAGAAGTAATAATGTTATTGGATAGATAGATAGATAGATAGATAGATAGATGGATAGATGGATGGATGGATGGATGGATGGATGGATGGATGGATGGATGGATAGATAGATGTAGGCAAACCTCTTACCTCTGTCAGGCTGATGGTCTTCAGTCACACTCAGGTACACAGCAGGTTTTCCATCACAGTAGTAAAGTCCAGAGTCAGCAGGCTGCACGTCTCTGATAATCAACCACCTGTTCTCTGGAAAAACCTCAAAACGCTCTTGTTATTTTATTTCTCCAGCGTCTGTGCTCCATGTTGGAAAATCTGAACCTCCAACATCAGGAGGACATGTCAGAGAGATGGAGCTGCTCCTCTCTGTGTGGAGTCTGGCTGTTCCTGAAATGTTCAGGTGATGGTAAAGTGATGAGAAATGCAAAAGTAGGGCTACATATAGAGCCTCAGATGGAGGGAGACAGAGAATTCAGCAATAAGATGAAACAGACATTTGATGTTACCTGATGGGATGACGGTCAGATCCACGGCTGCTTCATCGTTACAGAAATATCTCCCACTGTCTGAGACCTTTACCTTACGAATAACTAAAGAATTATCTTCTTCTAGGAAATAATAGTTATTCGGGCCATGGATGTGTTTGATCACAGTGTCACCATCAACTGTCAGAACATCAGTTGTGGTTCCTCTGGTCTCTCTGCTCCACGTCACTCTTCCCTCCACACGATGAGGGCAACGCAAACGTACGAGCATCCTCTCCTCGACGACTTCATGGATTATTGCTGCAAATAAAAACACAATTATTTTCTTATTAACTCTTCTCCAGATGAGACACTTTGCTTTTCTTACATGAATGTAGACTAAGATTGAAGGTCTTACCTGCACAAACATGACAGCTCAGAACACAAACTGTCAGCTAGCTGAAGAGTTTCATCATCCTCATCTTCAGGAAGAATAAGGTGTTCATGCTTGACTCAAACTGAAATAGTCGAGAACCGGAACTGTTTATTTGACCACAAAATCTGCAATTTATCAGGTGACAGGTTTCCGTTTTCACACATTTGCCACGTTTTTTTTGAGTTTGGTTTTTTTCACACTATGACATTTATAAATTGGAGCAATCAAAGTATTGAAGTAAAACATTGTTTAAGGAGGTTAGAAACTCCAAAAGACTCATTAAAATACATTATATTGCCAAAAATATTCACTCACCTATCCAAATATGCAGACTCAGGTGTTTCAGTCTCTTCCATGTCCACAGGTGTATAAAATCATCACCTAGGCATGCAGACTGCTTTAACAAACATTAGTGAAAGAATGGGTCGCTCTCAGGAGCTCAGTGAATTCCAGCATGGAACTGTGATAGGATGCCACCTGAGCAACAAATCCAGTGGTGACATTTCCTCACTCCTAAATATTCCACAGTCAACTGTCAGCTGGATTATAAGAACGTGGAAGTGTTTGGGAACCACAGCAACTCAGACACCAAGTGGTAGGCCACGTAAACTGACGGAGCGAGGTCAGTGGATGCTGAGGCGCATAGTGAGAAGAGGTCGCCACTTTCTGCAGAGTCAATCTCTACAGACCTCCACACTTCATGTGGCCTTCAGATTAGCTCAAGAACAGTGCAGAGAGCTTCATGGATGGGTTTCCATGGCCCAGCAGCTGCATCCAAGCCTCACATCACCAAGTGCAATGCAAAGCGTGATGCAGTGGTGTAAAGCACGCCACTGGACTCTAGAGCAGTGGAGACGCTGCTTCTGAGTGACCAATCACGCTTCTCCATCTGACAATCTGATGGACCAGTGTGGGTTTGGAGGCTGCCAGGAGAACCATACTTGTGGGACTGCATTGTGCCAAGTGTAAAGTTTGGTGGAGGGGGGATTATGGTGTGGGGGTGTTTTTCAGGAGCTGGGCTTGGCCCCTTAGTTCCAGTCAAAAGAACTCTGAATGCTTCAGCACACCAAGACATTTTGGACAATTCCATGCTCCAACTTTGTGGGAACAGTTTGGAGCTGGCCCCTTCCTCTTCCAACATGACTGTGCACCAGAGCACAAAGCAGGTCCATAAAGACATGGAGGACAGAGTCTGGTGTGGCCTGCACAGAGTCCTGACCTCAACCCCATAGAACACCTTTGGGATGAATTAGAGCAGAGACTGAGAGCCAGGCCTTCAGGTCCACCATCAGTGTGTGAGCTCACAAATGCTCTTCTGGAAGAATGGTCAAAAATTCCCATAAACACTCCTAAACCTTGTGGACAGCCTTCCCAGAAGAGTTGAAGCTGCTATAGCTGCAAAGGGTGGACCCACGTCAGATTGAACCCTATGGATTAGGAATGGGATGGCACTTAAGTTCATATGAGAGTCGAGGCAGGCGAGCGAATACTTTTGGTAATATACCCCCCCACTGACTATAACAAAGTTACACTCAGCTGTTTGGTTAGACTAAATAAAAGCAAAATCATAGGTGTACAGCAAACCAATTGTGACACAATCACATCAGATACAAGATCCATGAATTACTTTTATTATTATTCTCCAATGACCTCTTTAAATGCTTTTGAATGATGGTGATGTTGGTGCTGATTGTAGGGATGTTGGTAGTCCAGCCTTTTCTTTTCTGGATTTGTTGTTGGACTTTCTTTTCTTTGTTGTTGTCACATACTCCTGTATTGTTGTTTCAGCTTCTGCTGTGGTGGCTGGTGTCGCTGCCATCTTGTTGGTGTGTTTGTTGGTCTCAGCTTTATTTCCTGAACAGTGAAAGAGGTGACGCATATGAAACCAGGAAGCTAAACATCGCTTGCAGAATCTAAGTAATATAAAAAAGGTTGAGATATTAAATGTAACATGTTATGATAGTTTATTTATGATAAAGCAGATGAGACTGAAGGAGCATAAAGACAACAAAATGTATTCTGTTCTGTTCAACTACAGTCAGGAGTATGAGATTTAAGTCAGGGTAAAGGGATTAAAGTCAGGATTGTGGGATTAAAATCAGTATTTTAACATTGATGTCAGGATTACTGGATTTAAACCTAGACTATGAGATTACAGTTATTATTATGTGCAGGTGTGCCTAATGAAGTGGCCAGTGAGAGGCATATATGTCCTTCAGTGTGAAGGCCTCGTTGTTGAAGGTGAAGGTCACCTGTAGATAAACTTTTTAAACATCTGGTTGGTTAAACTTCTCGTCATCTCGTTCTCATTGGTGGATGGTCCAGGAGCCGTGAACATCACTCCAGGTCAGCGAGGCTCTGAGCTAAAATAACGTGAGGACAACATTTGTTTGACGACTTTATTTTGGTGTGGGGGACTCTGGAGACAGCAGAGGGCGCTTTCGTTACACAAAGGAAAAATGTCTGGTGGAGAGTCACAAAACAAAGAATCAATTTACACAAAAAAAGACATAAAAATACATTAGACTGCAGAAAAGAAAAGAAATCCAAACATGACCATGGAGAGACAAAAGAGACTGATGAGAAACAGTCTGAAGACAGGATGGACATTCAGAGGATGGACATTCAAAGGATGAACTTTCAGAGGATGGACACTCAGAGGGGGAACATTCAGAGGATGGACATTCAGGGGATGGACATTCAGAGCATTGACATTCAGAGGGTGGACATTCAGACGATGGACATTCAGACGAACTTTCAGAGGATGGATGCTCAGAGGATGAACACTCAAAGGGGGAACATTCAGAGGATGGACATTCAGAGGATGGACATTCAGGGGATGGACATTCAGAGGCTGGACATTCAGAGGAAGGACATTTGGAAAGTGGACATTCAGAGGATGGACAATCAGAGGATGGAAATTCAGAGGAAGGACATTCAGAAAGTGGACAGTCAGAGGATGGACAATCAGAGGATGGACATTCAGAGGATGGACATCCAGAGGATAAACTTTCAGAGGATGGACATTCAGAGGGTGGACATTCAGAGGATGGTCATTCAGAGGATGAACATTCAGAAGATGGACATTCAGAGCATTGACATTCAGAGGATGGATACTCAGAGGGTGGACATTCAGAGGATAAAGATTAAGAGAATGAACATTCAGAGGATGGACACGCAGATTATGTACTTTCAGAGGATGGACACTCAGAGGATAGACAGAGAATGGACATTCAGAGAGTGGACATTCAGAGGATGGATATTCAGATGATGGACATCCAGAGTATGGACATTCAGAGGATTGACATTCAGAGGAGGAACATTCAGAGGATGAATAATCAGAGGCTAAACTTTCAGAGATTGGACATCCAGAGGATGGAAATTTAGAGGATGTACATTCAGAGGATGGGTATTCAGAAGATGTACATTCAGAGGACGGATATTCAGAGGATGTTCATTCAGAGGATGTACATTAAGAGGATGGAAATTCAGAGGAAGGACATTCAGAAAGTGGACAGTCAGAGGATGGACAATCAGAGGATGGACATTCAGAGGATGGACATCCAGAGGATAAACTTTCAGAGGATGGACATTCAGAGGATAAACTATCATAGGATGGACACTCAGGGTAGACATTCAGATGATGGACATCCAGAGTAAGGACATTCAGAGGATTGACATTCAGAGGAGGAACATTCAGAGGATGGATAATCAGAGGCTAAACTTTCAGAGATTGGACATCCAGAGGATGGAGATTAGAGGATGTACATTCAGAGGATGGATATTCAGGGGATGTTCATTCAGAGGATGTACATTCAGAGGATGTACATTCTGAGGATAAACTATCATAGGATGGACACTCAGGGTAGACATTCAGATGATGAACACTCAGGGGATGGACATACAGTGGATGAACATTCAGAGAGTGGACATTCAGAGAATGGACATTCAGAGGATGGATAATTAGAGGATGGACGATCAGAAGTTGTCCTCAGACTACAGGTCACTTTGTTCTGCTCTCTCAGAGTGATGAAGGATCAAAGTTTTCTTCCCCTCTCTGTTGTGTGTTGTCTCTTAATCTGTTGAGCTGCAGAGAACAAAAAAACAAACAGAGATGATGGACAGTTGACCTTGAGGTGCTTTACACCCCTCACATAAGTGGGAAGTAAACTGCAAACATGGTGACAATTACGGCATCAGGAAAAGGAAGCATGTGCAGATTTTTTCTCGCAATTAATTCAAACATTTGTGTGAAAAAAATAATAAAAATGATGATGTGAAAAGGCGACTTCTACAGTCATGTTTGTGCTAGTTTCTTCATGTTCTGTTTGTTCATGTAAATGATTAAATCTTAATCAAATCCTAATTTTAGTGACATCTAGTGTTTAGATTTTGGAATGAGCCCGTCCATCTGTAAAATATTACATCACTAAGCGAGAGCCGGTGAAGACCAAAAAGGATCATGAACAGGGCATCATTTACAACAGTTATGAAGGGAGGAAAGTATAGCTGTTAAAAGTTGAAAAGGTGCAGCTATTTAAGTAATTAAATCAACTTAATGAAGTTTAATTTTACAACCACAAACACGGTCTGTTCTGCTCTACTTTATGTTTTCATGGTAGATTTTGTCACATTTCCTTCATTCATTTGCCTTTTTCTCATTTGAAACTGTCTTGTGGGTTGCATTGAGGGAGAGGATGTTGCCCAGTTGCCAACCCCTGGTCTAAATGGTGCAGGTCATCTTTAGGATCCAAACAAAGTGTTCTCACCTTTTCTCCTGGTAAACACCACGATGCTGATCATGATGGACAAATAGAGAATCACAGCCCCCAGACGGAGAAACACTGGAATGAAGGGAGGAGCAGCTGGAAGACAAAAAAAAGGACAAACAAGCTGAATGTCAGAGTTATTTTAGTTTGCTGGACTCGTCTCCGTGCTCGTACCTGGTTCTGGAGCTGCGAGGGTCGGTGTCAGTGTCGGTGTTGGAGTCGTCATCTTCTCACCTGCAGCAGAGGAAATCACCTGTTCAACTACTTGTAACACTCCGATGAGCCAATCACAGTTTAGCCTGCAGAGTGAATGAAGACCACTGGCTGAAGCTCAAACCAAGCATCAGGCTGGGGAGAGAAGGTTTAAGTGACTCTGAATGAGGCGGGGTTGTTGGGTATGAATATTCTATAAACTGTGATCTACTAGGATTGTCGTGCACAACCATCTCTAGGTTTCACAGAGAATGGTCGTAAAGAGAAAGTATGCAGTGAGCAGCACAGGAGCATTAAAGGAAGACTTGACAGGATGGATAAAAATGATCCTCCTCTCCTCTTCCTCACTCCTGTCACTTCAGAACATTTTGTTAAAGCTTCACCATCAGTTTCATGTCCGTGGTTGAGTCTGAAGTGTTGATGTGACTTTGACATTGTTATGAAATAGCTTTACAACTCTTCAAGGATAGAGGTTTTTGTATTCCCAATGCACCCTTCCTGATTATTTGAAGACTTCCTTCCTAACTGACCCCAGCCTGGACCAGAGACAGGAAGGGCCAGGGATGAAGATCATTTCTTTAAGAATTTTATTCTTATTAATTTACAACTGTTGATGCGCCCTCATGTGGAAAACCTGGTGACAGTTGCTTCTTCAGTAACCGCTCAATATACGTACATATATCTGTTCAGAGTCTTTAAAAAACATTATTAAACACTGATTAGAATAAAACAAATCTGGTTAAGATAGTGTCTAATCAACTGCCTTTGTAATATTTTTTCAATTGTAAAGAGACTTTATGGACACCCTGTATATGACTATTAAGTTTTATGATTAATGCTGATAAATATCAAACAAATTATTACAACAACATAAAATGTGGTGACTTTTCTCATTGGACCAAAACCTCAGACCCTGAACGACTTCAGCTGAGCTTTTATTCCATCTGATGCTCATGTTGATCACATGTTGTCTAAATTTTACGGTACTTTATAAAACAGCATCACTTACTCTTCTTGTCCTTTCGTGACTTCCTCCTTGACTTTTTCTTCGTTGTGGTCTCTTCATCTCTCACCGTTGTTGGAAGTTGTTCAGTTGCTGCTGTTGTAGTCATCTCTGCTGTTGTTGGTGTCCATGTGGGTTTAGAAATCAGAAGACAAATAAAAAAGGAAACAGAGATCAATCTCACAGAGGGTCATAGGCTCATCGTGAGGAATTATTGTTGGTGGTTAATGTGTCAGATCTCAGCAGAAGCTCTTTCTCACAACTTGATGCTCTTTCAGGAAATGTAAGAAGCAGAGTGTGGGTGAATGGGTGAGGTCACAGGGCCATTGTTATGTTATAGGTAGATGCAGTTCCATGCACAACCATTGGTGGCAGTATTGTGCCAAACAGGCAGGTGATTGTGTAGACTGAACACAAAATGGAAGATAAAAGTGCATGTTTTTAATACTATTTCATTTCCTCTGAAGTGTCTCTCATCCTTACTTTTGTGAAAATGAGTTTTACTGTCTACACTTTTTTTAATTCAAAAATGTATTGTTTGAAACAGAAGGGAATCGGTGGGCTTTATTAAGAATGTGGCTGCATGCATGTTGGAAAAATACTTGGCATGTGTAAACATGTTTTACATGTTTTATGCAGCTCTGTCTCTCAGATGAACAACGTCTCAAAGTCACGATCATAGCATTTTTCTACTTTCATCCATACATAAGAATATTGATTTCTCATTTGATTGTTTCTGCAAGCACGGAAATAGATAGTATTTTTTTTACCCTTTATATGTCCACACATAAATTATAATTAATATTTTAAACCCCAGGCTATCTCAGGAAGATGGAATCAAGATGGAAACTCATAGACTTTTTCTTTCAGACTAAAACTCAAACTTAACTGAAGATGATTCTTTGACGACATGGAGAACAACAAACAGAAGCTGCTTTTCCAGGTTCAGGTGAAAACCTCTTACCTCTGTCAGGCTGATGGTCTTCAGTCACACTCAGGTACACAGCAGGTTTTCCATCACAGTAGTAAAGTCCAGAGTCAGCAGGCTGCACGTTTCTGATAATCAACGACCCGTCCACTGGAAAAACCTCAAAACGCTCTTGTTGTTTTATTTCTCCAGCGTCTGTGCTCCATGTTGGAAAATCTGAACCTCCAACATCAGGAGGACATGTCAGAGAGATGGAGCTGCTCCTCTCTGTGTGGAGTCTGGCTGTTCCTGAAATGTTCAGGTGATGGTAAAGTGATGAGAAATGCAAAAGCAGGGCTACATATAGAGCCTCAGATGGAGGGAGACAGAGAATTCAGCAATAAGATGAAACAGACATTTGATGTTACCTGACGGGATGACGGTCAGATCCACGGCTGCTTCATCGTTACAGAAATATCTCCCACTGTCTGAGGGCTTTACCTTATCAATCACTAAAGACTTCTCTTCCATAGCATAATAATATTTATACGGGTCATGGATGAGTCTGATCACAGTGTCACCATCAACTATAAAAACATCAGTTCTGGTTCCTCTGGTCTCTCTGCTCCACGCCACTCTCCCCTCCACACGACGAGGACATCTCAAATGCACGAGTAAATTCTCCTCGACGACTTCATGGATTATTGCTGCAAAATAATTATTGTCTTATTAACTCTTCTCCAGATTAGACACTTTAACTTTCCTACATGAATGTAGATTAAGATTGAAGGTCTTACCTGCACAAACATGACAGCTCAGAACACAAACTGTCAGCCAGCTGAAGAGTTTCATCATCCTCATCTTCAAGAAGAATAAAGTGTTCCTGTTTGACTCAAGCTAAAATAGTCTGAGAACCGGAACTGTTGTTTGTTTGACCACAAAACAATGTTATTCATCAGATGCCAGGCTCCTGATGCTTCCGTTTTCACACCTATGCCTCTTTGTAAATTTAGTCTATTGCACTACAAAAATTGTAGATAAGATCTATCTAAATATTGAAGGATTACACGGTTTAAGGAGGTAAGAAGCACCAAAGGGCTCATTAAAATACCTCCCCATGACAATAAGAAAAGTCACAGTCATCAGATCTCATTCCACAGGAGATCAGACAGGAGATTCTCATCATGGATGTCCAGTCAATGAGTCAAAAATCTGCACATAGAGATCCACAGTGACAGAAAGTGAACAGTTCTTGTCCTTGTCTTTTCTGGATTTCTTGTTAAACTTTCTTTTTTTCTGTTGTTGTCACATACTCCTATATTGTTGTTTCAGCTTCTGTGGTCGCTGGTGTTGCTGCCATCTTGTTGGTGTGTTTGTGGTCTCAACCTCATTTCCTGAACAGTAAAAGAGGTGACACATATGAAACCAGGAAGCTAAACTTCTCATGCTCATTTTAAAGAACACAAACTTAAGCACAGTCCATGCTTCTTTTAAAAGAAGGAGTATTTTGCCTTACTTTGGGTTAATCTATTCAAATTTCATAAGTTGTAGATTAAATCCATGATCACTGATGTTGAAAAAAACTTAAAGAACCCCTGATCCACCTCTATTCTCAGTCTGTCTAAGCCAAATGCACCAACACAACTGAGAAAAACTCATTTTCATTGGCTCTGCCTTTTATGTTGTGTTCCAGTTGTCCTGGGAAGTTGGGATGTCCGAGTTACAAGTGGGAAAATTCAACTGGAACGCCCCGAGGGGTCATAATTTCCTACTGGGAAGTTGGTGGATCCTCACAAACCCTGAGTTGACAATCGATGATGGCTGCCCCCGGTGTAAACTCCTGTAATAATCTGTTTATTAGCAATTCTGACCAGTGTTTGTCACACAAAATCAGCTGTATGCAGTTGCATGAAAAAGTATATGAACCCTTTGGGATTACTTGGATTTCTGCTTAAATTGGTCATAAATATGTTCTGATCTTCATCTAAGTCACGTCACTAGACAAACACAGTCTGCCTAAACTAATACAGCACAAAAATGATATGTTTTCATGTTTTTGTTGAACACAACATGTTAACAGTCACAGTGCAGGGTGGAAAAAGTATGTGAACCTTTGGATTTAATAACTGGTTGACCCTCCTTTGGCGGCAATAAACTCAACCAAACGTGTCCTGTAGTTGTAGATCAGTGATGTACCCCATTTGAAATATTTTAGGGATAAAAGTTGAACAACCTTGTACCAATGTACCTGACAAATACTTTTAAATCATTCATGTCTTACATAAACATCCAAAGAAAAAGAAGTAAACAGAAAACAGTGACCACCACAATGGCATAAAACCAGTTATAACTCAAATATGCAAAATGCTGTTAATTTATATTGGTCTCTCTCGCAATGGTTGGAAATACAAATACACATAAATAACCAAAAATGTGTTCACAAAAAGACAGTAATCAACTTAATTATAATAAAGATATGTTCTGAGGAACTTGCTTATAAATAAATAGCATTTTTTTTCACAAAAAGAAGTTGATAGCTTAATAACTGATAGACATTTGCTTACAAGAAAAACAACAAAAAAAACATCAACTTAAAGTGCCCCTGTTTTTTGGCTTTAGCAAAGACGCCACATAAGAAGCCTCCAGGACTTTTTGCATTATCACTTGGGCACTGTGGCTTACCAACATGACATCAGTGTTTTGTGGTGAGAGAAATCCTCCAGAGTAGTCAGACATATATTCCTGGATAGATCCATACGCTTGTCAGCCGGTTTCAAGTCCCACTCTGAGCAGCAAACACACTCCTCTTCTGTTGCTATAGGCGAACACTGTCCACAAGTGCACCGCCAGTTAGCATTGAGTCGTGGACGTGCTCCTGTTTGTTGTTGTCGAGCCAGCTGTTCGTCTCTCTCCCTCCGCATCCTTCTCTCATGGAGCTCCTCGTCTGTGTACTCAGACTCAAACCGGTCATCGTAGTCTGACGCTTCGGCATCAGATAAATATTCTGCCATGTTGCTCAGCAATGCCGGCTAAAAGTAGGTCAGCTGTACTTTTGTGTCGCGCGGCTATGACGTCATCAAAAGTTTGTTTACCAGGTCAGCTGACCCACCTGAAGACGGTAGATGAGCTGACTTTATGATAACACTGGCGATGGATGAAAAAATATAGCCGAAATGAGCGATTTTGCCCTATAAGGAGCTTCAGCGCGGGACATAATCTCTGCAAAATCGCTCATTTCGGCTATATTTTTTCATCCATCGCCAGTGTTATCATAAAGTCAGCTCATCTACCATCTTCAGGTGGGTCAGCTGACCTGGTAAACAAAGTTTTGATGACGTCATAGCCGCGCGACACAAAAGTACAGCTGACCTACTTTTAGCCGGCAGTGCTCAGCAACATGGCAGAATATTTATCTGATGCCGAAGAGTCAGACTACGACGACCGGTTTGAGTCTGAGTACACGGACGAGGAGCTCCATGAGAGAAGGATGCGGAGGGAGAGAGACGAACAGCTGGCTCAAGAACAACAAACAGGAGCACGTCCACGACTCAATGCTAACTGGTGGTGGGCTTGTGGACAGTGTTCGCCTATAGCAACAGAAGAGGAGTGTGTTTGCTGCTCAGAGTGGGACTTGAAACCGGCTGACAAGCGTATGGATCTATCCAGGAATATATGTCTGACTACTCTGGAGGATTTCTCTGCAATGACAAACCGGGCTGTGGTAGAGACGAGCGATTTTGCAGAGATTACGTCCCGCGCTGAAGCTCCGTTGCCGTGGCCCCCGCTAAGTGCGGCTAAATTGGTTGGATCTAAATAACTTCTGAAGGACTCCGAGCTGCACGATGTTTGTCTGAGTGAGTATATGAGCATGCACAAACCTAAAAATAAGATCCAGGTGTCAAAATACCGGAGTTTCCCTTTAAAATCCATTAAAACGTATTATTCCATGTACTGTCTGTATTTAATTGCCTCTTGTTTTGCCTTCTTTTCACTTCTTTCCCTGTTTTTGTGGCATCGCTGCAACACAAATTCAGCCACGAGTCCATCATATTAGTGATGCATTCTGGGTCAGTGGGTCAAACCAACTTGGTTTAGGGAGGGTCTAGTTTTTTAAGGATATTAAAATTTAATACTGAATATAAAATTCAGTGTATGAAAATGCATTTCTGTTTTATTGAACTTTCCATAATATGATTATTTCCCAAGACTAATTGTTATTCGGCCTTCTGCTTTTTTTAAAATACATTTTTCAAGAAATCTCACATAACCCCAGGTTTGAGAATTGGGATATATAGAATAATTTTCAAAAATATGATAGTTTTCTTGTTTGTTTGATCCACTCTACACGAAGTCATAAAAGTAAAAAACATCAACTTTCAGGGGCGCCAGCTTGAAGCACTTTTATGTCCCCGCCAATGTCAAAATCAAATATGCCCGGGGTGCTGGTTTGGCGTAGTGGTTAGCACCCCATGTACATGCTTCTGCCGGTCCAGGTTCGAATCCCACCTGTGACCTGTTTGCAGAGTGTCCTCCCCTGCTCTCTCTCTCCCCCTTTCACAAGCCTATCCACTGTCTCTCTCCTATCAATAAAGGCACAAAATGCCCAAAAACATACATTTAAAAAAAAAAATAAAATCAAATATGCCCTTGATTATTTGTGAAAAGTTTGTCTTCACCGGAAAGCGTACACATGTTGTGACACCACTGTTTCACTACAAACCCACAATCAGCAGCAACTGGCCTGGGAATAACACGGAAAGCTTTGAAAATGCAAAGGAAAAACCTTTCTGTTTCTGGTGACAATGTGGTTGTGTAAACAGGACCTAAGTTTGAAAAAGGAAAAAAGCTTTCCTGCAATTTAATAGCTTTGCTTAAGCATTAGAATACTGTTGACGTGTTTATACACCGTAATGGGGCTGTATTTTAAGAAAACAAATGAAGTATGGTGCAATAATGGGGAGAGCTGGTGTGCAGCAACATGTTGCAAGAGTAAAATCAGCCTCGAGAAGTCATTTCATTCATGTGTCCTGTTCATCTTTACACAAACTTTTTCACAGTAGCTCTGACTGCTCTTTGCTCACTTGTGGTGGTGGTGGAGACCCTTATATAACCCCTCTCCTGGGCCCCCAAATCCCTGGACCGCCCCTGGGTCCTGGATGCTCGATGTGCCTCATCCTGTCCTCGTACGCCCCTCTCTGGAGTTATGTAATAACGCTTTCCTCCCTGAAACGACGCAGAAATATGGTTTTAACACCTTAACAGCGCGTGCATTGACGTTTCTAACAGCCATCACCTTGTGCTGCAGGTCAAGACCCTCGTCTCTACCGACAGAACATTGTATTATTTCCTCAATGCTCGAATCAACGTGATTTCCACCACAGCAGCCGTCGAGAGCCCGACGCACTGTGATTGGCTGCTACGTATGTCACTTTGGGGTTTCTTCATGTTCATTGGTTTAACTCTCTCGTCAATCAGAATACGCTCTTCTGATTGGTCCAAGTCATGGATAAACCTCCCCACACAACAATAGGACGACTAGAATCCCAATAGCAGCATTTCTGGTGTGTGATTGGTTTTGAGTCCTGTCAGTTACAGAATGCGCTGCTGTGATTGGCTAATGCGTTCGGAATGGGCAGGATCTTTCCGGAGGCTGCGTTTCCTTGTCTGTCATATGTGAAGCGAAAGAGACTCGGGCAGATGGTCCAGGCGAGGCTAAGCGAGTAAAAAAACATTTTTAGACCTGAAGAAGATTCCCGAAAGGCTCGGAATATGATTTAACGCTACGTCTGACGTCATAGAGGTGCGAAAACACGCATTCAACGGCCGCGCGAGCCTCTGTTTGTTTAGCTAGCTGATATCACGACGCCTCCGAGCAGCGGACATGAGTACGGATCTTTTATCTGATTTGGACACTCGTTTCTTTGCTGATAACCTGCTGACGAGTGAAGATTGGGGTGAGTTTTCGTTTTTAAGCCTTAACAAAGAAGAATAATCGATGTTGTAGCAGCGGGTGGCTAACGGGGGAGGTAACGGCTGCTGCGGATGCCCCTCCGGGTTAGGGCGTTATAACTGCATTAACGCCTAAATGATCCCATACATAAAGCTTTATGTTCATATTTAAAGATAAAATTATTATTTTTGTCATCTGCAGCTGTTACATGCGGTTCCAGCGTGTTCATGAGAGCTTCCTCAGTCAGCAGAGCAGCCGGATGTGTGTTTATCTCCAACACAGAGGCGTGATCACACTAAGAAACCCACATTATTCTCTCTGCTCCACTTTACTGCACACTTTCACCACTTTATGGTTATTTTATGGATAAAGCAATGTCCAGACTTTATCTTTGGTATGAAATATGATCATAAACAGCGTGAATGTGCTAAAAAACGCCCATTTAAATGCAGTTTTCTTAACTTTCCTTAGTATACCATTGTCATCATATCAGAACAAACCCCTTACGATGTTTCCTCATTTACATTACTAAAGCACAAAGAAATAATAATAATGTTTTGGTTTTGGTTTTTACTACATGTTGTTACTACATGTATATGAATTCATCCATATGTTGTAGTCAGGGTGAGTATTGGCAAGGACCTCACGATATGATACGAATCACGATATATCACGATATTATGATATATAATGCAATATTCTGCCGTTGATTAAGAAAAAAATAGAGACTAAGTAAGCAATTTAGAGTCACCAGGTATGTTATATTGTTATATTATATTATATTCTTACTTACCTCTGTACTGGTGCAACACCTGAATCATTTGCTGCGTTTACATGAGAACTTTAGTTCCAAATGAAACTTAAATCATCTTTAGAAAGATTAAAAATGACCATGTAAACACCTAATTCCGAATTTTTTAGCTTTGAATGAATCATTCCGAATTAAAAGACATCATGTAATGTTGGCCAATAAAGGGCTAACTTGTCTTATATAAGGGCTGGGTATTTCCAGCAACTTCACAATATGATACGTATCCCTATACACGTAAATTGTGAACATCGACTATGCTTTAAGCAAAATTCTTCACAAGTTTAGTTTTTTCTTGTAAGAAGGAAAATAACAAGCTGAGTTTTAAGTGGTTCTACAACTGGAAAGACATAAATTCAGATCCCTAAAGATGGTAGACCTAAGTTCAAATTTAGAACATATGCTTCATTGTGTAGCTCGTCTTCTACCTTGAACTGTGCCACTGTTAACATTACCCAAAGTGTATTTACAACAACTGCCAAAATATTCAGGCCATATCGATTCTGTAGAATCTGTATCGATACACGTATCCCAAAGGAGTGCGATACAATATTTTGCTGTATCGATATTTTGAGCACAGGCCTATCTTATATATGTGTAAACAATGAACATCCATCTAGATATGGATCCATCCAGGCAGAGACAAAGGTACTAAAAATACGAATTTATGCAAAGAAAAACCCATCGTACAGTTGAGATTTATAAAAGGTAAGGTCCATGAGATGTGGCATCTCATTTTCAGAGGGTCCTCTTGTCTATAAATGTAAATCAGAATATTACTCTAAACTGAAAGTACAAATCAAGTCAAAACTAAATGATTGAAAACCACTTTTCTATTTTATAGTCCAGAAATATGTCAAATGCAGTGTTACATGCTTAACTTAACCTGAAAACACAAAGTGCATCAAGTCAATTAAACTAATGTAGAAAATAAATTATTCTTGTTTTCCCTTTAATAAAGTATTTAAAGCATCCCAACCTGCAGTGCAGCTCAAACTTAACTGAACACATGAGCAACTCACTGTTGTATGGACAGCACAACAGTGAGTAAAAAAATCACACATTTCTCCTGTCACTGTCTGAACAGAATAGACTGCATGACAAAAAATGTAGAACATATTATTAATATGTTTATATCTTATAGCTGACCTGTAATTAAAGCCTCATTATACCATGGTTTTCATAGCAGAACAAACAACTTATGATGTTTAGTAGATAAAATTATAAATGCACAAAGAAAGATGATTTGAAAGTCAAGATACATGTGCAAAATATACCCCAGTATTTGCCTTAAATAACTATTTTAAGTCAGTATGTGACAGATTATGAATATCTTAAGTGTGTTATGGTCAAAATGGGTCCACAGCTGAAGAAGTACCAATACAATGACAGCAGTGACCGTCCACATGATCCGCAGAGTAATTAGAGTATCATGATGTTCAAGACAACATGCTGCTGTAGGACCAGGATCACAGAAAGAGGATTTCTGAGATCTAACATCCTGCTGTGATGTTGACTGTCACTGTCTTCCCTTTGTATGCCACCTGGGCAGGTGACAGCCACCGCTGAAAGCTTGTTAGCTTAATTTGACTGACAAACGAAGAGACGAGGGAGATTCACCACCCGCTGAGGATGATTTACAACTTTATCTAACGGCCTTCATCACTACTCAGCACATTCAAACAGGCAGAGAGCTTCACTGTTCATTATCAGGCTGAATCTTTGATTTTCTACATCACTGCACATGGACGCTTTTTACCTAGAAACACATTCAAATAATTAAAAAAGAGCTTCTGAAATTTGTCTAAACGAAATATAAACCCCAAAGATTCCTTAAAACATGGAAAGCCTGGATTGATTTCTTGGAAATATGCATTTAATTGATTTTTTTTCTTTTTTTTTTCTTGTCATTTTTCCTTCTAAACAACCATATTATCTATCATTTATTTTCTTAATGAATTACTTATTTATTTTGCATCTTAATATGGACTTCTCCATCCCCTGATGGAATTCAGTGGATGCCTGATTATTTCAAATATCATGGGTTATTTAATGTACGTTAAAACTCTCTGCAGTTATTACACACCCGTGAACTTTTTGTAACTTGATAATACTGTAGAAATGCCAAACTGGTTGGACTATGTGATGACGATGTTTTTATATGTTGTCATTGTTCTTATCCTCTTAGCACAATTTGCTAATGTATCTGGAAATCTGGTATGACAGATATTAAAACATACTCTATCTTTTATTATTATTATTATTATTATATTTTTGACCTATTCATTATTTACACTTTTGTTTACTTTCAAAAAGTTCAATAAGAATTATTTTCCAGAAAAAAATAATCTACACAATAAATATCTTTATAGTAAACCCAGGTGAATTCATTTCATAGGTTTAATCTACATATATGTTTATTCCCTCCTCAGTAACCAAATTAATGCTGCAGCCTCTGCTGAAATCGTCACCTCTTTGTTCCCTTATTGTCCAACAATTTCTTAAATGTTATGAAACAATAAAAACTGTATCATATAAAGAGAATCTCAAAACATTAAAGATAACAGAACTTATCCAACTGTAAGACATAAAAAATGTATAGTGCACAACGCTTGAACCAATATAAGTGACAAAATCAGTAAATAAGTGGATGTTAAAAAAATAAAAAATCCACAAACATGCAATAACGAAAGGTCAATATCATTTGCATAATGGTGCATCGAATTCAACATTGTTTTCTCCAATAACATTTACTTCTTTATGTCTAAAGAGTGAACATCTAAACTGCTTTGACTTGACTTGTGATACTGATTTAAATGTTACAGTAATAAACATTTAAGCTCAAGAGGATCCCAAACTTTTTACCCCACAAATCAAACAGTGCAAGAGCCTGGAGAATCCCATTGTAAATAGGATCTGTTAGACTAGCAGATTTTTAAATTGCTTTTTTTTTCACTATTTCCAAATAAACAAGGTACAAAACAGCTCTTCCAAGTGATATAGTTACACGTTGCAGAGAATAATAACACAAAATTAAACAAACTTAGTAAATCAACAAATAAACAGCAAATTGAAAATAAAATATATGTGCATAAATAAATCAAAATATATGTACTATACACACATTTAAACACGTACGTAAAGATCTGGATACTCATACATGTGTACACAAATACAGATTTTTATTAATATGTACATAACAAAAGTAAAAATAATTATTTTAATAACAACTGTAAAAGTAATAGGGTGGAAAAATGAAAATAAAGGACATTAGCTACAGTTTCATGTCACATAAGTTAAACTCCCAGAGGAACAAACAACTAAACTAAACTATTTTTTGTAGCTTTTGTCCCATTTAACATAATTCTGTCCTCATAAACTGTCTTAATGGCGATGACTGCAGATCAACGGCAAAGCAAACATACAAATGAGGTATTTAAAACAACTTTTAGGGAAGACGTGTATTTTTTATGGATTATTGGAGGAGAATTGTGGACAGGGTTGATTTAGCCCTGGAGAGGAGTAGGTACATGCCTTCTCCACTTTTCAGACAGATGTGGAGCTGAATTATGACGTTAAATTCAAAGTCAAGAGCAACTGCATTAACTTTATTTTTTATATGTCAGTTCACCTGAAGTTTCAGCTCCTCACAGGTGTGTCTGTATCGGCTCATAAACTCGGTTAGATTAGATAAAAACTTCAAAGATTCCTGGGAGACAAAACTGGGTCAGTAAAGTAGGACGTGGCGATAATAATCAAAAAACCGTTAAAAGTTTTACGACTTGATTAAAGTGCAGACGCCGATATTGCAAATACTCGGCGGGGGAGAGGTTATCACACCGCACTCAAATACTCCATACTTATAGTATTACTGCCAAACGGCTGCTCATTCTCCTTTGTTTGTACTTGGCAAATATAAAATATGCAACACTGCCACGTACTGTGCTAAAGTGTCCAACACAGCAACTATTTCCACAACACAAGAACTACTTTATCCTGTCGGGATGGATTACGTGTTCCTCTTTCTCTCCTTTATTGATAATTTTGTCCATGTTAATGAATGTGGCATAAATCTTTTCAAGCCCGTGAACTTTTATTTGATCCTATTACTCTAAATACTCTGTACACAAACAAGAGTTACACTTGTTCCCTTGAGGCCAAAACATGCCCCATTGAAACCCATTCAAACTGTGCCATTTGGTCTCCCTTCCATTAAAGCGAAATACATGCATTTTTTTAAGTTCTGGGTGTCAATCTGGACTTGTGCCTTGAATTGATTATTTTTACTACCTTCCACCATTTTAACCATATGATAATAATGCTTTAATTTCGATGTTTTTCTCAACATGGAAATATCCCAGGCTGTAATAATTAGCTTACAAAAATCAACGTTACATGCAGTGTAAGAAAATAATATTTTTTTTCTGTGTCAGCAAGTCTTAATGATGAAAAAACTCTAAAGATTCATGGATATTTGATTTGTTTTATGTATTTATTTTTTCAAGAGAATTTATTGAATATTTTAAAATATTTACAAACACATTATGCCATCATAATGCATAACCTTATTAGAAAAAAACTAATAATGGTAATGATAATAATAACAATAATAATAAAAGAATAATGAAAAGTGAAAACAGATATTTGATTTTTAAGGTTAGGACTGGTGATGTTTGAAAAAGATCAAGCTAAGAAAATTTGGAAATGATGTCAGTGTGAATTTTTTTCATCACTAATTTATGGAAAGCACATTCCATCAATTGTTACAGCTTTAATCCCGGGAGAAAGTGACGTTTTAGAGCTGCACCTTCAAACGACCTTAAAAAAGTTCAAGTTTAGAAAAATAAATAGATGTAGATCTGCAACCAGGTCCTTCCCCCTTATTGAAGTATATCCAGACCATAACTGTCCTTTTGTTTTCAAGACAAAAAACAGATATTAGCTAAACTGTTGATTTGGGGAGAGACAACAAACAGTCTTGCTGATGTTTAGAAAATATTTTGATATATATTTTTTAGCTTTTATTAACTTATAAAGCTTATGCTAATACCAGTTACACTTGTAGCGAGCTTGAGCTTTTATTGTCCTTTTAGCTGCTTTGTTTGCTGAACACTAACCTGACCTTTGTTTAATATTTGTTCAAATTATTTAAAGGAGAAAATACATCAATATTAAAGCAAAGGCATCTTCAGTTTTGTGGTATCATTTGGATGAGATACAGTATTATCCTCACAGAGTAAATATTAGCTTATTAAACCACGAGCCTCTTCAGCAGGATGTGGACTCAGTGAAAAACCTCAGAGCACCTGATGGGCTTCAAAGTCCACAACCACCTCTGGATCATTAAATCAGGCAAAGCATGATGGGAGAAATGAGGGCACGCAGGGTCCTGTTTTATGCTTTAAGGGTAAATGGAGCTTGTGCAATCAGCTGAAAGTTGTTGATAGCATGTTTCGTGTTGTTGTTAATTTGAATTATTTGCTGCAGAAGTTTTAAAAATTAGAAATCAAGATTTTTTTCTTGACTTACTCCAATGAAAAATAGTTTCTGGGTTTGAAAATGTGAATACTGAAAATTAACAGTTTGCACAAGCACATGTTCAGGTTAATTGTTTTTTAAATGAGATTTATTGTTGATCAGAGAGTTTCATGTTATTTAGGGGTGCACGATATTGGATTTTTGCAAATATGATATGCCAGTTTTTTTTAGTTCATTATCACAGATATTGATATTTCTGGTCAAGAGCACAAGTTCTGTACTGAAGAAAATGGAGTTTGTGTCAGTGTTACAGTATATTTTTTAGAGGAACAGATGTAAAACAGCATTAAACTTGCAAAAACAAACCCTTGATTTTTACCCATGCAGTGATGAGAAGCTGCAGCAACATTGTTCATTTGTGTCATTTTATGATATTACAGCCATTATATCAGCTGTAAACCAAACGTGTCTATAACCACTGTAAATACCTCTTACTATATGCTACATATTTTTATGTATAATTTATTTTTATTTTAATGACTTAATTTTTCATTTGTACGTTTGTTTTTATTCCTCTTGTATCCTGCTACTGCTGTAAATTTTGAATTTCCCTCTTGTGGGACTAATATCTTATTTTATTTTATTTTAAATATCCCCAAAAATTCCAGTATGAGCCGATAAAATATTTAACTTTTAGGCTGATATCAACAAAAACTGTTATTTAACTGATAATATCATGCATCCCTAATGTTGATACATGCAAACTAGGGGTGTACAACTTTTTCACCTCTGATACAATTCCAATATTGCAGCCTTGAGTTTTGGCTGATACCGATATTGATCCAGTATGCTATCATCAGGAATCAAACAGACTTTCATTTCATATTTTGTAGTATGGACTGTAAGAAAAGGCTTGATCAGGAGACATTACTCAAACAGAGAGCGGTACTCAGCAAGAGTAGGGATGAGAAAAACTGACCCATTTGTCATTAACCAATGGGTTACATAAATTTAACCTTAAACGTAAAAATATAGTATAATTAAAAAAAAATATTAGAAGACCCTGAAAAGAAACTTCAATATATCAAATAAAAATAAAAACAAAAACATATATTTTAATATTGCAAAATAGGGTTAGTACAGGTAGTATTTTTTTTAAAATAAGCATATTCTACAACTAAATTAAATACATAAATAAGTAATTTGGAATGGACTGCTTGTATCGGGATGCTTATATTGATTATTTTAGATGCAGGAAGATATAATCAGTAGGGCTGTAAAGTCCTAGTCGGCTGGTCGACTAATCGGTCAGTGCGTGCTCAGTCGACCAAAATTCTGATTGGTCGACCAAATGTGTCATTTTTTTTTTCCCCCTTCAGTTCATTTCATCAGAAGAAACGTATCAAGTGAAATGGGGGTATTTTCTGAGCACCCCCATCATGTCTCAGAACACCATTTCAATGTATTTATCATTCATTTCAATATTTTTATTCAAGAACATTTCAACATTCAAGTCTAATAATCGTGTATTTGTTTTATAACTGCATGCACTCTGCCCGCTGCCCGCGCTGCAGGGCGGCATCCCTCACTCAGTCCGCAAGGATTTTATGCCTCATATAAACACCCAAATGCATAAACGACATCACAGAAGGAATTGACAATTTATTTCTGAGGGTATGAGGCCCATTGGTGTCATGGAAGGCCAAGAAAAACATTGAAACCTGGATATTCAGTGCCGGAACGCCAGACAATTACACACGCGCTCACGGCAAAATACGAGGGAGGAAAAAAGAGAAAGCTTCGGAGTTAATAGATAAAGATAACAGATGTGTACGTCTCTTCAAATGGAGTCCTATATGAAAGTGACTGCCCATTTCATTGATGAAGACTGGAAAGTAAAGAGTCTTCTGCTTGAGAGAGGTAAAAAAGGAGAGGCGGACACGGGAAGAAACATCGCTGCGGATTATATAAACTTGCCGATGCCTCAAAGGTCGAGCAGAAAAAAAGTGTCTGTTGTAGTGAACAACGTGGCTAATATGGAACTCTGTATGGAAACACTTAAGGAGTCCCATGAATGGTTTAAGATGCAGGGCATTTGGAGGTGCGCTGGGTGCGCCGGGCACACTCCTGCCGTGGCTGCAGCGCGTCATGTTCTGGCGCATTTTAATAAGGGGCACAAAGCCAAAACTGGGCTAAAACAGGAGCAGAAGCAGGTGCTGATATAAGTTTAATCCAGCAGCAGCACATCATTTTGTGGCGCATTTTAAAAAGGGACACAAAGCAGAAAAACTGGGCTAAAACAATAGCAGGTGATGATATCAGTTTTACTGAGCCGCGGTCGGCTGAGCCCCCCCCCCGCGATTGGTCGATTTTTGGTGACAATTGCTGTGTTTTGGTCGACCAACAATTTCTTTGGTTGATTACAGCCCTAATAATCAGATATTAGTTTTATTGCTGATATTGGATTGGTATACTCCTAATATGAATTTAATAAAATATGTAAAAGCCCTTATATGTATGCACACATATAATAATGAAAAAAAAAACATAAATTCATACATATAAATGTCTCAAACTTGTCAGTTGTAATGTATATTAGTTGTATTTACAGCTGTTATGTACATGTTTGTTCATAAGTTTAAATCTTTGTATTTCTTTTTTTGTATTTTACTGCTGCTGTAATTTTGGAATTTTCACTATGGGGCTAATAAAGGAATATCTTATCTTATATTCTGTGAAAACAGCTCATCCTTCAGTGTTTATGTGGACAAATCTGCCTACGTTTAAACTACATCATCAACATTTTATGGCACAAACCTTAACTTTAAGAGGGAAATTCTGTTTGGTTTGGGATTATATGTTAATAACATAAAGACAAATCCTGGTTCATGTCATTTTGTGTCACTTTGAGGGTTTTTTTGTTTGTTTTTTTGTTTTTGAGAGGGTAGAAATGCATTATAATCATGAATTGTATTTTCTGTGTCCTCTCGTCAGATGCCTGCCTGTACCAGTGCGAGAGCATGGAGGAGGGCGAGGACGGCGAGCTCGGCCCCGGGCTGAAATATGAACCGACGGTGAGGAACAAAAACAGAGTCAAAGCTCACAGCTCAGGTGTCTGATGAAGACGAGAGTGAAACTGATGCTGAAACTACTGTCGACTGTAACTGTGTTTCTGCAGTGATGAAGGGCGTCTTTAATTTTCTCTTTTAACCCTTTAACTCCCAGCTCAACTGTTTGACAGAGGTCAATAAATTCAGAAAAATGTGATGTATCAAAAATAGCACATCATTGTTTGTTTTTGTCAGTGTTTTAGGATACAGAAAAAAGGTTTAAAAAGCTAAAAACTTGTATTATTATCTCCCCCGTTATTATTTTAAATACTTAGCTTTAATGAGATAATATAGTTATTCATCAAAAACATTTTTTGGTGTGTTTGTCAAACTCAGTATCATCTATTTTAAGTAATTTGTATTGCTGTTTTATTCGCAAACATTTCTGCATTTTCATATTGATTTTGTCCCAAGTATTTGTGCATTTTTATGGCCCTTTTCCACTAGCACGCTTTGGCCCTACTCTACTCTACTCGGCTCTACCCGTCGTGTTTCCACTAGCCCGGTACCTCCCATGACCAGCCAGATTTTAGTACCTACTCCGCTCTGGTTCTAAGCGAGCTGAGTCAATACTAAAAGGTGACGTCGACCAGCGACTGGCTACTGATTGGTCAGACATTGTCGTCATCGATGAGTCATGAGCGCGATGACCTAGCATGCTAGCAGTAGCTATCATTAGCTTACCCTCATACGTCTTTTCTTTGCAGCTGGATTGCTCTCGTCCTCGGCTTCATTCTGTTGTATAGCTTCCAAAACTATCCTGTGCTTCTCAAGGGGTATTTCTTCTTGCCACCTTCAGCCTTCTTCTGCTTTCCTTTTCTACTCGGTTTGTGACAAAAAGCCACAGATTGTTGTGTCGCGCTCAAAATGACGTCACCGCAGTGCCGCTCAGCTGTTTACAGCTACACTGCACCCCATTGGGCAGGAGACTGGGGCTAATGGAAAAGCAGCACAAGGCGAGTAGAGTAGAGCCGGGCTAGTGGAAAAGGGCCATAAGTCATCAGGTAATCAACTTTTAACTTTTTAAACCTTTGAATCCCACACCATGAAAATATCTGTTTTTTTGGTTCATTTGTATTTTTATCTGTTTCCTGAAATGTTAAAGGAATCAAACAATGATTTTATTTGTTCAGTTTTATAAAACATTAAATATGAGTTTATTTTTGACCCAAACAGTTGAGCTGGTAGTTAAAGGGTTAAACTCTGAATCCTGTTGTGTTTTGCATTTTAGCTCAGCAGGGATGCAGGTTTTGGGGGAAGCCCCGATCAGGTTTTTACTGCAGATCCGGATCACTGATCACACTCAAATGAGACCGGCTGATACCGAAACTGATGCTGATCATGTTTGGTGTTTTATCGCAGCAACTGGTTGTGTTTTTACTCAACACAGAGATCCAAAAAGCTCAGAAAGGGGCAATGAGGCAGTGCTTATTCTGATTTTTTTTAAATTTATTTTGCATTTTTAGTTTGTTATAATGAAAATGAAAATTCACATGCTGTACAATTCTAAATCCTGCCACATGTTCCAGTCCATGATCAAACAGAGGCAGGAAGAAGAAACTCTTGTCAATACCGGCCCTGTTCTTAAAACAATAAAACAAGAAATAGTTAAATGGTCCATCTGCCAGATATTCAACAACTACTGCTTATCAAGAAAACAAAACAAAACAAAACAAACAATCAACAATACGTACAAAGCAACAGATCAATTTCAGATTTTCTTGTCATTTCGTCTTCAAACATTCTCTTAGTTTTAGTTTTAGCCTTTTGCCTAAAATATCTGTTTAATCATAATTTAGTCTCTCAATTGTTTTAATTTCAGTGTAGTTTTCGCATTTTAGTCGATGAAATCTGCTGTAAATTTAGTCCACTAAATTGTGAAGAGAAAAGGGTAAGATGTTTTTTATGTTTCCTTGGATTTCTGAAGTCATGTTTTACACTTGGATAAAATCAAACCTCTAATTAGGGGTGTCCTGATCCGAGATCAGCAAAAAACAAACATCTGAGTATGTCAGCCTGCATCTAAAATATCCGATATAAGCATTCTGATACAAGCAGTCCATTCTAATTTATTTGTATTTATTTATTAATTTTAATGTAATTACAAATTTATTTTCAGGATGTATATGACTGTTTGATTCCTTAAGTGACAAAAATCAAAAGTGATCTTTTGTGTTAAGTCATTTGGAATAATAGTTTCATATAAGTAAACTCATTGTAAGTGATCAGGACATTTTTTTGATTCTCCAAAACAGTCCCTTTAATGTTAAATAACCTATTTTGTATTAATTATCCAACTTAAGTTTTTTGTTGTTGTTTTTGTTGAAAAAAAATGAACAAATGTGTTTTTAAGATACTCTGAAAAGTGATACAGTGACACATTTCAATACAAAGAGAATAAAAAGATATAAAGAAAATGTCAGTTAGTTAAATTTGTTTTTTTTTGCATGTGCGCTTGTTTTTATTAGTTACTGTCTAGTTTTTTTTATTTATTTATTTTTTCTAATGTATTTTTGGGCATTTTGTGCCTTTATTGATAGGAGAGAGACAGTGGATAGGCTTGTGAGAGGGGGTGAGAGAGTAGGGGAAGACACTCTGCAAACTGGTCACAGGCAGGATTCGAACCTGGACCAGCAGAAGCAAGTACATGGGGTGTCTGGTTGCTCACCACTCCGCCAAACCAGCACCCCAGTTATTGTCTAGTTTTGTCAGGGGAAAAAAGGTTGATGAAAATAATTAGTCAACAAATCTAACACTAGGCCTGTCACAATAATCAATTAATCAATTAACTGTACAATAAATAAAAACATGTCCTCAGTAAGTTTGCCAGCCTTGATAAATTGACACGTGCATGCATGTTTGTTTTCCGCCCCTCGTTCTACCAAACAGGCTGGATGAGAAGATGGCTCACTCTGTGCAACTTTCTCAACACCAGTGCGTGTTATATAGCAGATTTATAGCAGAGTGAGCATCTGTCATTCATTCAATCTATGTGGGGGAGGCGCAAAATGGTGCACGCTCACAGACTGTGTCATTCGCTACATTGCAAAAGAAACGCAGCCCTTCAATACGGTTAAAAAGCCAGCAGTGTTACAAACGTTTGACAGACGGTACGAATTGACTGGGAGAACATACTTATCACAAACAATTCTAGAACTGTGTAAACTCAGTTTTATTTGTTGTTTTTTTATTGTTGTGTGTATTTTTATTGGAGTTTTGTTTTTCTTTACAGAGACAGGGTCTATTTTTTATTGTTTTTGATTAGTATAATAATTTTTATTTACATGCAATTTTACCTAAAAAGAGAGTCCATTTCATTTTCATAGTTTTTTTCCCTTTTTTTATTGTTTATTTTAATTAAAAGCTCCTGACCTTCCAATTACAGTTAAATACTCTTAAGGAATTAAAGTTTCTTGCTTTTGATATGGTGTACTCACTTTATTATGACATATATTATAAATACATTAAGGGAAAAAAGGATGTTTCAAAATATTATTGACAATAATATCGTTTATCGGCAATCATTTTTTGGACAATTATCGTCCAGCACAATTTGTTCTCTTGACAGGCTTATCTAGCACAGTAAATACAACAGGAGTTTCACCGTGTGAGTTTGTTTTTGTGAATTAATAAACAAAAGCTCAGCCAATAAAAATAACACTAAGTCTGTTAAATAAACTTAACATTGGAGATAACACAACAGCGGTACACCTGAGCCTCTCGTGTTCAGTCTGAATCAGTGAGCACAGGCCAAAGGTCACAGCACAATCAGGCTAACCGGCTGCACTCTCGCCGCTCTGCCCTGATTTTTCCACCTCACTTTCTCCTCTTTTTTCCCCTCCTGCAGTTTGACAACGACCTCGTGCTCACCCTCGATCCTGACAACCCCACATCGCCATGGAAACACCTTGACGACAACCTTCTCACAGGTAACGGTGCGGCGAAACCGAGAGCACGTTTCGTTTTTGTTTTCACGGCTCACAAAGTCTGAAACTGGAGACGCTTCATCCTGGCTGCGTTTGGTCTCAGCAGATAAAATGTGTAGCCTTTTTTTTATTTTAAGGATTTAATTATTAGACTAATAAGTGGATTTATCATGTAGTATGGAATAATACAGACAGGCAGCTCCATGATTTAGGACTAAATGGCCTTTTGAACGTTTTATTTTAGCGTTTGTTAAAGGAGTCTAGTCACTGAAATGTAGACACTGTTCATTTTTCCATTCTTTTGACGCTGCTCTTCTGGGTTGATGTGAAATGTTGAAGTTTTTTATTGTTAAAAACTTAAAATTGAGACTCTGCACTTCAATATTTTCTTGGAGTCTTCCAAGAAAACAAGTATCTGAGCTTCCACTGTGTTGTTTCTCTTGTTTTGAAGATGGTTAAGGGGAAGAACTTTGTCTTAATTCATGTGTGAAACCTTTTTGAGACTGGGACAGAGTAAATGAAGATAGAAGTCAGAATAATCTGAAAATTTCATCCTCGCCTAAAAAGAACAAAGTTGTTCTTGTGAATATCTCTTTGGAATGATGCAGCTGCAGCTTTAAAACTCTATGAATGAATGTGAAATTATGTGAACATTACTTCTGCCAAGTTTGAGTCTGATAAAGTGATGCAGAGCAAAGTTAGAGAGGTTTTACTACAGAGTGGTCAGGCCCAATCTTGGCACAGTTTGGCTCCATTAGTCCCATTTGACATTTCTGATATACCAAACTTTAGATTTCACTTTTATGTCACTTATGGTGTTCATTACACCAAATTACAACAGTTTTTGTCTTCTTCTGCTTATATGTGGCCGTTGTGTTTGGTGTGTGTAAAAATTACTTATGTGGTTGAGTAGCTGAAAATTTCCTGTTTAAGCTGATGTGCAGCGTGACTATAACCTGACAAGCCAGATGGACAGCTTATATATCTCAGCTCATTTATCTGCCACAGAAATATTTCACTAGTCCATCTGGGTATGCGCCCTTTAAATTTGTTTTCAGGGGCAGAACATTAAAAAAACACAAGCTTGTGATTGGACAATCGTTTGGCTCGTCACATTCATCACAGACCAATCCACGTCAAGCAGGGTTGCCTCCTATAATGTAGCATACATAGCGGCTAATGGCTAACAACAGTTCATGGACATTAGCCATAGCGGCTAACTTAGCCGCTAACAGCTAACAACAGTTAATGACCTTTAGCCGTTAACTTACCTGCTAACAGCTAACATCCTTTTACTATGGTCTTACACTAAATTGTACAACACAGATGACTCATTTAACACTTATATGTGACATGAACCTCGTCAAAGACAATCCCTACAAGTAAACTTCTGAGGAGGGCAGATTTCACCAAGTTTCACTGACTTGCCATGAGGACTATAAGCTAATCGGCATGTCCGTTCTCAACTTCCGGTTGTTGTCACATCCGCACTCTGCAGCTCCCGCCTCTCTTCCCTGATTGGCCCGTTAAGAATTCAGCCGAGTGAATTCTTTGGACAACGGAGGCTGGCAAGACGGACCTGCAGGATTTCAGAATCAGGCAGGTCTGTCTGCTCTGCAAGGCTAGCAGGACTATATTTCTACGTGAATCGTTAACTTTTTCTTACGTTTTTGTTGGAGAGTTTACAGCTTTCCTGAAATCAGAGATAAACAGAGAACATCAGAGAGCCCAGGACAGAGCCCTGAGGGACACCACAGGACAGGGTTTTCAGCAAAGATTCATATTTGCCAACAAAGACTCAGACTTTGATGCGTTCTTGTGCGGAGAAAAAGTTTTCATTGTTCCTCAGCTCAGAGGGATCAGGTTGTGATTTTGGTTCATTATTTCTCTGCTGTAGTCGATTTGATGTCCTGTCAGTGATTAAACTGTTTTCTTTATTTAAAGGTGAAACTCCTGTGATTAAAAGTGAAATGACGATCACTCAGCCGCTGCCCGTCGACATGTGTAAGCTCTCTGCCTTCTCCAAAGTCTGACTCAAACACACTTTGAATAAAAATACAGTTTCATCACCACTTTATTCATTTGTGTTTGTTTGCCAGTGTACCAGGTGAAGTCGGAGCCTCTCTCTCCAGCATCCTCTCACGGCTCCGACTGCTCGTCCCCGGACCCTCAGGTGCGTCGTCACATCAGACTTTTGTAGAGTTGTTTATGGTGTCGATCTTTAATCAATCAATCAATCAAACTTTATTCATACAGCACTTTTCGTACAGAACTGTGTAATACAGAGTGCTTTACATGGGACAAAAGATTAAATGAAATAACAATAAGAGAAAAAAAAAGCAGAAAATTGCATAATTGCATAAAATGAAAACATAACACCCCTTCCCTAAATCCACATATAATATACACTCTCACTTACTCAAACACAAAAAGACATTAAAAGTAAATGCTGACAGGAAACTAAATTAGAGGACTGAGGAAACATTATCTTGAATTAAAAATGAGGAAACACAGGAGCTAAAACTAAAATAAGAGTTAAAAATACTAGAAAATACCAGAGGGTGAGATAAGTAAATATGTAAATAAGTAAAATAATATAATAATATAAAACAAAAGTTAGGTGCAGAATAAAATAAGCTAAATAATTAAAAACATTGAATGAATAAAATTCCAAATAAAAAAATCTGAACTGAAATGTAGAAATAAAACAGAATAAAAGGGTTAAAATAAGTTAAAATATAATGTAAAATAATAATAAATATAACCAGATAAAAGCCAGATTAAAAAGGTAGGTCTTGAGTTTTCTTTTAAAAATATGAACAGTAGGTGCTGCTCTCAGATCTGCAGGTAAACTGTAATAACAAAAAGAAACTTCACCATATGCTTTAGTTCTTATAGGGCTGGGCGATACGGCCTAGAAAGAAATTCCAGATTTTTTTTCCACAACATTTACGATTTTAATCGATTTTTCCCTCCCTAAAAGAAACAAAACTCCCAGTGACATAAAAATGAAACAAATCAAGTTTTGCCTTTATGTTGTCTAAATGTTTCCCTCTTAAAGTCAAAGTCTGGGTCATAAAAGGTTGATTATGTAGTATAAACGTAGGCAGGTTTGTCTACATAAACACTAAAAGGCTGAGGTATTTTTACAGTATTGGCATGAAACTCTCTGATCAATATTTAATCTACTTAAATAACAAATACAAGCCTATAAAAGTGCTTGTGCAAACCCTACAAGGCTGACCATCATGAAAATTGTAATTTTTTTCAAATATTGCAACTACCTGCAATTGGCCTAAGGCAAGAAAAAAAATCTTGATTTTTTTTTTGCCCAGCTCTAAGGTCTTACTTTGTTTTACTTTTTTTTAGTTCTTACTCTGGGAACAGCTAAAAGGCCTGAGGGCTCTACTGGGTTTATATAGTAAAAGCAAATTGGTTAAATAGGCAGGAGCAAGACCGTTAAGAGATTTAAAAACTACTAAAACAACCTTAAAATCTGTCCTAAAAGAGACGAGATAAACGGTTTAAATCCTTCGTCAGGTGAGCAGATGTGGTGCTAAATCTCGAACTCTTCCTCTCGTCCAGATCACAGTTAAAGGCGAAAACCCTCCGACGCCGCCCTATATGTACGGGGACGTGCTCTCGCCTCCTCTGGGCACCATGGAGATCACCGTGGCAACAACAGCCGTGCCGCATCAACAGGCGCAGCTACAGACGGCGTTAGCGACGCAGATCCCGGCGGTGATCGGCGGGATTCAGACGCAGGCCGCAGGTAAGAGGAAGAAATCATGTGGAAGACAAAGTAGAGAATGTAGCCGAGTTTAAGGGGGTTTGTTTTTATTTTTATGTTCTTGCCAGCGTCTTTTTGTTTGTTTGTTTATTTCTCTGTTAGCAACATAACTCAAAAAGTTATGGACGAATTTTGATGAAATCTTCAGGAAATGTCCGGATTGGAACAAGGAGCAAATGATTAGATTTTGGGAGTGATTCGGGTCACCGTCTGGATCCAATAATTTTTTAAGAACGCTTTAACATTGCGAAATAGGACAGTTTTCAGCATTTGTATATATTACTCCACCAAACGTAGTCAGGGCAAGTTTCCAACAGGTTCTACAGGATATCACAGACTGAACTGGATCCGGCAAAATTCCAGACTCTCTGATCCAGAACAAGAAAATTTAGATATCCTTGGAATTTTTGTCATAGCAAGGGAACAAATAAAGACATAGACTTGCAACAAACACCAAAATATATTCAAATACCGTGGAATCTGAAGGGTTCAATCGGATTTGTTGTATCTACAAAAACTTTGGAGCTAGATCCAGAAGAAAACCACCATGACGAAAAATGAGATTTTCATGAATAACTACTGAACTAATTATAAAAACATACAGTTTTAGTTTAGAACAGATATTTTGTGGAGAAGCTTATTGTTTGTATATACTTAATCAGGAGATGTATGATAATGAATACAAGTGAGTGCATTTATGACCCCTAACACTCATATTTTTTTCTTGTCTGTTTTTTTATTTGTTTTGTTGTTATCTTCTGCAAAGGGTCTTTAAGTATTTTTGAAAAGCACTATTAAAATTTGATGCAATACTATTATTTTTATTTAAATAAGCATTCATGCCAACATTATAGATGATATTTAAATATGTGTAAATACTATATAATATACAGTAATATTTACATATACAGTCAAGTTTTTTTCAGAGGTACTCGCAAATGATAAAATAATAATGTTAATAAAAAAAATGGTATAATTATTATTATTATAACAAATAGCATTTTGTTATTATGTTTTTGTTTCCACAATGGGTGTGACATTAGCAATTTTTATTGTTGTCATCTTAGTTGTGCAATATCTATTATTTTTTATTTTCTATTTATTTGTATTAACTGTAAAACTGACCTGTTTGCATGTCTTTTATGTACTCTTCTGTCCTGTTTTTGTCTTTGTCCTTTGCTTTGTCTGTTTTGTTTCGAAAAAAGAGAAAAGAAAATGGTTCTTTCTCGCAATGTAGATTTTTTTTTGCAGACTAATATGCATATTACCACTAAAATCCAATCATTTCTAAGCTGGACCGTTACCAACATCTCCTGAAAATTTCAGCAAAATCTGTCGTGTGGTTTTTGTGTAATTTTGCAAAAAACAAACAAACATTTGCAGGTAAAAACGTAACCTCCAGGCAGAGGTAAAGAACCAGTGAGTCGTACATCCCTGTGTTTTTGTCACGGCTCAGTAGAAAATAATTAAACTGTTTAAACAAGTGAGCTCGTTAATGCCACCACAGCTCCGTCAACAACAGGAGCAGAAAGTTGCTGAACTGGTCTTTTCCAGGACTCGATCTTCAGCTCAGAGCTGCTGCTGACATCAGGGCAGAGAATCCTTCATGTTGTTTTGTGTCTTCTTGGAGAAAGGTCCTCATAGAAGTGGATATTACACAGATTGAGCTTTAAAAAACAGACTGCATGGTAACTTCAGGAGTTTTTAACAGTATTTAGAGGACTCCTCATATTTCTTCCCCTCAATTTTTATTTAGCTTTGCCATCAGCAATCAGGGATCATTCAATGAATTATTAATAATACAGAACCCATAACCCTCCATTTACAGGCAAATTACAACAGCAGATACACATAAATTAATTGACAAATAAATACATATATATGTATGCAGACGTGTGCAAAACTGTTGGTACCCTTCTGTTAAAAAAGAAAAACACACAGTGGTCCCTTTTTTAAAAAATGATTCTGTGGCACTAAAATTCAAAAGCAGTGTCTGATTTTCATTAGTTAATTTTAAGTAAATTTTAATGTATTCTTACTTTTGTTACTTTAAAGTTATTTCAGTGACCATTGTGGGTTCGAGTTTTTTTTTAATAAAATAAAAAGTTAAAATGTAAGTGAGAGCACTGGCTGAAGGGAAAAACTGTTGAGACATTTTGTTTTTTTATAATGTACTTGTATGCTTTTTGTTTTTTGTAAAATGAAATATGTTTAATCTACCTGATAAAAATAAAAAATATAAAAAATGAAGATGGAAGAAAAAAATGCATCATAATGCTGTAAAAATTGAGTCACAACAAGCACACAGGACCATGCTGAAGAGTTTTTCTGATGACTGTAGGCAGAGGCAGGCTAACGCTACACAATGACTCGCAGTGTTTGAGCTAAGCTAGTTAGCAGTGGGCGAGCTCTCCTCGTCTCTACCTTGTTACTGCAGCACAGTGTAAAGAATGCAGTCTGTCTCGACTGCAGCCTGGGAGTCAATGGGTAGTGTTAGCCTGCCTCTGCCTACAGTCATCAGATAAACTCTTCAGCAACCTTAAACAGTCTTGTGTTGCATTCTCTACTAATTTTGTTGTATTTAGAAGAAATAGCAATAAAGTGATTCTGAGTCTTAAACCCAAGAACAGTTCACTCACATCGTTCACTTAAAAGAGCTCTTCGGAAGACTCGACTTGTTAGCCAACGTTGCATCTTTAGCGCAAACCACCACGGAAGTATGTCAGAATAAAAAAAGCCTCTGTTTAAGAGTAGAAGAAGATAATGAAAAACCATGATAGAAGAAGATAACGCAACATAATGCAGTGTAAACAAGTCAAACGAGCACAGGGGGTAGGCTAACAGTACCCATTGACTCCCAGTGTTTGAGCTAAGCTAATTAGCAGCCCTTGTTACTGCAGCACAGTCTAAAGAATGGACTCTATTTGCTTGTCGTGGACTCAGGAGCGAGGTTAGACGCCTCCTGTCTGATTTACCTTAACGCTCCTCCCCCTCTTTTCTCCTTTAGTACTTCCTGGTTCAGCCTTGAAGGCTAACACCATCCTGAGCACCAAACCCCCCATCCAGCCCAGACCGGTCTGCGTCACCACCCTGCCCGTCCCGCAGACCCCCACACCCGCCAAGACCCTGATCCTGCAGGGCCTCCCCTCCATGGACCAGAGCAGACCAGGTGAGAGAGTCTTTTCATACGCAGATCTTCACTTCAACCTAAAAATATAAAAGTCTCATGTCTGATTTTTAGATGAAACACCAAATATTTAACAAGAGAAGAGTTGAAACACCTCTGGGCCGCTCATGAGTGCTGCAGACTTCAGAGTTTCAGAGTTCAGACTCAATAAATCAGTCAAACTTTATTTGTATTACACTTTTCATACAAAAAATTGTGTAGCACAAAGTTCTTCACACAGAAATGAAGACAATAAATTAAAGTAATTAAAGATAGAAAATTGAATACAAAATTATAAAAAATATATAAAATTAAAACTTATATACACACAAAGACATGAGGAGGAGATTCTAACAGAAAACAGTAAGAGGACGGAGGAAACACTGTCTTTCATTAAAAATGAGGAAAAAACACGGGAGCTAAGACTAAATAACAATAAAAAAATCCTAATAAGAAATAAGATTAAAATAAATAAATAAGCATACTCTAAGAAAATAAATAGGTAAATAAAATACAATCTTAAATAATAAACTGGTAAAATGAGAAAAAATGCACTTAAGTAAGATAGTGGGGGAAAAAAATCAATAAACAGATAATAAAATTCCATAAAATAAATCAGAACAAAATTAAATAATAGTTATCAGGGTTGCCACATGTCCTGGAAAACCTGGAAAATGATTGACCAGTTTTCTGGTCATGGAAAAAATAGTAAACAACCTGGGAAATTAGTCATCATCCTTCTACCCTGTTAGTGAACAAACACAGAGAGAGTATAAACAGCTGGTTAAAATATATTGCTGAATAAATCCTAAAAACAGACTCACATGAGATGTGTATTTTTCCTGATATAGTCTGTAGCATCATCCTTGTTCATCTTTTTCACTGGTGTTAAAAAAACGAACTAAACATTGCAAAAATCGTCAATTGCAATTTCAATCAAATTGGCGCCTAAAAAATCAATTTGGAAGAAAAGCGTATCGTCCCAGCCCTACAAAACGAAATAGTAAAAAATTGCAAAATGAAATGAAGGCTACTTTAACAGTAAATCCACAAATCTATTTATACAAAGCAGAGTCAATAAAGATAAAAACAAAAAAGTATAAGCCATAAATGTAAAATAGTAAAACACTACAGAAGAGCCAGACTAAAAAGATGACGGACAGTGGAAAAGAGCAGGAACCCTTTAGATGAAATTAGATTAAATAGACCTTTATTCACCCCTTTGTGAGCCTCCTAAGACTAAAATAGGAAATAATCAGAATAAGAACATTAATGAGTTTCATGACGTGTTTCCTCCTCAGTCGTCCTCTCCCCGTCCGTCTGCCTCGGCTCGGCTCCGGCCATCGTCAAAATGGAGCCCGTCTCTCCCAGCATCCCTCAGCACTGCTCCAGCCCGACGGCGCCGCCCACCAGCAAACCCATCGTCCCCGCCACCCCGACTTTACCGGGCAGCAGCTCCAACGACATCGACGTGAGTAGACTGGAAGACACAATATCATAAAATGCATCATAACAGGAAGAAATCAGCTCGAAGTTTCTGTTTCATATTTCTGTTGATGTGGATAAAGTCACTTTCATAAACCAGGGCACATCGATGGCAGCTTTAAACACCATTAAATTTAGATTTGCATATTTTGAAGGAGAAATAATGATTACAAAACAACAAAACCAAATGTAATACAATGAAAAAAGTACTTAGACATAATCTGTATAAGATAATTAAACTGGTCTCATAAGCATAAGAATACATCAAACAGAATAAAAAATAGTAAATAAAAAACATGTATAGCAAAATCAGCCTTAAGTTTTTTGTTTCATATTTTTGTTAATGCGTATCTAGATGACAAAAGGCTTTTTCAGAAACGAGGGCACATCGATGTCAGCCTTAAACATGTTTGCAAACACTTTTTAATTTAGATTTGCATATTTTGTATGCAGATACAAAATGTTGGAGGTCTTGTGATGATCTAAAAGCAGATCATTTATTTCCGTGATAAATTAATATCGGATTGAAATTAAAAAATGTTATAGATAATGTATTTAATATTTAAGTTCCATCAAGTTTTGAAATTTTGTATTTGGGTATGATGGAAACGGACAACTTTAGTAATATATGGAAAGGATGATTACAGTACATAAGACAATACAGATCAGACTTCATTTCTTTTATATTTTGATGGATATGTACAAGAGTTTGTTTAAATATTTCATGTATTTTGGCGAGACAGAGTGGTAGATATTTTTTTATTGCTACAGCGTTGGTTTGTTTTCTTTAATTCTATCAGACACCTTAAAACTGGATTAACTCTTAGTATAAGAGAAGAGCATGATGGAGCTGTCTATGAATTATCTATGCTATTGTATCATGTGATAGTTTGTATCCTTTGAAATCAAATTAAAATACAAATTAACAAAAAAAATGCATATTTTGAAGAAGAAATAATGATTACAGAAAATAAAACCAGATGTAATACAATGAAAAAAATACTCAGACATAATCTGTATAAAATGATTAAACTGGTCACATTCGCATAAGAATAAATACAAATATATATGTGTAAACAGCCTTAAGTTATTTTACACATGAACATAATGAGGAATTAAACAGATATACTCAAAAACAGTTGTTCTGTTTCATGCCTAAAATCTGGTTGAACTTTCCTTCATGTTCTTGCATCGAATGAGGCAGACCAAAGCTTTTTAATTTAGTTTTACTCTTTTGCCTAAAATATCTTTTAGTTCTAGTCTTAACTTAGTCTTTAAGGTGTTTTAATTTTAGTCTAGTTTTAGTCGACTAAAATCTAAAATGGAAAGTGTAAGACATTTTTTTGTTTCTTTGAATTCGTGAAGTCCTGTTTTCGTCTTGGATAAAATCAAACATCTACTAACCCTTTATTGACTGTTAGTAAAATCTGAATGTCTAAATGAACAGAAACAAATGTTCCTTTGTGTGAAATGCAGTCACCTTTATTTAGGCTACCTGGCAGAGCATCTCAGTTACAATACCAGAACTGACAACAAACAGTGAACCTGCTCTACATGAATATATCAATTCATAAAGAGAGCAGCTCTGATTGGATCGCTCCACAACTTATCCCCCCACCGCCAAGCTAAGGCAGCTGTGATTGGATGTCCCTCTGAACTCATCCAACCTTTAACACAACCAAAGTAGCTGTGATTGGATAGATTCATCACTTGTCTCTACTTCCTACATGACCAAATTAGGTCTGATTGGATTAAGTCTGTCAGACATTTTAGTCTAGTTTTTATTTGTTGATGAAAATGTCAGTTTAGTTTGAGTTTCTTCTTTTTATTAGTTACTGTCTAGTTTTCATCAGGGGAGAAAAGGTTGTTGATGTTTTGCATTAGCGTTCAGAAACGTTTAGCCTCCCTCAGGACTGTGGATCGTGTTACACTCATGCTAAACTTTTTGTTTTGTTCCCTCCACCCCTCTCTCACCCTCATCCTCCTCGTCTTTCCTCTTTTCTTTTGCTCCTTTCCCGCACAATCACCCGATCCCCTCCTCCTCCTCCTCCTCCTCCTCCTCCTCGTGCAGATGAAGGTGCTGAAGCGGCAGCAGCGGATGATAAAGAACCGCGAGTCAGCGTGCCAGTCCAGGAAGAAGAAGAAGGAGTATCTGCAGAACCTGGAGGCCCAGCTGAGGGAGGCGCAGCAGGAGAATGAACGCCTGCGGAGGGAGAACCAGGCGCTGAGGGAGAGGCTGGCTGGGAAGGAGGTGAGGAAGAGGAGAGGGGGAGGTCACCTTCATCACACTTTAACCTGCTCCACACACACACACAAAGGTTTAGTGTGCTGATTTATCACATTAACCCTTTAACTACCAGCTCAACTGTTTGGCAGATGTCATCAGTAAATTCAGGGATGTTTGATGTTTTGGAAAAAAAAGGGAACAGAGAAAACTTCAAACAAGCCAAACACCAGATATTTTCTCAGTGTGATATAAAGGTTTAAACAGATCATATTTGATAATGCAACAACATTAAAATGCACAAATATTTGGGACCAAATCCACCAGAAAAGGCAAAAGTGTTTGTAAATAAAGTGGTAAAGAAAGTGGTTCAGTATTTAAAATAATAATGGTAATTCTAAATAGTCTCACAAAAAGAGAAAAGAAGTTATTTTGGTTTGTTTGCGGTGGTTTTTGTACTTTAAAAAAAGAGCTATGACTTAATTCTTTTAAACCTATTAGATATAGGAATCCATTGACCTCTGCCAAAATGTTGAGCTGGCAGATAAAGGGTTAAAGGGGCAGGCCAACTTTTTTTTGTTATTATGTTTTGCCTCACTCCAGAGTCCATGACAGGCAGATAGACTCCTCTCTTTCAAGTGTGCTGCAGTAACAAAGCTGACACAAGCAGAGCTCGCCCACTGCTAATTAGCTTAGCTCAGTGGTTCCCAAACTTTTCACAGCCTGTACCCCTTCAGACAGTCGACCTCCAGTCGTAATCCCCCACTGTCACACACTTACTGCAGCAAGAAAAGAAATATGTCTATAAGCCTGCTGCAACCTCCCACATTTAACATGCATAACATAGAAATAAAATATCTATTTTTTTAATTACTTTTTATTGTTGTTTTTGTGGGAACATGGCAAAGTTACAAACAACAAAGGAACAAACGCTGCCTGCAGATTCTGTCCCATTCCTCCATCGTTATCGGGATATTGCCCTCAGCTTCCCATCTTGTTTTAATGTAAAGAGTGTGGTCTTCCTTTAAGTTCTGGAGAGCACAATATAGTCTAGAAATTAGTTTTTTGTAGGTTCAATTCTTGCAGGCTTTTTGGAAAATATCCAGGATTTCATCTCCAGTTGTCATGTCATCCCTATATTTTTTTTTCTTAATAAAGTCTCTGATTTGTAAATACCTAAAATGGTCCTGATTTTGAAGATTATAATTGTCCTTAAGGTCCTGGAAGCTCAACAATGTACCAGAAATAATATAAAGTCAATTATTTTGCTCAAAATAAATTTAGCTACCAGCATTCTTGTCCCACCTTATATTCAAACAACTGTTTGAGCATGGGGATAGATATCCATAACAGAAGAGTAAATCAATATTCAAATGTAAAATATTAAGTTTAGCAGCACATCAGGGCGCTCTGAGCGCATCTCAGCCACATAAACCGCACTCTTGACCTCAGTTAACAAAGAAGTGCCACTCTGAGCGGATGATAAAAACACCAAAACATCTGAGGATCACTGTGTGGTAGTTTTTTGGACTCTACGCCGTTTATGGCAAACTCAAAATCAAAGACTGGGCTGTGCCTTTTGTACAAGACAGCTTACTCACTCTTCCTCATCATAATTGCAGACTCACCTGTTGGCTTTTCATCCAGTGTTCAACCCTGTGTGAAGACATTTTTTTTTTCAACAAGGTCTTTCTTGAAGGCATGGATAAGAGAGTCTCTGTCGCTTATGACTGACGGGGGGCAAAATGACCGAATATCTTCAGTTATTTGTGCGTTTGTCGGAAAACCATTTGAATTTGATTTTGAGGAAAACTGATAGTCTTAAAATACGCCTGTTTCAAAATGTACCCCTACATCACTTAGCATATCCCTTGGGGTACGAGTACCCCAGTTTGGGAATCGCTGGCTTAGCTCAAACACTGGGAGTCAATGGGTAGAGTTAGCCGGCCTCTGCCTACAGTCACCAAATAAACTCTTCAGCAACGCTAAACACTCTTGTGTGCTTGTTGCATTCTCTGCTAATTTTGTTGTATTTAGATACAATAACAAAGTGATTCTGAGTCTGACCTTAAATGCAAATGGCCTGCAAACTCAAAAACAGCTCACTCACATCGTTAGCTTAAAAGAGCTCTTCAGAAGACTCGACTTGTTCGCAAACGTCACATCTTTAGCGCAAACCACCGCAGAAGTATGTCCAAAAAAAGCCTCTGTTTTGGAGTAGAAGAAGATAATATGATGATGGAAGAAGATAATGTAAGATAATGCAATATAAAACAAGTCAAACAAGAGCACAGGAGGTAGGCTAACACTACCCATTGACTACCAGTGTTTGAGCTAAGCTAATAAGCGGCTCTTGTTACTGCACATAGAGCTGAAAGAGTGGAGTCTATCTGCTTGTCATGGACTCTGGAGTGAGGCGAGACATGAAAATCTGGAGTGTCCCTTTAACGTCAACAGCTAAAGAGCAGGAAATAAAGAGAGGAAGACACGGATGAGGCTGAACTTTAAAACAAAACCACAGTCAAGCATGTGCGATCAGTCAAACCTGTTCAACCTGAAGATGAAAACCTGCTGCACAGAAGAGACAAGTGTTTCCAAATGTAACGAACATGACCTTAAACATGAAGTTTACTTAAAAACCATCCAGTTAATCAGGTTCCACGCAGAGAAGAGGAAGTGGTTCGTCTTTTAGGTGTGTCCCTGAATCTGCTTTTAGTTTTTGACCAGTTTTCTGTTTCTGATTTTCAGGGCAGTGAATCGGCGAGTAACAAGCGAGCCGTGTGCGTCATGGCCGTCCTGCTTTTCATGACCTTCAGCTTTGGACCCGTCAGGTAATCGGAGCAGTTTTTGTCCTGGTCAGTTTTTTAAGCAGCGAACAGTATGTTTGTTCACCGGATGTGGTGATTTGACATTCTGCTCATGCCAAAAATTTATCCCACAGTCCCATTCTGCAAACGTCAACATGCATTTTATGTCGAACTACTCAACAATAAGAGAGCACAAACCTCTGCAGTGGTCACCCACATACTTTTGTTAAGCAGAAACTCCATGATCATCTGATTCCTTGGCCCTGAAAACCCACAATATCATTATTAGTTTGATTTTTATTGAGGGAAAATGATTATTCTCTGTTGACTGTTATTCAGATCATCTCCAAAATTGAATAATTTTGAAGTTGGGACAATACTTCCTAAAAATTTGAGCAAAATGTTTTTGTGTGATCTAACCAACAAACAGACAAAAAGACACGAAGCTGTTGGAGGTAGAAAGGGTTAAAATAATGGACGCAGTTAGGGATGTAACAGTATGAAAATTTCATATCACGGTTATTGTGACCAAAGTTAGTTATCATTATTATCGCGGTATTGTTGCATTGAGCTCGAAACGTTGAAAAAGTACTTTTACACAGTCTTGAAATCATTTAACCCCTTTAATATTATAATTATAACAGTTCTTTTGTCTTTTTTTGTCAATAACTGTGTCAGGAAATGTTCTATAACTAAATATGTTCAATTTTTTTAATGAGAAATAAAAGTTAAAATTTCTGGCAAGTGTTTTAAATTTTCCAAACTGCATTTTCCATTTTCTGGAATAAAGCTGTTTTTTCTTACTCATAAAATAAATAAATAAATAAATTTTCCAAACTGCATTTTTCATTTTCTTGTTCAAGAATGCTCATTCTGTGACTTAATTAAAATGAAAAAGAAAGAGATATTTAAGATTAAATTTTCAAAAGATATCCCAGCAAATAGTTACCAAAATTAAATCTGAATTGTTTAAATTGAAAATTAAAAAGCATTAGTTCTAATACTTTTTCACTTCAAGGTAATGACCGGAATTTCTGACTCATAAATAAAATATAATTTATTATTTGTTATTATTATTTTATTTATTATGATTTATTATCAAAATAAAATGTATTATTTTATTTATGAGTAAGAAAAAACCGTTTTATTCTGAAAATGAAAACACATTTCTGTTAATCCATTTTAATTTGGATTCTGGTTCTTCTTTGCTTTCATACATTAAGAGTCGACTGCTGCAAAAGTTAAAGCTCTGCTCAACGCTTCACTCTTTCTGATTGAACTCTTCTCTCTTCAGTATCTCGGACAGGAAGTTGACGGGCCTGCAGGACGACGTGGTGTCGTTCACGGGACGACGGCTGATGGCGACCAAACAACAACAACAGCAGCAGCGACCGCAGCAGCTGAGGCGGGAAGCAGCCGCTGCGCCTGTGAGCAGAGCCGAGGAGGCGGAGGAGGACGGAGGAGAGGAGGCTGCAGACACCTTCCAGTTCAGGTGAGACAGAAGCTCCTCCCACCTGAGCGGACCGCCACCCGGTCTGCAGAGCATTAACGTGAGCGACGTGTCTCTGCAGGAACCTGAGCGACGTGTTCAGCGACATGAAGGACCTGGTGCTGCAGGACATCGACCGCTACTTCTCCTCGTCAGACTGCAGGCAGTTCAACCGCTCCGAGTCTCTGCGGTCAGTCTCTCCTCAAAAAGTCATACTAACCATAACCGTGTTTTAACGACAGGGTAAATAATCAGCAGAAACACTAAAGTTTGATTCATGGAGCTTTAATCTGCAAAAACAGTCTCAGGGTTTAGTCCGATCATTTTAGAGACGGGTTGTTTCTCCTTTTTCTCTTCCTCCCTCATATTTTTAAACCTTTCCAGGGTTTTTACAGGACATTAAAAAGCTTTAATAGTCAATAGTAGGTTCTATGATTCTACGATATCACCGATTTTTTCAATCTTTAGTTAGCTTTTTTTACACCAGTGAAAAAGATGAACAATGATGATGCCTACAGACTATATCAGGAAAAATACACATCACATGTGAGTCTGTTTTTAGGATTTATTCAGCAATATATTTTAACCAGCTGTTTATACTCTCTCTTCAAAAGCCTTGACTGCATTTAAAAGTGGCTTATTGACTGTTATGCCCCGTCTAGGGGTGGCCAAGACACAACATGAAAAGTCCCCATTTCCACCGAGTCCCAAGCAGCCACAGAAGTCTTTTAGAAAGTTTAAACCGTCAAGTGGTACAATTTATTTACAGACAGTATTTACAACCACAAGTTAATCAACTTAAGGATCCACAAGGCGTGATATAACCTGATTCTAACAAATTAACACTATGACAACACAAAATCTTTTAAGCTCTAGTGCTGACGTGGTCGAGCCGGGGGTTCCCTCCTCGCCGTGCTGACGTCACTGGGCCGCTTAAATGGAGCGTTTCCCTCCTCCACAGCCAATCACAGGTGCACCGCTGATGTCAGTTGTCCACTGGGAGGCAGGGGCGGCACACCTGATTAAGTGCTCACACTGACGCACACACACGCTCACGCTGAGGGCGCAGAGAACCCTCGCAATCAGACATAAAGAAAACAAAACAATGCAAATATGACCAGGGTTGTAACATTGACACAGACTAAAATGAAGCATTTAAATTTGGAAAAATATCAATTTTTGGACAAAAAAAATCCTGGTTCCTATGTGAATCGTTTTTTTTCTCCCACCCCTAGTCATGAGATTAGTATGAAACAGTATTGGGGTCATGTTAGATGGAAAAAATAGTTTTGGCAAGTAGACAAAGTTTAAATTTTGGTAATAAAGTCGAAATTTCGAGATTAAAATTGCAATGTCAAGAATAACGTTGAAATGCAGTTTCGTGATAAAAGTAAAAATGATGAGATTAAAGTTAAAATGTGGAGAAAAAGTCAAAAGTCTAGAATATTGTGATATTAGTGATATGCAATGTATTTGGACTCTATTCTCGACATGTGGGTTTTCATCACAAAATTCTGTTTCGACTTTATTCTCGACATTTCAACTTTAATCTCTATTTAGCCAGAATTATTTCCTCCATCTAACATGGCCCTTATAAACTTTTGTAGATTAGATAGAACTTTATAAATGGGAAACTCCCCCAGGGAATTTAGGATTACAGTAGCAATTAAAAACAAAGTGAACAAAGATATATATATAAAAAGAAATATTAAATTAATATTTAAAAAAAAACAATTAAATTAATTAAGCGAAAATAGATTAAAATATATTTATTTAATAATTTGTAATTCAACTAATTATTACCAATACACATGAATAAATAAATTTATTTTAATATAATTTAATTCTGTTTTTTTATTTTATATTTTTAAATCTTTTTTGAATAAAATTGATACTTTATAATGTAATATTTTATAGATTAAATTTATGTAGAGAAAATATAGGTCTTAAATGGCACTGAAAATAATTAAATTTGATTCTCAGTAGCTTTAAAAATCATTCTGTTGTTTTTAAGAGAAATATATAATAATATATGATGACAATAATTTATAATTTTAAACTGATTAACCATATATCTGCATCAGGACAAGCATGCATAACCATCGTAATAACAGTTTCTTTAAATGCTGTTAAATCAGTGTTTGGGAAGTGTCTGGTGGGCTGGAGCAGGTGGAGGAAGAAAAAGCAAATTCCAGTTAAATGTCTAGAAAATGTAGAATTCAGAGAATGAATGAATGATGATAAAAATCATCCTTTACAAAAAAATAAACCTGTTTTCAAAGTCATGGGGTTAAAACATTTCAGTAAAGCATTAAAACAGCTTCAAAAAGGCATTAAATTTGACCGTCTGATTCCCCTGTTTGACCTGCTCTTTTTTTTAATTTCTTTTTATTCTTCTCTCTGATTTGTTCCCTCGATCTTTTTGACATTTTTCTTGGTTTGGAACCATCTAGATCTTGTAAATCTTCTATATAAAATTATTTCTAATCAGTTTTTTTGTCTGACAGCTTGTCGCTGAAGGCTCATAGTTCCCTTTTCATAACGTCATTGTTTTGTTTCTCTCCCACATTAAATGTCAGGACGTGTTTTAAAAGACATTTCTGTGTTTTTCAGGCTGGCCGATGAGCTGAGAGGTTGGGTTCATCGCCATCAGATCGACAGGAAGAAGTCTGGAGGGAAACCCAAGATAGCCAAGAAGGCCAAAATCGCTCAGGTACGATCAGAAATGTTTTAATTATTTATTTATCACATTTAAATCAGGCTGAATCTCTTCACACGCAGAAAAGGGAAGATTATTTATATATTTTTACCTATTTAATATACTTTATTTAAAGCAATGGGGTTTTTATTACCACCAATAACAACTTTTAGTCTTTAGTTTAATATTATTTTTAATATTATTGATCATTTAATTTAATTATTTGAATGTTTTCTGTTGCAGAAGGCTCAGCTGAGGAAGACGAACTTCTCCAGATATCTGCCCATCCAGAGTCACCGCTCCATCGAGAGGTTCATAAACACTTCATCACATAAAAATCATAAAACTTTAAATATTAAATATTAATAAATCCTTCCTGCTGGATGATGTTCAGACTTCAGATCTTTAATTTGTTCAAGTGTTAAAAAATTGAGTCAAAGTCGTGAAGTTAGCCGGCCCAGTTAAGCATCTCTGGATTTATATAAACAATAATTGATTCTAAACTTAAATGTGATTTATCTCTTAAATAATGATCAGGTTCAGTGTTTCCTCTAGGTTCATTGCCTTGGGGTGGCGGGTTCGGGGTTGCGGGTTCGTCAATAATGCTCCATAATATCATAATTAAAGAGCATTTAGATCTGAATAAATAGTGAGCTCTGTGGGCACACAACAAACATTCTCAAAAAATTAAAATAAACTGCATAAAGTATAAAATGTATTTAAAAAAAAACAGGAAGAATGGAACATTTCATGTAACCATGTAAGCTCAGCAGGTGGAGAGAAGATGAATCATAAAGTCATAGCAAGTGACTGACAATGAGGAGAAACTACATGCTGAAAGTTTCCTACACTGCTGCTAGCTGTGCTTCCCTTCTTAGTAAGGACAATTGGCTTAAAAATACTGAGATTTTTGCTTGGAGAGATTGTTTGGTAAGCTTCAGGTCATCCATTAATGTTTGTTTAAATTGTTTTTTTTTTATTATATTTTTTTACCGTTATGGTCGCTCCTTCATCCACCGCCTGAGTGTGTGTGTATGTCTGTATGTGTAGTGTGTGTGTCTTTATCATCCCCTTCACACAACGCTAACCGCTTCAGTCATTTCAATGAGGACAGGCGGTAGACAGCATTTGGACCGCCATGTAGAAGCGGTTAAGAGCACGCCAAGACAGATTTTGTCCTGCTGCTCAGAAACCAGCGTTTTGAACTTTCTGGCTGTAGTCGCCTGGCAGCAGCAAATCATATCGAACTATCGAAGAACTGGACGTGGGGAAGCATTTCTACTGAATTGTTTTTAGGGAAGGGAGTGTCATAGTAGTATGTCAGAGTGAGCATCTTCAGAGTAGACGATCTTTGTAATGTTCACGCTGCTAAGGGGGAGCCCGGGGATTGGCTGAGGGTAACGGAAGTGTAGACTGAGAGAGAGAACTGCTAACTGTATGACACGCTGTTTGAGTCTGTTAATAAAGAGAATTAACGATTCAGAAGTTATCGGCTCGTTCTGTCACAGGGAGTGTTGTGAGACACTTTTAGGTGGCCTCTGCTCTGACGTTCGCTGAATCACCGCTACGTCTCAGGCCGCGGTGGCAGCAGCCTCTTAAAAAAATGCATGTGGGGGGGGGGGACTCTGCCTGCAGAGAGACGGTTTGGTTGCTGCGCGGCTTATCGGTGTTGTGCGAGAGGAGCGGGGGAGGAGGCATTTGTCAGAGCGGAGAGGAAAAATGCATTTTATTAAATGTAAGCAAACCATAGCGACACAACTATGGGCAAGATAGTTATCTGCCTCAGCACCCGCGACACCCGACTTAATGCAGGACTCTGATGTGAAGGCGGCGACATGATGCTGCGGTGGTGTATTTACAGTTTTTTCAAAAAAAATGCAGGAGCGGCGGGTAGGATTTAAATGGATCCTAATCCTAAATGAATGTAGAGGTTCTCAGGTGTTTATCAGTCAGATTTTAGAAAACAAATCAAATCTCTCATTATGAACTATTAACATGAACTGTATTTACTATAACATGACTGCACTGTTAGACAGTGGATCAAAAATATCCAGATATGAGATTTGGTCAATAATTTTACTTTTTTTACACGTTTTACTGAATCTTGACCTCATGGTAACCATTTTAATCCATGTTTGTTTGCTTCAAGTAAAAGTCCGGGGTTTTAGAGAAAGACAGTGTGCTTCATTAACCTGTTCAGCCCATTTTTTAAGCCTTCTGCTCAAACATGACATCCTCATAAAGAAAAGAGTGAATCTCTGCAACCACAAGGTCTGTTTGAATTATTTTGGTGTCATAATAAAATAACACTTGAGAGATTTTCCCAGATGTAGAATTATCAGTATATGTGTTACTGGGACAGAGTAAATGAAGATAGAAGTCAGAATCATTGGAAAAAATTCAACCTCGCCTAAAAAAAAGAAAAGCTAACAGTTGATTATGTGATGACATGAAAGTGCACAAATCTTTGAGACAAAATCAGTTACTAAAGACAAAAGTGTTTGTAAAAAAAAAAGCAGCAACATGGATGGACATCACAATGGACATTAATAAAATGGAGAGGATAACAGCATTTGTTAATCACAAACTGGAGAGATTTGACTCTTATTGGGAAAACTGGGTCAAATATGTCACACCTCATAGGCCTGATTTTATATTTACTAAGTGGTGACTGTGATGTATGGAAATGATCACTCCCTATTGTTTTATTTTTTGTTGTTGTATTTTTAAAAAATGTTAAAAAATAAAATTATTAAAAAAAAAAAAGCAGCAAAAACATCTTAAAATAAATTATACTAACGTCCCAAAAAGCATTTTTGATGAATATATCATATTGGTAAATGGGGAAGAATTAAAACTAATAATGATGGTTAATAATAATAATATATTTTTTTAGCTTTTTAAATCCTACACCAAGAAAATACCAGTTATTTACTAATTATATTCCTGAATATATTTACTTCTGCCAAACAGTTGAGCTGGGAGTTAAAGGGTGGCAGACTTTGACCCTTTTTGGGGAAAAAAAGAAATTAATAAAATGTTTGTTTCTGGTTTTTGGAGATCATGAAGCAGTCCTGAAATTGGGTACTTTAAAGCTGAACAGGTTAAACTGTTGTATTTGAAAATCTGACCATAAATTGATTTGTCTTTTTTTTACAGGACCACCTCCTGCTGCCGGCCATCAGCCACAACAAAACCAGCAGGCCGAAGATGTCTCTGGTGATGCCCGCCATGTCAGTCAACGGTGAGTCGGCCTGTCGCTGCTCTGAAATGTTTAAGTTAACAAATAAAGCGTATCATTTCCACAGTTCCAGCAGCATTGTATAGTACACAGGTTTAAAAAAAAAAAAAGAATATCTAACAGTAAAATAAAGTCAAATTTAACCCTGAAATACCCGATCCTGTGGGCGGAATCAAAATACCACTTATTGTTAATCAATCAATCAATCAAACTTTATTTATAAAGCACTTCTCCTACAACATATGTAACTCAAAGTGCTTGCAGAAAAGAAAACAGGAGGAAAGGAGAGGGGAAGAAAAACTGAGATTTCATCAATGTTGCTTTAATTCTGTCTTCTTTGAAAATTTGCAGAAAATTAACCGTTTGCTCCGGCTAAATTCTGTAAAAAGCAAAAATAATCTACGCTTCTTACTGCATTCAACAAGACCTGAATGATTTAAATACTTCCTGAATTTGTTGTTCAAAAAATCTTTGAATTTTTGTCTCACAGTGTCTTACAGACTGATATTCCTGCTCAGAGCCGTTCAGCACACCTGCTGTCAGTGTCTTGAAAACCTGTTACAGGGCAATTTTTTTCAGCAAACTTGTTTTTACAAAGAAAAGAGTGCTTTACATGTAGCCTCTGCAGTGTAGACTGTAAATTAATAATATTAATATAATTGATATTAACAATACAGTAAATATTAAGAAATATTGAAAAAAATATATTTTTACTTTTCTATTTTTTGAATGTTTTTTACTCAGTCACATGACCCTGAGCAGGTGCTGTGACTGTTTTGAGTTTGTGAAAGTCATCAGCTTTGTTTTTTCAGAATTCATAGCCAACTTTAGTTCCCTCAGATTTTCCTGCACAGTATCAAAAGTCTCCTGCAGGAGAAAGGGCTTTTTTCTGTGTGGGGGCTGAGCAATAAATAACAGTATCGTCCAGGGGTGTAACGAAATTTCGTGCCACCAAATTTAATATAAAATTACAAAATAAAATCCAAAGACGCACGAAATTAAAAAAGGCGAAGGGGCGCTGGTGATTTTTATCCTCCTCGCCTACCAAAGCAAAATACTCGCTTTAATATGGAGGAAGACGAGGTCGAGGAATTACCTGACGCTCCTTCGTCAAATTAATTGGTTGTGTGGACCTATTTTGGCTTCCCATGTAAAAGACGAGAGAACAGTGAGAAGATTGCGGACAAAACAACCTCGTGCAAAATATGCCGCTACAGTTCACCGTATACTGCGGCGAGTACAACTACCAACTACTTTAAACTGGAGACAGGCAGCAACTGTATGTTTGTGTAAGTCTGCATAAAAAACAATATTTGATTTTTGCATCTACTGTTGAGTTGACAGAATTTGATCATAATTGAAGATCAGAAGTATATGCACTGTTATAGGCTAAATATTATAGTTCACAGTTCAGACATTTATAGGTCTAAACTGCAGCTCTGAGGACTGCTATTTGTTTTCCTTTTCATTCAAGAATTTACTTATCCTGATTGTTACAACAACAAAGCACTTTTTATGTTTGTATTTGCACTGTAGTCTAAATAAGGGGAAAAAAGCTATGATTTAGTTTATTTTAAAGAGCAGTTATTTTGTACTGATGCAGCTATATTTTTTGTATGTCTGCCTTAGGAAGAAAATAAAGAAAATGAGATTTTTGCACAACTTCCTTCTTCGTATCGTTTCGTCTGTTGACCATTTCGTTACACTTCTAGAAATGAAAATTAGCATTAGGGACATTATGGCGGATCATGTTGATGTACAGGGTCAATAAAAGTGGTCCTAAGATGGAGCCCTGTGGAACACCATCTCGGCCCTGAAGATAACCAGAGGTTCAGTCATCAGCGTTCGCACATTGAGCAGACCAGTACACTGGAGTCTGTTTTTTAAATTGACATGGTCAACGGTGTCGAAGGCCTTGGACAAATCAATAAAAAGAGCGTCACAATGTTCGTTAAGATCCACAAAGTTAATAAAATCACTGACTCCTTTAAGAGCAGCTGTGATATATTCATTAACTCTGTCCTCATCTCCTCCTCAGAGAGTCTGTACAACTCGTCTCAGGGCTACGAGATGATGATGCAGGTCGACTGCGAGGTCATGGACACGCGCATCGTCCCCATCAAGTCGTCCGCCGTCCCCCCGTCTCTACGGGACCCCCCCGCCCCTCCGCCGTCCCCCCACAACCACCATCACCACGGCAACAACACCTCGCTGCGAGGACGCCACCAGCACCACCACCACTCGTCATCGCGGCCTCAGAGGCAGCCGCTGCCCGATCGGCGGCAGACATCGGACTATTTCATCACCCAATCAGAGGGCGTGTGAGGATGGCGAGCTGCGAGGTAACGAACACACGAGGCTTCATGAAATGATCACGAGGATCTGAAAACGGATCCTAAACAACCCAAAACAAAATCAGAGTTACTGATGTCACCACTGTTTTTGGATATTTTGGGTTTAAAAGTGGATTGAAGCTCCTGGAGAAGATAACGTCCTAATATATAAGAATATTTCTCTAAAGTCAAAGTGGCAGCAGCACACTGCACTTAGAAACGTGCTGCGTTTAATATTTAATTGTTTAAATGTACAGTTTGAGTAAAAGAGGCAGTGAGGAAGCTGAAAGGGGGGCTTTCTTTATCGGTCTGTTTCTGATTTATCTCCCAAACAAACATCGCAGAGCCAAGACTCAGCTCCACTTGATTGGTTTTCCATTCGGGATTGTTCCTTGCATCTGATGCTGTATGACTTACCCACACTTGTCTTTTCTTGCTGCTTTCACCCGTCTTTGAAACATCTCGCTGTTACAAAAGGCCACAAAGGGGGTCTGCAGCTCTATCGCCTCCTTTTCCTCAAGCACAGCGAACATCAGGAGTTGAGTGTTAGAGAGTTTAGTCTTAATTTAGTCTCTAGTTTTTGTAATTTTAGTCTAGTTGTAGTCTATGACTGATTGATAATGGAGGTGTAATCAGCTCCCGTCCCTAATGACGACCCTGCAGTCCTTACCGAAGCTCTGATCCTGTGATGGAAACTGAAAGTAAAGTCTTAATCAGTCCACCGTCGCCCTGACGCTGCTCCTGCCTCTTTTTGTGTTTTTTGTTCAGTGTGATTCGATCACATGTAAAGAGTTAAAATATAAAAACACATCTGAACATTTTTGTCATGCTGACGGCTGCTGCATGAAGTTTGATCTGCAGATTATAAATCAACTATGAGCAACAAAGTTTGTTATCTATATTGTTAATTTAGTTTTTTGTTTTTATATTTTGTTTATACTGCAGGTTTATTTAAAAAAATAACTGAGGAAAAGTTGTTTAGTTCTCCTTAAACTTTGGACAATGATTAAAGAAAAGGTAAATTTAACACAAGATATGACAAAAATAACAGAAATGAACAATGTCATCTGTAAAACTTCTGCCTGTATACTTTAGCAAACATTAGCCATTCAAATCACACATTGGCTGAATGTTGACATTTTAAAATTAAAAGTGTTTCTGTTAGAGAATGAAATGCTGTTTGATTTCAACATTAATGTCTAACACAAATACGCTGTCAAAATGAGTTTAGCACAGGAGAGACTCTGGATTCTTGCCAAAAAAATATTGTTATCCACAATGATGTGTTTGAAAATATCGTCATATTAGATATAAACAAAAATCTAATTTCTAAAAATGAATATTAAATTCAGACTAAAGAAGAATTTATTTCAGTGTTTTAAAGCTTCATGTGGATTCCAAACATCTGGATTAATTCAGTATTGCCTTTATAAAAACAAAAGTGTAAAAATATTCTTGTGTTTAACCCTTTAACTACCAGCTCGACTGTTTGGCAGAGGTCAAAAATAAACTCAGAGATATTTAATGTTTTATAAAACAGAATAATGAAATCATTGATTGACTTCTTTAACACAGAGAAATCTACAAACAAACCAAAAACCAGATATTTTCTTGGTTTAAAGAGTTAAAGTTTATTACTTGATGACAAAATACACAAATATGCCTAATCAGCCCGAGTCTGAACAAACACATTAAACCATTTTAGATTTTTTTTGTATCACCTGGTTATTAAATCTGTTATTTTGTCTCTTTTGTCATAATTTCTGCACAAAAACAACCTTTCCCTGCTAACATGAAAGTTTAATAGCAAACCTAAGATAAGATTTTGTAGTCAAACAACTGAAAAAATGTGTCAAATCAAATCCACTCAGATGAAGAGTTTAATTATTAATTTAAATTTAATGATTTTTTTTTTATGATCTGACTTCATGCAGCCTCCCTCAGACTTCTTCATGTTTGTTTATTTGTAGAAAAATCTTGTTTTCTTATTTTGAACGGGGATTATTTAATAGCTGTAAATATCAGTTTTTACTCTGTAGATATTATGTTTTATATTTTTTTATTTTTCTTTTGACAACAAAAAGGTAAAAAATAGAAAAAGAGATCGAATTGTTCTGCTGTTGATTTTTTTTAATATTTTTTATTTGCGTTCAGTTCGATGGACAGTTCATCTTCACCCAAAGTGTAACCAGAGGATAATAAAGCCTGTCTGTAAATATTTATGGAAATAAAGCGCTGATTTCTTCTCATTGTACAGAACAGATACGCAGGAGGGTTCACAACCTTAAAATGTTTTCATAAAGAGCACAAGAGTAATCCCTGTCTGAGTACGAGGGTCAGGCAGAGGAGAAAACTACAAAAAGGAAGAGTTTATGCAATTATGTGTTTCTAACAGGAAATATAAATTTCAATTAAAGGTTAGAAATCAAAGGTACATTTAAAAAAAAAAGTTCTGCATTATTATTTCAGGAGAAAAAATTCTTAATGTTGGAAAAGAATCAAGAATAATTCTGTTTGCAGTGCTTCTGAAAAAGAGAAACGGCCATATAGAAGATCAGGATGAGATTTAATTGGATTAATTTGATTTTTTGTTTCATTTTTTCCAGAGATAGTTCACCTTTTTAGTCTGTTAACATTAGTCATGTTTGATTTTTATGTTTCCACAGTGCATAATATTAAAATATTCATTTCCTTCCATGATCTCTCCCTCCTGCCTGTCCCTTACACTCATTCAGGTTTTTGTCCTTTTATTATATTTTTCAATCTTTTCCAAATTTGTGAACTCTCCAAACTCTGTTTTTCACACCTCAACAAGAACTTTCTGAAGTTTTCTTTCCTCTTTTGTTACCCAAACCCTGAACTTTATTGATGCTCAAACTTTATTATTGGATTTTCTTTAAATAATTGAATTTAACAGAACATAAACCTGAAGAAGGAAGACTGACAATCAAAGAATAGAAAGTCTACCATGTTTGTAATTCAGCTGAAAAGCAAAGAAAATGTATATTTACATTATTAAAGGGCTCTTTGTCCACAGCGAACTGGTTTCATGGCGCTTTATGTCCATCTTCCCTTGTTATCCATCCTAAAACTGTTATAAAATGCTCTGATATGTGATTTTCTTTTTCAGACCTTGAATATCAAAGAAATATTTTTTTTATGATGCAAAAAAAGCCTCCCGAACATGTTTTGCCATCTTATAAATCAGTACAAGTGAACTCATGTCTAATGCCTGATATAATCAGACAGAACGCTGTTTTACTTTTTAAATATTCATCAATAAAATGTGCAAAAATGCATTTAAAACTTAGAAAATTTCAAAAACTCAACAGGACACAGATTATAGGATAATGGTAACTTATGAAAAGGAGAGAAAAGTAACTTCACTGTCTTTAAGCTCTATTAACTGCAGAAGAAGTTCCATTAAAGAAATTAAACGCTCTTAAATAGAGTTTAAAGTTTTGTAGAAACATGAGTCTGATCACTTTCCCCTCCGCAGTTTCTGTTTCCAAAGCAGATGTTAGAAAATGAAAACAGTGCGTTGGATTTGAATTAAAAAAAAACAGCAAAAACGGCGGCTGTGGACACAGGCCCTTATCGCCTACTTTTGTTAAAGCTGATTAAAAACATCAAATGCCAGCGAGTGTTGGACCTTTGAATGACTTTACGCTGCAGTTTCCCAAAACCTGAACCTCCGTTATGTTTGTGTGTTTATTTCTGTTTCTGTTTCCCCGCCCGTCGTCTGACACATGCTTCATGTTTTTGTTAGTTTTGGTACAAAGAAAAGGAGTGAAGGAGAAAAATGACTTTTTTATGCAAGACAAACATTTGGGCAGTGATCACGATCTTTGTAAAATGTAAGATACTGTTTTTTATTTCTACTGTAATGTTGTAAACACGCCTGAGCGTGTGGGCATGAAATCTGTGGTGACTAAATACTGATGTAAATATGGAACAGTGAACCTTTGTCTTTTTTTATTTAAATGTGGAATAAAATAATAAATCTGTACATAAATCTTTGTAATTTCAGACCCTCTGAGGAAATATTTGAACTGCTGCCTTCAATGTTTGTAGAAAAATGAAGCAATGAATTTCATAAAGATGTTATAAAGAAACAGACGTCTGTTTGATTTATTTCACCTGTGTGGTTTCAGAGCGATGATTTATTACCATTATTACAACAATTAATACCATTATTGCTTTTATCAGAACTTTTTAATCTCTGTTTTTATGGGTTTTGTGTTTTTATATTTTTTTAAATATTTATTTAATTTTGATTTTTATTTTGTCATGTTTAGGAAGACACTATATTTTTCCTGTTTTTTGTTTTTATATTATGTTTTTTATATTTATTTATTTTATTTTGATTTTAATCTTATCATTTTAAGGAAAACACTGTTTTATTTATTAATTTTTTGCTTTGTTCACAACTTTTTAATCACTGTTTTTATGGGTTTTCTGTTTTTATATTGTTTTTTTAAATTTATTTATTTTGATTTTTATTCTTTTTTAAATTATTTATTTTGGTTTTAATTTATCATTTTTAAGGAAAACACTGTTTTTACTATGTTCTTTTGTTTTTCAATTATTTTTTTATATTTGTTTATTTTGATTTTTATCCTTTTTTTAATTTTGATTTTTTCATTTTAAGGAAAACATTTTATTTTTACTGTTTTTTCTTTTTATATTATTTTTTTTATATTTTTATGTATTTTTTAAATTTTTATTTATTTTAATTTTTATTTTATCATTTTAAGAAAACTATTTTACTTTTTTGTTTTTATATTATATTTTTATTTATTTGTATTTTTTTATTTAAATATTTTATTGATTTTGATTTTTATTTAATTACTTTAAGGAAACACTCTATTTTTACCATGTTTTTAATGTATTTTATTTTGCTTTTAAGTGTTCTTTTAAAATGTTACTGATCTTTTTGCATTGAGTTTGTTTTGACTTTAGTTTTCTTTTACTCTTCTCACATCATGACGTCATGTTTGGGTCCTGCTGCTGTGTAAAACACTTTGGGCTGCATGTCATCATGTATGAAAAGAACTTTAGAAATAAACTCGAGTTAGAGTTTGAGAGTTGTAGCTGTTCACGGTGAGAAAGTCTGAGCTCACACAGCTGCAGAACAGAATCTGCAGCTCCAGGCCGTCTGTCAGGGCGACGATGCCTCCTGCTGTGGAGCTGTAAATATTTGTCCCGGTGAAGCTCAGGCCGTAAAAACAGAGTTCAGAGTTTCTCAGGTGAACTCCTGCCCTGAGGTCACAGTCAGGTGAGGAGACAAAACACTGAGCCAGCAACAACGCCCTCACCTGAGGAGACAAAACACCTCCTGAGGGTCTTTAACAAAGGAGGCATTAACAAGAACTTTATTTCTATAACACCTTATTCAACAAAAGTTTACAAAGTGCTTTAACAGACAGAACAAAGGCAGAAAAAAATCAACAATCAGGTCAACAGAGACCACGAGAGTCAGAGGAGAAGGCACAGAGGGTTAACTAAAGAAACAAAATGAAATAAACTGGTTGGATTGAAACAGCTGGTATAATGCAGAATGACAAGGAGATGATAACAGTGGTGTAGTCGGGCGTATACCCACTTATTTTTCAGTCAGCATTGAGTATACCCACTTCTAAACCCCCCCGATGCGCACCATTCAGTAATATCTAACTGCCAGATTGCCCTTTTTTCCCTCAAGGATGGTGAAGCCATGACCCACCCTCCTCTGCCTCTAATCGGCTGGTACTCGCTGCCTTCACTGATTAAATAGGTAAACTTTAGGCATGGTGACTGATGAGCCAATCAGAAGCAGAATAGGGGTGGTCATGCCGATTAAATTATCGCTAACACCTCAGGTGTCTGTGCATGCATGTGTGTATGGGTATGTATGTGTTTGTTATTTTCCTTTTTATTTTATTCACATGTCCTGGTGTAAGTGTCAGCACCCTAGTTGTACTATATGACACAAATGATGTAAATCTAAACTATTTTCTATTTTTGTTCATTGTAACATATTTTGTTGAAAGATTCTGTTCGGTTATTGAAAACTAAATAATTTATTTCGATTTTATGACAGTGCACTTTTAAGTTTATCTGATTGGTTTTGATGTTTGGAAGAGAATGATTTGTGTTTTGTTTAAGGTTAAATATGAACAAGAATGCACTGTCAACCTCAGATTTAAAGTATTTTATTTAAATAAATGTAAACCGAAACACCATGTCTGCCTCATGATAAATACATTTTACATTCATCCATTCTGCTTGTGTGACCAGTAGTAACTACAAACTGCTCCTAATTAAGTCATGATAATTTTATAATAGTGAGCAAGTAGAAATGACAGATTTTTGGGTAAATAGAGTAGTCTTATATGTCACTGGTTCTAAAACTGTATTTTTTTCTGTACTACTCAAAAAAAAGGCGAAAATTTAGAGTATACCCACTTCTCAAGGGACCACTACACCACTGGATGATAAGATAGTAATAGATAATAGATTTACAGATACATGGATAAATTTATGACCGTTGAAGGTTGACAACATCACATCAGGAAGATTGAAAAGACGAGGGCTGATAGAGGACAGGTAAAAGTAAAAATAAATAATTAATAGATAAAATAGAGTGAAATAAGAATAATAAAAACTGAGTATATCAAAACAAGAAAAGAAAGTAAAAACAGGACTAAAACAATGAGAACTGTGAGGTGGATAAGAGCAGTAGAAGTTAAAATGATAAAATAAGTCAAATAAAAAAAATATTTAAAAAAATCAGGTCATCAATAAATTCAAGGATATTTCATGTTTTTATTTAAAAAGAGAGAACAGGTGGAGGGTTGCCCAAAGCTGAGAAGCTATTGGGATGCAGACACCCGTGCAGTGATGAGAGGGTGCACCAATATTGTACATTTGTGAAATATCACCTATATATCAACTATTATTTCCTGATACAAGTAACAATTCCATAACATTGTGCATCCCTAATTTTATTTTTTCTTAAGATTCAAGTGTTTTCTTATTTTTTATTTTAGCCTAGCAATTTTAAGCCTTTAAATGTACTGAGTCTCGTGTTTTAATTGAATTTGCTCTGTATGTTAACTTTTCTTTATTTTATTTTTAAAGCTTTCTTTCTTCATTTTCAAACTTATCTTTTAAATATTTTAATTTAGGCAAAAACACTTACAGCTCTAAAGCAGTTCAAAGAACTTAGACATTTTTATGTTTAAATTCTATTTCACAAAGTGTCTTTTTTCTCTCGTCCTTTAATTTTGCTGTAATTTTAAGCTTTTCTTATTTATATTTATTTTTAGCAAAGGCCTCAAAACAGATCTGTGGGGTTATTCAGTTAATTAAATTTACAGTTATTATATTTCTTTCTTTTTACCTTAAAACGATTAATATGTTAAAATAGAGAAATAAAATATACTGTAAAGAAAGAAAGTAACAGTGCAGTGCTGTATATTTTTCCTTTAGTGCAATGTTCGGGTTTGGCGGCCATTTGGTCATCTCCATCATAGACATATACACTAGACGCCGCACTGCCTGTGTCCGCCCAGCGCTTTGATACGTCAGCGCGGCCGCCATATTGTGACGGTCGAGTCAGCCCTGTCAATCAAAACATGTCATCGTGAAAGCGGTGTTTTCTGATAAAAAACACGAACGTTTCCATTTACGTGGATGTCAAGCATCATTTTAGACACCGATTTACAGTTATCGACGTAAAATACTTATGTAAATTCTTTAGGTTGCTAATCGGCGCTGGAGTGGCAGCTATTTTGTTCAATAAGCAATAATTGAGAGAAATGAAAGAAGTCGGCAGATCGGATATCGAACTGCATGGGGCATAGGAACATTTTATTAAATACTTACATACTTAACATATTTACAGATACTTTCATTTTTATATTTCATACATCATATTTTACATATTTACACATCATTCAGTATTTTCATTTCATATTTACATTCTTTTGACTTTTGGACTCATCAGTCAGAATGTACATTTAATGTATGCATATTTTGAATATTATATATAATTATTATTTAGATATAGTATATATAAATATATGATATATATATACATATATATATATAAATACATATATTTATATATGTCTATATATGTATATATGTATATATATACATATATATATATAAATCCATATATTTATATATATATGTATATATATGTATATATGTATATATACATATATATATAAATACATATATTTATATATATATGTATATATATGTGTGTGTGTGTATATATATATATATATATATATATATATATATATATATATATATATATATATATATATATATATATATATATATATATATATATATATATACATATATATATATATATACATATATATATAGTCATGCGACATTAACTTCGAGATAGATAAGTTGGAATTGTTGAAAATGCTTTCTATTCTCCAGCTCAAGCTAGCCCTGAACAACAACAGCGACGTCTATTCGGTTCAAAATATAAATTTTTTAGTTATATATTATATATATTTATTTATAAATATCTTATAAATATAAATATACATATATATATATAAACGTATATATTCATATTTATTTGTATCATTTATATTTATTTCATTTATATTTATTTATTTATACTATATTTATTTAATAGTAATAATAGTTTTCAAAATATGCATATATTAAATGTAAATATAGAATGTTGTGTTAATAAGGAAATTATGCATTTATTAAATTTAAATATAGAATGATGTGTAAATATGAAAAATATGAACATATGAAATGTAAATACCGAATGAAGTGTTAAGTAAAATATGCATATATTAAATGTAAATATTGAATGTGTAAATATGAAAAATATGATATATGAAATATAAATATAGAACGATGTGTAAATATGTAAAATGATATATGAGATTTAAATATTAAATGACGGTAAATATGTAAAATATGATGTATGAAATATAAAAATGAAAGTATCTGTAAATATGTTAAGTATGTAAGTATTTAATAAAATGTTCCTATGCCCCATGCAGTTCGACATCCGATCTGTCGAATTTCTTTCATTTCTCTCAATTATTGCTTATTGAACAAAATAGCTGCCACTCCAGCGCCGATTAGCAACCTAAAGAATTTACATATATTTACAATTTACGTATTTTACGTCAATAACTGTAAATCGGTGTCTAAAATGATGCTTGACTTCTACGTAAATGGAAACGTTCGTGTTTTTTATCAGAAAACACATCGCTTTCACGATGACATGTTTTGATTGACAGGGCTGACTCGACCGTCACAATATGGCGGCCGCGCTGACGTATGATCCGGCCAGTCGATGAGGCGTCTAGTGTATATGTCTATGATCTCCATGACGATGGCGTCTCTGTTGACGTCATGACGTTCAAGTGACGCCGGTGAATGTGACCGTTACGGTTGGCTTGACAGCGATGTTAAACCGCGGAGTTAGCTAGAGTTACTTTACGAGCCTGTTAAAAGCATTGAAACAGGTAAACTAGCTTGATTACACAGTCCTATGAACTGATAAGTATTTTTATTAAATACTGATCGTCTGCGTTTTTTTATTAACCTCATTAAGACAGAGAGAAAACAACGTCCGCTGCTCGGCTAACGGATGCTAACAGCTCAAACAGGAAGACGCCGAAACAAAATGGAGGACGATATGAAGAAGAAGAAGAAAAACGTCAATCCGTGAGTAAACCTCTTTAATTCAGTTAAGATGATTTTTGTTTGTTCTTCCAGCTCTTTTTGGCCTAATTTCAGCTGCAGTTAGCTTTCTTCTTAGCTACAGTTAGCTTTCCTCAGTCAGTTAGATGATCTTCAGTGTGTTTATAATATCGTAATGGTGGCTCTACATCAGCTAACACTGAACTATATGTAACTGATGCTCTCACTCATCTGGATTGTTTTCTTTAAATATCTTCATGGTTTTTATTTGTTTGCTTTTGTTATTTGTCTTCATTGTTGTTTCACTTTTATGTTCGTGAGGAATTATTGAAGTTGCCAGTAGGTGCTTGTGTTTATGTTGAACACAAGTTAATTTATTCAGATTTATAAGCAACAATTAAGATATTTTATCTTTAAAGGCAGGGGATTTTTAGGATTATATTTCTTTTTCATACACTTCTGTCTTCTGTTTTTATGGAGTAACAAACACAACCATTTAAGTGAACCATACATCAGGGATCACCGACTACATTTATACAAGGGCCATTTTTTTCCTTGGCATATGCTCCAAGGGCCAGATTTAATAAAACACTTATAATAATTAAAAACAGTTGAAGTGTTTGGTGCACCAGTCCTGAAGCAGCAGCATGGGGTTTCATTAATAGTTGAGGGTATCAAATGATGAAAAGCTGTCCTTAAAACAAACCAAAAAAAATTCTACTCTGTACATTTCCACATGTTCAGTAATACAAAAGACCAAAATGGCTAACAAAACTTTAAAAAGAAAAGAAAAGTCAGAATTCTGGAAGGAAATTTTTAAATTCTGAGATAAGTTTTAGTATTCTGGGGGGGATACTCAGAAATCTAAGATTAAATTAAGAATTATGCAGAAAAAAAACAGAACTCTGAAAATTTAAGCAGAAATTAGGAGGAGAAAAGCAAGAATTTTGAGAATTAATCCTGACTTAACATTGCATATATTGTTAACTTTTCACACTCAAAGAAAAATCCAAATCTCCTCAAAAACATCCTCTGCAGTGGCCCAAATCCTGTTCCGTAAATTAATAGTCAGAGGGCTGGATGGAAAGCTCTGAGGGGCCTGATGTGGCCCCCGGGCCGCCAGTTGGTGATCACTGCTATACATTATTGAAATATTATTTCTCGTGGCATATTAACTGTTAAAACTCTTGTCTGATTAGAAATAATTAGTTTTATTCGGTGAGATTAACACTTTAACTTCCAGCTCAACTGTTTGGTGGAGATCAATAAATTCAGAAATATTTAATGTGTTAATAAAAGAACCCATCATTGTTTGTTTTTGTCAATATTTTAGGAAACAGAAACAAACTGCAAACAAATCAAAAGAACTGATATTTCCTTTGTGTGGGATTCAAAGGTTTAAAAAGCTAAAAGCACATATTTATCCCCCTCATTCTTATGTTAAATACTTCACTTTAATGAGATAGTATAGTTTCCCTAAGTTTTTTTTTTATTTTATTTTTTTTACTTTTTTTGATTTTATTACATTTACATTTTTCAAAATCATTTTATGATTTTCTTTAACCTATTGTTATGTCTTTAAAGTTAATGTCTTATTTTTCAAGTCAGTAAATCTTTATTTATTTAAAGTAAAGTGGTTTAAGTTATTTCCAGTGGGTCTTGCAGCAGCTAGAGGGTGACAGAGTTCTAAAGATGGACTTAAAATCCTTCTGCTGTTCCTGAGGCTGAAGATAAATACACTTTGAGACAACGTCAGACTTCACAATACATGATTTCAAAGGGCTAAACTGTTCGTTTTTGCACTGTGAGATGATACACATAAGAATTTGTATGATTTATAAAGACAAAATATGCTTCAGGATCCTTAAAGGCACCATACACCAACATTTGTGGTGTCAGAAACAACTTTGTTTTTCCTCTTTTGAAACATGTGAGCTAAAACACATACACTAAAAACACCAGACTTTTTATTTATAAACATTTTAGTAGTTCAAATATGCTTCACTGCACCTTAACATAAATTTAAATACAGTCCTATAGCCTCTCCAAAGCCTCAATGAAAAAGTCAAGCAGAAAAAACAGCATACAAAATATTTAGCCACTAATATAAACAACTCATGTCATAAAATTTCAGAGGTGTTTCATAAGCAGTGCAGAATACAAGCCTCTATATGCCATAAGTATTAAATGAAAGCAACTTCATAATAACAATGATAAGTTAATAGAAAGACAGATTTAACTCAGCACAGCACAGTGCAGCAGATGTCTCACTAACAATCTAAAAATAACAAAAAATAAAATGAAGGAGGTGTTTGGGTGATGTTTGCTGACACCTCATGTGATCTCATGCCATAAGCAGGATTTATGTAACTATGCAGAAACATGCAAATAAATGTCTTTAAAAACATGGGTTTGCAGAGCTCTGTATCTTCTTTTGTCTCTTGGGACTGAAAAAGTACCTCAGAGACAGAAAACAACATGCAGTACATGTATAGATATTTAGCTGTTGGCTTTATGTGGAGATATTTTCCGTTTTCCTCTTGGCTGCAGGAAAAGGTAAAAACATGCAGGAAAGATAGATATTTACTGTTGGTTTGCATATACTGAATTTAGATAATTTCTGCTGAGTGGGCAGGAGATTTACATATTTGTCTTCTTATATGATAATTGTATTATTAAAAGATTATTTATAATAATAATAATAATTTGCAAAGTGCTTTAACAGACAACTGCATTTGGTGTTGGTTTTTTGTTTTATTATTTATCTTATTTTTTCTTTTCTGTGCTTGTTTTTATCTACTGTATCTACTGACTAGAAAAAGGAAAAACTCTGGAGACAATAAATCAACGATTAGGTCAAACAGAAACTGAAAGAGTCAAAGGAAAAGGCACAGAGGTTAAATAAAATAAATAAAAGGAAAGAACATGGTAAACTGGAGACAACTGAAGTACCACAGGAAAATACAACATTAGTGCATAGTAAAGAAGATATTTCATTTTATATTTAACCTCTTTAGCCCCAAAGCTAAGATAAACCTCTCTAATTTTTCTCTGCACTACTTTATAACAAAAATCCTTTGCAGAGATGACGTGAAATATTTTGTTATTCTTGTTTTTTGAGTTCTACAGCCAATCTGGCTTCATGTCTAAAGGTTCGTTCACACCGGACTCTACTTGTACTACCTCGGCGATCACTCTCCATTCAAAGTCAATGTACAGCCGCGATGGGGCGGGGCTAACCCACCCGCGATGCGACGGCCGCGTACAAGACGATCACTTCACTCGTCGCACTATGTCAAAGTTAAAAAAGTTGATCTATTCAGGTGATGTCGTGTGTGACTGTGCAGCATCAGCCAATCAGAGGTGTGTGGATGTGTGACGGTACCTGAGACAAACAGTTATTCATCCGGACTACAGGGCGGATGAGTTCCGTCTAGGCGGAATTATTGTCAGTGAGGACATAGTTCCGCCTAGACGGACCGCGGTAAACTCACATATGATGCTGCTGCATCATCAGCTGCAGTGTTATGTGTTTGATAAGTGAGTGAAAAGGATACAGCTGGAATAATGTCCGCTTATACATCCTATTATATGATATATGATATGATCGCGGAGAAACTCGTACAGACGTGACGTCACCGAGCGACGGCCGACGACCAAAATGAGGTATTCATGGACGTGCGACGCTATGTCAGTGGGCGACGTGATTTTGGTAGCAGGGTCGCTTGCGGTGTGAACGCACCTTAGGACATATCCACAATAAAAAAAATCCTTTTTTTAGGCGAGGATGAAATATTCAAGTTGTTCTGCCTTCTATCTTCATTTACTCTGTCCCAGTTACATATAAGCTGATAATTCCACATCTGGTCAAATCTCTCAAGTGATACTTTTATTATGACACCAAAATTATTCAAATAGACCTTGTGGCAATCTAGGTAAATGTAAAAATGTAATGTAATGGGATCTCTTTAATGGTCTTGAGTTATTTTTAGTTTAACTATTATTATTATTATTATTATTATTATTATTATTATTATTGTTATTACTGTTATTATTATTATTATAAAATTCTATTTTATCTTAGTTTTAATTATTTTATAATAAACTTTAATTATTTTTTATGATTATTATAATTAATTTGTTTTTATTTTATTCATTTATATTATTATTATTCATTTCTATTTTATTTTATTTATTATACTATTATTATTATTTATAAATTCTATTTCATTTTATTTATTTATAATATTGTCATTATTTAATGATTATTAATATGATTATTTTTTTGTTTTTATTTTATTGTTATGATTATTAGTATTATTATTTTCTGTTTTATTTTATTTATTTTATTATTATTATTATTATTTATATAATTTTAGTGGGATGTATAAATGAATGTAAGTGATTTTTTGTAATCCTCGAGAAATGCCTTCTCGTTCTGCTGAATGACAATAAACTTTAATTTATTTTATTTTATTTTAATTTAATTCTGGAAAAGAGTGGGAACCCTGGACTTGTTGTCTGACTCTGACGTTGGCCTTTGACATATGAGCTCCAGAATCGTCTTCATGTATCCTTGAATCGAGGCGGTCATGTGGTCAGAATTTAAAGAAAATTCCTCAAAGGCTTTCTGAGATATGAAAAGTATTTTGAGATAAACCCGCTGACAGTTATTGTTTTGATAATAAAATGTAAAAATGAAATGTGAGCTGTGCAGAATGCAGAGGGTTTTTTCTCTGTTTACTGTCGATGCGTCTGCTTCTGTTTATTCCTTCATCGTTTTAATCCCCCTCCTTCGATTCTTCCCAGTTTTTACGTTACGACTTTCAGGAAACGTTACCTACAGCCGGGGAACTCCACGGATGAGTTTTTCATCTGGGACCAGAGAGTCGAAAACAAACGGGGCTCAGAGCGTCCATAAAGATTTTTATTCGGGAAAAAGACAAACTGTTCTCTCAGGCCTTTAACAGACTATAAAGCTGCTCCGTCTTTTCCCTTTAAACTGTTTCTGCTGTAACGAGAGCGATCACGCTGAGCTGAGACGGGTGATTAAAATAATCAGAATCATCTTCATCAGTTATTATCAGAGTTAGAATTAGAGCTTCAGATTTGATGCAGATAAACCCTCCAATCCAAAGAAGTTTCTGCTCTTTTTACTCACTGTGGTCTCTTTTTTTCTCTGTAATATGAAGTCCAGCAGCTCAATACATTAAAAAAACATGGATATTAACTGATGTAACTTAATTATGTCTGCATGCAGTGTGGCAAAATTTATGAGCTAATAATCAGTAGAAAAAAGAAAAACAGACACTGGATTTTTCTGGTTTTATAGTTAAAAAAATCAAAATAATTAGAGCACTCAACACATTTTCAGGTGCCCTCAAGCATAAGTAAAATAGGAAAAATATAATTGTGTTGCTACTACATTCAGAGAATCTACAAATTGTGAAGTCTTGCTTGATGTTGTTGGAATTCCAGGCTGTTTTTGTGTCTAGGCCTGTCAAGATACGAAATTTTAGTAAATGATAATTGTCCAAACAATTGTTGCCAATAAATGATATTATTGTCAATATTATTTTGAAACATCATCTTTTCATTAATGTAATTATAATGTATGTTATAATAAATTGAGTCCATCGTATCAAAGCAATAAACTTTGATTTCTTAAAGGTAGTTAACTGTAATTGGAAGGTCGAGAGCTTTAAATAAAATGAATTAAATAAACAAAAAAAAAGGAAAAAAAAAACAATGAAAATGAAATGGACTCTATTTTGGGAAAAATTGCATGTAAATAAAAATCCTTAAACTGATCAAAAACAATAAAAAATAGACCCTGTCTCTGTAAATAAAAAAAAACAACCCTCCAAAAAAACCCAAACAAACGCAACAATGCATGTGGTTGTGTGGTTTTATTGGCTATTAACTGATGCCACTCAATTATCTCTACATGCAGTGTGATGAAATATACCAGCTAAAAACCATTGGAAAAAAGAAAATAAAACAGTTCTAAATAGTTATTGTTAGTTGTTATATTATTTAAATTGATTCTGCTAATGTTAACTTACATTCTCCACTTCTTTACTTTTTTTAAAAGCAGCAGTTTACAGGGAAAATGTGTCCTGGCACTGACAGCACTCAGTCAGCAAATCCAAAGATTTTTTGAACAACAAATTTATGAAGTATGTGAATCATTCAGGTCTTGTTTAACACAGGAAGAAGCGTACATTTTTTTAGATTTTTACAGAATTTAGCAGGAGCAAACGGTTAATTTTCTGCAAATTTTCAAAGACATGACGAAAAAAAAAATTGCCTGTTTTCTTCTGTTTTTTCAATATGTTGCCGACTTTACATGTGGTACATTCAGGTGCCCTCAAAAACTTGAAAATCTAGTGGTTTGCGAATGCCACTAATTTAAAAATAAGTTATATTCTGGTCCTGCCGGCGAGATCGATCCATCGCATTGTGCCCTCAGTAATCATCCAATCAGCTGTGAATATGTAAATGAGCCCAGACTGTGGTGTCAGGTTTCAGCACGGAGCAGTAACTCTGAAGAAGTGGCGAAGCTCTGACAAATTTGTCTTAGTGACTGTCAGATAATTAATTATTACCAACAAAAACAAGTAAAACAAAATAGAAAAAAATAAAGAAAAAAATCATGAAATGTCCTGTCCTATATGTTTTTTTTAATAAATTAGTTTGATATTGTTTTTTTATTATTTACCTTAGTTTCAGTTTTGTAAATATTGACTATAGTGTGTGAAGTCTTATTCTAGTCTCAATTTTATTGGAGAATAACATCATCCAGTTAAATGTTTTGTTGTTGGTTGTTAAAATCCGGATATTTATTTCATTTTTCAGTTCAGTTTAGCACTTTAAAAATGAGCTCTAACTTCAGATGTTTGAGTTTGAAATATTAAATTTCAGTTCAGTAAAGCACTTCAAGCACTTTTATTTGGAAATGTTTTATTTTGCTTAATGTTTTAGTTTGAATTTGCAAATTTCATTGAGTAAAGCTCTTTAAACACTGTTTTTATTTTAATATATAATTTGATTCAAATAAAGACAAGTATTTCTTTACATCTTATTCTTTTTTAAAAATCATTTACATTATATAAAAGTTTTGGAGAGAGATAAATAGTGACTTATGGCGTTAAAGGTGACACTATGAAAAATCTGGGAGCACCTAATATTTGTGCTGGTGCACCTTAAAAATAAATTTAGGTGCACCGTTGCAGCCAGAGCAGAAAGTTATTCTGGAGCCCTGCTTAGGTAACATGGCAGCTCAGAGTGAAGCTGCAGCGGCGTCCTGCTCGATGAGTCGATGTTAGTTTTATTCCAGAGTGACGCCATCACCCCCGGCGCCGCCACATGTGCGGTAAACTGCTGTAATATATGGACGCTGCCTTCAGAGCCAGAAGCAGCGAGATCAGACAAAACAAAACAGAAGGTCCACATGGAGCTCGTATAATCTGTTCTTTTTCTTTACGGCTGCTCCCAGTTCACGTCTGCAGAGAAACAGATCTGAGTTCACACACAGAGAGCTGACCTGTGAGGGCTGTTTGGATCATTCAGCCCCTTTAATCACTTTATCTAACCCACTTACTGGGTCACTGCAGCAGCCTCCAACTCCCATAATCCAACACTCCTCAGGTAACTGGACTGTGAGGGATTATGGGAGACTGAGGCTGGAGTCAAGTCGGTGTATCCTGGAACAGCTTTCCAACGCACTGACAGCATTCAAAATCAAAGGTTTTTTTAAACTGCGAATTCAGAAGGTACGTGAATCATTCAGGTCTTGTTTAACGCGGTAAGAAGTGTAGATTTTTTTGTGTTTTACAGAATTTAGCCAAAGTGAACAGTTAATTTTCTGCAAATTATCAAAGACATGACAAAGAAATTCACCCGTTGTCTTTTGTTTTTTAAATATGTTGCAGACTTCACTTGTGATACATTCAGGTGCCCTCAAAAACATGAAAATCTAGTGGTTTGTTAATGCCACTTATTTAAAAATAAGCTTCATTTGATCCCAACCATGAGATTGAGTAACTAACGGTTAAGATGATGGTAATAGCTTGTTACTCTCAGCTTTATTTTCAGTTTCAGATTAATAGTTTGCACCTTAAAGGATAAGTTTGGTTTCTACAGCTTTCACATTGTTTATAGAATGAAGTAGAACAATATACTCACCCAGAAGGCTTTCCTGATCCAAACAGTGCTTCAGGAGATATTTAGATCCAAAATCGAGCGGCGGACATCCATATAATGGTAGCACACGGGGCATGTATAGCATCGCCCCTAAAACTGCATTAATCATCCAAAAACTCATTAGTGTTACCAATATTTCATCATGGTCTGCTCGGGCTACTCCTCCAAGACAGTCTGTGTTGCTCCAGACATGTTTTTGTGACTGTACTGACCTCTGAACTGAAGAAGAAGAACTCCTTTGTATGAGCTCCTCATCTGTAAACTCTGGCTCTAAACTGTAAGGACACCCATCATATTCAAAGTTCTCCTCCACAACATCTTCATCCGATAGATATTCGTCCATTTTGCACAAAACTGGAAGAAGAAAGTTGTTGTGTAGCTGGCTACCTTCCCCTGAAACAATGAGCCGTACTGCACATGCGCGGAGGCAAACCTTCGTCTTCTTCAGTTCAGAGGTCAGCACAGTCACAAAAACATGTCTGGAGTGACACAGACTGTAATGGAGGAGTAGCGTGAGTGGACCATGATGAAATATTGGTGAAACTAATGAGTTTTTGGACGATTAATGCAGTTTTAGGAGCAGCGCTATACATGCCCCGTGTGCTACCATTATACGGATGTCCGCCGCTCGATTTTGGATCTAAATATCTCCTGAAGCACTGTTTGGATCAGGAGTTTATAAAATTGTTTTTTCTGCAACTTTATAAAGTAGAAAAATCGCAGTAAGATTATTTTCTCAAATCGTTCAGCCCTAGTTCAGTGTTATACTGAGCCTTCAGTGTTAATGTCGACAAACCCGCCTACATTTTTGACACACTTTAACTTTAACTGTTTGGTTTGGGAGTATACTTAGGTAACATAATGGCAAACTTGATCCATGTCATTTTATAAAGATAAAATGACATGAATCAAGCCAGCCCGAGTCTATACTCAAACATTTCTTTTTCTTTTCTGTGCATAATAAACCGTGTGGATGGATTAAAGCAGATGAATGGATTTCATGCTGTCAGAGCATCAGTTAAAGGATTATTTTAACACCCCTACTTTAGACAGAGATACGGGTCATATGGTTTTAAACTTGAATGTTGGGAACTCCAAAAACATTCCTGCTGTAATCCTTTTCAATATTAAAGAGTTTAAGTGTTTCCACCTCTCAGAAACAAGTCGTCCATCATCGTTACTCTTCAAACTAAGTTATGTCTTTAGCAGCCGTCTCTGACTGACTTTAATTTGTTCTGATCGACGCTCCAGCAGATGTTTTTATTTTAGCCGGACACTCTCCTCATACATCATCGCCACAACGAGGGCGACGTTTCCAGCTCTGACTCTTTCTGTCCGTCAAATAAAACAGACTCTACCGCAGGCACCTTTCATTTTCCACTGATGCTCCCCGCTCAAATTATTAAATTATCCCAAACCGCTGTCATTAAACCCGAAAATTACTTTGACTTTTATTAAGCTGAATGACTCATGAACTGTAAAGAGTTTACTGAAACAGAAAATTTGATCATGCATTAAACTGTTTACATCAATAAATCCCAAAATAAAACTCTTCCTCACTAATTCATCCTCAAGGATAAAAAAAAAATTACCAAACAAATTCAGCTTAGAGACTAATCACAGTCGTCTACATGACACCCGGGGATTCTGGGTAGTGTAGTTTATATGCCTGAAATCAGGAGTGAAAAAAATGTTTCAAGGTTTAACTGGAGCTGGACAATGTGACATAAAAATAAAACCCCTGACTCTTTTCCACAAAACTTGATTTATAATTTTCATCCATTTTTCTCTCTCTCAAAACAGTCAAACTTATAGTCTTTTGCCTTAAATATCTTGTAGTTGTAGTCATAATTTATTAATATAAATAGTTTTCATTTTAGTTCAGTCTTAGTTGACGACATTTCACAACATTTTAGTCATTGAAATCCGCTGTAAATATAGTCGACTAAAATATAAAATGCTAATAAGGCATTTTTTAGGTTTCCTTGATTTTCTTAGGTCATTTTTTATACTTGGATAAAATAAAACATCTACTAACCCTTTATTGAATGCTGCAACATTATTATTTTAAAAACTAAGCTAATTAACTGATATGATTTTTATATATTTAAAAAAATCTGTAAATCATCCAAAACATTTTTGTGTTTTTCAAGTTCAGTCCCAGCTATTTTAAGTTATTTTGATATTTTCTTTACAAACATTTTTGCCTTTTCTAATCGATTTCGCCCAAAATATTTTTGCATTTTTATGTCATCAATTTATCAACTGTTAGCTTTTTAAACCTTTAAATTCCACACCAAAAAAATCTGGCTATTGGTTTGTTGGTAGTTTTCTGTTTCCTGAAATGTTAATGAAATCAAACAACAATTTGATTTGCTATGTTTTAAAACATTAAATAACCCTTTTTATTGATAACCTCTGCTAAACAGTTTTCTTTTGCCTTAAATGTCTTTAGTTTTAGTCGTAATGTAGTCTCTAAATAGTTTTAATTTCAGTCTAGTTGTAGTTGATGAAATTTCACAACATTTTAGTTGATGAAATCTGCTGTAAATTTAGTCGACTAAAATCTGAAGTGCAAAGGGTTAGGCATGTTTTTGTTTCCTTGAATTTCTGAAGTCATGTTTTACACTTGGATGAAATCAAAAATCTCATAACCCTTTATTGAATACTAGTAAAAAAAAAATGCTAGCATCATGAATGCTTTACATTTTCAGAAATTATATATTTAAACATAGCAACAACTTATGACTGGAGAAAGTTTAGTAAAGAAAAACAATACTTGATTTTCTGTTTTTAAATCATTTGCAGAATATAAATTGATTTAATCAATATATTTCCCAGCCCCAGGTCTTATAACATTATTTCAAGTAGAACATTGAACCAGCACCGCCCAACACCGCAAAGACACCAGCCCCATTCATGCTGCCAGTTCAAGCCACAATATTTACTCTACTGTCACGCTTCACTTCTGATCTGTGAGCCAATGAGACCAGTCAAGCTGGACAGTATACCAATTAAATGGATTAATTTGAATTATTTTCTTTAAAAGATTTATTTTTTTACTTGATTGACAATTGTAAGTTGTTACAATGTTTATATAAATACTGAAAATTTACAATTGTTTCATTATGGAAGGCCCTGTCAGGTTTTACATGAGCGCTTTTACAGGCTTGTATTTGTTTTTAAAATTGGATTAAATTTTGATTCATGCTGTTCTTCTGTGAAAGTATCTCAGCTTTCAGTGTTAATGTCGACAAACCTGCCAACTAAGAACTACGTAATCAACATTTTATGGCACACACTTTAACTTTAAGAGGGAAAATTGGTCTGATTTGGCAATATGTTTTGACAACATAAAGCCAAAACTTGATTTGTGTTGTTTTGTGCCTCTTGGAGTTTTTTTTTCTCGCATCTTAATCTTCAGTTTTCCTCTATCCGAAATGAGTCTTTTAATTTATATTCTGTAATTAACATTAACAATACAAAACTTAAACAGTAAGAGAGAAAAAATTAAAAATAAAGTGTGTCAAAAAAAATAATGAAAGTAAGCTCGCCATTACTCTTAAAAAAAAAACTAAAAAAAATCAGTAGATCAGTAAAGCATTAGCAGTGTCAATCACATCTCATCTGTTCACGCTTTGGCAATGTGGTTATCAATTATTTCATCATAACCACCTATCATATTTGGTTTTTTAAGTCCTAGAAGCATCTTGATTAACGTTGCATTCACATACATATTTATACACACATGCCTATTTTAATTTATAATTAGTCATAAGAATCCAGAAAAGCTTAACTCTAATTTTAACAGCTTTATTGGGCTTCTGATTCTTCATTTTGGCGCCCTCTGCTGGTCGCCCTCACGTCCTTTTTGGCCTCACAACCTCTGCAGTTGAGCTCTTCAGTGTTGGGAGCTTCGACACCTTCGGCCTCCACGGACGTTGAGAAACAAAGGGGAACCTGTCAGCTGGGAACCATTAACCTTACAGCTGTGTTTTCAGGGGGTGTGCGATGCGGTCATGTGTCCCCAGTAAAAGTGTTCCCCCTCGGCCAGATGTGAGGTTAGCACTGATGGTTTCCACAGCTGCTGGTCAAATATGCATCTCTAATGTGAGACAGGAACTGGAGCAGAGTGTTGGTTTAGTCCTCGGTGAGCTCGGCCCGTCACGACCTCGCACACACTCGCTTCATCCTGTTTTTATCGCTCAGACTCTTGTATCTGACGTGCTCCCGCCTCCGTTTCTTTATTTAGTGACATTTCTGCTGCTGTCTGGATCTCATACATCGGCTCTTCTGCATTTGTAGCAGCGAGGTTACAAAAGTTGACCTGTGCTTCCACTAGGGCTGAACGATTTTAGGAAAAGATGTACAAACTCCTCATAGCATCTTTAAGGAGGGGATGTACAACACTCATTTTTGTTCCCCTTAAAATGGGTAAAAAGGTACAAAGTGATAAGTGTTCCAGTGTTTTCAGAGTGTTGTTGTGTCTTGAGTGCAGCTGGAGGAAATCGAACTCCCAGTCTGAGCTCCAAAGGTGAAACGCAGCTCGTTAAACACACAGCCGAGCTTCTGTTTGGAGGAGCCAATAGATCAAAAACTCCTCCGCTCACAGCTGCCGTGTCCGTTTGTTTTACCATCAGGGGATCAAGAGCTAAATATCTGAAGGTCGAGAGAAAGAGGAACAGTGATGTCATGACGGTCCAGCAGGAATATGTCCAAAAAAGACATCATCGTCATCCTCGCTGCTGCCTCTATCAGGTTCTGCTACTGAGGAATGATCACCTACATGATCTGAGTTTAGGGTCCAGATCAGTTTGGATTGTTCTCCTCAGTAAGAAATTCTTTTCAATTCTACTGGGAAAAAAGAGCAGCCCCAGGTTTTCACTAATCTGCAGCCAAACTTAAAGACGACATGAGCATTGCAATAATGAAGCTAGTTTCCCTTTCTGGGCTTGTATGCATGTCAAGCCATTAGCGAGTAAAATGGACTGTTTGTACTAATGCAGACAAAAAAACCCAATCAGCGGGATGCATGATCCAGGTTAACGGCCCAAAAGAGCATTAAGTTTAATGGAGGTATACCCCACCATTACAGGCAGGATTAGCGTACTTGTTGAGAGGATGGCGGACATTGTTGTCATGCGTTACCGTCTAAGACAAATACTTCTTGGTTAACTTAGCAGAAATACGGTGGATTTGAAGTGAATCCTTGCCAAACAAATCCATCAACAAGTCCTCATCCTTCAATGGGGATAAGGTGGGCCTCCACCTGTACCACGGTGATGGCAGTGCTTTTTCCTCAAAGCAGCTTTTAGATTGATGAGTTTATTTTTGAGAGCATCTACTGTGCGCTCAGAGACGCCACACGCATTTACCCTGTTCAAGATCTTTAACCAAACTTTCCCCTTATCTTTGTTTGTTACCTTCAACGATTGACTTTCTGATAGTAGCTGTTTGTTTACTCCATATTCCTGCAGTAAAATGTTCATTTTGATTTTTGAATTTGATCTTCGGGATCTTCTCTCACTTGCAACCTTATCACTCACCATGTTGATTGTTACTGTTTTGAATTCTTTGGATACGTTTTTTCCAGGAGGTTGAATATATGAACATATCTCGTTGTATCTGTTACGTGATATAAATAATGTTTAGGCCTGTGTGAGGGTTTAAGTAGGGACCTATAAAATCATGAAATTGCAGACCGAATCACAAAATCTAACAATAACATTCAATATAAACATGTAATATTACGGAAATGGAGGACATTTTACATAAAAGTTTATTTTTCTGATTTAAAAGGAACTTATCTCGGGGGTGGTCACTAAGGCTGGGGACAACGCTTCACTCCCCCTCATTAACAATGCTTACATGTTGACCGCCTGAGATACCGGCTAAGTTAGCAAAGACGCTACGCAACTCAAACGATTATGTGTCAGGAGATCAAATGTTCTGCCAAAGTTGTCAACATGCCGTTGACTGGACCACCTGAAGAGTGAGCGAGATTGTTATTTTATTCAATGTCTCAAGGTTAAATTTGCCTAAAATATTACTTTTGATTAGATAAAACTTTATTAATCCCTTAGGAAAACTGGAGAATAGGATTCCAGTAGCCGTTTAATACGGCAAATAACACAATATATATATAAAAAGGCAGATGTAAACAAAAATTTTAATAAATATTAGGGATGGCAGGGCTCTCGACTAACTTTTTGAGTTGGTTGCAACGGTGCACCTAAAAATTTTTTTAAGGTGCACCAGCACAAAATTTAGGTGCACCCAAATTTTTCAGTGTCGCCTTTAACGCCATAAGGTCACCATTTTATTACTCTCCATAAATTTTATATAATGTAAATGCTTTTTAAATAAGACGAAGAAATACTTGTCTTTATTTAAAGCAAAATTGTACATTTAATGTAAAACAGAGCGTTTAAAGGGCTTCACTGAATGAAATTTACAACTTTAAACTAAAACATTAAGCAGAATAAAACTTCTCCAAATAAAAGTGCTTGTTCTTAACCCTTTAAGGTCCAAGACTGTAGATGATAGCCAGAAAATTCTATTTTTTGGAGATTAAATTTTTATTTCACTTTCTGGTAAAATCCTACAAAAATCAGAAAATCCATAAAATTCTACATGTAGATTTTTCGTATCTCATTTGATACATTAGGTGTTTGTGGCAGCTGATAATCCATTTGAGGACATTTTTATCATTTATCTGATTTTATTCTGATTTTTTTTTGTCATTTGATGATCAAATTGTGTAGATAGAGGTATTATAAAAGTATGTATCAAATATGATACAATTGGCATTATAGAGTTAAAGTGTTTTACTGAACTGAAATATAATATTTCAAACTCAAACATCTCAAGTTAAATAAAATATTTCAGGATAATAAAAGCTAATGTTTAAGGTGCTATACTGAGCTGAAAAATGAAATAAATATCCATATTTTAACAACCAACAACATAACATTTAACTGGATGGTCTTATTCTCTAATAAATTTGAACCTAGAATAAGACTTCATTCACTGTATTCAAGATTTACAAAACTGAAACTAAGGTAAATCATAAAAAAACAATTTTCAAACTAATTTATGAAAACGACTTTAAGGGCAGAATATTTCTGACTTTTTAAATATAGCTACGACTTTTATACCAACATTTGCTCACAGATCACCAACAACACCACTTTTGGCAACAACAGCAAGAAGGTCTCACGCAGAGATGAAGCATGTTACGCGTGCATGAGCACTTATTGACGTGGAATCCACCTCGGAGCAGAACTGTGATGTTAGGAGTGTAGTAACCCAAGAACTACATTACCCAGCATGCAGTATGGGTTGGGAGCATGCGTGGGAACCCGTAGGTACGTCCCGGCGTGGATTTTGCGTTCTCAAGTAAATACACAAGCCTATGTACAATACAATGTGTTAACAGCGATCCATGTTTTGATGCCGACGCCAAGACAATACCGTGCCGTCCTCGTGTGAGGAGGGCCTCAGACGATTCAGCGGAGCTTCGCTGTGTTGCTTCCTGCTGTAGCCTGACACCGCAGAGTCTGGGCTCCTCTGCATACTGACAGCTGATTGGATGATTACTGAGGGCTGTGTGTGTGCATGCGTACGTGCGTGCCTGCGTGTGTGTGCAGGACCTGCTGTTGAACGGAGAGGCAGAGAGACAGAGAGAGACTGCAGGCGCGGTGTTTTGTATGGTTTAGCGGATTATCTGCTACCGCCGTTCCCTTTGTTTTTCTTTTTTTTTCACCCAGGGAGCGCAGGGTGCACCAGTGCGACTAACAAAAAAAGTTAGGCGCACTCTTACAAATTTTGGTCGCACTTGAGAGCCCTGGATGGGATAAAAAATCAATTCACATAAGTATCAGGATTTTTTGTTTGAGAATTTTTAAATCAATTTTTTGTTCAAAAATCTTTTTTGTTTTCTCCAAATGTACATGCTTCATTTTAGTCCGTGTTAATAATCCACTTTTAAATGCAGTCCAGTCTTTTGAAGAGAGAGTATAAACAGCTGGTTAAAATATATTGCTGAATAAATCCTAAAAACAGACTCACATGTGATGTGTATTTTTCCTGATATAGTCTGTAGGCATCATCATCGTTCATCTTTTTCACTGGTGTTACAAAAGCTAACTAAAGATTGCAAACATCTGCAATATCGTAGAATCGCTATATAAATCGAAGCGACACCTAAACAATGGAATCGGGAGAAAAGTGTATTGTCCCAGCCCTAATAAATATAGACAGAAGGAGTTGAGGAGTTGTACAGTCTGATGGCCTTTAAAACCAAAAACACACAGAATTTGGGAAAAAAATACCAGATTTTATAAGGCCCTAGGTTTTAAATACCTTAAAACTACAGTTTTTGTTTCATGCTTTTTTTTATTTTACTTGTGTTATTTGTGGGATCTATTCTTGCAATTTGTGAAGCTGAACATTAAAAAGCCTGTGCTGTAGCTAGGCCTGTGCTCAAAATATCGATACGGCAAAATATCGTATCGACCTCCTTTGGGATACGTGTATCGATACAGATTCTACAGAATCGATACGGCCTCAATATTTTGACAGTTGTTGTAAATACACTTTGGGTAATGTTAACAGTGGCACAGTTCAAGGTAGAAGACGAGCTACATAATGAAACATATGTTCTAAATTTGAACTTAGGTCTACCATCTTTGAGGATCTGAATTTATGTCTCTCAAGTTGTAGAACCACTTGAAACTCATCCTTGTTCTTTTTCTTCTTATAAGAAAAAACTAAACTTGTCAAGAATTTTGCTTAAAGCATAGTCAATGTTCACAATTTACGTGTATCGGGATATGTATCGTATCGTGGCCTTAGTATCGGGATACGTATCGTATCGTGAAGTTGCTGGGAATACCCAGCCCTAGCTGTAGCTCCACTTATCGATAATCAGAACCAGAAATACTTAAAGGGTGAATTCGTTAATCGAAAAGATGCACCAAAAAGAAAAATGATTTTGCCTTGAAGGTTGTTCTGGCATGTTTACCGTTAGAAGTGATATCGCATTACCGCTCACATTTTTAATCCAACCTTTACTGACTGCAGGCGGCTGCTTCACTGCTCACCTGTAAGAAAAAACAGCTGCAGGTTGGCACGACTGTTCAAACACATTCTTCCCTTTTTGCCACAGTCCTGCAAACATTTGTGAACCTTGAAGAAAACTGAACACGTGTAGAGCTGATACGGTTGAAGGTTGGCAGCGTGACCCCTCTGCAGGCTGGACTACTGTAATAAAGGAAGCAAAGTCCACATGAAAAAGCAGATGGTACTAAACGAGCAGAGAAGAAGCTTCAGAACAAAATATAAATCATGATCATGGAGACGATTAAAACTGCTTTTTCTTCTTTAAGGGGCTTAAACCAACTGCAGCTGAGATACAGAGGGTCTTATCTCTGGATTTATTTTATTTATTTAGTTTTATTTAGTTTTTATTAATTTTTTGGTTTATTGTTTTGTTTATTTTTTTTAATGAATTATTTTATTATTTATTTATTAATTTTTATTTAGTTTTCTTTTTTGTATTTTTTATTAATTTTGTATATTTTATTTTTATTTGTATTAATTATTTAATAAAAATTATCAGCAGCCAATCACAGGGCTGATATGCAGAGACAAATGAACTGGAGATTCAGGAGAAAACAGATGCACGCATGGGGAGAATATGCTCTCCACATTAGAGTGATTTTCCAATGTGTAAAATCAGTACAGTAATATATTCTTGCATGTGCCTTATCAATATGTGTATACATTAATATTTTACAAAATCAGTACGACACCAAATGCTGTGGTGGCTGTTGCAAATTCACCAAACTACACGATACAGCACATGTTAATTTAAATTACTTTTAAGAACCACAAGATGTAAGCCTTATGAGTTAAAAGGTCCGTTAAACTTTATCATGGTTGTTTTCTGTTTCTACCAAAATAAAACAAAAGTTTAATGTCAGCATTTTATTAATTTAATTTATGATTTTCACTGATTTTGTCCCTTTTTTAAAAAAAAAAACAACAACTCCAAGTGGCACAAAAATGATTTGAATCAAGTTTTGCTTTTATGTTATGAAAACAAATCCAAAAACCAAACAAAATATCCCTCTTTTCGTCTCATTAAAAAAAAAAATACAAAACTTAAACATGTACGTGTGCAAAACTTACCGGGCCTATGTTATGATAAAGGAGAATTTTCAGTATTTAAATTTTTAAACATTTCCAAACTTACAATTGGAGTTAGTCAGGACCAAAAAAATCAAATTGATCAATGTATTTCCCAGCCCTACGAGATATGTATGTAAAAGCTAGGGCTTATGCAGAAAATGTTATATCAGGGTAGGCTATATTTATTTATCACCTCCATTACATTATTGTGATCGTAAATTTGTTTGATTGCAATTTCAAACATTAAAACTGTACAAAAAATCTATTTTAACAGATTTTAATTACAATAATAATACATTTTTTAAAGGCGTCTTTCATGACACTCATGGTCACCTTACAAAAGATAAAAAGTGCCTTAAAATAAACATAAAAACAGGTGTAAAAAAGCAAACAAAACAATGCAATGGGAAGTGCAAATATCAGAGGGAGTAGGAGAGCTGGAACAGATCTGAGTCTTGTTTTAAAGAGGAGTAAGGTAAGGGGGGGAGAGAGTTCCATAACTGGAAATAATAATAGTTTTCTGTTATTTAGAGATATTTATCCTCTCGGATTTTCAAAGATGCTTAATAACATTGAAGTCTGAGGCTCCATCCACACAAAGACAAAATGCTTAACAGTTTCCAAAACAATCGTCATAAAGACGAAGGCGTCTCAGAAAATGTGTGCATCTATATGAATGCGCTCCATACGCATGAAAATGTTGTAAAACACATGCCAGACCTCTTGGGGCGCTGTAACAATATGACGGAAACAAGCGGAAACAGACGAAAAAACAGTGGGCATAAAGTGATCATAAAGTGCTGTAATGTGTCCTCGATAATTGTTTGTTCAACTCGGTAGTGATTGAGAAGAAGGAGATTTTGCTGCAACAGGGATAGTAGGGTCACTAGCTTCATTAGCACATAGGCTTCACGTACGCCGCCATTGTCGTTGCCGCGTGTGGCGCATGCGTGTCGATGAAGATGTGAAACTATGGCGTAAGCGTATCTGAAAACTTGCGGAGAGCCAGTAATCATGGAACTGCGTATACGGCATTTCAAAATCTTTCCACTCTGGAACCTGGTTTCAAAAATGATCGTTTACAGACCCCCAAAACGCCGTCTTCGTATGGATGATACGCAGATTCGGCAAGAAACTTATGCATTTAGACCTCGGTTTGGCTTCGTGTGGATGGGGCCTGATATTTTATTGAAATTCTAAAAATTTAAAGTCATGTTCTCAGAGACTTAAAGGCCTCCTTTCCCAGAACAATTTGGTAAACAAACCAGAGCGGCGGAAATCCAAACCACATATTAGCTTCACCTAATGATGGCTAATTTCATCTATTTATCACCAAACGTGCAGGTCAGCTTCTGCACATGGTTGAAATAGTAAAATCTAAATTGAGGGCACTGGAAATGTTTGATAAAAACAAATCAGAAGTGAATTTATTGGCTGGTTTTGAAGTGTTTTGGTGTGGGACTGAACATTTTCCCTCCAGCTGCGTCTCCACCTCAAATCTGCTTCCTGTTTTCAGACATCACTTCACTGCAGGCCAACTGGCTCTGCGTCCGTCCTGGAGGATTTTCAGAAACGTGGATTTATGACGTGGTAAATTCTTCTGTTCGCCCGTCGAGCGGTCTGTGAAGGTGTCAAAACAGAACCGAAGAGAAAAGGCCAGAGGGTCAGCCTACCTGATTATCGGGGGGTGGTTTTGTGACCTGATTATGGTGCTCAATGAATTCTTCAAGTTAAAAAAATGATTTAAATTGGGGCAGAGCGAAGTGAGGAAGTGTTTATCAGGACAAACGATGAGGATAGTGCCTGCAATCTGTTTTGTCTTTATTTGGCCCTTTGCTTTAAGAGGCCCAAACATCTAATTACCTCCATCAAGGAGGGACTGAAAAAGTCAGAACTGGTTTCATTTAAAGCTTTTCGTTCCTTTTTACTCAAGTCTAGGGATGTAACAGTATGACAGTTTCATATCACGGTTATTGCGACCAAAATTATCACGGTTGACACAGAATTGAAATCATTTAACCCCTTTAATATTATAATTTAAACAGTTCTTTTCTTTTTTGTCAATAACTGTGTCAGGAAATGTCCGATACCTGAATTTGTTTAAACTTTTTTCATTAGAAATAAAAGGAAAAAAGTCTGGCAAGTATTTGTCATTATTATGAAATAAATGCTCAAACAGTGTGTAATTACAAGAAAGGAAAAAAAAATGATTTGAACTTTAAACAGGATTCTCTTCATTAACAATTGTAAATGAACATGTTCATAGCTTTGAGACAACCAAAAATAAATTTAATCAATTTTACAAACACTCACACATTTTAGTTTTCCAGCAGCATTAGTGTCCATGTTACAGCTCATTATTTTAGACCATGTCCAGAACTTTTTATTTATCTATTTATTGTTTTACTAACGATAGTCCCTGAAGCAGTTAGCCCCCTTCATGACTCTCCTCTGGTCACCCCTTTCTATGGCAGATCTCCTCCACATCTCCTTCTTTAATATTTCCAAATTACGACTGATTAAATCCATAAAACAGGAACTATGATGGAAAAAGACGATCTACTACAACGAAATACGGCAAATAAACTGAAGAAATGGCAGGAACACACTCCAGAATGATACTAATGCTGTTATTTACAACCTTTATACATTATTTACTCAGAAAATCCTGATAAACCTCCTATAATTCACTCAGGGATGGCTCTCTGAATCCTCTCTCTCTCTCTGCTCGTTTACTCGAGGAGTTACAGCAGTTTTAATCACGCACATTTTTCTCTTTCACAGCAGCTTGGTGTTTTAGACAGGGTGACTGTTGTCAGTCAGTTTCCCCTCAACATCCTTAAAATCCAAACTTTGACCAGACTTTAGACTTTGTCTGTTTGGAGTGGGAAAACCTGTAAGAGTCTGAGCGAGGCTCCAACTGCTGGACTTTCAGAGGCCAAACATTACAAACTGCTCCTCCGTCTGTGAGAGACGGCTGCTTCACTGAGGAGCAGACACACATATTGCTGGTTTTTGGTTCTTAACTGTAATTTTAAAAGGACACGGTAATAATTAACCTTGGGAAATTTTACCGCGGTTTATCATTTTATCGGTCATCCTAAAACTGTAACATTCCACTGTAAATTTAGTGAATCTTTTGCCATATTTATTGTCTTAATTTTCTACTTTTTGCCTTTAACTTTTATCATGAATATGTATTTATTATGACGTGTGCTGCTGACCTCTTGGTCAGGTCGCCCTTGTAAATAAGATCCTGATCCCAATTTGAATTATATAGTTAAATAAAAGTTAAATAAAATGTAAAAAATGTTTGTCTGTCTGTTAGCAACTTTACAGAAAATATTACTGGATGGATTGACATGAAAACTTTTCCAGAGCTGCGGTCTGATACAAGGAAGAAGCCATTACGTTTTGGTGGTGATCTGGATATTTGTTTGGGTGCAAAAATGTTCCCGAAGTTAAAAAAAAAAAAAGTCCCATAAGCTAACCCTTTAAGGCCCAAGACCATAGATTATAGCCAGAAAATTCACATTTTTTGGAGTTGAAATGTTTGTTTCACTTTCTGCTAAAATCCATAAAAATCAAAATGTCCATTAAATTCAACATATAGATTTTTTGTATCTCATTTGATACATTAGCTGTTTTTGGCAACTGATAATCCATTTGATGACATTTTTATCATTTATCTGATTGTATTCAGATGTTTTTTGGTAATTTGTTGATCATATTGAGTAGATAGAGGTGTTATAAAAGTATGTATCAAATATGATACAATTGGCTTTATAGGGATTACACAACACTAAAAAAAAAATCATATATCTGCCATTTCTTCACGGATTGACTTTCAATTTTATATAATACTACACACCTGGTCAAAATTGTTGGTACCCTTCCGTTAAAGAAAAAAATCCCACGATGGTCACTGAAATAACTTGAAAGTGTCAAAAAGTAATCATAAATAAAAATTTACTGAAAATTAACATTTTAATATCAGACACTGCTTTTGAATTGCAGTTCAACAGAATTATTTTAAAAAACAAAATAATGATATCGCCTAATTGCAGTGGTTGCCTCAAATGGTTGTACAACAAAATGTTAAGTTGAGGGTCATTTTTGTCCCGGCCAGTTTTTACTTTCCCGACAGAAGATAAAGTTTGGGAACTGTGTCCAAATGATGCAATTGCACATACATATAGATATGTTTTTTAAATTATATGTCTGATTTATTATTATTATCGTTATCAAACAAAGTCTGTAGTCGACACATTTCTAGCGATATTCGATAAAAGTGGATAAAAAACATTTTAAAATAAACTACGTTCCCCTTTTCTCAAACTTTTCTCCCAAACTCAGCACGTCTTTATTTTTATTAAACACATTGGATATTCTTCCTGATTTGCAACATGAATTTTAATTTTTTTTCTGGTATTCCACTTCCATCTGTTTAAAATGGCATACCCTCGATTAGGGCTGAACAATTAACTGCAAATTAGATTAAATCGCAATTTGGCTTGTTGCAATTTTCAAATCGCAGAAGGTTTAATATTTTTGGCCCAAAATGTGTTGAACATTTTGGCATTGTGATGTAGTTTTTTGCAATTTCATGCCTATTTCTTACCTCTATTTATACACTTTTTTCCCACTTTTGGACCATTTTTACCTTTTTTAACCCAGTTTTTGCAACTTTATGCCTATTTTGCCCCCATTCATCTTTTTTGGCCACTGTCAGAACCATTTTTTGAATTTTTACATGATTTTTAAAATTTAATTTCAGATTTGATTCCCAATTTTGCTGCCATAATCAATTTTCCTAAGCTTCTTTTGGATTTCTCTGCCAATTTTTCCCCTATTTTTTTCAATTTCATACCTATTTAGCACCTATTTATTAACCTTTTTCCGCTTTCATACCATTTTTACCCAGTTTTTACATTTTCATTTCTATTTTGCTTCTATTCTTCACTTCTCCACTTTTTCTCAAATCTTGTATCCTTAGATTAATTTAATGTCATATTGGTTTTACTATATAAAGATCAACTGCTTATGTTTTTTTTAAGAATACATAAGATGAGGAACATTCAAACAATTGCAGAGTAAATCACAGTATTGGGGAAAAAAATTGCAATTATTTTATTTTCTTAAATCGTTCAGCCCTACCCTCAATAACACTCTTGCTAGTTGTTTTTATTGTTTTTAATTGTGTTTTAATTCCTCTGTAAAGTGTCCTTGAGTGTTCAGAAAGGCGCTTTTAAATAAATGTGTTATGATTATTATTATTATTATTACTAATAATCTGACTCAGTTCCACCAGGGCTTTCCACAGGTCTGTAAATTCCACATTTATGAATAAAAGTATTTCTAAAATGCTATTTCCTCTGTTCTTTCTGTCTCCGAGGTCGCGTCCTCCACCTCTAGCTGCTCCAGCCTTTTACGAGGGCCGGGTAAGGAGCCCCATATGGAGAAGGAATGATGAAGAGGTGGAGAAAAAAGGTAGGCAGAACATTTTGGCCTGTCTTGTAAAACGTGGCCTTAAATCCCCCGTTTTACCCCCGTCCCTGCGAGGACGGATGGACGTGACGTTTCTTGATGTTCTTCCAGCTTCAGTCCGTCTGAGATCGATAAACCAGAGTTTGAAGAAGCTCTGAGTTTCTTTTTTTGACTCCTGGTAACGACGGCACAACAAAACATCACAAAGACGTTGTTTTCATGAGCTCAAAAAACTTGAATAACTAATAAAATAATAAAAACATTACTGATTATTGAACAGGTGCCTCTTAAAGTCTAGTATCTACCATCAGGAATATCTCCACAGTGCTGGAATCACTTTGTTCAATTTGCCAGCACGTTTTAATTTAGTTTCAGTTTTCGACTTGTCCCTAAAATTCCTAAAAACTGTTCACATCAATTAAATCACACGATAAAACTCCTCCTCACTAATTCATCCTCAAGGATCAAATTTGCTCGGTCAAAAAATTACCCCCAAAAATTCACAGTTGTCTCTGTAACACCCGAGGATTCTGGGTAGTGTAGTTTATACTCCTGAAATCAGGAGTAAAAAAATGTTTTTCAAGGTTTTGCTAGGGCTGGGAAATATATGGATTAATTTGATTCATTTGAATTATTTTCTGAAGAAGATTTAAAAATTAAAAATCCAATTTTTTTCATTCACTTAAATTGTAAGAAGTTGCAAAGTTTAAAAAAAAAATACTGAAACTTTACAGTTTTCATGATGGTGGCCCTGTCAGGTTTTACACAAGCACTTTTTTTTTAATGTTTATGTAGGCAAACCTGCCTGCGTTAGAACTACATAATCAGCATTTTATGACATACACTTTAATTTTAAGAGGGAAGTTCTGATTGATTTAGGAATATATTTTGATAAGATAAAGACAGAACTTTTTTCATCTGAATTTATTGTTTGACGGGTTTTAAATGGATTTTTTCTAGTTCAAAAGTTGTTGTTTTTTTCCAAATTTAAATGCTTCATTGTAGTCTGTGTTAATAACCCACTTTTAAATGCAGTCCAGGCTTTTAAAGAGAGAGTAAAAACAGCTGGTTAAAATATATTGCTGAATAAATCCTAAAAACAGACTCACATGTGATGTGTATTTTTCCTGATATAGTCTGTAGGCATCATCATTGTTTATTTTTGCTGTTGTTAAAAAAGCTAACTAAAGATTGCAAAATCGGCAATATCGTAGAAAATCGCAATTTCAATCAAATCGGCGCCTAAAAAATCGTATTGGGAGAAAAGTGTATCGTCCCAGCCCTATCAACTAAGCTAATTAGCGGTGGGTTAGCTCTGCCTGTTTGTTCCTTGTTACTGCCTCACAGTCCAAAGAATGGAGTCTGTCTGCTTGCTATGGACTCTGAATCGAGGTAAGAAATGAACACAACGAAAATGTTGGCATGTTCCTTTAATGTCTGTCTGTTTTTTGTTTGTTTATAGACTTGAATCGAGGCCTTACTTTTTTATTATTTTTTTAAAAATTCTCCAAAGCCAGTCTCACAGTCCTTTATTTCATCAGCACAAACAATGAGAGCCCATCAAAGGGGTGTTTTGGCTTCACTCCTCCTGAACCACAGGAGTGTCCATCTTTATATTCGGCCTCTGATCCAGCTTCTGTCTGTGTGTGAAAGACTCTGTGTTCCCCCGTCCCGCCGAGCTGGCAGGCAGCTGATTGGTGGAGAGGCTGTCATGCTCTGTGAGGTTTTATATGAGTCTGAATGTACCGTATGTACCATGACCGTGAGGCGGACATGCTTACACTGCGTGGATGGAAACTGTGAGAGCGGCGGTCCGACGGCCGCTCTGTGTGGCCGACATGTGTGTGAAGGTACGTCGGCCCGTGTTTTAGTCACGCATCGATTTTAACGGAGCGTTTATTTGTGGTAAGGGGTCCACGGTGTGCTCACAGGACCAAAAGTTTTTAACAAAAACAAAGTCTGAGCTCACGTTATCAATCAATCCCTCTTTATTGGTGTAGCGTCGATTCACATGTATGTATAGATAGACATACACTATACTGCCAAAAGTATTCACTCACTCATCCAAATAATCAGAATCAGGTGTTCCAGTCTCTTCCATGTCCACAGGTGTATAAAATCATCACCTAGGCATGCAGACTGCTTTAACAAACATTAGTGAAAGAATGGGTCGCTTGCAGGAGCTCAGTGAATTCCAGCGTTCAACTGTGATAGGATGCCACCTGAGCAACAAATCCAGTCGTGACATTTCCTCACTCCTAAATATTCCACTGTCAGCTGGATTATAAGAACGTGGAAGTGTTTGGGAACCACAGCAACTCAGCCACCAAGTGGTAGGCCACGTAAACTGACGGAGCGGGTCAGCGGATGCTGAGGCGCATAGTGAGAAGAGGTCGCCAACTTTCTGCAGAGTCAATCGCTACAGACCTCCAAACTTCATGTGGCCTTCAGATTAGCTCAAGAACAGTGCAGAGAGCTTCATGGATGGGTTTCCATGGCCGAGCAGCTGCATCCAAGCCTCACATCACCAAGTGCAATGCAAAGCGTGGATGCAGTGGTGTAAAGCATGCCGCCACTGGACTCTAGAGCAGTGGAGACGCGTTCTCTGGAGTGACCAATCACGCTTCTCCATCTGACAATCTGATGGACCAGTCTGGGTTTGGAGGTTGCCAGGAGAACCATACTTGTGGGACTGCATTGTGCCAAGTGTAAAGTTTGGTGGAGGGGGGATTATGGTGTGGGGGTGTTTTTCAGGAGCTGGGCATGGCCCCTTAGTTCCAGTCAAAGGAACTCTGAATGCTTCAGCACACCAAGACATTTTGGACAATTCCATGCTCCAACTTTGTGGGAACAGTTTGGAGCTGGCCCCTTCCTCTTCCAACATGACTGTGCACCAGAGCACAAAGCAGGTCCATAAAGACATGGAGGACAGAGTCTGGTGTGGATCAACTTGACTGGCCTGCACAGAGTCCTGACCTCAACCCCATAGAACACCTTTGGGATGAATTAGAGCGGAGACTGAGAGCCAGGCCTTCTGGTCCAACATCAGTGTGTGAGCTCACAAATGCTCTTCTGGAAGAATGGTCAAAAATTCCCATAAACACTCCTAAACCTTGTGGACAGCCTTCACAGAAGAGTTGAAGCTGTTATAGCTGCAAAGGGTGGACCGACGTCAGATTGACAGAGTCCTGACCTCAACCTGATTGAGATTCTGATGACCTCAGAAGAGCGATTCACACCAGACATTCCAGGAATACTGCTGAACTGAAACAGTTTTGTACAGAAGAATGGTCCAAAACTCCTCCTGACCGTTGTTCAGTCTGATCTACAACTACAGGAGACGTTTGGTTGAGGTTATTGCTGCCAAAGGAGGGTCAACCAGTTATGAAATTCAAAGTTTAACATACTTTTTCCACCCTGCACTGTGACTGTTTACATGTTGTGTTGAATAAAAACATGAAAGCGTATAATTTTTTGTGCTGCATTAGTTTAAGCAGACTGTTTGTCTAGTGATGAAGATCAGAACATATTTTATGACCAATTTAAACAGACTGTGTTTGTCTAGTGATGTGACTTAGATGAAGATCAGAACATATTTTATGACCAATTTATGCAGAAATCCAAGTAATCCCAAAGGTTCACATACTTTTTCTTGCGACTGTATATCATTTATTCACTGTTTCTGTTTGGAGAAATACTGCCAATATCTAAACTCTACACCTTTAAGTCTCCTGCAGAAAGTAACATGAATGAATTGATTTTGTAAGTATATTTTGCAGCTTTAACTCTGTTGCAGCCTCCATGTTGTTTGTTTTCTCAGTTTATGTCCTGCAGGTGTTCACACTGACAGAGACCGTCCCATAAACTGAAACAGGAATCCTCTCTGTTGTTGTCAGACGGACAGTTTGACCTTCACTCCACGGTGACCCGTTTCATGGAGAGGATTCTTTCCACCTTTACTGACGTTTCCCACCAGGTCATACATGTTCACGCGGGGCTCCGGCGCAGCACATACGGAGGAATGTAAACAGACAGCACGGCAGATTTAACGCCATCAGAGGACGTTCGAGTACGCTCAATCAAAGTCCAGTGTGGAGGAGATTTCCAGGCTGTGATGGAGTTCACGCTCCGCTAACGTTTATGGTGTTTGACCAGCTGAGGTCGTTCCTGCAAAGGCAGAAATTCCACCTTAAATCTTACATCAAGCTCCGGGGCGTCCAGATTCTTTATGCCTCTGCTCAGGCAACAGGCGAGGGAAGAGTCTGTTAATCCATTTGTATGTCGACAACGTTTTTGATAAACTTCAGACATCCATCTGGATTTAAGCGTGTTAAAATATTCTATTTCAGAGGTTAAAGGTTAAGGGTTTTATGAAGAGATTTTTTAGGTTTTAGGTCTTTATTTTATTCTGTTAGTATATAAAATGTACAATACAAACAAGGAGAAAATCTCAAACATGAAAGAAAAGAAGCAGAATGAAGAGAAATCTTATGAAGTCTGCCCCTTTCCCACAAGATATTAACTAACTAAACACATGATACAAGGCTTGTCACGATAACAAATTTTTCTGGACGCTACATAAAGTTATTCTCAATAAACGATATTATTGTCAATATTATTTTGAAACATAATTTTTTCTAATTAATTATTAATTTCTTAAGAGTATTTAACTGTAATTGGAAGGTCAATAGCTTTTAAATTAAATAAATTAAACATTATAATAAATTAAACAAACAAAAAAGAGAAAAAAAGGTAATGAAAATGAAATTGACGTTTTTTTTGTAAAAAATTTTTTTTAAAACAATTAAAAAAACAGACCCTGCCTCTGTAAAGAAAAACAAACAAAACTCCAATAAAAACGCACACAACAATAAAAACAATAAATACAATGGAGTTTATACAGTTCCTGAATAGTTTGTGACATATACTTTCTCCCAGTCAATTCATACTGTCTGTCAAACGTTTGTAACATTTCTGGCTTTTCAACCATATTGAAGGGCTGCATTCTTTTGCAATGTAGTGAACGACACTGTCTGTGAGTGCGCCATTTTGCTCTGTTTTATTTATATTTACTTTGCCAAACACCTCAGTAAGCACTGACTGTCAGGACGAAGGCTCCGCTGCACCTCCTCTTCTTCGTCGCCACTACTTTCAAACAAATGCGACATATCGGCTCATCAGTGTTCATGAGCTCACACCTTGCTCATTCTGTTTAAAAACAAAATATTCCCACACTGGGGCTGTGGCAGCTGGGTTAGTAACCGTCACTATATGCCATCATTCATGATAGTGTTTGTTTCCTCGTTACTTCTCACGATGCTCACTTCAGCTTTGTGTGTGTATGGAAAACTTACCTCGGCCATTTTTAGTTGTCATGTAATTAACTGATTTATTGATTATCGTGACAGGCCTATGGTCCTGCGTGGTTGTTGGGACTTTTTTTTTTTGTTACGTTCCACAAATAAAGTGCTGGTCTAAGTTAAAAGAAAGAGAGAAGATGGGTCACTCTGTGCAACTGTCTCAACACCTGGGTGCGTTGGTTCTATCGCAGATTTATAGCGGAGTGAGCATCTGTCAGTCATTCAATCTTTGTGGGGGAGGCGGGGCCGCTCGCGCATACACACACAGAGAGCTGAAGTGAGCGTCATGAGGAGTAACAAGGAAACAAACACTAATATGAATGATGGCATGTAGCGATGGTTACTAAGCCAGCTGCCACAGCCCCAGTGTGGGAATATTTTGTTTTTAAACAGAATGAACAAGGTGTGAGCTCATGAACACTGGCGAGCTGATATGTTGTATTTGTTTGAAAGTAGTGGCGACGAAGAAGGGGAGGTGCAGCGGAGCCTTCGTCCTGACAGTCAGTGCTAACTGCAAAGTAAATATAACTGGAACTTCGCAAAATGGTGCGCTCACAGACAGTGTCGTTCGCTACATTGCAAAAGAAATGCAAAACTTCAGTACGGTTGAAAAGCAACCATTTCGGGAAACGTTACAGTTGGCAGACAATACAAATTGACTGGGGGAACGTACACGCCACAAACCATTCCAACTGTATAAACTCCATTTTATTTGTTTTTTATTTTTCCGTGTGTTTTTATTGGAGTTTTTTTTTTTTTACAGATAGGGTCTATTTTTCATGTTTTTGATTAGTATAATTATTTTTATTTACATGCAATTTTTCCTAAAAGATAATCCATTTCTTTTTTTTGTTTGTTAAATGTATTTAATTGTTTGTTTAATTTATTGTATTTTATTTGAAAGCTCTTGACCTTCCAATTACAGTTAAATAGTCTGAAGAAATTAAAGTTTATTGCTTTTGTGTACTCACTTTACTATGACATTATATGATTGTATGAATGAAAAAAAGTATGTTTCAAAAAATTATTAACAATATCGTTTATCGGCAATAATTTTTTGGACAATTATCGTCCAGCAAAATTTGTTATTGTGACAGGCCTACAGGACTGTTTTGAGTTTATCTGATGACTGTAAGCTAACCATACCCATTGAGTCCCATTGTTTAAGCTAAGCTAATTAGCAGTGGCGAGCATGCAGACTCTAAAGAATGGAGTCTATCGTCTTGTCATGGACTCTGGAGTGAGGCAGGACATGAAAACAGAAAAATGTTGGCGTATCCTGCCCTGGAGTCGACCCGCCGCTCCGTGAGCATGTGTCTAACGTGACTGATATCTCCCCGCCGTCGTCTTAATGTAGCAGAAAACGTAAAGTGAGCCGATGATAGGAGGATTTGTGTGCTCAGGTCTGCAGATGTTCGAGTCGGCGTGCGATCGTCGCCGTGTGGTTTATTAAATCAGAGAGTGAAACCCTCCGTGTGCCGCCGAGCGCTGGAACAACATGAGGTCACGCTCACCTGGCAGGTACCACACATGATATATATGTTCCTTTGTGTTCATGTTCCCTCTGTGTGTAGTGTGTGTAGCGTGTGTCTGTGCAGGTGAAGTGCACACTCATGAAAACCTGATCCGTCCTGAGCTAATGCTGCCGTGTCCCTCGTCTCTAATAGATTCTCAGTCTGGACCTTCGCTCACTTTAAGACTCACAGCAGACTCGCTCACAGGAGCAGAAAGTATGAGCTTATATGTTTGAACCAGGGTGTCCAAACTGTGGCCTGGGGGCCTATTGCGGCCTGTAGACATCTTTAAGTTGGCCCGCAGTAGTTTCTGAAAACAAAATGATGTCTGACCCACAGTGGGACATGCTGAAGTGATGGATCTGTTGTAACTAGGGCAGATCAGAGCTGTGGAAATCTGATTGGCTGTCCAAAATTCCGAACCATGATTGGCTATTCAGAATTCTGAGCAGTGATTGGCTGTTCAGAATTCTGAGCAGTGATTGGCTGTTCACCAGAGATGTCCCAATACTGATTAAAGTTCTGGATCAGGGATATTGTCAGTATTACTTGACAGTATTCCTTTTTTTTTTTCAGTATTACTTTAATTTTATTTTTTTAATTCATTGATAAAAGCAAAGCTGTCGACAAATTTTTCCATATATATATATTTAATTTTCTCTTTATATTTAATTTTTGTAGTTCTGCTATTTTTTGTGTAATTTATTCTATTATTATATTAAATGCAGTACATGTATATTATTATTATTATTAAATTTCATTATTATTTTCTAATTATTTTTCTATTTTTATTTTATTCTTAGTTTCCCTGATGGAGTTTTTCACAAAGGGATTAATAAAGTACTATCTAATCTCTAAATTAATATTTTTTGTCCTTTTTTATTTATTTATTTTTATTTCTCATTTCTCCTTGATTGGTTCCATCAGTTTGATTGTTTACATCATTTTCTGTCTGTTGAACTGACTTCACAGCAGTTTTACTCCCACGGCTTTGCTCCATAATTCATAGACAGTAGCCAGCCTTTAGACATATTTATATTTATATTTATTCATATTTCTCTTTCTCTTTATTTTTGCATATATTCTATTTTTATAATATATTATTATTATTATATTAAGTATAATGTATAGGATTTATGTCATTATCAATTATAAATAAATATTTTTTTATTTTTAATTTTTCCCTAATTTACCTGAGGGAGTTTTTGTCAAAAGGGGATTAATAAAGTGCTATCATTATTATTATTAATATTATTATTTAAAGTACTATCCAACCTAATCTTTAATCTGTTTATCCATTTTATTTTATTTTTTTTTTACATTTCTCATCTCGCCTCAGTTTTTCACATCAGTTTCTGTCCATTGAACTAGTTGAAAGTCTGAATTTATGTTAAATTATATTGTTTCTGTTGATGGTTGATGCTCAAACATGACTGTTTGTCAAGGTCAGACTAATATATGTGTGCTGTTAGCAGGAGCTACCAATAGATTTTAGTTTTGTTGATCTCTCTGAAATTGATATAATGAACTGTCACGATTATGGAGAGGCCACATGTTTGTCACTGTAGTTACTGAAGCTTTGTAGGTCCACAGCAGCAGGTCAGTCTGATTCCAAATGCAGATTTAGGCCGTGCAGTTACACACAGAGGAAACTCATTCAGCTTCACTAATCGTCTGTAAATAAAAGCGTCCTCGTGTGTTAGTTTGAGTCACTTCCTCTGAGAAACAGAGAGAGCATCTGTCAGTCTAAACCACTCCTGTGTGCAGCTCTGATGTGGCCCTGCGGTTACAGTGTGAACTCTGCTGCTGATGGGGTTTTCTCCACAGGAAACCAGCTCAGCTCTCAGCCACGACCGCAGCGGCTTCCTGAAACTCTCGCCGTGATTCAGAGAGCACGCTGCGGCTGACAGCTCGCTCATCCGAGACCGACCGCATCCAACCTCAAGGCCACCTCCAGTTATAAACCACGCTGCTAATTACAAGCACTGTTGGGATTTGATTTGTGCTGCAGGCTTAATTTTGACAGCACTTTTTTAAAATTTTCTGTTTAACTTTTTATTTTACAGTACAAACAAGACAAAAGACAGAAAAAGACATACATGCATATCACTGTGTCCCTTCTCTAATGTGTCGAAGCTCTGCTCTGTCCCGTCAGCTGAGGGCAGAAAATGAGCAGAAAGTCAATTTCCTGCAGGATGGAAATGGTGGATTTTCTGTAAAGTTTGGTGGATTTGAAGAAGTGACTGAGCAGCTGTTTCTGGTTTAGTGTCTGTTTCTAACAGACGTTTATCTCTGCAGAGTCGGACAGACAAAGACCCGGTTTAGTTTTATCTTTAGGATGTCGGTAAGTCCAGCGTTGGTGTCCTGGAGCAGAGAAAATGTTCTGCAAACACGTCAGTCATCCTGCAGTCTGCTGGCTTTGGGTCAGAAGAAGAAGAGCTTCAGGAGTGGAGCTGGGTGTTGTTAAGAACATCGTGATTCAATTTGATTCTTAAGGTGGCAATTTGATTTGTTTCAATTTGATTCAATTTGATTCTTTAGGTGGCGATTCGATTCAATTTGTTTCGATTCTTTAGGTCCCTATTTGCTTTCTTAGATTCAATTCAGTTTTTTAGGTGGCATTTCAGTTTGATTCTTTGGGTACTGATTCGAGTCAAGTCGATTTTTTTGGGTGGCGATTTACTCTGGGGGTATGGGGTAGAGGACCCCCTGATACGGGCCATCTGTTCCCTGTATGACCAGTATCAGAGTCTGGTTCGCATTGCCAGCAGTACGTCTGAATCGTTCCCTGCGAGGGTTGGACTCCGCCAGGGCTGCCCTTTTCTGTTCATTACTTTTATGGACAGAATTTCTAGGCGCAGCCAGGGCGTTGAGGGGTTCCAGTTTGGTGACCTCAGGATCGGGTCACTGCTTTTTGCAGATGATGTGGTCCTGTTGGCTTCATTGGACCATGACCTTCAGCTCTCACTGGATCGGTTCGCAGCTGAGTGTGAGCTGGGATGAGAATCAGCCCCTCCAAATCTGAGTCCATGGTCCTCGCCTGGGAGAGGGTGGAGTGCACTCTCCGGGTCAGGGATGAGATCCTGCCCCAAGTGGAGGAGTTCAAGTATCTCAGGGTCTTGTTCACGAGCAGAGGAAGGGTGGACCGGGAGATTGACAGGCGTCAGCAGTGATGCAGGCTCTGCACCGATCTGTCGTGGTAAAAAGGGAACTGAGCCGTAAGGCAAAGCCCTTGATTTACCGGTCGATCTTCACCCCTATCCTCGTATACGGTCATGAGCTCTGGGTCGTGACCGAGAAAACAAGATCACGAGTACAAGCAGCGGAAATGGGCTTCCTTCGCAGGGTGGCTGGGTTCTCCCTTAGAGATAGGGTGAGAAGTTCGGTCATCCGGGAGGAGCTCGGAGTAGAGTCGCTGCTTCTCTGCGTTGAGAGGAGACAGATGAGGTGGCTCGGGCATCTGGTCTGGATGCCTCCTGGACGCCTCCCTGGTGAGGTGTTCCAGGCATGTCCCTCCGGTAGGTGGCCTCAAGGAAGACCCAGGACACGCTGGAGAGACTATGTCTCTCAGCTGGCCTGGGAACGCCTCGGGATCCTCCTTGAAGAGCTGGACGAAGTGGCCGGGTAGAGGGAAGTCTGGGCTTCCCTGCTTAGACTGCTGCCCCCGCGACCTGACCACCACGGATAAGTGGGGGAAGACGGTACGGTATGGTAGATGATATGGAACCGGTGGCAATTTGTTTAGATTCTTTAGGTGCCGATTAGATTTAGTTTGGTTCTTTGGGTGGCAATTCGATTTCTGCGTCTCAATTCTTTTTGTGACGATTTGCTTTGTTTCGATTCTTTGGTGGCGATTCGATTTGTTTCACCTGGGTTCAGTTTAATTCTTTAGGTTTTGATTGGATTTGTTTGATTCATTACGATTCATTAGGTGGTGATTCGATTCAATTTGTTTTGATCCAGTTTTATTCTTTAGGTGGCAATTCGATTATGCATATGGAGTACAAAAATAAAAACATGATAGTTAAAACTATAATTATTAATGTGCACCTGTTTTTATCAATGAATGTTTTCAGGATTTGTTCTCTTGAATAAATATTCTCACCCTGTTTCAAGTGAAATGAAAATACAGTAATTCTGTGTTTTTCAAGCGAGCTATTAGATGAAATCTGCCGTTTTTGTTTAGATGGTCCATATAATTTATTCCTTTTTTCACTATTATTACTACTTTCTTTTTCTCTGTATCACTTTGTCTCTGGATGTACATATTTTCTTTTTCCTGACTTTTGAGCAAAAAGAAAATGTCCAAAAGATTGCATCTCAGCAAAGACCTAGAACTTGTTTTAAGGTACATGAAGAAATGTTGGAAGCATGATTATACACAGTGTTGTGAAAATTTACCATTTCATTTTCTTACATGTGAATGTAAGGACTGCATGACTGGACAATAAGAAACTAAATTTAAAAAAAGAAAATACAGTAATAAGGCTGTAATTGAAAGGCAATAATGATACCTTGATGAAAAATGAGGTAGTCAAAGTATTAATGAAAATATAGCAATAATGATTTAAATAATAATGCAGTAATGCTACAGTAAAGACATGTTTTACAGCAACTTTTAACAGCGTTTAAACATGCAGACTCTGCTCATTTGAGCGGTTCAGTGATTTATAGAGATCTGCGTTTCAGCATCGTGTCACCACTCCGAGGTCCTCGTTTAGACGAAAGTTTGAGTGAAACCAGAGAGGTTTGTGGTTCAAAAACTGGCGGTGCTTTCTTTAAAAAGCAGAAATAAATGAGCCACCGTTGGAGCTGTTTTCTCACATAAACTGTCAGAGTTACTGACGGATCAATCAGGACGTCAGCGTCAGCCTCAGATCGCAGTTTCTCAGTTTCACTCACAGACTCAAAAATGGTCTAATTAGGCCGGACTGGCAAACTGAAACAACTGAATCTTTCCTAACTGCAGATGACTTTGTGTTTTTAATCCTGTGTGAAATGATGAAGTAAAAACTCAGATCATCTGATGAAAGGAAATGGTCTGAAGAAGCAGCAGAGTTTTCCAGGACAGTGTTTTATTTTCAAGTTTGTGTAAAAGATGTTTGTTTAAAAGACTTTTCTTTACACAAAAGGCCCTTTTCCATTAGCCCCACTCTACTCTACTCGACTCTACCCGGCTCTACTCCACTCGCCTTGTGCTGCTTTTTCATTAGCCCCAGTCGCCAGCCCAACGGCGTGCAGTGTCGCTTTAAACAGCTGAGCGGCACAACAATCTGTGGCTTTTTGTCACAAACCGAGTAAAAAAGGAAAGCAGAAGAAGGCTGCAGGTGGTAAGAAGAAATACCCCTTGAGAAGCACAGGAGAGTTTTGGAAGCTATACAACAGAATGAAGCCGAGGACGAGAGCAATCGAGCTGCAAAGGAAAGACGTATGAGGGTAAGCCTATAGTAGCTACCGCTAGCGTGCTAGGTCCTCGCGCTCATGACTCATTGATGACATTGTCTGACCAATCAGTAGCCGGCAGTCGATGAGGTCATCTTTTAGTATCCACTCAGCTCGCTTGGAACCAGAACAGAGTAGGTACTAAAACTAGCTTGTTTTAGGAGGTACCAGGCTAGTGGAAACACTCTGCAAATCGGGTAGCGCTGAGTAGGGTAGGCCAAGGCATGCTAGTGGAAAAGGGCCAAAAGTGGCAATTTAAAGAGTTTTTCTCCAACCGTTTGAAGTAGAAGAAGCTGCTATTCAGTGAAATTCAGATCAATTCAAACTTTTATGGACGTTGAGCTAGATGCTGTCATATCAATAAGCATCATTCCTCTCCAGATTATATGTAGGGTTCTCGCCCAAAGGGGAAGGACCTCTTCTAGCTCTGGCTGGAAGAGGCCCTTACCTGAAGCTTAATTTGACCCACTAAACATGCTCAAAAACTCACCAAAATTGGCATACACCTCAGACTTGGCGAAAAATTTTATAAAATAAAAAAAAAATACCCCCAACATGCCAAAATGTGCTCTCTAGCGCCACCTGGGCACACTAAAACGAACCTCACAGCCACTTGGAATGTCAGAGCGAGATCAAACAAATGCCAAAACATAGGTCTCATTGACGCCCACAAATCAGGTGCTGACACCCCTGACCTATCTCAAACTGGAAGCTGGCAATTTTGATTTCAGAGTAAAGTATTGCTCTAAAAAGACTTTATCCAGAAAAATTATTTCCTCCTAGACTGTAAATGGTATCAACTTGAAATGCGGACAGATGACAGAGGAGGCATTGATGAACAGAAGTTGTGAAAGATTTCGTTTCTCCAACGATTTCCGAATGACAAGCCCACAAAGTTGGTGAACCTCAAAGGAGCCCTCGCAGCTCCTCCCATTCAAATTAATGGGAAAGGAAAACTCAGAATTAAAAAACCTGTGGCAGTTAGGCCTCTACAGAAAAAAACAAAGGTGCTAAAGCTTTAAAAAATGACACAGTTGGATTCCTGATAAAATTTACCATAAAAATGTTTAATGTTTGTAGAGAATTGGTCGAAATTGTGGCCGCTGTGAAAAAATATTTCAGAGTTATCATTGCTCTGCTGCAGAGGCCAGTTAGGATGATGTCACTCCCTGACTGACAGTTGAGTGCAGGTGGTCTTGCAGTAACAAATGAATGTGTAACACATATCCATTATAAAGACTGAAGCTCCTGACAGAGCTACAGAGCAAGGACCCGTCCAACACTGCTTGCAGCTTTAATAGTTATAGATATTAATGTTAATATTAGATCTCTCAGTCCATGGTTGTATTGATTGTTCATCCATTGTATCTATCTTTACGAACGTATAGACACGAGGCCTACCTTTATTAAATTTATATTCAGCAAATATGGTGCTATATAAATAGAGATTGATTAAATCTATTTTCAGTAGAGACAGATGTGATGCGGACAGATTTATGATCTGGGCGTCCATGGGTTTGTCTCTCTCTGGATCAGTGGCGGCTGCTGGTCAGTCAAGGAGGGGAAGCTCATTTTTTTCCGGCCTACATCATAAATTTGTTTATTTATTTAAATGTAAATTCTACCCTCCGTTTCTTTTCAAGAAAATGATCTGTGACCCTGTCGTACCAACTAGGTGTCTTTATCAGGGATTCTCATGTTCTCTCAATGGACAGCAGAGCTAGACTGCTTAAACGGCCTTGGCCCATTGTGTTGTGGGTGTAAGACTTTAAACAGGAGAAGCTCCTCTCCAGAACAACTGAATGTAAAACTTAGAAGATGCTCCGGTGGAGGGTTATACTTCAAGATCGCTGATTGGCTCATTTCACTGTCAATCAAAAAGGGATTCGGCCTCAGACAGACCATCCAATCATCATGCAGAAGCCGAGCGTCCAGGCCAGCCCACTGCCTCATAGACCCCCAGAGACGCTGAGCGTCCGATGGGCGGGACAAAGCCCAGCATTTATCCAATGACCGTCCAGTTTCCACAGTGGAACAACCCACTCTACGCTTCCCCATCGAAGTCAGAAGACGCTCAGCGTCCGACTGTGTCAAAGCGCTGAGACACTGCTGGGATGAATGAGAAGGAAGTCGCTCCAGTTACCTGTGATAAGTAGCTGATTCTGAACAAAAGATGAAGGTATTCTAGCACATATTTTGTCAATGAAATGTACAACCAGCAGGACATATCACCACTTTTTTGGTGTCATTTTAGGGGAAGCTGAGCTTCCCTTGCAGCCTAAGAGCAATCACCACTGCTCTGGATGTGTATATGTGTAAAAACTATTACATTTATTATATGTATTTATATGTAAGTGTATTTGTAAATGAAGAGTTTGTCTTCCATTGCAGTGTCTTGAGATAACACTTGTTATGAACAGGAACTATACAGATAAACAGAATGAGGTTTAGCAATAAACACGTGACAGGATAATTTTATTACAATATTTTACAAACCACTTTTTTATGAAGTCAAAAGGTTTCCTTGGTTTGTTTTAAATTGAGAAAAAAATCATGTTGCAGCTGTAAAAAGGCAGACTGATTGGTTAACCCCCTGGTTTACTGTCTGTGTATGCTCCATTTTTCATTAATTTATCACAACAATATTTAATAACAGTCCCTAACTTCTCCTGTTTTTCATATTCAGGCCAAACTTTGTGCTTTTCCTCTGCCTCCTGTTAACATTTTCCTCTCTTAAAGTCTAATACCACACAGAATGAAAGCAGTAAAATGTTTAGAGACGTTCACTTTTGTCCCAGTTTAGACTTTACAAACAAATGTAGGGATTATAAAAGTTTTTAAGCAGATAGTAAACAGGGTTTAAAGTGAAAAGAGTGAAATGCTCGGTGATTACAGTCTGCAGCGCGGCGTGCCAGAGCACAGAGAGGAGAGTTTCTTCACCCTGAGGGTCGTCTGACAGGCTTTAAGGGCCGGCTGTAAACCTGATCGGCCTTCAGACGATGATTAGTTCAGACTCCAAAGTCTGCAGGACACAACGTGGGAAATGTTTACCCAAAAAGAATATAAATAGCAGAATTATTAACCTTCTCTGCAGTTTGAGGTTTGTTTTCTAATTAATAAAAATTGAAGTTAAGTAGAAAATAAGAATGAAACCTGATTGAACCCTGTGAGGCAGAGGTCAGTCAGAGTTTAAAGTCCTGCTGTAAAGTCCAGGGTTAATAAACTTGATTGGCTTCAGTCCATAAAAATATCGTCTGAAGTCAAACACTTCAGCTTCTGTCTGAACTTACTCCAAACCAGCGGTGGGCAAGTGGGGGCCCAGGGGCCACATGCGGCCCTCCTCCTCATTAAATGATGCCAACATTTCCAAAAAACAATAAATTATCAACACAAACACAAGGCCACAAAATCTGACTCAACTTGAGATACCAAAATGATGCTATGCACAAATATTAACTGTTCATTCTGTATAAAACCAAAATATTCCCACAGTAGGGCTGTGGCATTCAGCTTAGGAACCATAGCTTTTCATGCTATCATTCGTATTAGTGTTTGTTTTCCTCTGTGTGTGTGTAAGCTGGAGCGGCCCCCCCTCCCCCCCAAAGATTGAATGAATGACAGATGCTCACTCCGCTATATATCCGCTAAATCCGCTATACAACCAACGCACCCAGGTGTTGAGAAAGTTGCACAGAGTGACCCATCTTCTCATTCAGCCTGTTTGGTAGAAAGAGAGGAGGAAAACAAACATGCATGCACGTCAATTTATCGAGGCCGGCAAACTTACCGAGGACGATTTTATTTATCATGCGGTTTAGGGCTGAAACGATTACTCGAATAATCCCGATTATTTGATCACAAAATATCCTCGAGGCAAATTGTGTGCCTCGAAGCCTCGTTTAATTTTTGTTTGACACGGATGGTCATTTCTGTGGCACAACGCGCCTGCTACCTCCGCTGCTGCGTGGCTTGTAAAATCATGAAGGAAGAGAAAAGAGAGGGACAGAAAGGAGAGAGTCTGCAGAAGAAATGGCAGAGAGTTTCCCAAGCGTGTGGTCACTGCAAGAAGGGACGAAAAGAAAACACAGTGCAGTGTGTCTGATGTCAAACGGAGTTAGCTTAGCACGTAGCTTAGCATGATAGCATGTCATCAATGCTGCAGATCGTCAACAGTAAACATCCGGTCGTGCGTCAGAGCGACACAACAGGATGACACTCATGATACATCAACAGAAGCAGCTAATGCGATCAATAACTGAGATATGGGCTAGTAAATAACCTACTTTGATTATGGCTCCATGTAAAGGCTGGTTCAGAACGTAAATCAATGCGGAGGCTACTTGCCCAGAATCATGTGTATTTTGTTCACATACTTTTCACATCCACTAACTTTACATTGAATTTGATTGCAGAGAGTAGAAGAGGAAACACTGACAGTGAGTAGAGGAAGCAGGTGTAGAGAATGCTTTCATATGTTATAGAAATGTACATTAGCTAGTTAAATGATCTTAGTATCTAAGTATGATATTGTTTGGTCCTAGAAATAAAGTAAACAAAATAAGATCATCAATATGGTACAGTAGTAAAGGCAAAAAATTAGCAAAAAGAGACAAGCATGAATTCAAATACAATAAAAATAACCAAACTTAAAAAAAGGAAAATGCTAGATATGTCCCAGAGTAAAAATAAAAGTATAGATTTTAATTCTGAGATCCCATTTATGCTCAGAATGTTCAAAATAAGAAAAACAAGTTGTTAATTTAAGTGACCTGGTTTTTCTGTTTTGTGTGTTACTAATAATAATAATGTGTAGCGATTCAATGTAAAAAAAAAAAAAAAATAGCAGTGAGCGCGATGTAACCATTATCCGATTACTCAATTAATCACCAAAAATTTGATAGAGTAATCGATTACAGAAATAATCGATAGTTGCAGCCCTAATGCGGTTAATTGATTTATTGATTATCGAGACAAATGTTAAACTTTCACTAATGTCATTTAAGGCCTGGATGATGCTCCTTGAGTGTTGGAGCTTTGACTCATCCTAGCTAAATGTTACACAGCTTCTTATAACGCACTCGTTTTCCTCTTCATCCCTCAGACCACTTCATCACGTCAGAGACTCTGAAACAGCAGCCCGCCGCTGACCCTGGATCAGCTTTAGGACTGACGGGGAGGAAACACGGACCCTCCAAACACATAAAAAAAGATCTCAGGCCCCCGCGCTCCCCTAAAAACATCTAAAAATTCAGATGTTTTCCATCCTGATCCTCCGCCCAGCGGGGACCCGCCGAGCACATCCAGTTACATCAGAGAGAGAGAGGAGAGGACGGGGGAGAGAGAGGGAGGAAAATTCTTCAACTATGAGAAAATTTTACTGCTTTACTCCCCTCTCTCTCTCTCTGTCTCTCTCTTTCTCCCTCTCTCTCCGTCCATCCCTCGTCTTTCTGCTGCTGCTGGTCAGTCGAACAGAAAACCACAAACACAAGGAAACAAACCTGCAGACAGAGAGAGAGAGCGTCCTCCTGCAGCTCTGCACAGGTAAGATGATGCTCCTGTTACTCTGCATCACTGTTTCTGCATCTTTGTCTTATTTTTTTATTCATTAATATTAGAATAAAAATAAGTGATGATAATATTGCATCAACCTGCACCAGAAAATGAGGATTTGTGGCTCCAATAGTAATTTTATTAGTCTTGGAAATAGCAGATAATAGATTAAATATAAATATAAACACTGATTTATGCAGATTTTAGATTTTTTTTCAGATATTTACAGCTGATATGTTGGACAGACATCACACATATACCCTTCTATCAGCTGAAATATTGACATGATAAATGAATTTATCATAATGCATCACCTTATTTTGCACACTTGAGAAAAACTGTTATCTAATTAAGAATAGAATAAACCTTTATTTGTCCCACACAGGAAAATTGAGAGTTTTACAGCAGCAAAGTGGACAACATTAATAGAATAAAAAATAGACTTAAGTATAAAAATAGCAGCATGTACTTTATTCTATCTAAATTAGATATTAAATATAAAATACACAAAGAGCCTAGATACAACACTAAAAGCAGATCTTATAATGATTATTTATACATTTTGTTTTTTTGTGTGTTTTGCATCTGTTTTTGAGTAGGAATGCACATTATTATTGGTTTGAAATGGACTGATTTGGAATTTTTGCAGATATTTAAAGCCGATAAATCAGCCACACATATTGTGGCACACTGGTTTGATGCGTTTAAAGACCACGCTTCATACGGACATCTTTAAAATTTTTAATCTCTTCTTCTTCATCTGACATCAACAAAACTACAAACACAGAATACAGATAACTCAAAATGCTCTTCTCTGTGTTTAGTAAAATAAAATCATTTACCGTGTGTGCCTGTCAAACCATGTGCACATTTTTAAGCTGTATGTCTTCTTCTCTCAACTCTTGTTTCTGATCACCCATAATGCACAGAGGGTCAAGCTTTTACGTAGCATAACCAATGACCTTACATCGTCTAAATTAATAACTTTTGTGACAGTACCTGTTAAAACTTTTTAACAACTAATATGAACTGACGTAAAACAATACATTTATGAACTCATTTAAACATTAGCTTATCTCCTAGACAGTTACACAAATCTGCTGGAATATCAGCAAATCCTAAAAATGTTAAAATTGATGCACCTTCTCATTACTGCATGGGCACCTTTAAATATCGAGGGTTTCATATTTGCATGAGTTAAAAGCTGATTTTCTTGTTTTCATCTGTTCATGCGATGATATGCTACAACACTGACAGAAACAAGTCATTTTTAGTAAGCTTGTGCTCTTGACTAGTAAACAAAGAGTTTCCAATTCAAGTGGACATTAACAGTTCTGAATCATCTGAGGAGAGCTGTGTGGAAGTAGTTTTGGTTCTACACTGTTGATGGCAAACTTAAAATAAAAGACCAGGCTGTGTGTCCTGTGAAATGCAGTTTAGTCACTCGTCCTCCACTTCAAATTTGCAGGCTCAGCCGTCAGCTTTTCATCCAAGCTATACGGCCGAGTGCAGCAGCGCTTCGTCAAGAGTTTAGCCCCGAGTGACTGTGTTGTTTTCGGCAGGGTCTTTGCAGAAGGGGCGGATAATAGAGTCTCTGTCCCTTACTATGTGGGGGGTTGCATGTTCGAAAACCGTTCGACTTTGATTCTTAGGAAAAGTGAGCGCCTTAATGACTACAAACTAGACAAAAAACTTACCATGACTTGACAAAGCAGAAACAAGACCGGGCGCCGCCACCACGGTGCTGCAGTCTTTAGTGTTAGCCGGGCTGCTAACTTTACTCATGTTGCTATATCAATCAAACAGCTCACACTCCTTTAGCTTTGTACTCTGCGCGCGCTCCAAGTGTTTGGTGATGCTGCTAGTATTTCCCCCCTTGGACGCAACTTCTCTCTGACAAAGATTGCATTGGACCGAGTTTTCATTAACTTTGCTAAAGTGAGGCCAAACCTTCGAGCGCTTAGCCGTCACCGACATGCTTGAGCTAGCTGCGTCATCACCTGTCGACGGCGGTAGTGTCATAACTACATGACAGTTGAAGAGACTAGAGCCCGACTGATATGGGATTTTTGGGGCCGATGTCAGTACCGATACTGGGGGCAAAAAAAAGGCGATATCCGAGATATCGACCGATATCCGATATATCGGCTGATATATATAATAAATTCATTGATATACACAGGATATATACTGTGTATGAACACAAATTATTATAACACCCACATGATTCAAGACAGAGATGGAACACTATTAAATTAAAACAAGGAACTTTAATTATAAAACTGTCCACATAAGACCTGTAGTGTAAACCAATGATAAATAAGAACAAGCTGTAAACACAATAATTAATAAAGAAGTCAAACTTTAAACACAGTGATAATTAAAAAAAGTCAAACTGTAAACACACAAGCCCTGGCTGACCCTCGCGCCACAGATGTTGCATCCAACACCTGAGGAGTCCTTGATAAAATGGCTCCACACCTTACTCTTCCCCTCTGCCTTTGTAATGAAATCATACATTTAATGCATTTTAGTTATAAGCATAGAGTTTGATATCATGGTTAACAATTTTAAAATAAAAACAAGTAGCTGCATTCAACTGAAAGTGATAATACACAGGCTAATGGGAGGTGTTTTTAAACTAATATATTATTTGTTTTTAAAATGCTCATTCCCAAAAACATTTTAGCAATATCAATTAATCATATTTACTAGCTATTGAAAAGTTCCATCTTCCATTTAATGCATGGGACTAAACTAGATTTTAAGTAACAATGTAGCTGCTTTCAAAACATGCAATAAATACAATTACAACAAAATACACTGAAACATTTTCAAAAATTATTTCAATGAAGACAATAACTTGTGAATTTATAAGCCCAGGTTAATCCTGCATGGCATTATGAAGTGGGATGCTGTGTAGTGGCCTTATATTAATGGTGGACATGGGGGTAACAGTTGCATAATGCATATATTGTTGTTTCACAAACATGCAACTTACACAACGTCGGCTACATTTTGGCCGAAGTTGATTAATCGGTGACAGGCTATAATCGGCCCGATTAATCGGCCCGCCGATCAATCGGTCGGGCTCTAGAAGATAACAGAACCGTTTTTCAGATTCTTAACAGTATTCTAGTACCGACCCAATAAAGTACCCTTCCGCGGTATACATCCCTAGTCCCACCTGAGCATGGTTCCAACCGCACAGCCCACCTGAGCACTGCTGCTGACCACGTCCATCCTTTTATGACCGTCTTCTCCCAAAGCTCAGATCATCTCACTGGTTTCTTCACTGCACTCCAGCAGCCTCCACAGCCACCAGGTCTCAGTCCAGTTTAGAAGCTTTGGGATGTGGTGGAGCAGGAAATCCCCTTGTTGAATTTCTGACTTGAAGAGCTAAGGAACTCTGAAGCTAATTTGCCTGTGTGAGAAGGAGTTTGACTTTTAAAGACTTGATTTCTGAGTAATTTTCTAACTGATTAACGATGTGAGAAGTTTATTCGCCGTGTTGTGATGAAAACATCGATCGGCCTGAATGAAGCGTATTGTTCAAACATCCTGATAAAACCGGATCATTTGTGTTGGAAACGGCTGAAATCACCTCGTTGGTGTTTTACAGCTCGTTTTAATAAGGTTTGACCGGCAGAACAGGCGAGTTCACGCCGGGATGATTTGCATTTTACGACGGAAAAGCAGTTTGCAGATTTCTGACAGAACTTCAGAGTGTCGGAGTGTTATTTGTGATGGCAGCGCAGGAGACGGAAATCAATGCAAATTTATGAGAAAAAGCTCAGAGTGAGAGAGTTTTTCCTCCGAGCTGAGTGTGAGTGATTTCACAGAGGCTGGCAGTCGATCATCATGTCGGTTATTATCAGTCAGAGCTTCAGAACAGTCAAACTTTTTTAATCTCAGTTTGAGCTTTCGTAGCTTTTAGTCAGAGCAGATCTACAAAACCCAAAACCAGTGAATTTGGCACGTTGTGTAAATCATAAATAAAAACAGAATACAATGATTTACAAATCCCTTTCAACCTATATTTAATTGAATACACAGCAAAGACAAGATATTTAACGTTCAAACTGGTAAACTTTATTTTTTGCAAATATTTGCTCATTTGGAATTTGATGCCTGCAACATGTTTCAAAAAAGCTGCACAAGTGGCAAAAAAGACTGAGAAAGTTGAGGAATGCTCATCAAACACTTATTTGGAACATCCCACAGGTGAACAGGCTCATTGGGAACAGGTGGGTGCCATGATTGGGTATAAAAGCAGCTTCCCTGAAATGCTCAGTCATTCACAAACAAGGATGGGGTGAGGGTCACCACTTTGTGAACAAATGTGTGAGCAAATTGTCCAACAGTTTAAGAATAACATTTCTCAACCAGCCATTGCAAGGAATTTAGGGATTTCATCATCTACGGTCCGTAATATCATCAAAAGGTTCAGAGAATCTGGAGAAATTACTGCACGGAAGCAGCAAGGCCCAAAACCAACATTGAATGCCTGTGACCTTCGATCCCTCAGGCGGTACTGCATCAAAAACCGGCATCACTGTGTAAAGGATATCACCACATGGGCTCAGGAACACTTCAGAAAACCACTGTCAGTAACTACAGTTCGTCTACATCTGTAAGTGCAAGTTAAAACTCTACTATGCAAAGCCAAAGCCATTTATCAACAACACCCAGAAACACCACCGGCTTCGCTGGGCCGAGCTCATCTAAGATGGACTGATGCAAAGTGGAAAAGTGTTCTGTGGTCTGACCAGTCCACATTTACAATTGTTTTTGGAAACTGTGGTCGTCGTGTCCTCCGGACCAAAGAGGAAAAGAACCATCCGGACTGTTATAGGCGCAAAGTTCAAGAGCCAGCATCTGTGATGGTATGGGGGTGTATTAGTGCCCAAGGCATGGGTAACTTACACATCTGTGAAGGCTCCATTAATGCTGAAAGGTACATACAGGTTTTGGAGCAACATATGTTGCCATCCAAGCAACGTCTTTTTCATGGACGCCCCTGCTTATTTCAGCAAGACAATGCCAAGCCACATTCTGCACGTGTTACAACAGCGTGGCTTCGTAGTAAAAGAGTGCGGGTACTAGACTGGCCTGCCTGTAGTCCAGACCTGTCCCCCATTGAAAATGTGTGGCGCATTATGAAGCGTAAAATACAACAACGGAGACCCCGGACTGTTGTACAACTTAAGCTGTACATCAAGCAAGAATGGGAAAGAATTCCACCTGAAAATCTTCAAAAATTGGTCTCCTCAGTTCCCAAACGTTTACTGAGTGTTGTTAAAAGGAAAGGCGATGTAACACAGTGGTAAAAATGCCCCTGTGACAACTTTTTTGCGATGTGTTGCTGCCATTAAATTCTAAGTTGATGATTATTTGCAAAAGAAAATAAAGTTTCTCAGTTTGAACATTAAGTATCTTGTCTTTGCTGTGTATTCAATTGAATATAGGTTGAAAAGGATTTGCAAATCATTGTATTCTGTTTTTATTTACAATTTACACAACGTGCCAACTTCACTGGTTTTGGGTTTGTACAAGCTCCCTGTTTCAGATCGATTGTGTTGGAGATAGTTCAGCATAGGGCTGGGAAATATATCGGTTAATTCAAATCATTTTCTGCAAAAGATTTAACATCAGTGTAAATCACCAGTTTCATGATGATATGATACGATATTTGGCGATATCACAATGTCTGCCACGATTTGATTTCAATTCAATACGATTCAGGGGCCTTTGATCGATTTAAGATGATATTATGTCCTCACTAAACACAATCAGCAACATTTCACCTGAAGCAAGAAAGAATACAAAACAATTTTGATAGTTTTCTTACTGAAATGTGGTGTGCTGAGCTTTGGGCATGACAGTGTGTAGAGGATTATAACCATCTGCATGATCAAAACATTAGAACTATTAACTAACTAACTTAACATTGATGATTTTGTTTTGATGCCTGGTAACCAAAGTTTGTAAATCAGTGTGATCAGACTTTGTTTCACTGTTTAATGGTCGGTGTGGAGGAAGAAAAGGAATAAACTCCCACTGATTTACTTTCTAACTATATGAAATTTCTTTAATCAGTGCGCTGCAAAATCAAATAATGAGATAACTCACTGTCATGTGTGCAGCATCCTCTGCTGTCAGATCGACCGTATCTTACCCGGATACAGCAGAGCTGTTTTCTGATTGGCCGATATGTCAGTCCCCTGTTTAGCTCTGTGTTGCTAACAGCGTCTTGCTGCACATTTGCATACAGCGGTGTTACTCGGTGGGCGCCACACAATACGTTTTAAAGCAGGAGAAATATCAGGTGTGGAGTGTCAGAGAGTGAAAAGGTTCAAATGCGTGACGCTTAAGAGCCTGGAAACTTCAGAACAATGCTCGGTTGGGCGGAAACAGACACGCATGTCCGGTCGGGATTTCAAAATAAAGGCGTATATTAAAGATGACGATGTTGATCGATGTTTTGAGTTTCCATCGATGTGATTGGATCATGGCTTAATCAATCAACGTATCGATCCAGATCGATGGAAATGATACATATGTGTGGTATAATTTAATATAAGATGGTAGTCGAGGTTAGTTTAAGGTAACGGCTAAAATCAAAGCTAACAGCAATCAATATCAAGCAACGCTGCTGTGTCAGATGTAGCAGCGCTGCCTGATATGGATTGGTCTGTGATGAGTGTGACTGGCAGAACGATCGTCCAATCACAAAGTGCTGTTGTTTTTGAAGGTTCTGCCTCTGAAAACATTTTCACACGGCTCCTTCCAGATGGATTAGTGAAATATTTCCAATATGGAACGTGTCAGGTGAACTACTAGTAGACACAAAACAGTCTAATTGTAGTTATAGTACTTGTCGTCCACCATCCACCTGTTCAGGACAGCACACTACGTTAAACAACCTGCACTTGTACATCCCTACATCTGTTGTTGTTTGTCTTTGAGTTTCCTGAAATATTATAAACTATTATTATAATAATCAATAGTATTTTTTTACCTATGTTATATCCACACATAAAATATAAGCGGTGTATTTGGCTGTAAAAAAAAATATCCTGGTTTTAACTTTATTTCCCATTCAATCACATTTTCTCTCTCATTTAATAATGGCAGATTACATTGAAATTTCAGGAATGTTTACTTTAATGTGATCAAAATATCTTACAAAACAAACCTGTTTCCCTCTTTGAATAGCAGGGAGGCTGTAACTTTATAATCAAATGTATGTTCTGTAGTTTGTAGGCTCATCTATGTCCAATATCTATACATAAAATACAGTTTTAAAGGGAGAGACGAGTGAGCACAGGTCTCTGCTGCTCGGAGTTTATTTAGACGTCCAAACACCAGTGCAGAGGGTGGTCGTGGTGCGTTCAGGGACCGCCTGTCGTCCATCTGTGAGTTATTTACAGGCTAATTGTTCCTCTGAGGTCAGAGCAGGAGGACGGCTAACAGGCCAGAGTCTAGACGGAGGGGCCAATTAAAGAGCTGAACCCTGTTTGGGGTCAAAAAGAGTCAGAAACAAGAGAGAAATGGAGAAGAGGGGCTGGATTTGACAGGTGTGGATTTGTTTAGAGTTTGTGTGTGATATTTGTTTAGTTATTGGTGTTTAATGTGGTTTTTAACAGCGGTTCGGATTGGTCAACTATTATGCCGCTTTGCAGCGGATATACTGAATGTTTTTTTTTCATTCTTTTTGGTCTTTATATTGCGTAAATCGGACCATAGGACCATAACGGCCTGATAAACGGTGTTATTAAGATGTACCAAGCTTCCAAATCATAGACCATAGCTTTAAGAACATAATTACACATGTGTCCATTCATAGTTTTGATACCTTCAGTGAGAATCTACAATGTAAATAGTGATGAAAATAAAGAAAACACATCGAATGAGAAGGTGTGTCCAAGCTTTTGGCCTGTGCTGTATATTGTTCTCTATAATGTAATTTATAGGGGTGGAAGAAAAAATCAATTCACATAAGTTTCGGGATTTTTTGTTTGACAATTCGATTTTTAAATCGATTTTTTTCCAAATGTAAATGCTTCATTTTAGTCAGTGTTAATAAGCCACTTTTATGGCCCTAGCACGCCTTGGCCCTACTCTACTCGGCCCTACTCGATTTGCAGCGTGTTTCCACTAGCCTGGTACCTCCTAAAACAAGCTAGTTTTAGTACCTACTCCACTCTGGTTCCAAGCGAGCTGAGTCGATACTAAAAGATGACATCACCAACTGCCAGCTACTGATTGGTCAGACAATGTCGTCCTCGATGAGTCATGGGCGCGACGACCTAGCACGCTAGCAGTAGCTACCATTAGCTTACCCTCATATGTCTTTTCTTTATAGCTGGATTGCTCTCGTCCTCGGCTTCATTCTGTTGTATAGCTTCCAAAACTCTCCTGTGCTTCTCAAGGGGTATTTCTTCTTACCACCTGCAGCCTTCTTCAGCTTTCCTTTTGGTTTGTGACAAAAAGTCACAGATTGTTGTGTCACGCTCAAAATGACGCCACGGCAGAGCCGCTCAGCGACACTGCACCCCGTTGGGCAGACAACTGGGGCTAATGGAAAAGCAGCACAAGGCGAGTAGAGTAGGGTAGGGCTAATGGAAAAGGGCCATTAAATGCAGTCCAGTCTTTTGAAGAGAGAGTATAAACAGCTGGTTAAAATATATTGCTGAATAAATCCTAAAAACAGACTCACATGTGATGTGTATTTTTCCTGATATAGTCTGTAGGCATCATCATTGTTCATCTTTTTCACTGGTGTTAAAAAAGCTAACTAAAGATTGCAAATCGTAGAATCGCAATTTAAATCGAATCGGTACCTAAAAAAATCGTAAAAACTCAAATTGTGAGAAAAGCATATCGTCCCAGCCCTAATAATAAATGTAATAAAAATGATTGTAAGGAATAATTGAAAGTAAAAATTAACATAAAGTGAGATACAGATAGAAGATATCAAATGCATATTATGTATTATTTTCATTAAATTAAAACATTTTCATTAAATCAGGCAGGCAGCCCTCCATAACCCCTGCTCGTGTTCAGGGTTAGAGACACACCTGCAGATCCACCTGTGGAGCCGCTCACACTCGCTCTGAGATGTTTCCTGTTTTCTCCTGTGAGTAAATCACTCCTCTCATGTCTGGATCTGCTCCGTCACCTCTGCAGCTGGATGACGAGGGTCCTCTTCAGAGCTCCCAACAGCTGGTTTGTGCATTCAGACACAAATTTGGCTCCTCGGTCTGAATCAGCTTTGGCCGTAAATCTCTTCAGGGAGGCTCGCTGGTTAGATCGTTTGGGTTCGAGTCGTCTTTGAGGATTATTTCAGCTTCTGTGAGCATGAGGAGGAAACTTCTCTCTCTCACTGTGGTCAGAATCTGGCTTTTTCATCCACTTGAAGGAAAGTACAACCTCTAAAACACAAAGTCCTCATCCTCTGCCGATCAAAACTGTTTAATATCACCTCGTTTGTTAGCTAAGGATGTGCCATGTTTCTATATTTCCTACCAAAATCTTAACCCACAGTAGTTTTAACAGAGTGTGGCTGCTGATGACTAACACAGAAAAGAAACATCAATGTTTACTGGACTTTTGTAAATAATGGGTCAACTTGTCCCCAGGATTCAATTGCTGTTTGTTTTATTTACTTACATCATTGATTTGTTTGCACTTCTCCCTTCATTTAGTCTCAAATATTTATTTCCAAACATGATGTACGTGTTTCCAAGGACAACACTGCCACCATAATTCTGTTTTTAAATTAAATTCTCAACTTTATTGTTTTGTTGTCTTCATTTCAGCTCAAAACGTTGTTTCCAAACTGTTTCAAAAGGAGAAAGTTGCAGCCATCATTTTGTTTTTCAATTAAATTCTTGATTTTTTGCACATTTGAGTCTCAAATATTTATTTCAAAACATGATATAGGTATTTCTAAGACAAGACTGCCACCATTATTCTGTTTTTCAACCAAATTCCCAATTTTTTTGTTAACTTTATCTTAATTTGAGCAGGAAAATTTGTTTCTAAACTGAGTGAACTTGTTCCAAATGAACAAAATTGCAGCCATCTTATTTTTTTACCGTACATTCTTGATTTGTTTGCACTTTTTTCTTCATTTAGTCTCCATAGCTTGTTTAAAAACTGGGTGAACTTGTGTCCAAGGATTAAATTGTTCTTTTTTTCACTTTAATTCTTGATTTTCTTTTTTTGTAATTTTATTTTTATCAGGGAGATCAAACCTTACATTTTAGATTTTTTTTTTGTCAAAATACATCAAACATGAATGAAGAATGTCAAACCAATTCATCAGATCTAAATTTGTCTCACACCAGAGAAAGAAGAAATACATTAATCAGCTGTTTAGTTTAGTTTGGTCTCTGTGAGCTGATGTTTTTATCCCACTTTGACCAAAAACCCTTTAATTTCTCTAAATGCATGTTGATAGAAAGTCAGTCTCTCCATGATTCCAAACCAGTCCTCCATTCTTCGAGCATGGGGTTGCAACCACTTTCTAATCAACTTCCCTCCACTAAGTAATATTTTCATTAGATATTTATCTGCTGTAGTTTGGATATTTTCTGCTATAGCACCCAAAAATAAAATATTGACATCAAATGAAACAGGGATTTGAAATGTTGTTTGTCCTTCATTTAGTCTGAGATATTTATTTCCAACTTGGTATACTTGTTTCCAAGGACAAACTGCAGGTATATTTTTTTTAATGAAGTTTTAAAAAATTTTTGGTACTTTTATTTTCATTTCAGCTCAAAAAATTGTTTCCAAACTGGGTTAAATTGTTCCAAAAGGACAAAATTGCAGCCATCTTCTTTTTTTACTTACATTCTTGATTTGTTTGCACTTTTTTTCATCACTTTGTCTCAAAAATGTGATCCAAACTGGACGAACTTTTTCCAAATGACAAAATTGCAGCCATCATTTTTAAAAAAACTTTTTTTTAATACTTTTTCCTTCCTTTAGTCTCAAATATGTATTTCCAAACATGATGTTCTTGTTCCCAAGAACAAAAACTACAGCCATTGTTCTGTTTTTCAATGATATTCTCAATTTTTTGGTGATATTTCCTTCATTTAGTCTCAGATATTTATTTTCAAACATAATTAACGTGGTTGCAAGCACAAAACTGCAGCCATCATTCTGTTTCTCAAATATATTCCCAATTTTTTGTACTTTTATCTTCATTTCGGCTCAAAACCTTGTTTCCAAACTGTGTCGGTATCTTTTAAAACACCAAAATCATCACCCTTTAAATATTTTCTGTGTTTATATTTGTTACCCTGTTTGCGATAAAGACCACACTAATATTCTATATTATTCTAATTAGACATTGTTGTGTCCTTAAACTCTGACTCGACCACATGCAGTGGAAACTAATCAGAAACACACGAGCAGATGCTGACTGAGCAGAATTTCTGAATCTAAACAAATCCTTAAAAAAACAAACATCTTTTGAGATTAATGTTCGACCTGCAGGAATAATTCTAACCAATCAGAGTTAAACTCGCTCATATGTCGAGATAATTTAACCCGTTAAAGCCCGGCTGCAGTTTGACTCGTGTGCCAGCGCCACGTGAGGCCGCGGCGTTGCTAACACTCGACCCTCAGACGTGGTTGGTTTTTCCGTTGTGTTTTATTGGCCGTCACGCTGCACTGACAGGCCCGTAAACAGCTAATGGCCTCATTTCTGCTAATTGTCACCACAGTGGAGTCCGCTGAGCTCACCAGCAGCTTTAACACGACTCTAAACGTGTTTCTGTCCTCGTTCCAGGAGGGGAAGTCCAAAAACCAGAGACCGAGAGGGAGGAGGGAAGACCTGATGCTGCAGAAGACAAATCCATAAAGATAAATCATCTGCTTTGAAGGCTCCATCACCTTCTTCACATCCCTTCTAAACAGCCTGAGGAGGGTTCGATTCCCGCTCTGACCCGGCCATGCCTCCCTCCTTCCTCCTCGTCCTCCTCCTGGCTGCTCCTGCCCTTATGACTCCGCCCACCTCCCGCGAGTTAGAGGTGATTGGACAAAGGACGCCCAGGGACACCAAGCAGGACTCCATCAAGGTGAGTCTTTGGAAAGTAAGACACTTCTGTAGGTACCAGATCTGTCCCCCCGGCCTGCACCTGCTGATGACGTCACATATCTACGACATCACAAACTACACTACGCCAGATAGGTTTATATCTGTGTGATGATGTGATGCATTAAGTCTGTATTGCATTGCATCTATTACTGATATTAGGTCAAATCTATTTATGCTGTAATTATGTCTGAATGCTCTTGGACAATGAAACAACACAATATTCAAATAAGTAACTGTCACAACATCCTCCTAATTGCAGGTATTGTAATAAACTTTCCATATGTAAGTATTAATAGAAATTACACAAATAATTGTTTATTTTAATGCTGAATACTTTAGTCACACTTTTGGACAAAAAAAATACTGAAATCTACATCAAATGATCAGCTGGTTGCCCATATCCCTTATAATAAGCAGACCTGGCAACTATGGCACCTGTGTAGTCGGGCATGTTCCACATGTGTGAGTGTGTTTGGGGGTGTGCTGGATTGATTCCTGCGGGCGTAATAACCAGGAAACGGGATGAGGAAAGGACAAACTACCAACCACACTCGTGTCTGCTTTGTAGAGGCAGCTGGGTGATAATCATGTGGGATTCACACAAGCAGAAGAGCCAAGTCACTTTAATGAGCGGACTTGGCAACACAATAACTGTTGTCTCAATGTTGTCCCTCACGCTTTCTGCTTCCTACACAGCTGTAGTCATAATCTTTGTTCTAGTAGATACACAATAATAAAACACTGAAATCAGGCACATTTTAAGGGACAGCTTGAACCGGGGGACAGGTCATCCAAAACAGGGACTGTCCTCTGGAATCATGACGTCTGGTCACCAGACTGTTGACGCTAATGTTAGCAGCTAACTAGCCAGTTAGCTTATCGAGACAACTGTCCCTCTTCATCAGAAATTAAATCAGCCACGACGCGCTTCCTTTTCAGCTATTTATGCATCGCCGTTGTTCTGCCATGGCAGGAAAGTTCAGAAAGCCTTGCAGATGTTTCATTGCACATTCTTCTCTTATTTTAGTAAAATGCTCCTAAACTTTGAGCTCCGCCTGGACAGAAAGGCTGACAAGACAGCAGATGGCACAGCGGCAGTTTTGAGAGAAAACAACAAAAATTAAATTAGTTGTGGACCATTCTGATCGTCAACTTAGTCACAACTGGTCGACTAATCGTGGCAGCCCTAGTATACAGGCACACTTCATTAGGAATTTTATATCGTTCGTTATTCCTGTTCATCTCCCGGCGTCTCCTTTCCTTCCCTGTTGCTGGGTGATGCTAGTGTGGGATCCTGCCAATGAGAAAGCGGAAACTTCATCACAGCCAATAGGGATGTCGGGATGTGCAACGTCATCAGCAGACACAGGCCAGGGGCCGATCTGGTACTTACACTAACGTGCCTTGATTCAAGACGTAGTGTTCACTGGAGGAGAGGCTAACATTAGCATTGTTAGCGTTGCCTGCCACTGGTTCTGCAGGTTAACATCTACGAGTCCATGGCTAATAATACTGTGATGTCTTTCCTTCTTCCCTCTTCCCAAATCCAAAGTAAATGGATCACAGCTTATAGTTTCTTTCTTCTCTCAATAGTCAATAAGATCAACTCGAACTTTACGCGGTCTGGTTGTTGCAGGTGGTGATCTCAGAGGGCTGCACTTCTCACGGAGATTCGACCAACAGCCAAGGAGGTAAACGGTTCACCTTAAACATCCTGGACCAGACCAACGTCTCCTCAGCTCCAGCGGCCTAAATCAGTTCCTTCATTTTCCAGGTAAAGAAGTCGATCTGGCCCCCGGCTCCCCCCTCGTCCTCACCCATCAGATCAAGCTGGTCCCGTCCGGCTCCGGTTCGGGGTCTTGTGGCTGTGAGGCGGACTTCGCCGCCCTGAGGGAGCGTCTGGAGCGCCTGGAGAGGGAGGTGTCGTCTCTGAGGGAGAAGTGTGGAGGAGCTGAGGGCGGGTGCTGCACCTCCAAGGAGAGCAAAGGTACAATGACAACAGCTGAGAGGAGCTTCAAAAACATGTTTGGGAGAGGTCAATAAATTCAGGAATACCTAATATGTTTAAAAAAAAAAAGTAAGTCTTAAATAAAGAAAAACCTGCACAAAAAAGTTGTATTCTAAGTAATTAGATATATCACAATTATTATTTTAAATACTGAACCACTTACTAATATGATGAGTTATTTATATAAAACTTTTTTTTCCATCAAAAACAGTTTTGTGTGTCAAAAACGGTATCATCTATTTTGAGTTTTTTTTAGTGCTACTTTATTTGCAAACATTTTTGCCTTTTCTGATGGATTTTGTCCTAAATATTTGTGTTTTTTATGTCATCATATTATCAAATATTAACTGTTTAAACCTTTAAAGGGACTGTGAGGAGTTTCTAATTACAAAAAAGTCTCACTTTTAGATATATGCCTGATGGAAATACACACTTTAAGATGAGTTTTATAGCATCAAAATAGGTTAGCTATAAATGCTATTCCTTAGCCTTCCAGTCGGGTTGGTCAGAGCTGGACTGGCCTGGATACTCAACTTCAGGAACAAGACAATTAAAACTAGAGCAAATTTATATTATTCAGACACGTCTTAGAGCACCGGGCTGTAAGTAGAGGTATATAGCCGGCTACAAAACTACGATACTAAGTTTTCCAAAAATTGCTTGTTGTCACACATCAAAAACTACCACTACGTAAATAGAAAGATCGTATCAAGCTTGCAATTGAGCTCACAAATTGCTCGAGTCTGAGTGTTGACAGCCCCACACATTCCTTCAGTCACAGTCAAGTGCTGCCATTGTCTTTTTAACTGTGTGATAAATCAGGAAACTGCTAACTCCAAGCAGCAAGAAACCTGTTATCATAAATCCAATCATGTTCCATCTTCCACGTCCTCGATGGACAGAATCGACAGGCCCACTTCTCCCAGGAGTTCATCATGTACCCAGCCGGGAAAGTACCATCAGGACAGGCGGGTTCTCCTTTACCCGCTCTTCTTGTTGAGAAAATTTGGTCGATGGCGTTGAGAGACCGACTGATTAATTCCATAATTTTAGGTTTCGGAAAGAAATGCAGAGAGAGGCTGCAATAGACACAGACAGCACAGCAGGGCAGATAAGGGCAGGGAGCACTTGTTCATAAAATATCCTTGAAATGACTGATGACTTGAACCAAACAGTTGAGCTGATAGTTAAAGGGTTAAGTTGGAAGGGGAAAACCGAAGTGGCGTAAAAGACAATTGTTTCCAGCCACCACATTTATCAACAGCAGATGGTTTGACCACACATTTCCCTGATCAGTCGTTGGAGATTGTTTAATAAGTTTATTACACCTAAATCTCCTTCAGTTTCCACCAGGCTGATAAATGAAGACAAGCACGTCTGCAAAACAACCTCAGAATGATCCACAGCTGACGTTTCCTTCCTTTAATATTTGTCATCAAATAAATCAGCTGCAGTTTCACGTCTGTCTCCGTCTTCATCTCCCTGCTGCGACTCGTTATCGCCTCATCCATTTCAGCCATCCAAACACGTGAATGTGTCCGCAATGGAGCCAGCGTGTATTACTTCACCGGTCAGCCTGATGCCGACTGACTCATCTCCATGACAAACAGATCAACTATTTCATTTTCATTTTCATTTTCACAATTGTGTTTTTATTGGGAACAGTCTCACCCGTTAGCCAGACATACCCCTTTTATTTATTCTCACTGGATCGACAAAGACAAACAAGAAACAGACAAACTCATAAACAACGTCATTAAAACGGATCAAGCAGATTAAAGCTGACTGATCCACAGTGTCCCTCCTGAAGTTCACAGAGCTGCAGAAGAAAAACTTTTCCTGTTTCTCCCATTCATCTCAGTCTCAGTGTTACTTTGCATTAAAGGGACTGTGAGGAGTTTCTAAGTAATTACAAAAAAGTCTCCCTTTTAGATATATGCCTGATGGAAATACACACTTTAAGATGAGTTTAATAGCATCAAAATAGGTTATCTACAAATGCTATTCCTTAGCGTCTTGGTCCGGTTGGGTCAGACAGGGCTGGACTGGCCTGGATACTCAACTTCAGGAACAAGACAATTGAAACTAGAGCAAATTTATATTATTCAGACACGTCTTAGAGCACCGGGCTGTTAGTAGCCATATATAGCCAGCTACAAAACTATGATACTAAGCTTTCCAAAAATTGCTTGTTGTCACACATCAAAAACTACCACTACGTAACTAGAAAGAGATACATTACCTCGTCGCTTTGCATCCTGTAAGTTGTTGAAAAAAGAAGTTGTAAAGCAATGCAGAGTTCTGAGGAAGGTCCGAGCTGCATTCATTAGCATCACAACAAGCACACTCTTTGGCTGTGGTTGTGTTGTGGTGCGTTCTAGTTGTAGTCAGAAGTAGGAATTTCCAAGTTCCGAGTAGGAAACTGCAGCTGTAACGACCCCCGAAGTCGGAATTTCCTACTTGGAACTCGGTGAAACCTCGCCACCCCCGAGTTGACAATGGAAGATGGATGCCCCCAGTGTGAACAGTTATTTAGCTCCTGTAATCATCCATTTATTTGCACTTCTGACTGGGGTGTGTCGCTCTAGATCAGCTGTATACATAGTATTGTTAGACTTATATTTACAAAAATGCTGCCATAGTGATAATCACATTCTTCATGTGATATTTGTGAACAACAACGCAGGGCGTGCTAACAACAGCTAACAATAGCCTGGTAAATCGGCATGTTTTTTTCCATGTCGGAGATGATGTCACTCCCAGTTCCGTGGTTAGTGGAACGCAGCATTACGACAGTCGCTGCGCGTGCTCATGGGTAGCAGAGTCTTTGTGTCGCCGGCAATAGATTCTCCTCACAGTCCCTTTAATATTGATTTTATGTAATGAATGGCTAGTTTAGAAGAGGAACTGGGCTGAAATTATATTAACCACTGATAAAAATGATTTTAAACTATTTTTTTTGTTTATTAGTAGTGTTAAAAAAGGATTAAAATCAAATTTTAGTTTATTGCAAAGTCTGAAGGAATAATCCTGTTCACTGGGCAACTTCCAGAATAGAAAATGTATTGCAAGCATACGGTCAAAAACCTTTTCAAGAAGATCTTTTTATACGCTTGAGAAAAAGTCTTTGACCGAAACGTTGCAATAAATTTTCTATTCTGGAGTTTGTCAAGTAAGAGGGATTTTTTCTTCAGATTTTGACTTCATTGTCTTTGTCAGATGCACATGCCGGAGTAGTATACGAAGATTTTTGCTGTTTCTGAGTTTATTGCAAAGTAAAAAAAAATGAAGCAAAATAAAGTGATTTCCCTTCAGCTCCAGTAGAAGCACAAAGGTTTGAATAATAAACCCCCATTGCAATAACTCATTGCTGTACAAGAAAGCTCTAATTCACTCACCTGATGCAGTCAGCTGCCAATTAGCCAATCACATGGCAGTGCATTAAGGTATATCGACAAGGTCAAGACGTTTTGCTGAAGTTCAAAACAAGCATCAGAATGAAGAAGAGGGTGATATGATTGACTCTAAACTAGGGCTGAACGATTTGAGAAAATAATCTAATTGTGATTTTTATAGTTAAAAAAAAAGAAGAGAGGGGAAGAACAGAAGCAAATGGGTATGAAATTGTAAAAGCTGGGTAAAAATGGTATGAAAGCAGAAAAAGGTTAATAAATAGGTGCAAAATAGGTATGAAATTGCCAAAAAAAAAAAAAGGGGGAAAAATTGGCAAAAAAAAAAAAATCCAAAAGTGGCCTAGGAAAATTGATTATGGCAGCAAAATTGGGAATAAATTTTGAAATTAAATTTCACAAACTATGTAAAAATTCCAAAAATGGTTCTGACAGTGGCCAAAAAAAGATGAATGGGGGCAAAATAGGCATAAAGTTGTAAAAACAGGGTTAAAAAAGGTAAAAATGGTCCAAAAGTGGGAAAAAAGTAAAATAAAAATAGATGTAAAAATAGGCATGAAATTGTAAAAAACTACATCACAATGCCAAAATGTTCAACATATTTTGGGCTAAAAATATTGATTGCGATTTAATCTAATTTCCAATTAATTGCTTAGCCCCACTCTAAACATTGCATGTTCGTTGGTGCCAGATGGTCTGGTTGATCAGAAACAATACACAACCATCTATAAGGTTACAGAGAATGGTCTGAGAAAGAGATAATATCCAGTATCCAGCGCACTCTGGGGGAAAATTGCTTGTTGATGCAAGAGGAGAATAGCCAGAGTAGTTGGCAGTCGTAACATCTCATTACGACTAAGGTATTAAGAAGATCGTCTGATTAAGATTTCACAGTATAAATGTCAAGACCATACAATTTCTTACTGCACCATTAAAAGTTTTTTTTTTTCCTTCTCAAGATAATCAAAAGAAAGGAAGAAAGTTAGAAGACAGAGCAGCAAAGGAAAGAAGGAGAAAGAATAAAAGAGTGCTTTATGGGATTAACTGGTATCTAAAGAATTAAAGAGTCCCATTTCTTGTGGAAAATATTCATATAACATCTGACAGAATATCTGATTCTTTCCAGTCTCAAAAAGGACATCACTTCTCCAAGCCAGTGAACACTGGAGAGAGTTATAGTAGATTTCCATTATTAAAGAACGTGACGTGTTGGTACTTCATCACCAAAATCTAATCATTTTTAAGGCTATTGTCAACATGTCCTGAAAATTTCAGCAAAATCGGTCCAGTCGTTTTTGTGAAATCTTGCCAATGCACCAGCAAAAGCATAACCTCCTTGGCGGTGGTATTAATCCTAGCATGTTAGAGACACATCTTTTACTCTCTGTTTAAACAAGAACTGATTTACTGGAGTAACATTGGATGAGAAGCAATGATATGTAAACAAATGTTGAAGCTTCATGTTTATGGGACATACCATTAATAAATAATCCCCCCCTGAGCCCTGTGCAGGAGTAAAATGCTCCGAATGATCCTGATGAAGTGTAAACATAAATTTAAACCAGCAGAGCTCAGATATGACTAACTCTGCTCTGTGTATCTTTAACTCTCTGCCCAGAGTGATCTAAGAGTCGACCTCCTCCCACAGTCCGATAAAAACACACACACACACACACAGGGATAATTATTGCCTTAAACACTCATCCGAACAGATCAGACCTCCTCCCCCCAACATCCAAACCACCCAAACTCTACAGCCGGACCATGGATGGAAAATATTTAGCTCAGGGCGTGTCCCTGAGTTTTAGAGATTACTCTAACTTTTTCTCTCAGAGTTGGTGGAGTTTGTGCTGTTTAAAGGCAGATAAACAATCACTCAGTCAGAAACTATGTAAATAGCCAGATCAACACCACCAGGAGTCAAGGCAAGGCACACCGTGGCTCACTTGATCTTTGACCTTGTGCTCCCAAATTCAATCAGTTCATCATCGAGTCAGAGAGAAATTTTGTTTGAAAGTGTTTCCTCAGAGAATCACTCAAAGTAGTCTGAAGGTCCTGGTTTCACAGCAAAGCAAAGGATGGCCGAGACTCGAAAAAAGGATGGTCAAGAGACTTGAAAGCAAAGGATGGCTGAGACACTTGGAAGAAAAGGATGGCCAAGAAACTCGAAAGTAAAGGCTGTCCGAGAGACTCCAAAGCAAAGGATGGCCTAGAGACTTATAAGCAGAGGATGGTCTAGAGACTCCAAAGCAAAGGATGGCCGAGAGACTCCAAAGCAAAGGATGGTCGAGAGACTCCAAAGCAAAGGATGGTCGAGAGACTGGAAAGCAAAGAATGGCCAAGAGACTCCAAAGCAAAGGATGGTCTAGAGACTCCAAAGCAAAGGATGGTCAAGAGACTGGAATGCAAAAGATGGTCAAAAGACACGAGAAAAAAAAAGAATGGCCGAGAGACTGGAAAGCAAAGGATGGTTGAAAGATTCAAATGCAAAGGATGGTCAAGAGACTCGAGAAAAAACAAATGACGGCCGAGAGACTCCAAAGCAAAGGATAGCCAAGAGACTCCAGAGCAAAGGATGGCCAAGAGACTCCAAAACAAAAGATGGCCGAGAGACTCCAAAGCAAAAGATGGCCGAGAGACTCCAAAGCAAAAGATGGCCGAGAGACTCCAAAGCAAAGGATGGTCAAGAGACTGGAATGCAAAGATGGCCAAGAGACTCCAAAGCAAAAGATGGTCGAGAGACTCCAAAGCAAAGGATGGTCGAGAGACTGGAAAGCAAAGAATGGCCAAGAGACTCCAAAGCAAAGCATGGTCTAGAGACTCCAAAGCAAAGGATGGTCAAGAGCCTGGAAAGCAAAGAATGGCCAAGAGACTCCAAAGCAAAGGATGGTCTAGAGACTCCAAAGCAAAGGATGGTCAAGAGACTCAAAAGCAAAAGATGGTCAAAAGACACGAGAAAAAAAAAGAATGGCCGAGAGACTGGAAAGCAAAGGATGGTTGAAAGATTCAAATGCAAAGGATGGTCAAGAGACTCGAGAAAAAACAAATGACGGCCGAGAGACTCCAAAGCAAAGGATAGCCAAGAGACTCCAGAGCAAAGGATGGCCAAGAGACTCCAAAACAAAAGATGGCCGAGAGACTCCAAAGCAAAGGATGGTCAAGAGACTGAAAAGCAAAGAATGGCCAAGAGACTCCAAAGCAAAGGATGGTCAAAAAACTCGAAGGCAAGGAATAGCTTAGAGTTGAAAGCAAAGGATGGCCGCGAGACTGGAAAGCAAAGAATGGTCAAGAGACTTCAAAGCAAAAGATGGCCAAGGGACTCAAAAGCAAAGGATGGCCAAGAGACTCGAAGGCAAGGAATAGCTTAGAGTTGAAAGCAAAGGATGGTCAAGAGTCCCGGGGAAATCCTGCATCAGGTGTTTAAAGGCCTTCAAGACCAAACACAGGATCCAGATCCTCTCTTTTTTTTTGTCTCTGTAGCTTTGTAAAAAAAAATTCTAGTATTTTATTTGTTAAATTGTAACATAAACATTGATACAAGACAGAAAACAGAGACCAAAAAAAAACAAACAAAAGAGAAATAAATAGGAAAAGACAGAAAAATGGTAGCCATAAACAAACAGGGAAGGGTTTAACAGTTTGTGGTTGGTGTAAAGCGCAAATGGGGAGGACATCAAGTAAACAAGAGCAGAGGAATAAAAAATAAATAAAAAGCAAAACAAAAATAAATTTGTCGTTGACATTAGTCTCTGTATCTTTAAAGGCCCTGATGATGGCATCCTGATGTTCTTTCTGTTTATTATTTTCTGTTTGTTTCTTCATAACCTAAAGGACGCTCCCCACATGAAAGAAAACCCTCAGACATGTCCGAATGTGTTAAAAGGATCTTTGATCAGTGCTGTAAACTCTTTATTAAAAACACATCCATCTGCTGCTCAACACATGTGACAAAACAATGTTTAAATCAAGGGTAGATACAAAGTTTGTCTTGAAAATCCTAAAAAACAGAAAGTGATGCAGAAACACACACGGAAAAAATCTGTGCAGAATGTGATGTTTTTTTTTAATAGTTTCACGAACTTTGACTTTAATCATTTTATTTTCTCTTAAAGTTCAACATGAACTAATAACAGATAACTTTTAAATGTTTTAACAGGGAGTAATCATGTACAGCTATGATTTAAGGACATTATTAATGTTTACCTAATTATATTTATGATGTAGTTCAACTGCGTAATTTGACTAATCAGGACTACATTATGCACAAATTGGAATAGGTGATCAAATACTATATCGTTAAAGAACTAACTTTTAAATATCTTTTATGAGGCATTAAACTATTAAATGCAGTATTAGTAAAAACTGTATTCGAAATCATTGATTAAGGTAATATAATTGTGTTTTTTTGTTGCATTAAAATAAACTTAATCTGCTTTAGTAATGTGTCATGCTCATTAAATTGGGATTTTTTTATTGTGTTTGACTTAAATTATATCAATGTTGGAATAATCCTCTTATTGAAGCTTTAGTCCAATAATAAAGCTGCCAATGTGTTTGACTTGACTGACGCGCTGTCATATTAACTTAATACTAAACCATTACTTCAATAAAGTTCTTCAAGCTTGACTCAGTTTGTGACATAACATGATCCATTTATTGCAGCACCATGTCGTAAATTCAGCTTCAAATGGTCCGTTTATTTGAGAAGAGGTACAAGCAAACCATGAAGCCGGGATCTCTTCACACCGACTATTTTTTTGTGTTTTATTGCGGTGAAAAACCATTTGTCCTTCCCCGGTCAAACACAGGTATAAAATGACAAATCACATAGTGATATATCTTTGCCCTAAGCAATACAACAGCGACACCCAGTGGCACAAAATAAGAATGATGCATAACTTGACCCAATACATGAATATGGCTCTTGCACCTCTTTTGAAGCTTTATATTTGGTATTTTTTGATTATTTGTTTATTTTTTTCTCATTGATTCTGCCCAAAATTACGTAACAGTTGGTCCCTCTTGGTAATGAAAGTTGCCCGCCCTGATCTTCAGAGTTGATCGAGTTATATTTGTTGAATTCAGACGTTTCTCTTCACCTTCTGGAATAAAAACTCTCAAACTTATTTGTGTTTTCCTCCCTCTCTGTCTCAGGTGCAGGCTGTGCCATCAAACCTGAGTGTCCGAACGAGTGCAGCGATCAGGGCCGCTGCGTGGACGGAAAGTGCGTCTGCTTCCCGGGTTTCAGCGGACCGGACTGCAGCCAGTCCGACTGTCCCGGGAACTGCAACAGCAGGGGGCGCTGCCTGAACGGGCAGTGCGTGTGTGACCCGGGTTTCACCGGTCCTGACTGCTCAGAGACAGCCTGCCCAGACAACTGCAACAACAGGGGGCGCTGCGTGAACGGCAAATGCGTGTGCGAGAGCGGCTACTCCGGGTCGGACTGCTCCGAGTCGGCCTGTCCCGGGAACTGCAACAACAGGGGGCGCTGCGTGGATGGAGAGTGCGTCTGTGACGAGGGCTTCGGCGGGCCGGATTGCTCTGAGATTATCTGTCCCAACGACTGCTACGATCGGGGGAAGTGCGTGAACGGGCAGTGTGTGTGCGACGAGGGATTCTCCGGCGACGACTGCTCAGGGACAACCTGCCCCGGGAACTGCAACAACAGGGGGCGCTGCGTGAACGGGAAGTGCGTCTGCGATGACGGGTTCACCGGTGAAGACTGCTCGCAGAAAGCTTGTCCTAACAACTGCAGCAACAAAGGGAAGTGTGTGAACGGGAAATGTGTGTGTGACGTGGGCTTCGCCGGGGCGGACTGCAGCGCCAAAGGATGTCCCAACAACTGCAGCAACAAAGGGCGGTGCGTGAAAGGGCGGTGCGTCTGCAGGCGAGGGTTCACCGGGCCGGACTGCAGCCAGTGTGAGGAGGGGATGACGGGACCGAACTGTGATACAGGTGAGCTGAAAACCACAGATTCATCCAAGGTTTAAAGGTTAGATACGCCAACTTTTGTTTTGTTTTCATGTCTTGTCTCACTCCTGAGCCCATATCTGCGGTCGAATTGTCACCTCCTAAGCCCTTTCCTGACCACTTTTCCTTAGCCCTGATAGAAACATCATGAGGTTTAGGAAAGGAGATATCAGAAGGACTTAGGAAAGGAAAACTGGCGTGCAGAGAGAATTCGACTACACTTTCACTACGCTACGTCATCATGTGACGGCGCATGTTACTGCGGTAGTGAAACTACAATTTTCTGAAGATGGACTACAAAAGGCTCATCTTAGAAGAGCTCGTGTTTCATGACAATGTTGTTCCCTTAGACAATTTGAACATTAACAACCCGGTAAAAATGAGGTCTGCATAACCAATGTTGAAGTGAGGATTGAAATAAATCTGTCCTCTCATTATCAACATGAACACCAATCAGTGCATGAAAATACGACGAGTCTGTGAGACGGTCGTGGGGTTTAAGATTGATCTGTCACCAGCTCACACTAGAAGATAATCTTCTTGGCCAAACGTCAGGCCGATTTTGGTCCTCGACCAGATTTCTTCCCCACGGTGTGAGCCAGGCATAACCTGTTGTGCAAGTACTGTTTATTTTTTAATGTGTAAAATGAATGACTAAAGAAACTGATATGATTTAGTTGTTTGACAGCAATATTCAAAACTTTTCATTTATATTTGAGAGAACTACCTCTGTAGTTAAAACAAGGTATTGTTGTAATGGGTATTGCTTAATGTTTAAAATAATATAAGATCGGAACATTGAAGGTGTTTGCTGTCAGTTATAAAACAAATCGGTATCAGCAGGTCAGACTTTTTAAAGATCGGTAATCTGCCAGAAAATTGTCTTCAGTGCACCCGTAGTTGTGCCTGGTTTCTCACCACTCCACCACTTAACGGGTTTGGATGTCTGAACATGTCTCCGTCTTTCTGCCCAGCCTTTATTGAGGGCTCAGGTCTTTATTTCTGTCCCCACAGGCTGCTGACGGTCTGGGCAGATGTTGAGCTGAAGCGTCGTGTATATGTTGACATAATGAGTTAGTGAGAGGAGGATGGAGGTGTTAAATGTTTACAGGCCGTCAGAATGTTTGGCTTTAAATCCAAACTGTTTGTTGAATCCATCATACTGAGGACATCTTAGTTACCTCATCCATCTTCTCCAGAAACCCTGATTATAAATCACTGATGATGATTTAATTCATCATTACTAACACGCTGGCAGGGGTGATTTTGTTGACTAAATATTTTTGTCATAGTTTCTCTCAATCTTTTTTTCCCTGACGAATAACAGACAGTACCGAATTAAAAACAAGTGCACATGGACAAAAACTGAGCCTAAATGAACACATACCGTCCTGCTCAGTATTATTGGCACCCTTCATTATTTTCATTGCTTTAACAATATCTTCAGAAATAAATTGAAATGTACCAAATTTATGTCATCAGGATCTTTTAATTGAAGGTCCAAAATACTTTAACAAAAAAAAAAAAACATTTTTACATGTTACATATTGTAATTTCAAAGAGGGAACTGAAAAAAAGCATATTCAGCAATAATGGCACCCCTCTTCAATATTTTGTTGCACACCCTTTGGCACTGATGACGGCCTCCAAATGTTTCTTGTAGCCATCTATAAGCTTCTTGCACTTCTCAGCTGGTATTTTCTCCCACTCTTCCTTTACAAATAGTTCAAACTCTTGAACATTTGCAGGTTTCTTTCCCCCAATGGCAGATTTAAGCCATGCCGAAGATTTTCAATCAGATTGAGATCAGGACTCATTGCTGGCCATTTTAAAACAGGCCATTTTTTTCCTTTTCAACCATTCCTGCGTGCTTTTGGATGTGTGCTTTGGGTCTTTGTCTTGCTGGAGGGCCCACGATCTTCAACTCAAACCAAGTGTTCTTACACTGGGTCGGACATTTTGTCTAAAATTTCTTGATGATTCTCTGATTTCATGATTCCTGTGATACGGTCAAGGCCTCCAGTACCCGGTGCAGCAAAGCAGCCCCAAACCATTATGGAACCTCCACTTTGCTTAATTGTTGGTCAGGTGTTCTTTTCCTTGTAGGCTTTCAGGAGGTGGCACTTAAAACTGCCTATTCTAAATATGACTGCATGATCATAGTAGCTAATTAAGTATAATTTACAAACCTTAATATGTGAACATTACTTCTGCCAAGTTTGAGTCTGATAAAGTGATGCAGAGCAAAGTTAGAGAGGTTTGCAAAGAAACTGTGCTGTCATATTGTGTACTTAAACTTCATGGGTGCCAACAATGATGAGCAGAACTGTATTTTCATTACCACCCTTGATTGATGGAGGCGATGTAAGGCCTCACATCAGACAGGAGTGTTTCTGAGCGTTAACACTCCCACCTGTGAGTCTGCAGCAGTGTGAGGGTGTTTAATGACCCACACATCTGCATCCTGCTGCTCCGTTAATGAAACAGTTTCCCTCACAGGGATCAACGCAGCCTGAACCGGCTCCAGAAAATGAGCTGACATGCTACAGAGGCAGGGACACGAGGCAGTGTTAAGGTGACAGCACTTTTTAGTTTAATTTAGGGCTGGATCCACACAGAATTGATTGCTCCTGCTAATAGTGCTGTTATTTGCGCAGAATTAGCTCATGCAAGCTGCCCTGTTTTAGGGCCTTGTCCTCAAAAAAATTTGCTCTAATCATAACACGCCCACACAGTTTGGCATCTGAGTGCACATTTCACCTCTTATTGCAAAATAAATGCAGGAAATACAACTCGAATGAACAAAAAGTGGTCAAAGGGGTCATAGGTGTTTTTAAAAGACTGTATTTAGACAAATTATTTGCGTTTACTTAAAAATGGTGGAATGGTCGCAGAGAAGAACACAGTCGGCTATATTACTGTCATCCGCAAGGATCACTACCTTGCAACTGCTATCTGCAAATGATTGCTTTGTCACTTCAATCAAAAAGTGATACTCTCCTCCGATAAATCCTTTTTGTGCACGCCTGCCACGGTGCTTTCACCTGGCTACAATCACTGCTGTCATGATTACCAGAGAGTGCTGGCATGACAGTCCTTATAAAGGCTCTGCTCCACAGTTACTAGCAACTTAGTGCAATTTGCAATCATTTTGAGTGAGAGAGGGAGAAAGAGAAATTGATTGACATATTTAATACACGGGTCTTGGTGGCGGTAAATTGCACCACTTTACTGCCTGTGTCAATGAGCGCTGGTCTTGAGGATTAGGTGGTATTTGCAGTGAGGCTCACTTGCATAAGAAGGAAGCAATTTTTGCTAATTTACATGCATGCAAATTGAACCGGTGCAGCGAGGAGCAGCAGTGCAGTTTAAGTTCAGTTTGCGTGCATTTCACCTTTGCGTATGCTTTGTGGATTGCACGCTATTTTTCCTGTTATTTGCACAGGTTTAGCAAAAGCAGTGCAATGCTTTTGAGGATCTGGTTCTTAATCATTTTGGCTAAAATGTATCAGTTTAAGTCAATGAAATCTACTGGAAATTTAGCCGACTAAAATCTGTATTAGGGATGGAAATGATCAAATTTATCTATTCCAATGTTATCAACAATCCTGCCAATTGATCCAATTCTTTAACAATTCCCTTGTTGATTCCTGTAGATTTTCAGTGTCAACAATGTCAAACACATGTCACAGCATAGATAACTGCTTCTGCAAAGTGTTTCCACTCACTTAAGGTTGTGCAGTAGACGCCTTTTGTAAAAAATTAAGCAACAATTCTGACGCTTCTGAACCCTGTCAGTCGAAAGAATTGATAAGGGAATTTATTAGCAAAAAGACTCATGATATTGATTCTTTGATGGAGCTGTTAACAATTCTCAACTGGAATTAGTTTTTGATTCCCATCCCTGTATCTGAAGTGTAAAGGGTAAGGCATTTTTATGTTTCCTTGAATTTCTGAAGTCCTGTTTTCCTCTTGGATAAAATCGAACATCTAATAACCTTTTATTGAATGTTAGTAAAGTCTGAACGTCTAAATTACTTAGGGCTGTCAAGAAATTAAAATCATTAATCACATTAACCACAGGGTTGCTGTGGATTCGTTTTGATTAATCATGATTAAGTACAATTTATTTTAAGCTATATTTATCACATGAGGTTGGTTTGTTGCCAGCTGGACGACGTGTTGGTGAAAAGAAAACTCCTTCCTGCATAGTGTGCAAATAACAGTTTGTCTGTCCACTGATCTGTTTTGCATTTTTTTGTATTCAAAGATGTGACAAGATAGAGTTCATAATTCATCTACATATTTAAATTTCTAAATAATGTTATTTATTTTATTTTAACAGAATTGACAGTAGTTTTGCCCACTATTTTATTTTGCACTTAAAAGTTGCAGAGTAGAAAAACAAAAAATAGGCTTATGAGAAGAATATTGTTGCTTTCCTCTCACAGTTACCTGTTAACAACTTTTTAAAAGTTGTTCTATCTGTACTATAACCTACCTTATTATTGCTTTCATCAACAGGAAGCACAAGATAAAGAGTGACTGTTTAAAGGAGACATATCATGCTTGTTTCTCCTTTTCACTATGCCAGACTAGGATGCCTGTAAAGCATTTCTGCCCTCAGTACAAGTCATTTAGTTCCTTCATTTCCCCACAATAGTGTTCTCAAAATCTTCATTTTTGGCCATTATCAAGCTCTCGTTGAAACACGAGGATCTCAGGATGACCTAGAGTTACCTCGCAATGTCACAGCCTTTTGTGCTCTGATTGGTCAATTCTATCAGGGGTAGAGCCAGCCTGTCCTTCTTCTTCTACTGTATTTTCCGGCAGGCTCAAAGCAGCGAGCGCGTATTGAGTCCCCCTACAGGCCAGAGCTGGTAATGAGTGAATGTCAGCTAGGGATCTATATACCCCTGCTGGTGGATGTGTTCCTCGGTGACGGTTTTGTGGTTAACTGACATCACAGAGGAGGAAGTGTTTTATCAGATTACTCCAATAAAAGAAATGTAGCTTGTGTCGTCACGACGATTTAAATCTCGTTATCTCGCAATGACCTATTTTCAGAGGCATCAAATCTCGTTCTAGGATATCAGAAAAAATATAGTATCTCATTTTTTGAATATTAAGGGGGTGTAAGGTCTTGTTTTCAAATGTATTATATTATATGTAAGTATTAAATCATGCATCAGCATGATATGTCTCCTTTAAGGTTATATAACTAATTTCCCAGAGGTTTAACACTTTTCTGCATCTTTTTGGACTTAAAAAATTCCTCTGTGTTGTAAAGTTTAACAAATACTTAGGGACAAATTAAACGGCCAATTAATAAGGAATCTGTATTTTTTTACTGCCAAATTTCGATATTGGCTTCGACTTCAAAAAATCCATATCAGTTGGGCCCTAATTTTGAGTCATATTGGGTTCATTGTGTCAAAATTTTTAATCAGATTAATCATTATGATGGATGAATCCAAATTATCATGATAAATTTGACAGCCTGAAAAAGAATACAATACCAGAACTGACAACAAACAGTGAACCTGCTCTACATAAATATATCAATTCATAAAGAGAGCAGCTCTGATTGGATCGCTCCACAACTTATCCCACCACCACCAAGCTAAGACAGCTGTGATTGGATGTCCCTCTGAACTCATCCAACCTTTAACACAACCAAAGTAGCTGTGATTGGATAGATTCATCACTTGTCTCTACTTCCTACATGACCATATTAGGTCTGATTGGATTAAACGGTTAGTTTAGTTTGAGTTTTTGTCCATGTGCTCTTGTTTTTATTAGTTACTGCCTAGTTTTCATCAGGGAAAAAAGGTTTATAGAGGAAAATAATAAGTCAACTAAATGGTTGCTCCTTTAGTTTCAGTAGAAGCGGGCTGTTGTGGGGTTAAATGTGGAGAGATGGAGAAATAAAACCACTTTATTTAGCTGTTTCTAATGTTTAGTTTCTTTTCCACCAGCATGACAATCTCCATCAAACCAGTCGTTTTCTTCTGTGGGACATAAACTCGGTTTAATGTGTGTGTTTCTCCGTGTGTGTTTTTTCCTCGTGTGTATGTTGGGTCTGATAATTGCTCATGGAAAACTGTGCGTCAGGTCCTCGCTGACCCACTGAGCGGCTTGTTAAAACCACAGTGTGAATTACAGCGGAGCCGGGCTCACCGTGACGTTGGCATCAGCTGTGCGTGTCTGCCAGCACGGTGGGTTGTGTTGGCGGCTCCGCTCGGTGACACACGAGGCAGGACTTCGGTTTACGAGCGACAGAAACGTGACATATGGGACAGAAGATGGAGCGTGATGGAAGTGTCAGAGTTATGGCTGTTAGCAGCAGCAGCTTGTCAACTTTTTAAATTAATTAAACATACGACAGTCTTTGGAAGGTGGAAGTTTCCTCTGGTGGGTCGACAGATTTTGAAAACATGTTAGGAAAAATCTTGTGCTTTTAGTTAGAAGGTTTGTTTTATTTTGGCAGATCCGTTCTTACATATCATCTCACAGTTACAGCTGTTAAGGTCACCTTTAACACCTTTTTGAGAAATTCCATTTGCCCTTCCAAAGTATTTTTACCTCCACCAAGGAGGTTATGTTATCGCTGTCGTCTGTTTGTTTGTTTCTCTGTTAGCAAGAAAACTCAAAAAGTTATAGATGGATTTCGATATAATTTTCAGGAAATGTCCAGATTGGGACAAGGAGCAAATGATTCGATTTTGGGAGTGATCTGGATCAGTGTCTGGATCCTTTTTAAAGGATTCTTTAAAATTGCGAGATAGGACCATTTTAGGCATTTGTGCTTTTTACTCCACCAACTAGAAAAGCACACAGAAAGCTCAGACCTCCGCCAGCGCCACAGTCCTCACCCATATTGTGATTTTTACCATAAATATTAGTCCCACTTGTATTTCATCTAAATATTTAGATTCCTTGACCATGGATACAAATGGCTTATAATGAGCAAACCTGGCAACTATGGCTCCGCGTAGTTGTGCATGTGCCATAGAGCTGGGTATTTCCAGCAACCCCACGATACGATACGCGTCCCGATACACATAAATTGGGAAAATTGACTACGCTTTTAACAGAATTCCCAGCGACTTTTGTTTTTTATTACAAGAAGAAAAATAACAAGGATGAGTTTTAAATGGCTCTACCGCTTAAGAACTTTAAAGGAACACTACACCCAAACAACGATTTGGCCTCATTTTCTACTCACCCTCATGCTGAACAACACTGTGGAGTAGTTTTGGAACATCTAGGATGCAGCCGGAGATCTGGGGGAATCCTCGCTGTCCACTGACATTGATATCATGACTTCGGTAAGAGCCCGAACAAACAGTGTCCTTAAAAGTCCACCACCAAACAACCAATGTTTAGGTCTAAGTTTCGCTCTCTTCTACATTTTCCTTCAAATGTGTTTGCTTATCGTGTTTGAGACGGCATCAGCGACCTTCTGGACCCTCATAAATCATCGTAATCCTCAACCAGAATAAACAAATCGACAAATTGAGTAAGCAAAAGATTCAGCCGCGGGATTAACAGGAAGTAATGCATCAAAAGTAGATCGGTTGGGACCACTTTGTTTAAAACCAGTGAAACTGCACCAAATGTAGGGAGATGGAGCGGATCGAGACCGCCCCTTCATGAAGGTCTCAGACCGGCTGATTTGGTGCGCACCAAAGTGCGGTGGTTTCATTCACATTGATACTAACGTACCAAACCCTGGGCCAAAACTTCTTTGGTGCACACTAAATATGGTTGGTGTGAAGACACCCTCAGACAACATAAAGGCAAAACTTGATTTGTTTCATTTTTATGTCACTGGGAGTTTTGTTTCTTTTAGGGAGGGAAAAATCAATTCAAATCGTAAATCGAGTGTTGTGGATAAAAATCAGGGATTTTATTTCTAGGCCATATCGTCCAGCCCTACTTACAAGCTTTACAAAGCCTAATTTTATTTTTATTTAAAAACATTTTCTGCCTTTTTACTTTCATCATTTCATGTCAGATGAAAGCCAAACTGTCTCTGTGTTCAGGAGTCTTGGTTTCACTTCATTAGACGAGCTGCTGGTGAAGCATTAAAATGTCAGTGAGGACGTTTCTGCAGGTTCTGCCGCAGTTTTATTGGTCATCTCCACATCTCCATTACCTCATAGCTCCCTCCTCTCTGAGGACATTTTCAGCGTTTCACTGCAGTAAGGCCAGTCTTAAATCACAGAGCTGGAGCGGACCTCTAATGACTAAAGCATCCTCAAACGTTCAGACCGTCAGATCAGGAAGGAGACTTTGTTTTATCCAAGAGGAGCCAGAAAACAAAGCTCTGGATGGAGATGGGAGTCAAACCCTGATCTCTGTTTTTTAACTCCACAAACGTCTTTACCTTGAAGTTTAGAGGTCCTGATGCATCACCTGGTAAACACAGAAAAACTTCCCCTCAGTGATGTTTACAAGAGCAGAAAGATTTATTGTTTTCATATCAAAATCACAATTTCAGAAAACGAAATCCTGCGATCACCAAAGCTGCAGTGTTTTGCAGCTCTCCGGACTCACACAGGATCTGTTGTGTCAAATATTTCACACAAACTGTTTTAAAATCTGCATAAAGTCTACATTGACAGAAGTGCTGGTGAACAAAACACAGCCTCTGTTTAGGAGTAGAAGTCAGAGTATCCCTTAAATAGTGAAAACAGATTATTTATCATCAGTGTTAGATGATGAATATTTGGCTAAATTGCGATTCTACAAACCCAAAACCAGTGAAGTTGTCACGTTGTGTAAATCATAAATAAAAACAGAATACAATGATTTGCAAATCCTTTTCAACTTGTATTCAATTGAATACACTGCAAAGACAAGATACTTAATGTTCAAACTGAGAAACTTTATTTTCTTTTGCAAATAATCATCAGCTTAGAATTTAATGGCAGCAACACATTGCAAAAAAGTTGTCAGGGCATTTTTACCACTGTGTTACATCGCCTTTCCTTTTAACAACACTCAGTAAACGTTTGGGAACTGAGGAGACCAATTTTTGAAGTTTTTCAGGTGGAATTCTTTCCCATTCTTGCTTGATGTACAGCTTAAGTTGTTCAACAGTCCGGGGTCTTTGTTGTTGTATTTTGTGCTTCATATTGGCCACACATTTTCAATGGGGGACAGGTCTGGACTACAGGCAGGCCAGTCTAGTACCCGCACTCTTTTACTACGAAGCCACGCTGTTGTAACACGTGCAGAATGTGGCTTGGCATTGTCTCGCTGAAATAAGCAGGGGCGTCCATGAAAAAGACGTTGCTTAGATGAAGCGAAGCCGGCGGTGTTTCTGGGTGTTGTTGATAAATGGCTTTGGCTTTGCATAGTAGAGTTTTAACTTGCACTTACAGATGTAGACGAACTGTAGTTACTGACAGTGGTTTTCTGAAGTGTTCCTGAGCCCATGTGGTGATATCCTTTACACGGTGATGCCGGTTTTTGATGCAGTACCACCTGAGGGATCGAAGGTCACAGGCAGTCAGTGCTGGTTTTGGGCCTTGTCACTTACCTGCAGTAATTTCTCCAGATTCTCTGAACCTTTTGATGATATTACGGACCGTAGATGATGAAATCCCTAAATTCCTTGCAATAGCTGGTTGACAAATGTTGTTCTTAAACTGTTGGACAATTTGCTCACGCATTTGTTCACAAAGTGGTGACCCTCGCCCCATCCTTGTTTGTGAATGACTGAGCATTTCAGGGAAGCTGCTTTTATACCCAATCAATGGCACCCACCTGTTCCCTATTAGCCTGTTCACCTGTGGGATGTTCCAAATAAGTGTCTGATGAGCATTCCTCAACTTTCTCAGTCTTTTTTGCCACTTGTACCAGCTTTTTAGAAACATGTTGCAGGCATCAAATTCCAAATGAGCAAATATTTGCAAAAAATAACAAAGTTTACCAGTTTGAACATTAAGTATCTTGTCTTTGCTGTGTATTCAATTGAATATAAGTTGAAAGGGATTTGCAAATCATTGTATTCTGTTTTTATTTACGATTTACACAACGTGCCAAATTCACTGGTTTTGGGTTTTGTACAATATTGCAGATTTTTGCAATCTTTAGTTGGCTTTTTTAACACCAGCAAAATATGATCAATGATGATGCCTACAGACTATATCAGGAAAAATACACATCCCATGTGAGTCTGTTTTTAGGATTTATTCATCAATATATTTTAACCAGCTGTTTATACTCTCTCTTCAAAAGCCTGGACTGCATTTAAAAGTGGCTTATTAACACAGACTAAAATGAAGCATTTACATTAAAAAAACAAACAAAACACTTTTTCCATTAAGAGGGGAACAGACAGGCTGATCAGAGTGTTTGTGTTAATAAAATCAAAACGATAACTCTCTTTCTCTCTTTCTTCTTCAGTCATGTCCGGAGTCTCTCAGCTGAACACTCGAGACGTCACCGAGTCGTCCGTCACGCTGTTTTGGACTCCGCCTCCCGTCCAGTACGACACCTACCACGTCACCTTCACCAGCCAGGTATGAACACAGCGACCTGATAGGCCGACTGACCATTAACTCTGAGTTTTTAAGTATATCAAATGGTGTTACAGTTGACTTTGTGACCGTGTTAACTGGTGTGTACTGGTGAGACATGCCAGATAAAGCAAAGCTTGAACTTCTAGGAAAACATGTTTAGAGATGTTCACGGGTTCTCTTTCTGGTTTAAACTTGTGTTGTAAATAAGATAGTTAATACTGTGCTCTCAAGACCTTAAAGATGTGTTCACACCGGACGCTACCTGTACTACCTCGGCGATCACTCTCCATGCAAAGTCAATGTACAGCCGCGATGGGGCGGGGCTAACCCTCCCGCGATGCGACAGCTGGCGACAAGACGACCGCTTCACTCGTCGCGCGATGTCAAAGTTAAAAAAAAGTTTATCTATTCAGGCGATGTCGTGCGTGGCTGTGCAGCATCAGCCAATCAGCGGTGTGTGTACGTGTGACGGTACCGTTATTCATCCGGACTACAGGGCGGATGACTTCCGCATAGGCGGGACTAGTCTCAGTGAGGACATTTGCAGACGGACCGCAGTAAACTCACAGATAATGCTGCTGCATCATCAGCTGCAGAGTTTTGTGTTTGATAAGTGAGTGAAAAGGACACAGCTGGAATAATGTCCGCTTATACACCCTATTATGGGATATTTGATACGATCGCGGTAAAACTCGAGCGGACGTGATGTCACTGAGGGACGGCCGACGCCAGGCGACCAAACAGGTAGGCTATTTATGGACGCGCGACGCTACCTCAGTGGGCGACGCGACTTTGGTAGCTAGGTCGCTTGCGGTGTGAACGCACCTTAACAGCGGATATTGTACAAAACTTATTTGTAAAAAATGTCGATAAATTTAGCAATGATAAGATAAGGTAAAACTTTATCAATCTCCAAAGGAAAGGAAAGTAGCATGCATTAAAGGTCTATAAATTAAATAATAGGAGTGGGAGAAAAAATCGATACACCTAAGTATCGCGATTTTTTGTCTGCCGATTTTAAAATCGATATTTTTATTCAAAAATCGATACCCCCACACACACACACACACACACACACACACACACACACACACACGCACACTCACACTCTATAGGCGCTAAAGTCGCCAAACTGAGGCAAGCGACATTGCTGGATAAAATAGGCCATAGCTGTTAAAATAGTGCTGAGTAGATTTACTACTTTTCACCAGCAGATAGTGGACAGGTGACAGGTTTCTATTCAAAGTTTTGGCGTATATTTATTTTAAAACACACACACCGGACCGAGGGACGCGAGTGTGGCTGCAGAGGCTGTGGAGCGGAGCAGAGAGAGACACAGAGTGATAGAGAGTACTCACGATGCCGAGAGTACTTTGTCAAGTACTGTCTGACTCTGAATCTGAGGAATATTTACTCTCTGAGGATGACGGTCAGTCGTCCAGTGAGGAAGAAACTGGCAGCGAGTGCGCGCAGCGGGAGCGGCTCCGCGCGCCATTACAGTCCCGGAGCAGTACATACCGAGAAGAGTGTACATAGTCTGGGGTGCAGGGAAGCTCAAAACACCGCGAAAAGTGACGGTGTTAGCGGAGAATGAGACCGCAGAGCTCTGGTCAGACGAGGGAGAAGCCGGGGGTAAACAGTGAAGGCAGCAGAGGCGTTCATGCTCGGCCCGTAAATTACAGTGATGACGATGGCTGGGAAAACTAACCACTTTGAAACTATAGCCTTTTTAAATCTTGATAGCAAAACTGAATATTTCTTGAAAAAACTCCGTTGCCTGAAGGGATAGTAAGCGACTTTTTATATGCAATCCAGACTTTTGAAGAGAGGGAGCATAACCAGCTGGTTAAAATATATTGCTGAATAAATCCTAAAAACAGACTCACATGTGATGTGTATTTTTCCTGATATAGTCTGTAGGCATCATCATTGTTCATCTTTTTCACTGGTTTTAAAAAAGCTAACTAAAGATTGCAAAAATCGGCAATATCGTAGAATCGCAATTTAAATCGTATCGGCACCTAAAAAAATCGCAATAAATCGTATCAGGAGAAAAGTGAATCGTCCCAGCCCTATTAAATAAAATAGATCAATAAACTGTAGAAATAACAAATAAACAAAATAGAATAAGTAGAGGTATTTACAATTATTGAAATAAACATTAACTGAACAAATTAACTGAGGCATTCTGTACATGGAGGTAAGTGACAGCAGTGTTAAAGTGTGATGGTGACAGCGTGTAGTGTTGTGCAGAAGTAGACCGGGGTAAGAGGTATTGTTAAATAAGGGGAAATATATTAATGACATATTAACCACATGAAACAGAAGAGATTATTAAAGTGCAGTGTTTAACCCTTAGATACCAGATCCTGCTGCTGGATCAAAACACCACTTTTTTTTTTAAATAAGTGACATTTACAAACCATTTGTCCTATCCAGAAATGGAAAAGACTGGTGTAATGGTTTAATTTTCAAGTTTCCAAGGGTACCTGAATGTATCACAAGTAACGCCGGCAACATGTCTAAAAAAACCCCAAAGAATATGGATTAGGGCTGAACAATTAATTACAAATTAGATAAAATCGTAATATGGTTTGTTGCAATTTTCAAATCGCAGAAGGTTCAGTATTGTTAGCCCATAATGTGTTCAACATTTTGGCACTGTGATGTAGTTTTTTGCAATTCCATGCCTATTTTTTTTACCTCTATTCATACACTTTTGGACCATTTTTACCTTTTTTTATCCTCGTTTTTACAACTTTATGCCTGTTTTGCCCCCATTTATGTTTTTTTGGCCACTGTCAGAACCATTTTTGGGATTTTTACATGGTTTTTGAAATTTAATTTCAAATTTAATTCCCAATTTTGCTGCCATAATCATTTTTCTAAGCTACTTTTGGATTTTTTTTTGCCAATTTTCCCCTTTTTTTGCAATTTCATACCTATTTTGCACCTATTTATTAACCTTTTTCGGCTTTCATACCATTTTACCCAGTTTTAACAATTTCATACCTATTTTTCTTCTGTTCTTCACTTCTGCACTTTTTCTCAAATCTTTTATCCTTAGATTGATTTAATGTCATATTGGTTTTACAATAAAAAGATCTACTGCTTATGTTTGTTTAAGAATACATAAGATGAGGAACATTAAAACAATTGTAGAGTAAATCGCAATATTGGGGGAAAAAATCGCAATTAGATTATTTTCTCAAATCGTTCAGCCCTAATATGGATGAATTTCATGAGATTTCATCAATATCACTTTAATTCTAATGTCTTCTTTGAAAACGTGCTGTAAATTAACCGTTTGCTCAGGCTAAATTCTGTAAAAAACAAAAAAATCTACATTTCTTCCTGCTTTAAGGAAGACCTGAATGAGTCACATCCTTTCTGAATTCACTGTTCAAAAAATCTTTGAATTTCAGTCCCACAGAAGTGTCTTGCAGACTCAAACTCCTGCTTTTAAGAAGGAAAGAGTACTTTACAGATTGCCTCTGCCGTGTAGACTGTAAATTCAGAATGTTCATATCATTACTATTTAAAATATGATAAATATTTAGAAAGCTTTTATGTTTTCTTTTTCTTTTTTCTAAGGGTTTCTAGCTTGTAATTTTGTTTCACTACATAAACACATAATTGTGTTCCCATCAGTCTATAGCCATGGTTGTTCTGAATTTATAGATGTGCTGGACTTCATATAGCAGAGAAAAATGAGACCACAGGGAGTGAAAATGTGAGAGAAGCAAAAAAAAAAAAATGACCAGAAACTGCTTGGGATTGGAGGGGTTAAAGTGCAGGACGGTGTAGAGAGAAATATTCAAGTGTTTCTTTAATTTGGACAACTTAAGCAAAAAAAAAAGTCTCGTTCCGCCCATGTCCTGTTAAATTGATTTTATTTGTTTTAATATTAGATGTAGTATAGACAAATGTCCCTCTTTACAGAAAATAGTTATTAATAATCAAGCACTGACTTTTCTTCCTGGCCAGCTAAAGCTGAGCCAGCTGAACATCTTCCGTAGAGATCAGTGCTCGCTCAGGAAATCAAATGTTTGATGTTACACGTTCTTATAAATCTGTAAATCCACTGCTGGACTTTGATGGACCTGTGAGGACAGTTTCTGAAACAGTGAGGAGAATCTGTCTTCATATTTGTGATGAATGCTGCTGTCACAGCCTGCAGGACTCTGGAGAAACAAACAGACAAACATAAATGTTTGTGGGAATAATTCAGGCAGCAGATGTGACCGGCTGTCCTGCAGTTTTCCATCTCGGATCCGTTTAGGAGCTTCCTGAGGTCAAAATCTTCTCCCGCCAGATCATGTTGAGACGACTCAGTTTGAGGGGGGCTCTGAGGACGAGGATGAGGTCTGCAGATCGAGCATCACCTTAGAAAACCTCTGCAGAGTGAAGCAGACAGGTGACCGCTGAGCTTTACAGACGTAAAGCTTCAGTGTGAAAACAGGAGCTGAGGATTTCAGATCTTCAGCTTCTCTGGACCTAATGAACCCACCTGATGCCAGGCTCATCACAGAAGATCATTCATCCTAATAATTCTCAAGCGTGGGACCATTTTGATCATTTTACTGTTGACGTGCCAGAAGCTGCAGTTCACTAATCGGCCACTAGGGGCAGCAGGGAACCCTTCAGGTGAAAGCCGATGTTTTTCTCGGCCTAAATAAACACCTTTATTGACCGGTTGAAGAAGCAGTGTTGGAGCCATATTGTATTTTGTGTTTATCATGAATTTAAATCATTGTGTTCACATTTTACATGCAGTTCCATGTTTTTTCCTAGGGGGCGCTCCAGCTTAGAAAAGCATGTAGATAAGCTACAGGTCGTGGAAATCAGTTGTGTGTTTGAAGGAAGGGTAACAGAGTTTCAACATGTCAATCATGACAGGCTTCCCATGCGTCCTGGAAAACCTGGAAAATGATCGCCCAATTTTCCAGTCATGGAAAACAAATGGAAAATGAGGAAAAAAGTGAATTGTCCTGGAAAATTATTTGTCTTCCTTGTAGCTTGAAACATTGAAAATGAAGTAAAAATGTTCTTGTTAACTAATGTACACATAGCCAGAAAATGTGAGTAGGTAAAATAATGCAAGATAAGGCATAAAATATAAAAACTCAAAACAATGGGACAAAAAGAAATAATAAAATAAAAAAATGACAAAATTAAATTTAGGCTAAATTAACAAAATCTATTCATAAAAAAGCAGAGTAAATAAAGATTAAAAAATATGTATAACCATACATTTATAATAGTAAGACACATAAAAGCCAGACTAAACAGATAGCTAACAGACAATGTTTGTGCTGGAGAGTTAGAAACAAGAATATCTAAGATCAGTATGATAAATAGAGATATTGTTCATCAACCTCTAATCTTGTTTTTTGGAAGGCTAACTAGAATTGAAAACTGCCCACAGCAACAGTGTAACTTCAGTTGGTTGTGTGACTTTGGAAAATGTCCTGGAAAATGATTTCTAGAAAAGAGTGGGAACCCTGCATGAGCTTGTGGTTTTGTTGAATAATTTTGAAGTAACATCAAACTTAGTAAAAATATAACACAATTCTAAAAGATGTATAAAAACCTTATATTATTGAACGATGGGAAGGTAAAAGTGGATGATTGTAAAATGAGTCTTCTTCTGCTCTATCGTTTTGTATTTCTTTTTCAAATGAAAAACATTTTCTTTTTCGTATGTGTTGCTGATTGATTAGTGACACAATATTCATGTGGTCATAAATGTCTTCTAGGTCACCTGGCACGCTGCTGCTCTTTCTGTGTTCGTTGATTTGATTCGATTGGCTGTGGTAACTCAGATTTTGCCCAGTGCTTTCTCCGGTCTGTGGTTCATCCACACTGAAGCCTGAGGCTGTTTCCTCTGCTGGACCGACTCCTGCGTGTAAACCCTGGAGGACGACACTAACACTTCATCTCATTCTTTGAAATCGTTTGGCGCTCTCCAGATCCGAGTCTCACGCTTTTTATCATCCCTCTCAGGAGTCGTTGGGCAGTCAGAGAGGGTGTGTCGACAGCGACAGCACCAACAACACAAACAGTTTATGGAGCTATGACTCACAAACATGAACACGATTAACTCCTCGGAGCCTGTGACTAACCAGACGAACTCGTCTGGCTGTTTGGTGGAAGCATGTTGACCTCAGGATTAACACGCCATGCAAAAACTTTACGGCTCCTGGAAAGCTTGACCACATTAAAACTGCAAAACAACAGATGGAGCTTTATTATCAGGACTTAGCAAACTCTGTCCTAGGAAAAACAAGAAATATTTACTCACAAAAGTGAGACACAAAGTTCAAAACACCCTCTAACTACCAGCTCAACTGTTTGGCAGAGGTCATCAATAAATTCAGTGATATTTAAAGTTTGAATAAAAAGAACAAATCAGATCATTGTCTGACACTCTTAACATATCAGGGAGCAGAAAAAACTACAATCAAAGAAAAAAACAGATATTTTCTTGTTGTGGGATTTAAAGGTTTAAAAAGCTAACAGTTGATTATGTGATAAAATAAGAATGCACAAGTATTTAGGACAAATCAATATCAAAAGGCAGAAATGTTTGTAAATAAAAGAGCAAAAAAAAGAATATTGAGTTTGACAAGCCTACATATACAACATATTAGTAAATGGTTTGGTATTTAAAAAATGATGGTAGTAATAATGACCTCTAAAATCCAACACAAAGACAATCTCAGGTATTTTGATTTTTTTGCGGTTTTTTCTGTATCCTAAAACACTGACAGACACAAATGATGATTATTTTTCCACACATTAAAGATGCTATGAGGAGTTTCTAAGTAATTACAAAAAAGTCTCACTTTTAGATATATGCCTGATGGAAATACACACTTTAAGATGAGTTTTATAGCATCAAAATAAGTTATCTATAAATGCTATTCCTTAGCTTCGCAGTCTGGTCGGACAGGGCTGGACTGGCCTGGATACTCAACTTCAGGAACAAGACAATTAAAACTAGAGCAAATTTATATTATTCAGACACGTCTTAGAGCACCGGGCTGTAAGTAGAGATATATAGCCGACTACAAAACTACAATACTAAGTTTTCCAAAAATTGCTTGTTGTCACACATCAAAAACTACCACTACGTAACTAGAAAGAGATACATTACCTCGTGGCTTTGCATCCTGTAAGTTGTTGAAAAAAGAAGTTGTAAAGCAATGCAGAGTTCTGAGGAAGGTCTGAGCTGCATTCATTAGCATCACAACAAACACACGCTTTGGCTTGGGTCACGTCTTTTGGTGCATTCCAGGTGTACTCAGAAGTAGGAATTCCAAGTTCCGAGTAGGAAACTGCAACTGGAACGTCCCCTGAAGTCAGAATTTCCTATTGTGAACTCGGTGAAACCTCGCCACCCCCGAGTTGACAATGGAAGATGGATGCCCCCAGTGTGAACAGTTATTTAGCTCCTGTAATAATAAATTTATTTGCACTTCTGACTGGGGTGTGTCGCTCTAGATCAGCTGTATACATAGTATTGTTAGACTTATATTTACAAAAATGCTGCCATAGTGATAATCACATTCTTCATACAACAACACAGGGCGTGCTAACAACAGCTAACAATAGCCTGGTTGATCAGCATGTTTTTTTCAGACTTCAACTGGAACGCCGATAAGTCGGACATGATGTCACTCCCAGTTCTGAGGTTACTGGAACGCAGCATTACGACAGTCGCGGCGCGTGCTCATGGGTAGCAGAGTCTTGATGTCGCCGGTAATAGATTCTCCTCACAGCACCTTTAATTAAAATTAAGTTTGGAAAATAAATCAGTTGTAGCCTACTTCCACTTTGCCCAAACTGGAAAGCAGCGTAGCATACTACAAAATAAACCAAACAGAACAGTCATACTACAGTCCAGTGTAGTCGACGGTATGCAGTGCCTACTATATACTACTTTCATTCACAGTATGTCGTAGGTAAATTAGAAAACGGCCATTCACTCACGTTTATGACAGTTATTATATCTTTTAGTCATTCAGTAGAGTAATCATTGACTCCTCTGGCTCTGTGCAGCACTAACTTCTGCTCCACTTGTTCTCGAACATGTGCGATCAATCTGCAGCTGAAGGAGGAAAAACCTGGAAAATTACTAATTGTGTTGGTATTTATTAAAGTCGTTTTGAGGGAAAAGGAGAGCTGGAGGCCGAACAAAGAAAGCGCTCCTGACCTCACTTTTCTAAATCAGTCAGGGCCGGCTCTGATCTGTCAGAGGTGAAACCAAACGCTCGCGCAGGCTGGACCGTTTAACACGGAGGAATCACCTCGCCGCACATGCCCGGGCTTCCTCGCAGTCATGTTTTCCCACAGTCACGGCGATCACCTTGCGCTGTAATTTCTTCTGACAAAAACAGACCGGCAGACCTCCCCGCGGTGACTTCATCCTGGGGATTTAACCGCGGTAATGACTCTGGGAAGTTTGGATCGGAGCAACAACAAGAGGAAGAAAAGCCACAACGGCCAGCGAGTGGAGAGAGGGAGGGAGGGGGAGGCAAAAATGATGTGCAGAGATAGAGAGCTAAGGGAGTGTAAGAGGAAATGAAGCTGGAACTGACAAAGAATGTCATGAAAACAACAAATCATGGTGTAATTTAGCCTTTTGAGTCCACAGAGGGGATGACATGTGCTGACCCGAGGCCATCAGAGACAAGAAGAAAAGCTAAACGGAAAAACAGTTGGAGCAGGTTGATGAAAACTTCAGAGTTAATGAGCAAAGGAATGCTGAAGAGCAGAATCTGCACTTCCACAAATGTCCACTAGGGGCTGCCTCCAAAACTAAGACATCCTCATTAGGTCCCATATTAAAATGTCTGTTTTTCCAGGAGAAATAAACCTGTTAGCTGCTCAGTAGAAGAAACAGTTTGAGTCTCTGTGGTGTATTTAATCATGGGTAACAGCTACTGAGGCATTTTTAAGTTATTAAAAGAAGGCAGCTCTCCATTTAGGGCAGACCATAAATAATACACCTACTCATATGTTGGTAACGTTTATTTGTTTATTTAAAAGGATCCCCATTAGTTGCTACCAAAACAGCAACTAGTCTTCCTGGGGTCCATACATCCAACATACATAACAGAAACATGAAACATCTGCTCCAATTTAATAAGAGGGGAAAAAAAGCCTAGCTGCACCTGAAATATGATACTATAGCAGCTCATTCTATATTTTGAGTTCATAGTAATAAATTGTGTCCGTCCAGAGTTTAGTCTGTAGTACTGACAATTGTTTTGTAAAAACAAAAAACTATTGAGAAGTAGATTGACATAAAAAAAAGAAAAATAACCTGCATTTCTAGAATTTATAATTCATGAATATGTTGCCAGCCGAAGTATGCAAATATATTCAATTATTATTTTTAGTTATTTAATTTCTTTTTGAAGTTAATTTAACTGTTTTTATGGGAATAAGGCAATTTATTCCACGGAGAATCTGCCCTATGTAGAAATGTTTTCTGCATCACACATGTTCTTGGCATGGGACCACGACATGATCATGTGTCACTTGTCTTGTTGTGTGATTGTGTCTGTTATTTATATTCAGAAGTAGCGGCTAACAACAGCTATCCATTAGCCGCTACAGCTATCGTTGCAAAGACTATCATTTCACATTAAATCATACCACACAGATTTATCATTCATCACATAAATGTGACATGAAGCTCGTCAAAGACAATCCCTACCAAGTTTTCCCAGTAAACTTATGAGGGGAGCAGATTTAGACGAGTATTGCAAAGTAACCATGACAACAAAAGGCTAATCGTCATGTCCGTGGAGGATTTCCACGTTCTCTCCCAGTTTCCCAGCAGTGATACTGATAAGGAGAAGAGCAAGCCCTTTCCTATCTGCTTTTCCTTTACGCTGACGGAGAACATCATGAGGTTAAGGAAAGGAGAAAGGAGACTTCAGAAGGACTTAGGAAAGGAAAACTGGCGTGCAGAGAGAATCAGACTACACCGTCACTACGCTACATCATCATGTGACGGCGGATGTTACTGCTGAAGTGAAACTACAATTTTCTGAAGATGGACTACAAAAGGCTCATCTTAGAAGAGCTGGTGTATCATGACAATGTTGTTCCTTTAGACAAATTTGAACATTAACATGAAAATAAATGAACTGAATGAAAGAAAGGCAGAAACTGTTAAGACCACAATCTAGTAGAGTACAAATGATTCATATTGAACCAAGTTTAAAACATAATCAACATCAAATGTCTCATATCCTGCTCTCTTCAGAGAATCAGACTGCTGGAAAGTTAAGGCAGGTTTTGGTAAACTTTAGAAAGGATGAACAGCAGTGGGAACTCACATGGTCTGTGTGATATGTTGTTATTATTCAGTTGAATTCAGCAGCAGTTGGATAACGCGCTGTTTATAAATGCTGCTGCTGCGGTGAATTGTGGGACAGAATAATCTCCTCTCCTTTTGTAAAGGATGGTCCGGTGTATCCTAAGCTAAAGGAGCTAATAAAGGAAGCATTGAGCCTCCTTTCCTAAGCATTTAAACTATTTGAACAGCTCTAATCACGAACTACTTCAGGGTCATTTTACTCCGTTAGGAACCTTCCTAAGCAAAAAGGACTATTCGACCGCAGCCGTTGAGATGCTACAGAAGCCGCCATTGTTTTCAAACATGCAGTCACTTCCTGTTGTCGTCACACCTCTCTTTAGCATTTAGCATTTAGCCGAGTGAAGTCGTTGGACAGTGGAAGTTGGCAAGACAGACATGCAGGATTTCTGAATCAGGCAGGTCTGCAAGGCTAATATGTTGGTACAAACGTGTTTCATTAGGTAAACCTTAGACTTTAATTATCAGTGATACGAATCAACAAGGAGCTGAAACATCCGTCAGAGATTATCTGATATTCTGAAAACTGACATTTTCATCAACAAATAAAAACTAGACTAAAATGTCTGACAGACTTAATCCAATCAGACCTAATATGGTCATGTAGGAAGTAGAGACAAGTGATGAATCTATCCAATCACAGCTGCCTTAGCTTGGTGGTGGTGGGATAAGTTGTGGAGCGATCCAATCAGAGCTGCTCTCTTTATGAATTGGAAAATGCATCATTTGTTGATGTACCTTTCTATTTTAACAGAGGCAAATAGAGGTAATGTGATTTTCAGAGTAATTTTTGTTCATTATTTAAAAAAAATCAGGTTATTGCTATCAAAACTGACTTAGCATCAGATAATATAGATTTGGAGCATCTGAAACATTGAAGTTAAAAGTGACTGAAGAAAACATTAAAGTTAGCTGATCGTGTTGGCTGTTGAATGTTTTAGCAGCTCCAACACCATCCTCACATTTGTCACCACTTTTTGATGTCACTGGCTGAATGAAACAGGCTGATGTGACACAAACACAATCAAGATGTCCACCATGATTCTAATGACGCACTTGCCCACAAAGAGAGTTTTCGTCTCTGATGTGAGCTTGCCCAGATTGAAACTTCATGTTACACGTATAAAAGCTTGTGATGGCTGGCTACAGATTAAAGAAGTTATCTTAAACATGTGTTTAAAGATATATCCAAGGATCCCGGCAGAGAAAAAAGTAAACTGAAAAAGCTCCTAGAGGAAAAACATATTTGCATTTCTGATGTTTTTAGACTTGTTATTGAAAATGTGGAAAACTGTCCTATCTCACAGTACTGAGAAAAATTCATGGATCCTCATCTGTATTTGGATCAGCACCACAGTCCAATCACTTTGCATGTGTGCCTTGATAAAGTTCACCCAAGAGGTCAAATCTTTGAGGAGATGGTCCATGATGAGTCTGGATTTCTGCTCCACACTCAGATTTGTGGATTTGGTGTGAACATCATGAAGCAGGGATGTCCAAACTTTGACCCGCTGGCCCCTGAAACAGTTGAATTAATAAAGACATTTTGATTACAGCAGCAAATACCATCAGACTTATTCATTTTTTGCCATATTTACTTTGCCAAAAAGTCTCATTTACAATTGCAGTAGTCATCGTCAATCACCAACATTCATGCAGTTTACTCTTGTTTTGTGTCTGAGAGGATAAGATGTCTCCCATCTCTGCTGTTCAGAAAGACGTTCTCGCCCTGACAAGGTGTGAATCGAGACATAGCCCAGGGTTACAAGGGCCCTTTGACGGTGATAATCATTCCTAAACCCTGAAACTTTAAGTTAAATACACTAAAAAGTGAGGTGCAGTAAGTGGCTCAGTCTTCCACGCTTTCCTCCGTATGCAGCCCTTAATGAAAAAAGTTTGGACACCCCTGTCATAAAGCATGGATGCATCCTGCCTTGGATCAGTGGTTCAGACTGGTAATAGTGGGGGTGGTGGTGTGAAATGTGGGGACATTTTGAGCATTGTTCAAACCCCACAGCCTACCTGTGGATTGTTGCTGACCATGTCCATCTCTAGGGATGGGTACCTTTCACATTTGAACCGATACCATGAACTCAACGGTACAAATCTTCAGTACTTTTGCGTGTGTTTATGGGGTAATATTTGTTTAATATTAAGATCTCAAATTTTTTCAATGTAAATTTATCTCTCAGTATATAAAATTTGACAGATATATAACAAAACAACATTCAACTGTTTGTATTGTAACATTGTAGTTGTTCCAAAAATTTCTTCAACATGAAAACCAGTAACTAAAATGAACCACAACTTAATGAATTAACTGCAGCCCTCACTTTAACTTTAGGGCAGTTTAACAATGGAGCTGTAAATAAAAAAAGCATTTACATTAACGTTACAAAGTACGAGGAACCGACCTGATAATGATAACTGATGCACATTAAAATGCCAAGCTAATACCATCTTAAACACGAGGCTTATTTACCTGAACCAGGTATCCTCCTTGTCTCATTTGCTGCCATCACCAAATGTTAAAGCCATTTCTTTTCCTGTGTTTCTGGCTGCAGACGACTAGTCTCCATTGGACACAGGCGTGCTAACAGTGCTGAATGAATCCTTTGTGATTGTAGATCTGAGGCTATCATAAATTGTGCACTCGTCAGCTTTAAGGAAAATTTTGTGCGTCACCAGGTGCTTCCTCAGATTTGAAGTATTTCCACCGCTGGCCTTACAAATGACGTCACAAATATTGCAGTGAGCATAATCTCCATCACATTTAATAAAGTAGAGCCATACTTTAGAGCACTTTCTCTCAGCCATGCCTGCTTTGTTGACTGAGCTCGCGGCTGCTGACGTCATTAAGCTATTGCTGTGTTGCGTTCAAGTCCGGTATGGAATATCACCTACTCTACCCAATAGTATGCCTGCTTCTTCCACTCCCTCACAGTCCCAAGGATGTGTTTAGGTACCTAAACATGGCACCGTTTGATTTTACGTGAATCGGTACTCGGTAGTACCTACAGAATTCAGTCGGTACCTCTTAAAGTACCGAATTCAGCACCCATCCCTATCCATCTCTTTATAACCACAGTGGACTGTACTCCAGTCCAGTGTTCACTTTTTAATTTAGTTTAACTTTTAGTCTATGGCCTAAAATATATTTTGGTTTCATCCATGATTTATCTAAATTAGATTTTTTGTTAGTCTAGTTTTAGACAAATTTCTCAACATTTTAGTCGATAAAACTGCTGTAAATTTAGTCAACTAAAATCTGAAGTGTAAAGTTTAAGGCATTTTTATGTGTGGACTGTGTTGAGTCCAGTTCAACATCAGTTCAAGGCAACTGGATTCAACACAGTCCAGTTGCCTTGTTTTGAATCTTCAAGATTCCCATGAAAAGTTCCCTACTTAAAATTCCCAGAGTTTCAGTTCTAACTGGCGCTGGCTTTGGTGAGCAGGGGCCTTTTACCCCCCAAAACAAAGCTAAAGCTTCCTTCTCTCATCCTCTTTTCCCCGTTTTTCCTCATGTGAAGTATGTTAAGAAAACATGTCCTTAAACCCATACTTCAGACAGTATTTTACTCTTTAGTTTGAGTCACTGCAGCACATTCTTGAGAGTTTAGTCCAGAGTTCAAGACTCTGGATCGTCTTTGGTCTGCAGAGGTTTAAACCAGTCACAGGTGGACGCCTGACGGTGTGGTCCAACCATCGTTAAGCTGATTACTTCCTCGTGTTTCCCTCACGACCGTCCGCCGTTTGCTCGGACAGCTCTAGAATCACACATCAGAGGAGGACCGAGAAGACGACAAAGAGGCCTTTAAGCAGAGAGGAGAATAAGTGAAACCAAAAACAGTGAACGGGCTCTGAGCTGCAGAGGGAAAGATGCAGATGTGGGATGCTTGTTGCCACGGTGATGTGAAAACACTGTCAAAAACATGGCCGCTGCCAGACAGATGACATCAGCGCTGGTCTGCAGCTGTGACACAGAAAAAGAGAGCGAGACGAACAGAGGGGAAGACGGAGGACAGAGATGTTTACTAGACGGACTGACTGACAACCGAACAACAACAACATCATGTCATGGACAGAAGGAGACAAACCCCTGTGGACCGCGAACATCTGGCTGTTGAATCAGCTCGTTTAATGAGCCTCTTGTTCATCCGACTGATATTTATTATTTCCAGGAAACATTTATCTTCCCTCCAAGAGTCGATCTTACCCCAGCATGGCAGAGCCTCATGTTATGGCTGTTTGTACTTACTTTTATTACAAATCAAACGTTAACAAAAATGTCCAGAAATGTTCCCAAGAAGTCCCAACATTACTCATTTATTGGACTGAAGTTTTCGATCCTTAAAGTGTTACGTTTATGGTCTTATAGTTTATCGTAGGCTAAGAAGTGTTTGCAGAGTGAGAAGTCATGAGGAGAAACAGATTTGCAGCCTTAAGCTCGTTAAGCTCTTGTGTTGGTGAGTCTTTCTCATGCTTTTTATTTTTTTTTTGTCCACTAAATCAAAACCTTCACACAACTTTCCATTCTTTAGACTGTGCTTGTTGTAAAAAGTAAGAGATAGGCAGAGCTCACCCATTGCTAGTTAGCTTAGCTTAAACACTGGGAGTCAATGGGAAGTGTTAGCCTGCCTCTGCCTACAAAGCAGAAACATGATTTCTCACTTCAAAAGACTTTCTTTGCTCCCCTTTTAAAATAAATTGAATCTTTTTCTGATTTAAAAAAAACAGATATTGAGACAGATTAAGAAACTTTTCTTATGTTGGTGACCTGACACGCCCGATGGACAGCTCCATATATCCGCCACAGAAATATTTCACTAATCCATCTGGGAAAGAGCCGTTCAAAAATGTTTTCAGGGGCAAAACCTTCAAAAACAACAGCAACTTGTGATTGGACAATCGTTCTGCAGATCACACTCATCACAGACCAATCCACATCAAGCAACTGCTAACAACAGCTATCCATTAGCCGCTACAGCTATAATTCAAATTTCACATGAAGTTATACCACACAGATGTATCATTTAACACTTATATGTGACATGAACCTCGTCAAAGACGATTACTACCAAGTTTTCCCAGTAAACTTGTGAGGAGAGCAGATTTCGCCGAGTATCACTAAGTAACCATGACGACCACATGCTAACAAACATCATTGGAGGATTGCCGTGTTCTCTCCAGGTTTTCAAAAACATGATTTCTCGTAGGACAAGCTCCAAGTGACCTTCCTCACTCCTCTTTTGAAGAAAAAATTGAGTTATCTGATATTTCTTTGTATCCTGCTGCTGCTGTAAATCTGAAATTTCCCCCTGTGGGACTAATAAAGGTATATCTTATCTTAAAGATGCTATGAGGAGTTTTTAAGTAATTACAAAAAAGTCTCACTATTATATATATGCCTTATGGAATTACACACTTTAAGATGAGTTTTATAGCATCTAAATAGGTTATCTATAAATGCTATTCTTTAGCTTCGCTGGACTGGCCTGGATACCCAACTTCAGGAACAAGACAATTAAAACTAGAGCAAATTTATATTATTCAGACACGTTTTAGAGCACCGGGCTGTAAGTAGCGATATATAGCCAGCTACAAAACTACGATACTAAGTTTTCTAAAAATGGCTTGTTGTCTCATACCAAAAACTACCGCTACGTAACTAGAAAGAGATACATTACCTCGTCGCTTTGCACCATGTAAGTAGTTGAAAAAAGAAGTTGTAAAGCAATGCAGAGTTCTGAGGAAGGTCCGAGCTGCATTCATTAGCATCACAACAAACGCACACTTTGGCTTGGGTCACGTCTTTACGACAGTCACCGCGCGTGTTCATGGTTAGCAGAGTCTTTGTGTCGGCCGGAAATGGATTCTCCTCATGGCACCTTTAAAAAAACAATAACAAACAAGAGAAAAAGAAAAGGAAAGAAAAACCAGGCAGTGGTAGAAGTAATGAAAAACGGCAAACAGGACAGGACAACAATCAAATTAGACAGGAGTTGGGGGGCATCAAGCGCAAGTCTTCATATGAACAAGAAAACTGTTGTTTGAATGGGGGAGTTAAATTTAAATCATGTCAAGACATAACCTTAGAATACTGAAGATAGATAAATATGGAAGTGCTTAAATCCGCAAAAATTGAGTCCATTTCTGATTTAAAAAAAACAATTAATGAGACGCTCCAGAAGCAGCCATTGTTTTCAAACATGCAGTCACTTCCTGTTTTCACGTCTGCAGCTCCCGCCTCTCTTCCCTGATTGGGCCGTTAAGCATTTACAGACTACAGACTTTCATGAATCACCAAAAACTTTGTGTTTTTGTTTGTTGGTTTGTTTTTTAGCTGTTTGCCGCATCAGAGATCAGAGTTTGCCCTTCAGCCGTACACGCTGCATCAGTTATGTTTCAAATTGGCTGTCACACATATGACACCGGCCTCATACAGTAAAAAATCCTTCAGAGACGTTTGAAAACTTTTCCATCATCCACACAGACAGGGAGTCCCACAGACCTCAGACAGAACCTCATGGTCCCTGAATGCCTCACAGGCTCGACACTGAGCCTGGGTGTTACTGACATCACCCTCATTCATATGGAGATGAACGAAAGCCTCAGTGAACCAGGACGACCTCCACACTAACCAGCTGTGGCTTCTTTACAACACCGTGTCCATTCATGAGGAGGTCGGATATAAAGTCACTTCAGCTGAGTAATCCTGTAATTTGAATAATTAGAACTCGGCCTGTCACGATGACGCATTTTGCTGAACGATAATTGTCCTACAAATTTTTGTAGATCATTTTTTTATTGTAATGATAATATACGGCATAACAATGTGAGTACGCCAAATCAAAAGCAATATACACTAACCCCTTCACGCATTATTTAATCACAAAGGAATACTTTTTTAAAATATTTGATTTTACTTTCAAACAATTTAAAATTATCATGGTCATTTTTTGTCTTATATTTGGAGGGAGTTATGCATCTGTCCACTTCATCATACATTAACAGTATAAATAGTAATTCAGTGGAGCTTAGTAAAGATCCAGAAACATATGTTTTTGACAAATATTTATTAAGAGTAGATATAAGAAAATGTATTGATGCTGTTTAATCAAACTATTCCCTTGAGAATTACATCAAAATTTTAAATAAAAAATCAAATGAAAACTGAATATAGGCACAACACGCAATTTTTCCTTTGTCAACTTTTTTGGATTTATGATGCAACATCTTGATATGGTAAAAATGTGGCAAAGTATTAATTTTTAAATATGACACAAGGGTTTGGGAGTTTCCACCTTGTTGTTGGACATGGTGCTGCAACCTAAAGGGTGTAAAATTTATTACAAATATCTGTCTACTGTAGTGGACACCATGCATGAAAGGGTTAATTTCTCAAGCGTGTTTAGCATTGTAATTGGAATGCCATGAGTTTTTAAATGAAACTAATAACATAATAAATCAAATAGAGTTTACAGCAGGAATTGCTGTTTGTGACATATACGTTCTCCCAGTCAATTCATACTGTCGGTCAATCGTTTGTAACATTTCCCTAAATGCTGACTTTTCAACCGTATTGAAGGGTTGCATTCCTTTTGCAATGTAGCACACTGTCTGTGAGTGTGCACCATTTTGCTCTGTGTTATTTATATTTACTTTGCAGACCAATTGCCTCAGTAAGTGCTGACTGTCAGGACGAAGGCTCTGCTGCACCTCTCCCTTCTTCGTCCCTTCTACTTTCAAACAAATTCGACTTATCAGCTTGTCGGTGTTCATGAGCTCACACCTTGTTCATTCTGTTTAAAACCAAAATATTCCCACACTGGGGCTGTGGCAGCCAGGTTAGGAACCGTAGCTTTCATGCCATCATTCATATTAGTGTTTATTTCCTTGTTACTCCTCAGGACGCTCACTTCAGCTCTGTGTGTACGTGCGAGCAGCCCGCCTTCCCACAAAGATTGAATGAGTGACAGATGCTCACTCCGCTAAATCCGCCATGGAACCAATGCACCCCAGGATTGAGACAGATTGACAGAGTGAACCATCTTCTCATCCAGCCTGTTTGGTAGAAAGAGAGGAGGAAAACAAACATGTATGCACGTGTCAACTTGTCGAGGCCGGCAAACTTACCAAGGACCTTTTTATTTATTGTGTGGTTAATTGATTGATTGATTATCGTGACAGGCCTAGATGTGTTTACAGTCAGTACACACGACCCCAGGAGAAGAGTAAATCCAGTCCGTTTGCTGTAAACCGTTTGATTTCAACCTTTCCCTCCAAATAAATAGAATGAACAAACACAGTCAGTGTTTTAAAATCAGAGTGTTGACTACCGGGAAGGAGCTCCAGTGCACCTCAAGCAGTTTTTGTTCTCAGCTGGGAAAACTGGACAGGATAGTTGTGTTGGTTGTATTCTCCTTCTTCACTGCCACTCCTTTTTAACAAGTCGACATATCAGCTTGTTGTGTTCATGGGATCACACCTTGTTAATTCTGTTTAAAACCAAAATATTCCCACACTGGGGTTGTGACTTTCAGCTTAGAAATGACTGACAGATGGCTCACTCCGCTCATTCTGCTATCGAACCAATGAGCTCAGGTGGTGAGACAGTTGCACAGAGTGAACCCTCTTGTCATTCTGCCCGTTTGGTACAGAGAGAAGAGGAAAACAAACATGCATGCACGTCAATATATCAAAGCCGGCAAACATACCGAGGACATTTTTATTTATTGTGCTGTTAATTGATTTATTGATTATTGTGACAGGCATAATAAGAACTTTGTGCAAGTAATGATCCTGCCAACAAGAGAAGGAACACAACATCTTCAGTCTGTGTATCATTTTCTCTATTTGTCTTTAAACAAAAACGAAAACAGGGATAAGGACTTTTCACCTAGTTTTGTTTTTTTGTGCTTTCTATTAGATTTTGATTTCTGAGTTGAAAAATGTACAAAAGCTTCTTCTTTTTAGCCATTTAAACCCTCAAATATATCTAATTTAACTCCCTTTGACAGTTGCTCTCCTGTGTTTGTGCACATTTAGTTATTCTGTGATCATAACTTCAGTTTTAAACTCCTGATTTAGAACATATTCTTACAGTTGAACGAGGCTTTCATGAGCATCTGTCTGCCCGCACACACACACGTCGAAGCCCCGCAGTGAGCTTAATGTTTCCACTGTGTTTTTTATTTATTGAGATTATTACTGAAAATGTCTTTGTTCTGTCAGCTGGCTGCACTCAGAGTCACTGAACTGTTTAGTTTAACAAACAAAGGAGAAAATTTATGATTCAAGTTTGTTATTATGCAGGAGTCTTTTCTCTAAACTCTCTCGCCGGGTCATTCTGCAGTTTAATCCTCAGTTTTGGCTGCTGAATGTTTTTAATTTTCTGGTAAATAAAGTCCGTGGTGCTGAATAATCAAAAAAAGTCTTATGTTGTCTGTTACACAGTTTTATGACTGCTGTGAAACTGTTTCATCTCTCCCCTTTTGTGTGAAACAGAAAGAGAGCGACCAGCAGATCAGCGCTCAGGTGGACGGCGGCCTGAACACGTTCACGCAGACGGGGCTGGCGGCGGGTCAGGAGTACACGGCGAGCGTCACCGGAGAGGTCAACGGGAGGCGAGGAGCCGAGAGCACCGCCGAGTTCATGACGCGTGAGCTAGCTTAAATGTTATTTATTTTATTTTGGTGGACACTTCCTGCTGTGGTTGATACTCCAGACTAAAACTTAGTCGTCACTGTAATTATGATTATTATTACAGTGTGTAATTATAACTATTTATTTTTAATTTTTTAATTACAGTGGGATGGGAGCAGTTTTATTAAATCTTGACCACTTTTCTTTATTTAATGAGTAACAATCAATACTTCAAACTTCTTCATTGAAAGTATATTTTAGCTCCACTGCTGACATGTTTCATCGAGCGTTTGTGTCTTACTCTCTGAACTTTAAATTCCGGCACTACCAACCAATAACTGTAATAATAAATAATAAATAGCTTGGCCTGTGATGAAAGTGATTGACTGATTGATTGTCGAATCAACTGCTAGACATGCTTAAAAAAGCTTATTCTCATTCCCACACTTTATATGGGCTCTTTCTAGGGATGGGTGATATGCCTCAAAAATAAAATCCCAGAATTTCTTCTCAACAAAACCCAATTTACAATTTAATCAATTTTGCCCCTCTCAAAAAATAAAAAACACTCACACGTTTGAGGTGCGCATGCAAAAGTTGGTCATGTTCCCTTCTTCGTGGCCACTTCTTTTTTAACAAATTCAGCATATCAGCTCTTCTGTGTTCATGGACTCACACCTTTTTTATTCTGTTTAAAACCAAAATATTCCCACACTGGGGCTGTGGCTGTCAGCTCAGAAACCATCACTTTTGTGCCTTCATGTTCTCTCGACACTCACTTGCAGGACTCAAAGATTGAATGACTGACAGATGGCTCACTCCGCTCATTCTGCTATAGAACCAATGAGCCCAGATGTCGAGACAGATGCACAGAGTGAACCATCTTGTCATCCTGCCTGTTTGGTACAGAAAGAAGAGGAAAACAAACACACATGCACGTCAACATATCGAGGGCAGCAAAATTTTCAAGTTTGTTTTTATTTATTGTGCAGTTAATTGATTTATTGATTATTGTGACAGGCATAATAAGAACTTTGTGCATGTAATGACCCTGCCAACAAAATCAATCAATCAAAATTTATTTATATAACACTTTTCATACAAAAAAAATGTAGCACAAAGTGCTTTACAATCAGACAAATAATGAAGCACACAGCTGTACCCAGTACGTTCTGAGGAAACGCCATCTTGAAGGTTTAAAAATGAGAAAACACTGGAGGTTAGGTTAAAAGTATAAAATTAAATATATCATGAAATAAAATAAGAAAATGAATTTTAAAAAATTAGAAGAATAAAAAATAACTTGAAATTAAGTTAAATTATACATATATAAAATAATAATAAATAAATGAAGAATAAAATAGGAAAACTAGAAAATAAAATAGAAAAGATTTTAAAAGAAAAGATAAAAAATAAGATAAGATAAAATAATAAAAAATGGCCTGTAATTAGAATAAATTAAAAACACTAAAAGGTAATTCAGGTACAAGCTCGACTAAAAGGTAGGTTTTGAGTTTGTTTTAAAGACATTAACAAAAGAAGGAAAACAACATCCTCAGTCCGTTTGTCATTCGTTCACTTGATTTTCAAAATAAAAACAAAAAGAAAAAAACGAGAAACTAACTTTTTTTTTCTCTATTTGTCTCTAAACGAAAACGGGGATACCGACTCTTTACCCAATTTTTGTTTTTGTGCTCAAAATGGGAAACCAGACAATTTGAGTTCTATTTGATTTCAATGTTTTTGCTTTGTGGAGGCTGCGTGACACGAAAGTAAAGTTTCCAAACTTCCTCAAAAATTATGTATCAAGTTTTGTATTTGTGTGTTTTAAATATATTCAAAAACTAAACACAGTTTCTCTCTTATAGAGGAAGTGCATATCATTAAATGTTGATCATGCAATTCAAACGTTGTCAGTTTTGTCTACATAATACTGAAAGCTGAACAGCAGAATATTAACATGAAACTGTCTGATGAGTATTTAATCTCATTTTAAAAAAAACAAACACAAGCCTAAAATTGTGCCAAACCTGACAGGGCCTATCAAAATGAATGGACGTATTTCAGGTGTTACTATCAAGCGGTTCGTATGATATTAACTCAGTGTGAGCTCTTATGAAATGCAAATATCCCCACGAAAGAGCCTAAAATCTGTTTCTGGCAGACAGAGTTCAAACATCCTCAGGCTTTCCCTCCATCTGAGCCAGCAGCAGGAGTAAGACTGAGCAAAGTGAAGAGGAGGAAACATAAAGAGCCAAAGTAAACGTAAGGCCGGCTGGATGTTTGCACTTCCCAGGATGGAGTTACTACAGCAGCACTACCTGTAGAGAGGAGGCTCTTAAAGCTTTGAGTTTTCTTTGGGTCCATTTACTCTGGTCAGGAAAACCAGAGGGGATGTCCCCAATCAGATTATCACCGTCTGGTTAGGAGGGGTACACAGCACACGGCCAGACTTTTGGCTCGGATCCCCGCTTCCAACCAAACTCATCACAGACCTGATTATCTGTTCCTTAAAGATGATCCTACCTGATATACTGATAAAGCAGCAGTCTGAGAGCATGACAGTAAACTCCGAAGACAGGATGTGGTCATGTTGGGAAATGATTCCTTTCTCCTTTCTGACCACTTGTCTCTTCCATAAAGAACACAGACCTCTCTGCTGGACTCCTATTATTTGGAGCAGATTTTAACAATGCTGTTCAGGCTGTTTCTGTCTTCCATTAGCATTCAGATCCATAATGATATCTATTTTAATTTAGTAGTTATTATTTTTATCATGGCGGTTTTACGCTGATCTGGATCACTCCCAAAATATTGTTTGGCAATATATCACGATACAGACCGTGACGAAATGCATCGAGTTTAAAAAAAAATGGATCGCGAAATAAAGACGCCACGTCCGGCAATAGCGCATGTGACCAGAAGTGATGACAACAAACATTAGCACCAACTACCTCGCCTCCAAAAAGCTGAATGATGGAGTCAAATGAGGTCGAAATTGAGGACGCTCCGCCTGGATACAAGTCATCTGTCTGGCAGTATTTTGGCTTTCTCATTAAAAAGACAAAGATGGCGAAAACGAGCCTACCGCTCGTTAGCATTCACTCTCTCTAACCTCTCTAGGGTTAGAGAGAGTGTTATTGTTTGTGTTAGGCCTGTTAGGCCTTGTGTTTTCCTGTGTGCAACTCAAACAAAAACAAATAAGTTCTAATTACACAGTAATGTTTTTTCTTTTTTAATTTTTTGATATTGTATCGTGACCAGGGCATATCGAGGTGCAGCGTCTCATGAGTTTAAGTGTATCGTCCCATCCCTATGAAATATAATCATTTGTTGTCCCAATCCGGACATTTCCTGAAAATGTCATCGAAATTCATCCATAACTTTTTGAGTTAAGTTGCTAACAGAGAAGCAAACAAACAAATGCCGGCAATAACATAAGCTCCTTGGCGGAGGTAATGAATGTATTTTTTTACACATTAATAAATTATTTCTTCATTTACAGCCACACAGCTGCTCTAGTGGACACAGTCATGAGCTGTGTTTGAAATCGTTCCCGATCACGGATGTAGTGCACTATTTTGTGCGTTCGTCATTCTGTAGTGTTGTTCAAATTCTCAGCAGTTAATTTCATTCCCTATATAGTGCAGTAAAAATACCCACAATGCACAGCAAAAGTGAGTGTACATACGATGTGCCTATATTGTACTCCCGTATACCACAATGCAATGCAGTGTTTTTCCATAGAAGAAGAGAAAGAAGGCTGTTAGGAGCTGCGTTCGTAGCGTAGCTCTTTTACGTCTTTTAACGGCTGCAAACAGCTTCAAATTTTGCTACTTATCCTCCTCCGTCCACTTCCATCACAGGAATATCCGGCTCATCAGCTGACGCTACGATGTTTAGAACATTTCAGTGTCGTGTCCGAAATGTCGTTTGGTCATTCCCTACATGGATTTACTTCCTGCTCTGTCGTTGACCTTCTGCTTCTTCTTCTTCTCCTTTTAAATTCATGTAGTCATCTCTGGTCCGTCCAACCTCCACGTCGTCAAGACCTCCACCACCTCCGCCGTCGTCCAATGGGAGCAGTCCCAGGGCGAGATCGACAGGTACCGTCTGACCGTCACGCCCAGCGACGGAGGGGGAGGGGCCAAAGAACTCACCTACCCGCCGGGCCAAGACTCCGCCCACATCCAGGAGCTGGTGGCGGGCCGTCTGTATGATGTCACACTGGTGGCGGAGAAGGGGAGGAGTCAGAGCGGTCCGGCGGTCACTCAGGTCACTCCAGGTGAGCAGCACATCTGTTTTTAAAGGGCTCTCCTCGAAGCTGCTGTAAAGCAGAATCATCGAGCAGATGGCTTTGTGAGGTAGATTCACTTCTAACAACAAAACAGGCGACTGAAAAGTTCTTCAAGGCCGTGACTTTATTTAAACACTTTACAGTCTGACCTCAGTCCGATCTGTTTCTCAAGGGGAAACTTTTCAACATCTGTCTGCAGAAATTTACGAGTTTTTCCCAGGAAGCAGAAGCTGTGGCTCAGTCTGGATTAAAAACATGTTTACATCTTTATCTGTATTTACTTTCTCTTACTTTGGAAACAGTTGGATATTAAGTTATTTTATATCTTAAATCTAAAAAAAAAAACCTCATCTTTCAGGTAGATCTGGGAAATATATTTTACAATTTTAATTATTTTCTGCAGAAGATTCTAAAGTTAAAAATCAAGATTGCTCTTTTGGTTCATTTCAATTAAAATACTGAGCGTGAACAGTTTTCATCATGGTAGGCCCTCTCAGGTTTTTCACAAGCACATGTTCAGGCTCGTATTTATTTATCTATTTAAAAAAACGGTTAAATACTCATCAGAGAGCTCCATGTTGATATCCTGTGAAAATTGCTCAGCTTTCAGTGTTTATGTAGACAAGCCTGCTAAAATTTTAATTACACGATCAACATTTTATGACTATATGAGAGAGAAATTCTGTTTAGTTTTTGAATATATTTTAAAAACGTAAAGGCAAAACTTGATTTATGACATTTTTGTGGAAGTTTGTGAGTGTTTTTTTTTTATTTTGTAAGAGGGACAAAACCAATTAAAATTGTAAATTGAGTTATGTGGAGAAAATATCTAGGTGATTTCATTAAGCCTGAGGAGAAATTCGGTTTTTGTTGCAGCGTGAAGAATCTTTAAGCTTTAACAACTTCCTAAATAAAAAATCCACAGCTGATCAACATTTGATGGCATTTACTTTAACTACACACGTGGACAAAATTGCTGGTACCCTTCCATTAAAGAAAGAAAAACCCACAAATGTCACTGAAATAACTTGAAACTGACAAAAGTAATAATAAATAAAAATGTATTTAAAATCAACTAATGAAAATCAGACATTGGTTTTGAATTGTGGTTCAACAGAATTATTTTAAAAAACAAAATAATGAAGTGAAAGGGTAGCAACAGTTTTGTCCACGTGTGTATAGGAGGGAATTTTTGTTTGTGTTTGTTTTTTTTTTTATATGTGTATATATATATTGATGATACAAATGCAAAACTTGACATGTTTTTTTTGTGCTCCTTGGATTTTTGTCCATGTTGTGACATGTTTTTACCGCGTTGTGTTACGTTATCTTTTATTGTTATTGATTTGTCTTCTTCTTTGTTTTGTTGACCTACTTCTGTGAGGTTTTTGTGAGAGATGAGACGAACAATTGAAGTCTTTTAAACAGCTCTTTTATATTCTTATTTTATTTGTAGCATTGTTTTAGATTCATGCACTTATTTGATTACTTTTTGCTGTATTGATTGTTTTATTCTTGTTTGTTTTATTTTTTTTATGATTCTATGTACAGCACTTTGTTTAAATGTGCTAGCTATACAAATAAAGTGGATTGGATCTTTTATGTGAACTATTTCACAGTTCTGAGAGAGCTGCTCATTTGTGAGCCATTTTAAATTCAATTTTAAGAGATGAACAGCTCACATGAGTCGGCTTTCGTCGCTAACCTAAAGGGCTGTTCAAAAGACTTGACTTGTCTCAAACGTCACATCTCTCACGAAAACACCACAGAAGTAGGTCAACAAAACAAAGCCTCTTTTTATGAGTAGAAGATATGATAATAATTAAAGGTAAAATAACATAAAGGGTTAAAAAAAAAAAAAAAAAAGCAGGACCCTGATTCCTCTCACTGTAATGCAGTGATCAGTTTGGTTCTGAATCTTGGTGTTTTAAGTATTTTAAATCCTTTTCAATGCTAACTTTCTATTTTTCAAGTCAGTTCTGGATGTTGATTGGTAAAGTTCTTACTAGCGTTATACATAATATGAAACAGACTGAAATCTACTAACTCATTGAATTTCAACTTTAATTGAACAAATGATGGGTTTGAAGGATCTCTGTATTGACTTATATCGACATTTATTCTTGATCATCATTGTGTTAATCATATTTGCAGACAGAAAAACAAACAGAGACAGGGAGCTTTTTACCTTTGTTACATTTGGACAGAGCTGGAAGTTAGAGAGCAAGACATAGAAATTGGCCTCGGGCTGGAATCGAACTTGTGCGGCAAGCACGAGATGAGAGCCTCAATATTTATGGGTCCATGCAGGGTCATAACCAGCAGATAATCTGCACCTGCAGTTATGTTTCATTTTAATGGAGTGGACGAAGAAAATCTACATCACAGCTGAAAGCTTGCTACTGAGATCTGAAATAAGCTGATATTAATGGCAGGGAAATTTTTCTTCTTAAAATAATTGTTATATTTTACAACTCAAGAGCCTGAATCAACAAACAGAACTGGAAACAGGACTGAAACCCAACATGATGGTCCTGAATGAGCTGAAAAACCGATGACATAATGCAGCCACACACTTAAACACTTTGTATGATGTCTTTAGAAACAGTTTTCTGGTTTGCTGAACAGGGATTTTAACAACATTTCAATTGTTTTGCAGGTTCAACGTGGACGCCGTTGCCCTTGTTTACATCTGTTTGCACTGACAGAATTTCTGACAAACTATTTCTAACTTATATTATGATCGTCTTCTCTTCCTTTAGGGATGGTATCACCTGGGCTATACACCACGGTATATCATGACTCTAACACTGAATCCAAATGCTCACTCCTTTTATATCTTTAGGGCAGACTTTCCCAAAAGAAACGGCTGCAGCTTTAACCATGCAAGTCCCAAAACCATCAAGACAAGAAGATGGGGACAGAAAGCAAGAGCTTTACCCTCCAGTAGGAAAACAAAACTTGGAGAATAAAAACAGAAGGCAGGACTTGGGTTCAGTAAAAGTTGGAAGTAGTCACGGATCCAGCAGAGACCCCTCGACCTCTTTGGTTGCAAGGACAAAACCGCTACCCGGCAAAAAGGTGCCAACAGACGGCACCAAGCCTAAACTTAGTGAAAGGCTCACATTGTACAAGAGGCCAAATGTCACAGGGCCTTTTCGTTTTAATGCAACTAGAGCTGTGCCCGCAGGAAGAAAGACCGGCCCAGGTCCTCTAAAAAAGACCCCATTTGGTGAGAGAAATAAAACACCAGTATATGCCAAAAAAGACAAACCTGGTGTCCCTACCACAGGTGACAGGATGATAGCTTTGACTGTAAGGGATCCAAGTGCAGGGGCATCAAGCACTGACGGAGCGGGCGCCAAAAATCCAGCTGTGGTATCTGGGACTGATTCAGAAACAGAGACACAGAGAAACTCAGAGAGCCCGGCTTTTACTGCTGGCTCCAGAGAGCAGCCAGATGTTGGCAGAGAAGGCAGAGGAAACGAAACTGCCTCAGTGTCTCCAGAGCCAACCATCACCATCCAGAGCCAAGAGAAGAAATGTATGAACAAAATAAAAGTGACTCACATCAGATTACCCATTAAAGACCGAGGCAGCGGGTGCCAAGGGGGCGGACAGGTTCTGGCAGAGAGAACACTCGATCCTTCTGAGGCTGATGTTCCACCTGACCACGATTACACACCAGATCCTTTACACAAGCTCCTGACGGGCACTTTTGACGGTCTGAACATCACAACGTTTTCTGTTCACCTGGCCAAAGCCTCCGACATCTCTGAGGATGCCGACAGAGTGAGGGAGCAGATTTTAAGTGAACTGAAGCCACTGCAGTCGTCAACGTCCTTGGCCGACCCAAAATCCTCCTCACACTCATCACCTCCATCATCATCAGCAGAGGAGCCGTCATCATTCCGAGCAAATCCATTAAGCCCTTCTTTACCATCACCTTCGCCACTATCACCACAACCAGGGTTGACTCCATCCGGCACAGAAAACTCAGATTCTTCTGAAAGTGATGAACAGGATGGTGAAAGCGAAAGTACGATTAGCATTGCTTCACCTGAAGATGGAGGGCAGCCAGTTACAAGAAACAGTGGCTTACCTTTTCACGGTCGTGCACCAACAAAACCTGGACATGATTCCCCAAATGTTAGACTATTTCATCACAAATCTCATCAGAATTTAAAAGGTCCTCAGAATCCCCCTGAGCGTTCAAGCATAATCCCCAAAAGAGAAATATCATCTCCATCATCATCACTGGAAAGCTTTGATTCATCTCCCTCTCCTCCTACTTCACCACTATTAACATCCCCATCTCCTTGGTTGTCTTCTGATCCAAGCTCAGAAAAAACAGATTCCTTTGGAGGCAATAAATCAGACAATCAAGGCAGCAAAAGCACATTGAACGTTCCTTCTCCTGAAATAAAACAAGCAAGTATAGGAAGAGGTGACTCACCCGTGTACCGCCGCACACCGGTAAGACCTGGATATGGTCGTCTTACCCCAAACCTTGGACAGTTTCAGAACAAAACCAATCTGAAATTCAGAGTTCCTCAACGTCTCCCTCAACGTCTTGGCTTAACGGCCAAAGGAGAAACATCACCTCCATCATCTTCAGCTCTAGCATCAGAATCAAAACAGCCGTCACCAACAGACCCTAGCTTACCACCATCTCCAGCGCTTCCCGAAGACAATGAACCAGACAACCCAAACCGCAAAAGTACAGTGAGTGTTGGATCACCTGGAGATAGAAGACCACCCACAGCAGGAAAAGGCGGCTTACCCTTGCACCGTCGCACGCCAACAAAACCCGGGTATGGTCGTATCACCCCAAATGTTGGACGGTTTCAGAACAAAACCCATCTGAAATCCAGAGTTCCCCAAAATCTCCCTAAACGTCCTAGCCTAATGCCTAAAAAAGAAACATCAACCCCATCTCCTTCACCATCGTCATCAATACCAGGAGATCCATCGCCATCACTGTCACCTCCATTGTCTTCCCATACCAGCACTGAAAGCAATGAACTAGACAACCTCAACCGTGAGGGTGCAGCAAGTGAAGATATAGGACAACCCACTGCAGGAGAAGGAGGCTCACTCTTGCACCATCGCACGCCAACCAAACCTGGACATGCTCTTCAGGCTCATCAGACTATCGGACAATTCCAGAACAATAGCCATGAAAATGTAAGAGCTCCTCAAATCCCTCCTTCCCGTTTGAATCCCACCCCGAGAGGAGAGACAGAGGCCTCACATACATCGACAAGTGGACTTTTGTCCACAGAATCTCCGTCTGTCTCAAAGGAATTGTCCTCAAGTGAAAATGAAGGCGGGGTAATTACATCTGTATCCTCTGGAGTTCACCAGGAAGAGAAGAAGATACCAACAGAAAGAGGCAAGATCCCATTCCGCCGCCCCTTTGCAAAATTTGGACCCTTCCACAACCGAACTCGTCCATACATGAAGCAGCTCCCTCCCCCGTCCCCACCTTTAAACCCTGCATCAGGAACAAGTGAGGAATGGCCGTCTTTTCCTGGAACCCCTGCCACTTTTGTTTCCAAAGAATCACATCCATCTGGTGGGAAAGGGCCAGAAGAAGAAGAGAACAATGGCAGAGTTGGGGTGAAAGTTATCACAGCAAGCCTGACCAAGAAGTTCAACCAGACCGGCAGAGGAAGCGGGGGGTCATCTTCCCATCGCCCAGTTAAGTTTAATCTCTTCCGTCATGGACCTTTCCAAAATAGAACCCAAAGACCATCTCAGTATACTTACAGAGGCCCCTTGCGAAGGCCTCTTCCAACCAGAAAGCTTGATAGTGACAGTGGAATAACAACTGGAAGCCAAACAAACCTTTTAGAAGATGATCGCATTCGTGAAATCTCTGAAAACCAACCAAGAATCCAACCAAAACCACGAGAAACCACAGAAGAAATCCCAACTGCCAATATAAATGAAGGTGGCACCACTGAGACTAATAGATCAGAGGAGAGGGCCAGTGCCCCAGATCTGAAACCAAAGGTACAAGTGGGGGAAGGTAGCACCCAATATCCAAACCCCAGTACTCCTAAAGAGGCAGTCAACGATGGTAGAAACCTTGGCAGTACACTTGAAGGTAGACCAAGGATCCAAAACCTTGGGTCAACAGATTTAGGACGTAGAGTTCAAAGACCAGGTACAGATCCGAGGAGGAAACCTCCAGTAAGGGGAGCAACAACAAAACACCAAGGCCAAACAGGACGTGACTCAAGTGAAGGTGACAGAAGAAATGGTACAAAAGCTAATAGCACTGTCAGGAGGGTGCTTGACCGTAAAACTGAACAGACCGGGTTTACTGATGCCAGAATTCCAACAGGATCAAATGTCTCTTCCTCTGTGGTCACAAGGGAACCTCTGGATCATGTCGGAGTGACAAACCAGACATCAGATGGATTTACGCTTGTCTGGGACGCGCCTAAGGGGAAGTACAAAAACTTTGTTGTGACAAGAAGCAAACTTGACAAGAAAACGGGACCAAAACCGAAGGACAGCCGGAAGGATCGGGATGGCGACCGGCCCCGTGAAGATGAAAATAGAGTTCCTGAAAATGTCCCAACAAAACATCCAACAATCCTGACCAGCACCACAGCCAAGCCTGTGATGGGAACGGACCAAACCATCAAGGAAGTCCTTCCTGGATCAGCTCGCTCCTTCCAGTTTGAGAAGCTGCCCCCTCGGACTGATTACACCGTGACGTTGCTTGGAAAGGGTCCTGGCATCCTGTCCAGACTGCACAAGCTCGTCATCAGTACAGGTACAAGCAACTGTGGCAGCAGAATCAGTTCCTGCTGCACATTGCTTCAACATTTCTGACAATGTTGTGAAAGAAAAACCTGAAGTCTGATGTCTTTACTGCACCTCGTGTCTTGTGTTGATTTACCCAAAAGTAAATGTGAACTAATGTCACCTGTCTGGAGTAGGACTTCAAATATTCCCACCAACTAAAATCTTTATCCGTGTTTATTCCAAGAGCTCCAGTGCTACCTTGCTCTTTTAAACTGTAAACTCTTGTTTTACAGTTTGATCTCTTTATTTGTGATTTAGTCTCTGGTTCAGTAACATCTTCATTTCTTTATCTTTGTGTCTACCGTTCCATTAAGCCTCATGTTTTGTGTTGAAGCCATTGTTGGCCACTTCTTTTTCAGCTGTTATTCTCTCATGAATTGCCTGAATTTGCAGTCATACATCTTAACAACACCTGCTAATCGTGATCTTCTCCGTCATTTGATGTCAACCCTCAAACAGAAATTATCACAGACTGAAATCGTTGTCAGCTATTTTTGTCAGCTGTCTGTTCATAGCTTATATTTTTTACAGTTAATGTTTCAATTCAAATCACAGTATTTTGGGGGAATTAGTTGACTTAGGGAAGATCAAGTGGTTTGAAGTTGTTCACCTAAAAACTGAGGTTCGGTTCACCCCAGTCAGTCAACCAGAACATACCCCCAACTTCCTCAACAATATGAAATTTCTCAAATATAACTCACTTTTTTTTTTGCTCTTAAAAAAATCAGAAAAAACAGCCACTTACATCAGAATTAAGTTTTATTAGTATTTTCATTCGGATTTGGTGTTTACATGATTATTTTTAATCTTTTTAAAGAGGATTTAGGTCTTATTCAGAACTAAAGGGGAATTATAGTTCTCATGTAAACACGATATATCATTAAAACGTTCATTCTGCTTTAAAATAATTTCGGTCGTTCTGCAAATTCTGTTTCCACTGTTCTGGGATGCTGATGGAAACAGGATGGCAAAGTAAGCGTTGGACTTGAGTCCAGACAGTTTAGAAAATTTGGAAATAATGAAAGAGTGGATGGACGTAAGCGTTAAAATGCAGACCTTTTTAAAGTTGTAGCATCCTGAACTGGAATTTTTTTCAGTAAACGTAATTCCATAAATTCATCAATACATCACTACATCATGTCCGGCCCTGTCCAATCAAAGCCATTCCCAACATTCCCAAGGCAGGCCTTGAAAATTGGCTAATAAGCGTGTTTTCTACGTAAACCTCCATTCGAATTTCCTATTTCCATGTAAAAACGAAGGAGCAACTTTAATTCTAAATTATTTAGTAGTTTAGTAATTTAGTAAAAAAAACACCATGTAACCGTTGCCAGAGAGGAATTATTGCCACTTACATCAGAATTAAATTTTATTCTGAATTATTATTTTCATACCTAATTAGTCGTTAAAATTGTAATTTTTAATCTTTTTAAGTTTTATTTAGAATTAAAGGGGAATTATAGTTCTCATGTGAACATTATATATCATGAAAGCATTAATTTTACTTTAAAATAATTCCTGTCTTTCTGTAAATGCTCGTTTCCTCTTTCCTGACGGTATTATTGGACGCTGATGGGAACAGGATGGTCGCCCAAAGTAAGCGTTGGACTTGAGCCGAGATAATTTAGAAGTTTTGGAAATAAGGAAAGAGTGGATGGATGTAAGCATTAACATGCTTACATAACCTTTTTAAAGTTGTAGCAAGTTGGCCGTGGTTTCAGTGAGAAGCTGAACTGGAGTCTTTCTTTCGGTAGACGTAAATACATAAATTCATAAATACGTAAATACGTCACTACGTTATGTCCGGCCCTGTCCAATCAGAACCATTTCCAACTGGCAGGCCTTGACCTAAGGTGAATAAACGTGATTTCCATGTTAAACTCCATTTGGAATTCCTATTTCCATGTAAAGACCAAGGAGCAAACTTTAATTCCAAATTATTTAATACTGAATTATTAATTCACAATTAAAAAACATCATGTAACCATGGCCATAGAGGAATTATTGCTAATTACATCGAAATTAAAGATGCTATGAGGAGTTTCTAAGTAATTACAAAAAAGTCTCCCTTTTAGATGTATGCCTGATGGACATACACACTTTAAGATGAGTTTTATAGCATCAAAATAGGTTATCTATAAATGCTATTCCTTAGCTTCGTGGTCGGGTCGGACAGGGCTGGACTGGCCTGGATACTCAACTTTAAGAACAAGACAATTAAAACTAGAGCAAATTTATATTATTCAGACACGTCTTAGAGCACCAGGCTGTAAGTAGAGATATATAGCCGGCTACAAAACTACGATTCTAAGTTTTCCAAAAATTGCTTGTTGTCACACATCAAAAACTACCGCTACGTAACTAGAAAGAGATACATTACCTCGTCGCTTTGCATCCTGTAAGTTGTTGAAAAAAGAAGTTGTAAAGCAATGCAGAGTTCTGAGGAAGGTCCGAGCTGCATTCATTAGCATCACAACAAACACACGTGTTGGATTGCACACGTCTTTGGTGTGTTCCAGTTGTAGTCAGAAGTAGGAATTCCGAGTTCCGAGCAGGAAACTGCAACTGGATCGCTCCCTGAAGTCGGAATTTCCTACTGGAAACTCTGTGAAACCTCGCCACCCCCAACTGGGGTGTGTCGCTCTAGATCAGCTGTATACATAGTATTGTTAGACTTATATGTACAAAAATGCTGCCATAGTGATAATCACATTCTTCATGTGATATTTGTGAACAAAAACACAGGGCGTGCTAACAACAGCTAACAATAGCCTGGTAGATAGGCATGTTTTTTTACGACTTCAACTGGAACGCTGATAAGTTGGAGATGACGTCACTCCCAGTTCCAAGGTTACTGGAACGCAGCATTACGACAGTCGCCGTGCGTGCTCATGGGTAGCAGAGTCTTGATGTCACCGGTAATAGACTCTCCTCATAGCACCTTTAATTTTTAGTCTTTTTAAAGAGAAATTAAGTTTGATTGGGAATTGAAGTGGAGTTAAAGTTCTTATGTAAACACGATGACTAATATCTTAATGAATTTGATCTAGAGAGGACTGATGTTGATTAAAATAGCAGCATGTAGCCATTAAAAAGGGTTTAACTTTTTCATTTCTGTGCGATGTTTATCTTCCATGACTTTTGTTGATTTATTAATTTGTCATAAATGAACTTTGAGGTCGAGCTGACATCAAACCTTCATGGTGAGAACGTAACCAAACTCACTGCTCTGGTCTTCTCTCACTCAGGGTAAGCTAACAGCCAGCTTCACTGACACCCATCACCCCTCACCCAGCGCAGGGTAAGACCACGGCTGGTCTCCATGTTGGTCTGTCTGCAGCTTCACGCCTCTGAGACACGTGAATGAGTCAAACGTGTGTGTCCGTGCTGCTCGGACACACCTTTGACTCTGTAGAGATCAGTATTACGTCTCTGTAATACCTCTGAGATGTTTAGGGAGCATGCACAGTTTGATGTTCACCTGTCTGCTGATGCCTTTGGTTTGTCAGATTTTAACAACACCTACTCGATGTGAAGTTGTTCACCTTCTTTGTTCACCTCGTCAGTCTTGCCACGTTTTTTATTTTCAGGTTAAATGGACCGGCTCATTAAACCTCCTCCTCCTTCTGCTGCTGCTCCAGGATCATCCCTTTGTTTTTGTTTACGTCTGTATACGACTATACTGTATATATGTTTGCACTCTACATATATACACAAACTCAGGCACTAATAGTGTGGTGTAAATCAGATTAAATGTCTTCACTGTCCACTCGTCGGTCTTCAGTAAACTCTGATTTCCTGAGTCTCGGCCCGGCTCTCACTCGTTTGTGTGGCGCTCTTCCTCAGGCCCCGAGCCGCCCACGGACATCGTCTTCAGTGAGATCACCGAGAACTCTCTGACGGTGTCCTGGACCAAACCCAAGACCGCCGTCAGTGGGTTTAAAGTCACCTACACCCACACGGAGGAAGGTGAGACCTTTTCCTGTTTAATACAAGAGCAAACAAGTGTTAGTCTGCTTCCTTCACCATGTGATCATCTGATCTGATATTCAGTTTTCAGCTCCTCCATTAACATGTGAAGACAAGACAAAGGATAAAACATATTTTTATTACTTTTAATTGGTTTTGTCTTATTTTTTTTTTTCATTGATTTATTTTTATTTGTTTACATTTATTTAATTATTAATATTTTGTTTATTAATTTGTTTTGATTGTTTTTTAATCTTTTTATAATTATATATTAATTATTTATTATTATTGATTTTATCTTATTTTAACCATTTTATTTATTTTGATACTTAAGTTAGATTTTATCAAATTTTATTTTATTTATATAAACTAATTATCTGTTCTGATTAGTTTGTATTGTTTTTAAAATTAATTAGTCCATTAATATATTTTATTTTTTTATTTTACTTCATTATTACTATTTAATTAATTGATGTATTTGTTTTGATTGGTTTCATCTTATTGAGTTATTATTTATTAACTTAATTTTTTGGTTGATTTTATCATTTTTTTATCATTTTATTGGTATTTATTATTGATTGGTTTTATATTATTTAGTCATTATTATTTAACATCTTATGCCGATTAGTATTAATATTTTTTTTTATTGGTTTTGTCTTATTTAAGCATTATTATTTTATAACTGTTTGCTATTATGAGTTTTTTTTATATTAAATTGGTATTTTTCATTCATTTTGTTTGATTGGTTTTATCTTATTTTTGTTAATTTATATATTTTGATTTTTTTCTTCTAGTTAAGTACTTTTATTCATTTTCAATTTGTTTTTTATTAGTTTCATCTTATGCAATTATTGTTATTATTGCTATTTACATATTAGTTTCATCTTATTTAATTAATGTTACTGTTGTTTTTGGCTGCAAACTTAGAGGGTCAGGAAATTAAAGCAGATAAAGAGAACGCAGGAAGATTTTAAGTAAATAAGATTTCGGTAATAAACAGAAAAAAGTGGGTAAACTAAAAATGAACAGATAGATAAAATATTAAATGAACAGATAAGAATATAAATAAATAAAGCAAGGCTTTGAAGATGGTGATTTTAAAGAAGTCCCTGATAGTTAAAGTGTGTTTGGTCCCTGCAGGAGAGCCGGTCTCAGTATCCGTGGACTCGAACGACGCCTCTCTGGGTCTGTCCAAGCTCTCGCCCGGATCCACCTACGAGGTCAGCATCATCTCCGTGCTCGGACTGGACGAGAGCGACCCGCTCAAAGACTCGGTCATCACACGTGAGTCCACACGGCCTCTGAGTTTACCTTTGGATTTTCTTTTTTACGTTTATTTGGACGAATCAGAGCAAATGAATGAACAGTGAGGGGGTTCAAACTTTCAATGGGAATAAAGCTAGAATTTAAAAAACTGAAAGTTTCTATTCTAAGAGTTTCTATTCGGAAAATTTCCAAAATTAACATGCTGGATTTAGCACAATGCTAAATTCCATCCAAAGTCCCAAACATAAAATAAAAATATGAAACTAAAATGACAGACATCAACAGCAGTAAAGAACCTTCCATAGTGACAGTTAAAGAAACATTACATCATTTTTGTTGATGTAGTTGTAGGTAATGTAGGCAAAACAAGCAGCTTCATGTCATTATTGGGGAACTTTGAGTTAGTTTGTGATTATTTATCAGGTTTTTTATCCACAAAACATAATTTCAGCTGTTAGAAAACTATTTCAGTGCCTTTTTAAAGTGACAAACATTAAACCAGATGATTCAGGACAGTTATTTACCACCATCATCCGGGAATAAGGTTGATTTTTGTATCTGATTAAATGTATAACTCAGCTACACGACCATATAAGTCATTTTTACATAACACAAGCACAATTAAAACACAATCTGTATGTTTTATGACCAAAACTCAAGAAACAGACCAAGAATTTACTACCCGCGGCCTCAATGGAGGCGCCACATTATTAAATATTACAGTTTTTAGGCTTATTGATAGACATTTTTGAGTAAAAAATCCAGAACAACAATCCAAAATAGTTTATTATGAAGAGGAAGTGCTACGTATACATTTTAGACACTTTATTTATTGAATTTGGCTTTTATTTGACTAAATTCATATACAGTATTTTTGACATTTGGCTCAATATGCACTGTTTTTTCAAATCTTGCCTGAACTTGTTGTTATAAAACCCTCTCTAATTTTGCTCTTTATAACAATAGTCCTTTTCAGAGATGATGTAAAAATACTTTATTTTTCTTTTTAAGAGTTTTACAGCCCACTCCAGCATCATTTTCAAGATATAATCACAAAAACAAGTGTGTTTTTGTAAGACAAGTATGAAATTTTAAAATTATTCTGACTTCTATCTTCATGTACTCTGTCCCAGTGACACATACACTGTTAAGAAAACATCTAGACAAATCTCTCAAATGTTACTTTATTATGACACCAGGATAATTCAAATAGACCTTATAGTTGCAGAGATAAACTCTTTTCTTTATGAGGATGTCATTTTCGAGCAGAAGGCTGAACAAAGGGTCTGCAGCAGCAGAACTGATTTGTACATCAACATTTAAAAAGGCAAGTTAAAGGAACAATGAGAGCAGATGTAGAAACAAACAGAACAGCCCAACAGATATTCAGAAAAGCATCGGCTGTGTGAACTAATAATAATGATGATATCCACGAAACAGATGAAAATAGCTTGGATGTAGCCTGTCACAAGGTGCTTGTGAAATGTAAATAAACCTGAGATGATTTTTTTTAAATGGTAATGAAGTGAAAATGTCAAACAGTCTGATTTTTAACAAAACTTGAATTGTCGTTTTTAAAAAAGCAAATTGTTTTAAACGGTTGTGCAGGAGAAATACTGGGCATACGTTTGCAGAGTCATTGGAGCAGCAGACTTTCTTTTGTTCCATTTTGAAGATGATGTCTGCAGCAGGTGTTTTATTTGGAAAGCGTCCGTCAGTTTTTATTCAGAGGAGACTTTTCTGGGGCCAGATCACTGCTCTAAACATTTCTCTGGAGCCAGGAGGTTGTCTTAGTGATGGTGTAACTGCTGACAAACCAAAAACAATCTCGCAGGGTGAAGTCATTTGTTTTTCTCTGATTTAGTCAGGAATAACTCCTCCGTCTTTGGTATTTAAAGTTTTCAGATCCTAATACACTGCAAAAACATGATGTTTAATGAATCTTTTGATGATTTTATGGACTGCAGACGATGAAAACTCTAAACTTCTTGTGATTGTAGATGTAGAAATGTTGTTTTTAATCTTCTGGACTATTTTACTCACACAGTTTTCCACAAAGTGGTGAACTCCCCCTTCTTTCATACTCAATATCAACACTCAGCTGGTTCCAATCTACCCTCAAGCTCCGCCCCCTCCAGGAAGCAATCCTCTGTGAAGCCCCGCCCCCCCTTAGTTACTGTTACTAGGTTAACCAAAGTCTGTTGTTACTGGCCTGAGCAAATGAAAATGACTGGCTTTTCAACCAGCTTTTATTCATATTTAATTTATTTGATTTTCTTTTTAATTTTACCCAAGTGAAAAATTAAGATGTAACTGCAGTCCAGTCCAAAAAGAAAAATACAATTTTGTATGAATTGTTGGAAATCTTTAATATAACTGCATTAATTTAAACTGCTCAATCAGAGAGTGATAGGCTGTGTTCGAAATGGCGTACTACTCGTACTACTCATACTAACCCCGCCCCCATATTGAGTATGCAGTGCGATCACACTGTACAGTATGCAAATTTTGTGTATGCTAGAAATGCCCGGATGTATACTCAATCGGCTTTGATTTCTGAGTATGGAGCGGAGCTTGCTTCACGTACTGCTTCTGCCCCACAATGCATTGCGCACTTCTGACGTGGGAAGACGAAATACAAAATGGAGACAGATCACCATGGATACACAGGTGTTTGTGTTAATTTTTTCATCCACTGCCGCTCGGTTTGTGTCATGCAGCTGTTGATAATGAAAACACTTTGCAATAACTTGGAAACGTGAAGGGGGGGGCTGCTGCTGCCCGTTGTTTACAGTACGTAGACGGAAACACCCACCAAGCAGACGCTTCGGTCTCCGAAAACGGCAAGACAAATTAAAAACAGTCGCTATTTCAAACAACTGGGCTCATAATCGTGATGTAAATACTTACTTTCTCGCTGGAAAATATATTATTACTGAATGAATTTGTAGTTTTTCCGGAATGCAGTCGTTTTCTGTTGCTTGTGGTCGGACTATTTTAATTGTCCCGGTGCTGCTTCCCAGCCGGCATGAAATGCATTCTGGGGTATTAAGTCTGCATCTGTGTGTAAACGCTCGGGCAGCCTCGGCATACTCAGATCATCTTTGAGTATTCAGTATGCAGTATGTACTGATTGAAAAGGTAAGTAGACAGTAGGCAGTATGCCATTTCGAACACAGCCATGGACTGTGTACTCCAACTCTGTCTGGTCCCTGATTCTGATTGGTTGGTCTGTTAACCAATCAGGAATCCAGCAGCAGGTCAATTTACCTGTTCACCTGTTGAATGCTCCAAACAGGCTTTTTAAAAGCGTTCCTGAGAAGAGAGGAGAATAAATCTTTACTGTCCACCGATGTGGAAATTTTCTTTGGCTCACCAGCACATGAGACAGACGGCACTAAAGTAGAAACATAAAAAACATATATTAGACAGAATAAAAACAGAGATAAATAAAACACAATCTAATATAATACATAAAGCAAAGGAGTGGAGCAGTGATGTTTCCCTGGCTTTTGTTGGCCTGTCCCAGCTTTTTTTGGAACATGTTGCAGGTATCATATTGAGGGAATATTTGTGTAAAAAGAAACTGAAGTTTGTTTTCACATTAAAGGTGCAGTGTGTAGAATGTGGCAGCATTTCGCCAAACATAAACGGTGAATATAGGGTATTATGTTTCTATTTGTATGTAAAGTCCGTCAAAATAGGAGTACAATCATCCCCATTAAACGTTTCTTTTATTTTGATTTAGTTAGAAAAAGCTTTAAAGATTTACATTTCGCGGGCCACTTTAAACATCTTATTTTTGTAGTGTATTTAATTTGATAAAAGGTCCAAAAGGATTTAAGAATCTTTCTGTTCTGTTTTAATTTATGTTTTGAAACAACATACCAACTTGGAGTTGGAGTTCAGGGTTGTTTATATGTCCGTGTGGTTTGTTTTTAATTCAGTAAATTTAGGGGGTCTGATATTGATATCAGATATTGGCAGATAAAAACAAATATCGGATTATATCAGCCTGCATCTAAAATCTCCAATATTTATTTTATTTAGTTATTTATTTATTTCGAACATAATAACAACAAAAAAATATATAAAAAAGAGAAAATAATAGGAAAGCAGATAACTAATTTATAATATTCATCAGAAGTTACAGTGCACATGCTCGAAAAGGAGCAGGAAGAAGTCAAACTTATCTGGTCCTACCCCTAATTCCCCGTTACATATTTGACTTACAGTAAGTTCCACATTTGTGCTCCAATAGACTTATCATAAAAGCAAATAACATGGACTTATGAAATATATTCAAACATTCACCTGCCTATTATTCATGCACATATAAATACCTCTGATACAAGCAGTCCATTCTAATTTATTTTTTATTCATTCATTTCAGTTGTAGAATATGCTCATGTTTAAGTTCTATATTCTTGTTTTTAAGGTTAAATTTATTGAACCCATTCGTTAAAAACAAATAGCAAAATCTCACCTGATCAAGCCTTTTCTTACAGTCCGTACTACAAAATAAGAAATAAAAGTCTGTTTGATTCCTGCTGATATCGTGTCGGATCGATATCGGTATCGGCCAATACTCAAGGCTGCAATATCAGTATCGTATCAGAGGTGAAAAAGTTGTGATGGGACACCCCTAAGTAAAATCCCTGATGTCTGTTTTCCCCTCTCAGTCCCCGACCCCCCCACAGACCTGCGAGCCGTAAACGTCACCGACACCAAAGCGCTGTTACTGTGGCGTCCAGCGCTGGCCGCCGTCGACAATTATGCCATTGTTTACGGAGCAGGGACGGGTAAGAACATCAGAAATTAAACTTCTCCCTCTGCTGTTGAATACCTTTTCTTAAATTAAGTATTTTGTGTTGTCCAGACTCAGAGTTGAGGATCTCGGTGTCTGGAAACGCAGCAGAGCAGCAGCTGAGCGGTCTGGAAGCTTCCACCACCTACACCGTCACCATAACGAGCCAACTGGGCAGCAAGGAGAGCTCAAAGGCCAGAACCAGCTTCACCACCACAGGAGGTCAGTGCACATTGCACACTTTGATTTAAGAAAGCAGGTTACAAGGTAAAGTTACCTAACCTGACATGCCAGATGGACAGTTCCATGTTGGAAATATTTCACCAATCCATCTGAGAAGGAGCCCTGCAGAGTGTTTTCAGGGGCAGAACCTTCAAAAACAACAGCAGCTTGTGATTGGACGATCGTTTGGCTCATCACACTCATCAGACCAATCCATATCAAGAAGTACTGCTATGACGTAGCATATGTAGCGGCTTAACGTAACGGCTAACCGTTAGCCGCTACAGCTAACGGCGTACAAGGGCAAACAACAGTAAATGGCCATTAGCCAAAAGGTTAACTACCTTAAGACTATGGTTTCACTTAAATTATACCACACAAATGTACTATTGTATCATTAAACACTTATATGTGACATGAACCTCGTCAGAGACAATCCCTACGAAGTAAACTTATAAGGAGAGCAGATTTCGCCAAGTATAACTGAGTAACCATGATGACCACAGGCTAACCAACATTAGCCGCTATTATTTGTTCAACAGGAAGTGACTTCACTTTCTGTCAAGTCACTTCGTCTTGTCGTCACGCCTGCAGGTCTCGCTGCTCCCGCCTCTCTTCCCTGATTGGGCCATTAAGCATTTAGCCGAGTGAAACCGTTGGACAGGGAAGGCGAGATGGAGGTGCATGATTTCAGAATCAGGCAGGTCTGTCTGCTCTGCAAGGCTACAATTTACCTGTGATGCAGAAAATGGGGATTTATCCACACCAGACAATTCAGGATATTTTTTAATTAATAACAAGCATCATGATGTGGAAATGTGCCTTTACTTTTTTTTTCTGAAGTGTTAGATAACTTATTTAAAGTGTTACAGAAAAATATCCAAGCTGTTGACATGTCCAGCTTCACCACTAGAGGGCAGCACACACACACATACACACACTCCACCTGGCCCCAAAAAAAGTCCCCACCTGGATTTAACTAAGCAAACATATAAAAACCTCCTGTTGGATAATTACTGCATGGGCGATTATCTTTCAGCTGAAACAAGTTATTTAACTCCAGCTGATGCAACAACTTTCAACAACCATGTCAAAGACACATCCTGTGGTCGTGGAAAAGATGTTAGTCTGTTTAAGAAGGGTCAAATCATTGGCATCAAGCAGAAAAAACATCTAAGGAGACTGAAGAAACTACTAACACTGGGTTAAGAACTGTCCAACACATAATTAAAAACTGAAGGATAGTGGGGAACCATCGTCATCAAGGAAGAAATGTGGTCTGAATAAAATCCTGAATGATGGTGATCGGTGAATCACTTAAATGTTTGGCCAAATCAAATCAAAGAAAAACAACCGTAGAACTCAGGGGTGTGTTTAATAGTGAAAGTAAGAGCATTTCCACACATACAATGTGAAGGGAACTCAACGGATTGGGACTGAACAGCTGTGTAGCCTTAAGAAAACCACTAATCAGTACGGCTAACCAGAAAAAAGGCTTCAGTGTGCTAGGGAGCATAAAGATTGGACTGTGGAGGACTGGAAGAAGGTCATGTGGTCTGATGAGTCCAGATTGACCCTGCTCCAGAGTGATGGGAGCATCAGGGTAAGAAGAGAGGCAGGTGAAGTGATGCACCCATCATGCCTGGTGCCTACTGTCCAAGCCTGTGGGGGCAGTGCTGTGATCTGGAACAAATCTGTGACACTGTAGAAGCTTTAAGAAACAATGAAACAGAGAATGAGACTGTAATCAAAGCTAAAGACGAAACAACGAAATATTAGAGTGTGTGCCCTTGTTTTTGGTGGTGACAACTTGTACATGATGTTCAAACTAACCGAGTGAGGACTTCTGGACTTTGCAATTTTTCAATTCAATTCAGTTGAGTTGTTTATCTATTGTCAATACCCAGTTAATCTCATAAATAACTCTAACTGACAGTAATAATTGAACCTGAACCGTGCAAAGGTGTCTGTCAATGTGTCTGTGCAAACTCTCTGGCTGCTTTTTTCATGTATCTATCAGACAATTTTATTTTTAATTCTGAAAATATGGAAAAAAACATTTTGATAAAACATATTCACACTGAACAATCAGGGAGCAGAAACAACAAATGAAAGAGGACTTTTCTTCTTTTAATTTGAAGAGTTTAAAGGAGCCGTTCTTTGTTTGTCCCTCCAAACGTTAAGACCTGCAATAAATGGTGTATCACTGTCGTGTTGTGTTTTACTCACGACCCTCTCCTGCATGTTCAGGTGGAGACGGGGACCAACCACGAGACCTCCAGGCCACTGACGTGACCCCTCGCACTGCTCTGCTGTCATGGAAACCCCCCTCAGGTCCTGTTGGACGTTACCGACTGACCTACCAGACAGAAGATCAGGAGATGAAGGTGAAGGGGGTTTTAGTTTAGGCTCCAATTTCCTGAAGTGGAACACAAATGGCCCTTTTCCATTAGCCCTACTCTATTCGCCTTGTGCTGCTTTTCCATTAGCCCCAGTTGGCTGTTGGTAACGTCATTTTGAGCGCGACACAACAATCTGTGGCTTTTTGTCACAAACTGAGTAAAAAAGGAAAGCAGAAGAAGGCTGCAGGTGGTAAGAAGAAATACCCCTTGAGAAGCACAGGAGAGTTTTGGAAGCTATACAACAGAATGAAGCCGAGGACGAGAGCAATCCAGCTGCAAAGAAAAGACGTATGAGGGTAAGCTAATGGTAGCTACCGCTAGCATGCTAGGTCGTCGCGCTCATGACTCAAAGATGACGACATTGTCTGACCAATCAGTAGCCAGCAGTCGGTGACATCATCTTTTAGTATCGACTCAGCTCGCCTGGAACCAGAGCGGAGTAGGTACTTAAACTAGCTTGTTTTAGGAGGTACCAGGCTAGCGCAAATCGAGTAGAGAAGGGCCAAGGCACGCTAGTGGAAAAGGGCCATAGGAGGGGAGAATTTCTGCAGTCATGTTTTCTTTAAAATGTTTCCTCCTTTCCTCTCAGGAGGAGATCGTGGATGGATCAGTAACTCAGTTTATTCTGAAGAGACTTCATCCTGGATCCATGTACGCGGTGCAGCTTCAGGCGGAGCAGGGAGGCCGCTACTCCGCTGCCATCTCCACCCAGTTCACCACGGGTAAATTAAGACAGAGTTTAGGGGACGTTAAATCACCATGGGTAAATAAATACAGAGTTTAGTGGACGTTAAATCATTCTTTGAAGCCTAAAGGACTCTGTCTGTCCCCCTCAGGCACGCTGAAGTTCCCGTTCCCCACGGACTGCTCTCAGGAGCTGCTGAACGGCATCAGGACTTCAGGGGAGTTGGAGATCTTCCCTCAGGGGAAGCAGGGCACGCCCATGATGGTCTACTGTGACATGGAGACGGACGGAGGAGGCTGGACGGTAAATATCACTCAGCCTGTTGTAGCATGAGGACGTCTGATTTCAGCTGTTTATTCATCACTCTACTCTAAAACAATGATTCTCAACTGGTGGGTCAGGACCCAAAAGTGGGTCACGAGTCTTTGCCTGGGAAAAAGTGTTAGTGTGTGTTGTCTATCTATCTGTCTATCTATCTATCTATCTATCTATCTATCTATCTATCTATCTATCTATCTATCTATCTATTATATATATATATGTATAAATATATATATATGTATATATATATATATATATATATTTATATATATATATATATATATATATATATATATTTATATATATATATATATATACATACATACATACATATAAACATATATATATATACATATAAACATGTATATATATATATATATATATATATATATATATATATATATAATTTATATAAATCAGGTTAAAACCACTCAAAGTTAAAATTGTTTAAACAGGTTAAACTCAGGCTTCATTCAAAGCAGGTTAAAAACGATAAAACTGAGTTAAAACTATGAAGACTAATTAAACTCTTTCAGTGTCAATTTCAAAGCACTTTTAAATAATAAAACATTAAAAAGCTAATGCCAATTTAATAGACCATTTGAACACAGATTAAACTGGTGAAAATCAGTTAAGGGCAAATTAAAAACAGGTTAAAACCAATTAAACATAATTTAAAAACAGTTTAAATCAGCAAAGGTTCATTTAAAAACAGGTTAAAATGGATTAAACTGTTAAAACTTAGCAGGAATAGACCAATTTAGCACAGATGAAACCAGTGAAAATATGTTAAAGCCAAGTTAACAACAGGTTCAAATTGATTAAACATTGTTGAAGCCAGTTAAACTCCATTAAGGCCATGTTAAAAACAATTTAAAACCAATTAAACATTTTTAAAGCAACCAGTTATAACAGTGATTTATAATTATGAGGCTCTTTAAGCTTAAAGAACATGTTACGTCTTTATATGATGTGCTCTAAAAATTACAGTTTCAATTGTATTTTTCAGCAGACAGCCACATCGTCTTATTTTAGCACTTGGAGGAAAACATGCAGTTCTCTCTGTGACCACTGGGGTTTATTTAGGATGGGAAAAAAATTAATTTACCAGAATCAAATTGGTTGATTGTGATTTTATTCTATTTTAGTCTTTTTTTAATGTGTAAAAAAAATCAATTTTGAGCTTTTTCAAAGTCGTAAATGATAAATAATGATCTTATTTCAATATTTTTGATGGGTTCATTGTTAATAAACTTAATTTATCTCTAAAGTGACCTGAGGTTTATTTTAAAATCCGTCTGCAGGTCTTCCAGAGGAGAAAGGACGGCTCGGTGGATTTCTTCAGAGGCTGGAAGGATTACACGAACGGCTTCGGTGATCTGAGTGGAGAGTTTTGGCTGGGTGAGACACTTTTATTCACATCTTATTGTGGTTTTATGTCGTTTTATTTGCCCTTTAGTGGGTTTAAAATGTCTTCTCTGTGTGATAAAGTCACCTGGCATTCTAAACATGTAATTTACACTTCTTTATGTGTCTGAGCATGTACTTTTATCATTATTATATTCATTATTTGTCTATTGTTATTATTTTTACTGAAACCATATCCATATTTCCTTCCCTTTCCTCATTATTTATCATATTGTTTTTATTTTATTTTATTATTTTTGTATTTGGGTAATCAGCATAGCACATTTCCATTACAATGTACACAATACCCTGTTTTTTTGTTTTCTTTCCACTGAACAACCGACATATTGACCCCACTCCCTCCATCTTATCAAAATAATAAAACCAATATAAAATAATAATAATAAAATAAAAACTAGTAAAAATAAATGATAATTTTTTATAATAAATCACACTTAAAAAAAGGGGGAAAAAAAGTCTGCCCAACACAACTGAGCACAGAAATAGGATTATTTGCTTAATGTGATTGTCATGTTTTTATTTTATTATTATTATTATTACTAGTTGCTTATTTGCCTGATTTACTTTTTTATTATTGTTTTTTATTTTATTTTTTATAAATAAGTTGTATTGCATTTTTAAAGAAAAGTTAAAAATAAATAAAAAGAAGAGTAAAAAAAAAAAAAGACATCAGGAACATATGACCGGAAAATTCCGGTGGTACATCGATGCTTATTCAAGTCTGTGTAAATAATGTAGGACAAATACCCAGGGAGATAATAACAGAGAAGGTTAGGTTGATTAAATTTGATTCCATTCCACAAAGAAAAGGTTTTTTATTTTCGTTATACTTTTATTTTATTTATTTATGTATTTTATATATACATTTTTTGTAACATTGTCTGGCTGTTTATTTGGAATTTGGGAGTTAATATTTAATTTTTATTGTCATGTATTATTTGAAAATAAATAAATATACCCTATTTAAAAAAAGGAGAGTTAACAGCATGAACTTCTCTTCCTCTCCGCCTCTTTACGACACCAGCAGCTGCTGAAACACCTTGTTCACCTGGTTTCCTTAGATAGACCTACCAGTGTGACCTCACACCATTGTTATGTCATCAGTTTCAGCTCATTGAGTTGCTGTTTGAAGTCCTTGCCAAACGTAGATGTTGGAATGAAAGCAGAGTTGTTGACAATATTGAGCCAGGCAGCCCCAAACTGGACTTATGTACCTGATTCAAAGAGAAACAAGACCTCTCTAATTTGAAGTTATTCACACTGTAATCTGGATTAAACTTTAATGTGGTCTTCAGGCCTTAATAACCTCCACACTCTGACCACCATGACCAAGATGACTCTACGCGTCGACCTACGAGACCAGAAAGACACTGTGTTCGCTAAATACTCCACATTTGAAGTGGCGAAGAGGAACTACAAGCTGAGCGTGGGCGGATACAGCGGGACTGCAGGTGAGCGTGACGCCTTTTTACCTTTTAGAGGCGGAGTCTTTTATTCTGTTACAAAAACGGACTAAACAATCTGAACACACAGAGCTCATCAGTAAATTCAGGAATATTTAATATGTTGAAAAAAGAACAAATCAAATCATTGTTTGGTTCTATCAACACCTCAGGGAACAAAGAAAACCACAAACAAACCAACAAGCAGATGTTTTCTTTGTTTTGGGATTAAAAGTTTTTAAAAACCAACAGTTGATTCTGTGATGACAAAGAAAAGCGCAAATATTTGGGACAAAATCAACTCGAAAAGGCTGAAATGTCTGCAAAACATGCAAAAATAAGTTAAAATAGATGATATTGAGGTTGACAAACAAATCTTTTTTGATGAATAACAGACTTTATACGTACATATACACCATCATATCAGTAAGCTGTATTTTTAAAAAAGTATTAAAATAATGATGGTAAAAATAATAGTAGCTTTCAGCTTTTTTAACCTGTAAACCCCACAAATAAAACATCAGTTCTTTTGGTTTGTTTATCAAAAAAAAACTGACAGAGACAAACAATGACGTTTTTTGTTTAACACTTTAAATATTTCTGAATGTAATGACCTCTGCCAAACTGTTGTGCTAGGAGTTAAAGGGTTAATGTTGACTGCAGTTTTTAATTTTGTTTTAGTTATAGTCTTTTAGTTTCAGTTAGAGCTGGTGGTAAAATCCCAGATTTTTTTTTCCCAACAAAACTCGATTTACAAATTTAATTAATTTTTAAAAATGACATGAATTAAGTTCTGCCTTTATTTCGTCTACCTGGCAGAGCATCTCAGTTACAATACCAGAACTGACAACAAACAGTGAACCTGCTCTACATGAATATATCAATTCATAAAGAGAGCAGCTCTGATTGGATCGCTCCACAACTTATCCCACCACCACCAAGCTAAGGCAGCTGTGATTGGATAGATTCATCACTTGTCTCTACTTCCTACATGACCATATTAGGTCTGATTGGATTAAGTCTGTTGGACATTTTAGTCTATTTTTTATTTGTAGATGAAAATGTTTGTTAACCCTTTCATGCATAATTTTTTAAATCACATGGGAATGATTTTTAAAATATTTTTTGCTTTTAAACAAGGTTAAAAAAAAGTGCAGTTTTTTAATATGTTATATTTTGAGTGAGTTAATAAATAAATAATAATTTAATGAACTTAATATAGATTTACAAACACATATTTGTTACAACATTTACTAAGGGTATACAAATTAAAATGCTAAATATAACGTATATTTAATATTGCAGTTTAATTAAACTATTAACAGGTGACCTTCAATGAAAAAAATGAATGAAAAATACAAAATTATGTGAAATCTGAATACAGGTATAATACACACAATATACTTTTTACTTCACAGTGTCCTCTGGAGTGGACAGATTAATTTTTGGTCACAGATGAAAATAAAAAAGGAAAATATTTTTAAAATCTGCATCTCTCCTTACATTTCATTGAATAAGAGTTTATGTTTTTTTCCTGACTAATTCTTTGAGATAGGAGATTTAACACTTAATCCTTCAGGGTGTGGTGCATTTCCCTCTTTGTTGGACATTTTGGATTTATGATGTAATATCTCAAAATGAACAAAAAGACACAAAGATCATATTTTTATGAAATTTGAGAATGTAATTTTGGTGTTTACCACCTGATAGTTGGGATGTGGTTAGCCTAGATGGTCCAAAATATAAAATACATATCTGTCTATTGTAGGTGACACTGTGTATGAAAGGGTTAACTTTGTTTGAGTTTTTGCCCATGTGCTCTTGTTTTTTTTAGTTACTGTCTAGTTTTCATCAGAGGGAAAAGGATGTTGATGAAAATAATTTGTAAACTAAATAAAATCTGGTTTCCATGTTCCAGGCGACTCCCTCACGTACCACAACAACCGCCTGTTCTCCACCAAAGACCGCGACCCCATGCCGTTCATCACCCGCTGCGCCATGTCGTACCGCGGAGGCTGGTGGTACAAGAACTGCCACGAGGCAAACCTCAACGGGCTCTACGGCATCGACGTCAAACACCAGGTGACCGCGCAGAAGCGGATTTATTTGTGCATTTTTGTCAGTTTGTGATCGGAAAATGAAACACAAAGCAGAGACGATGGAGGCTCATGAGAATGTCAAGTAACTCATGAGTAAGTCAAGACAATAAAATTTTTAAACAAACAAATTTTTAAATCTTAATCATCTGCAAAAATACTTAGGATTAAGTGATATATCCAATATATTGTCCAGTTCTATTTCCAAAGTCAGCTTTGCACTATTTCTACCCATTTTTAAGCTTCATTTTTATTCTCTTTCTGATAATATGTTGCTTGTTTTTGCACCATTTTGCTAAGTCAATAGCAGAATTAATTTTTTTAAGACCCATGAGCAGGGCTCCATAGTGCGACTATTATCGTCACACATGCGACCAAAATTCTTAAGAGTGCGCCTAACATTTTTCGTTGGTCGCACCGGTGCACCCTGCGCTCACCGGGGGAAAATATTGACTTCTGTCGCAAGCCCATCATCTCTCCCTCTCTCAAACCAAAAGTTTAGAAGTTAAGAAAGCAAATTTCAATATCCCTACAAACGTAATTTACCCTATTGAAGTTGACCAAAAAACGGCGGTAGCAGAAAATCTGCCAAAACGGACAAAAAACAGCGCCTGCTTCCTCCGTCTCTCCGTTTAACAGCAGGGCCAGCACACGCACGCACACACACACAGCCCTCAGTAATCATCCAATCAGCTGTTAGTATTCAAATGAACCCAGACTGTGGTGTCAGGTTTCAGCACGGAGCGGTAACTCTGAGGAAGCAGAGAAGCTCTGCCGAAATTGTCTTAGTGACTGTCAAATAATTAATAATTACCAACAAAAACAAGTAAAACAAAGTAACGTTAACCATAACAAATATATTTGTCCAGTCCTTTCTCCTGACTGACAGACCTCAACTGAACATAAAGCTGTAGAGTGACAAAACAAGAGAAAATAATACAGAAAAAAGTCAGAAAATGTTCTATCCTTAAATTTGTTTTCATAAATTAGTTTGAGAATTGTTTTTTATTATTTACCTTAGTTTCAGTTGTGTAAATATTGTCTATAGTGTGTGAAGTCTTATTCTAGTCTCAAATTTATCAGAGAATAAGACCGTCCAGGTAAATGTTCTGTTGTTGGATGTTAAAATCTGGATATTTATTTCATTTTTCAGCTCAGCACCTGAAACATTAGCACTTATTTTGAAATATTTTATTTAACTTGAGATTTTTAAGTTTGAAATGTTAAATTTCAGTTCAGCAAAGCACTTTAAACACTTTTATTTGGAAAATGTTTTATTTTGCTTAATGATTTAGTTTGAATTTGTAAAGTTCATCCAGTGAAGCACTTTAAACGCTCTGTTTTTCTTTAATGTATAATTTAGCTTCAAATAAAGACAAGGACTTTTTAACATCTTATTCTTGATTAAAAACCATTTACATTATATAAAAGTTATGGAGAGAGATAAAATGGTGACTTTATGGCGTTAAAGGTGACACTGAAAAATTTGGGTGCACCTTAAAAAGCTTTTTAGACGCACCTGCAACCAGTGAAAAAAGTTAGTCTGGAGCCCTGCCCATGAGGAACAGTAATAAGGTAGGAACTCAAAAAGTTTTTACTTCTTCCTTCTCCTTTTCAAGCCTAAATAATAACTTAATTTCTTTTTCATGTGTGTGAATGGCATTTCTCTATATTTTTATTTCTTTGCATATATTTTAGAAATATAAAAAAAAAATCAAATTCAAGTCAGAGTCCTCATATGTGCAAATGCTCTTGGTGAAAAATACCAATTATGATTTTGATAAAAAAAAAAAAAAAAGATTAATAATCACTAAAACACATGTAGAGAGCTCCTCCATAACTTTATATTAAAAAGTTTTAGACTTTTTTTCTCGCTTTAATCCTGTAAACAGATTGTGTTGGTGCCATGTGATTGGCTAAAGCGGTCAACATGGTGTCATAATGACAGTGAAAATCTCACGTGTTTGTTTTCAGGGAATCATCTGGACCACCTGGAAAGGGAAAGATCACTCGATCTCGTTCACGGAGATGAAGATGAGGCCAGCGACCTTCAGAGGATGAAGAGGAGGAGAATGAACTGTTACACACACACACACACACGTGCGCGCGTATGCTAACGTTGAAGTCGTATGTTTCCTTGTGTATAGCGGTCATGTATCAGTATGTTACTGGAGATTGTACAGATCAGATTTTCCTCTCCTGCTCTCAGTTAAAGGGCCAGTTCAGCAAATTTTATTTTCTGCAAAGATTTTAAAGTTTTGATAAATAAAGTGAATTCTCTGATGAAGGTGAAAAAACACGTTTCACCATCAGCGAGTAAAGCAGTGAGGAGAGAGTTATTCCAGGTGAGAAAAGTCCTGATGAAGACGTTTTATCATTGAGGATTAAATCAAACCCAGGATGTTTGGAGCGAGGCCTCACATCAGCCCTGCTCTAAAGCTCAGCAGCGCCCCCTGCTGTCCGCTCCAGTCTAAGTCAGCAGTGTTCAGCTGCAGGTGAGAGTCTGTGATCGTTTTACTTAAATGTTTGTGCCGTCTTTTTGTGAATCTCCTTTTTGATTTTGATGATAAATAAGCTGCCTTAAAGAGTATGATAATAAAATTTTTAATAAAGGAACATCTGCACGTTTGCTTTGTTGGAACAGAGAGGAAAGTCTTCTCCCTCAGCAGGTCTTTAAAATCCAAAATAAAAGAATTATGAGGATTCAGAAGAGAATATTTCACCATATTTGAATTTGTTAAAGGATAGCCCCTTGAGATGCAGCATCTCATTTTCAAGGGGGTCCCTGAACAAACATTTACAGAAAACTCAGGCCACACTACAACACATTCATATATAAACATACAAAACATACAACAGCAGAACATAGAACAGATACAGACATCTTACTCACCCTACTCCCAAACACAGCCCCAACCAACATACGCCTAAAATGCAGAATAGACAAAAATTATTAACACAGATCAAAAATGTTTTGAGATGGACATGTCGAGACATTCTGAAACAATAAAAAGAAGTAGTAGAACGCAAAGAAAGAGGGAGAGTATTCCAATTTGATGAGGCTTTGTACTGAAATGATCTTTTCCCAACTTCTTTTAAAATTCTAGGAACAAAGAAAAATGGGTAGTTCATATGCCTGAGGGTGTATGGAGAGTTGTATGGAGTCATGAGTTCTTTTAAATATGGAGGGCAATGGAAATAAACACATTGACAAAGGAAGTGAAGCTTGATTTGGGTTGTAGCCAGTTCAGTGAATCAAACATAAAACAGTGATAGGTTCAAAAAGGACATCTCAAAACAAATCCACAAATAGAGTTAAATAATACATTCAAAGATTTAAGATGGGAGTCTGAGGTGTTCTGATAAACAATATCAGCATAATCAACAATTGGTAATATGAGTTGTGATATTAGCCTTTTTCTGCCGTTCAGTGGAAAACAATTAATAGAACGGTAAAGTGATGCAAGACAACCATATACCAGTTATACTGCTGCGACATTAACCTGTTCAGCACACTCACTCACACACACACAAAGACATGAAGAAGAGACTAACAGAAAACAGAGTAAGAGGACTGAGGAAACACCACCTTTCATTAAAGGAGACATATCATGCTTGTTTCTCCTTTTCACTATGCCAGACTAGGATGCCTGTAAAGCATTTCTGCCCTCAGTACAAGTCATTTAGTTCCTTCATTGCCCCACAATAGCGTTCTCAAAATCCTCATTTTAGGCCATTATCAAGCTCTCATTGAAACACTCGGATCTGAGGATGACCTAAAGTTACCTCGCAACGTCACAGCCCTTTGTGCTCTGATTGGTCAGTTCTATCGGGGGTAGAGCCAGCCTGTCCTTCTTCTTCTACTGTATTTTCCGGCAGGCTCAAAGCAGCGAGCGCATATTGAGTCCCCCTACAGGCCAGAGCTGGTAATGAGTGAATGTGAGCTAGGGAGCTATATACCCCTGCTGGTGGATGTGTTCCTCACTGATGGTTTTGTGGCTAACTGACATCACAGAGGAGGAAGTGTTTTATCAGATTACTCCAATTAAAGAAAGGTACCTCGTGTCATCACGACGTTTGAAATCTCGCGGTCATCTCGCAATGACCTATTTTCAGAGGCATCAAATCTGGTTCTAGGATGTCAGGAAAAATACAGTATCTCATTTTTTGAGAATTAAGGGGGTGTAAGGTCTTGTTTTCAAATGTATTATATTATATGTAAGTATTAAATCATGCATCAGCATGATATGTCTCCTTTAAAAAATGAGGAAACACTGAAGCGAAGACAAAAAAAGGTTAGAAATTACATTAAAATAAACAAATAAAAAATAAATAGGTAAATAAAATGCATTTTAATTAGTAATGTGGTAAAAAGAGATAAAATGCACTAAAGGAAAGAAAATCAATAAACAGATAATAATATTCCAAACAATAAATCTGAACTAAATTGAATAATTAAACATATTAAAGGGGTTAAAATGAATATATAAATAAGATTAAATAATAATAAAAAATATAATAATAATAATAATAATAAATATAATCAGCTAAAAGCTAGATTAAAAAGGTAGGTCTTGAGTTTGCTTTTAAAAATATGAACAGTAGGTGCTGCTCTCAGGTCTTCAGGTAGACTGATCCACAGACGAGAAATGAAGCTTCACCGTATGTTTTAGTTCTAACTATGGGTATCATCAGAAGGCCACTACCTGAAGACCTGAGGGCTCTACTGGGCTCATAGGGTAAAAGCAGATTGGATAAATAAAAAGAAGCAAGACCTTTCAGGGATTTAAAAACTAGTAAAAGAACCTTAAAATCAACTCTTAAAGAAACAGGCAGCCAATGCAGAGACTTTAAAGTCGGTGTAGTTCAGCCTTCTGCTCGAAAATGACTTCCTCATAAAGAAAAGAGTGAATCTCTGCAACCACAAGGTCTGTTTGAATTATTGTGGTGTCATAATAAAGTAGCACTGTAGAGATTTGTCCAGATGTGAATTATCAGTATATGTGTTACTGGGACAGAGTAAATGAAGATAGAAGTCAGAATCATTTGAACGTTCTTCGCCTAAAATAAACAAGTTTTTATTGTGAATATCTCTTTGGAATGAAGCAGCTGCAGCTTTAGAACTCTATGAATGAATGTGAAAATATGTGAACATTACTTCTGCCAAGTTTGAGTCTGATAAAGTGATGCAGAGCAAAGTTAGAGAGGTTTTACTACAGAGTGGTCAGGCCCAATCTTGGCACAGTTTGGCTCCATCAGTCCCATTTGACATTTCTGATATACCAAATTTTACATTTACCAATTTTACCCAATTACAGCTTTTATCTTCTTCTGCTTATCCGTGGCAGTGTTTGACTGTTTTAAAAAAATAAATATACTTAAAAAAGTAAATTAATAAATAACGTTTTTAGTTTCTTTTTGTAAAAAATCAAGCAGAACTCTACATTTTCTCATTCAAAGAAATTCATCCAAATCAACCATAGTTTGAATCAAAGTGAAGCAGATGTGGACATGTCAGCCTCACTAACCTGCATGTTTCAGAGCCGTGGGATGAAGCTGGAGTGCCCGCAGAGAACCCACGCAGGCACAAGGAGAACGGGAAGTCATGGTTTACTTTTTATTCACTAAAGTTCTTTAACCTGGTTACTTTCCTCTGTAACGTTGAGCAGGTGGTGAAGTCGTCTGCAGGGACCGAGCCGTCAGCTCCTCGTCCCCGATGATCTTTAAATAACCTTCATTTTTTTAATTGGTCCCTCGGCTGCAGCCACCTCCACTTCTCTGCTCAACACGGGGGCCAATCAGATCACTCCATTTGCAACCCTCAGGTGGCCTCATGTTTCCAGGTGAGTGTCACATGGGACATGAGTGCTGTGTTCTGATTGGCCAAAGGGCCACACTGATCCCAACACCAGGAGATGGGGAGCGGCAGACACACCTGGAGGAGCGAGAGGCCAGGTGAGCTGTACTGAGCGTGCTCACAAACCAACAGGACTCTCCTCACAGCACAGGTAAGCTCTTCTTTATTTACCTGAACTTAAACATTTGAATTTGAGCAAGAATGAAGAGTAAAAACTGTTCTGGGACTTTGCTTTAACCCTTTCATGCCTGCTGTCTACTACAGACAGATGTTTCAATCAGTCAGTCAAACTTGATTTGTGTGGCACTTTTCATTCAAACATTTGTAGCTCAGAATGACATAAAAAGCATAAAAGTGCACACAAATTAAAATAAAGGACCCACCCACCCTCACAATTCACATACAACACATACAATGAATCAATCAAACACACAAAGACATAAAAAGGAAATTCAAAACAGAATTAAGAGATCGAGGAAACACTTCTTTAATTAAAAGTGAGGAAACTTTAATTATCATTAAAATTCCAAGGTAAATTAATTAATTAATTAAAGGTGCTATGAGGAGAATCTATTACCGGCGATATAAAGACTCTGCTACCCATGAGCACGCACGGCAACTGTCATAATGCTGCGTTCCAGTAACCTCGGAAATGGGAGTGACATCATCTCCGACTTATCGGCGTTCCAGTTGAAGTCGGAAAACAACATGCCGATCTACCAGGCTATTGTTAGCTGTTGTTAGCACGCCCTGTGTTGTTGTTCACAAATATCACATGAAGAATGTGATTATCACTATGGCAGCATTTTTGTAAGTGTAAGTCTAACAATACTATGTATACAGCTGATCTAGAGCGACACACCCCAGTCAGAAGTGCAAATAAATGGATTATTACAGGAGCTAAATAACTGTTCACACTGGGGGCATCCATCTTTGATTGTCAACTCGGGGGTGGCGAGGTTTCACCGAGTTCCCAGTAGGAAATTCAGACTTCGGGGAACGTTCCAGTTGCAGTTTCCTACTTGGAACTCGGAAATTCCTACTTCTGACTTCAATTGGAACGCACCAAAAGATGTGAAACCGTGTGTTTGTTGTGATGCTAATGAATGCAGCTCGGACCTTCCTAAGAACTCTGCATTGCTTTACAACTTCTTTCAACAACTTACAGGATGCAAAGCCACGAGGTAATGTATCTTTTTCTAGTTACGTAGCGGTAGTTTTTGATGTGTGACAACAAGCAATTTTGGAAAACTTAGTGTCGTAGTTTTGTAGCCGGCTATATATGGCTACTTACAGCCCGGTGCTCTAAGACGTGTCTGAATAATATAAATTTGCTCTAGTTTTAATTGTCTTGTTCCTGAAGTTGAGTATCCAGGCCAGTCCAGCCCTGTCCGACCCGACCATGAAGCTAAGGAATAGCATTTATAGATAACCTATTTTGATGCTATAAAACTCATCTTAAAGTGTGTATTTCCATCAGGCATATATCTAAAAGTGCAACTTTTTTGTAATTACTTAGAAACTCCTCACAGTCTCTTTAAAATAATACAATTTAAATAAATAATACGGTAAAATGTATTCTCTGGGCCGAGCTCATCTGAGATGGACTGAGGCAAAGTGGAAAAGTCTGCTGTGGTCTGAGTCCACATTTCAGACTGTTTTTGGACATCATGGACGTGGTGTCCTCCAAGCTAAAGAGGAAAAGGACCATCCAGACTGTTATCAGAGCAAAGGTCAAAAGACAGCATCTGTGATGGTATGGGGGGATGTTAGTGCCCATGGCATGGGTAACCTGCACATCTGTGAAGGCATCATTAATGCTGAAAGGTACAGGCCGGTTTAGGAGCAACAAGCTGCCATCGAGGAGACATGAAGACACATTCTGCTTGAGTTACAACAGCGTGGCTTCGATAGACTGGCCTGTCAAGGGAGACGAAGATCAAGGGTCAAACCTAATTTTACCCCTTAGCCCTTAGTTTTGCACATTCAAGTTTAAGGGGAAGGCCTATACAGTCCTCGAAAGAAGACAAACCTGGACATTGAAAGGAAGGGGCAGGAAAAATTACCCATAATACACTAACAAGATGGCAGAACAGAGGCTGAAGGAAGCACGTAAATGTCAGAAATTAAGCATAAATTAAGCATCAAGTGCTTCACATAAGAAATAAAATATAACAATAAAAAATAAATGACATAAAAAGGAAATTCTAAAAAAGAAAACAGAATTAAAAGATGGAGGAAGACTGAGAAAACACGATCTTTAAAAGTGAGGAAACGCAGGAGCTAGAACTTAAATTATTAAAAATCATAAGAAATTAGATGAAAAATACTATAGGGAAAGGAAGGTAAATAAATACATTAATCAATATAATAAAATCTAAATAAATAATATGGTAAAATTAGATAACCTAAAACCAGATGAATCATACAAGCAGCTAAAAGTAGGATGGTAAAAAGAAAAGCAGTACACAGAGAATGAAATTCCAAATCTATATGTATCTATACATATCTGTGTATCCTTAAAATGAAAAGCTTTATGCTCCATTGTAAAGAGTCTTGAGATAACACGTTATGAATTGGTGCTATACAAATTGATTTAATATTTGCTGAAAAACAGAGTTTAGCATTTGAACATGAAACATCTTTGTGGTGTGTTCAGTTGAATTTAGGTCAAAGGGTTTGAAATCATTGTGTTCTGTTTTTATTTAGTTCAATGGGTGTTTAAATCACCTGAATTCCTCCGGCTGCGTGCTCAGTTTGATTGTGCTGGTCGACTCTTCCCGACGTGGACGGAGGACATGTTTCTGTGTTGCACATGTTGTTGTGACTCAGCTGTCGCTTGATTACCGCCGTCCTTAATGAGGCTGTTTTTAGAACTCTAATGAGGGCCGTAATTACCAAGTGGACTCATAATCACCTCCTTCTCCTCCTCAGGACAATCATGATGTCGCCTGACGACCACGTCCTCCAGGACCTGTTATATGGCAGTGACCTTGGGGATGAGGCCGAGGGGGCGGAGCTTAACGTAAGCCCGGGGCGTTCGGAGGAGAGAGCTGCTGACAATGTGAGGAAAAGTAGATTTATGAATATTTGATGATTAAACTGTAAGTTTGGAGTCCAGAAAGTGTCCTGCTCATAGATCGATCATCTGGGATGTTTTCAACTCGTTTACCTCCAAACTGTGCGTAGAAAAAATGTTTGAATCCAACTTTGTAACAGGTTTAACAGTGGAGTCCCTCAAGGATCAGTTAAAGGACCCTTACTGTTTAAGAAGACTCACAGTTAATGTCAATCTCAGATTAAAGGCACCTTAGTGCTCTGCACTAACTTTGATTAAACCTGCTCAACTGTTTACAGGCTCTGCTGTAAGTTTGTATATTTTTAACCCAGCACGGTTTTATTTTTATTTACAGAATACTTATTAACTTTACCTCTGCACTGTTTTTTTCACAACCATTGTTAATGTTATATCTGCACTAGATTTTGCACAGTACTTGTATAGTCTCTTAACTGCTCGAGTTCTTATTTGCCAAAGGTATTCTTTAACTCTTCTTGGGGTTATATTTTATATTTAGGTATGATAACTGTCTCTGGAGGTCAATTTGTAAAATTGTTTCATGTCATGTTCGTCTTGTAACCTGCTACTGGATGCTATGAATTTCCCTCTGGATCCATAAAGTATCTATCTGTCTGTTTATCTGTCTATCTGTCTACCTGACTGTCTATCTGTCTGTCTATCTGTTTATCTATCTGTCTGTCTACTTATCTGTCTGTCTGTCTATCTATTTGTCTGTCTGCCTATCTATCTGTCTGTCTATCTGTCTGTGTGTCTACCTAGCTATCTGTCTGTCTATGATTCCGTCTACCTATCTATCTGTCTTTCTATCTATCTATCTATCTATCTATCTATCTATCTATCTATCTATCTATCTATCTATCTATCTATCTATCTATCTATCTATTTGTATATCTATCTGTCTGTCTGTTAATCTATCTATCTGTCTGTCTACTTATCTGTCTGTCTATCTATTTGTCTGTCTGCCTATCTGTCTGTCTATCTGTCTGTCTGTCTGTCTGTCTGTCTGTCTGTCTGTCTGTCTGTCTGTCTATCTATCTATCTATCTATCTATCTATCTATCTATCTATCTATCTATCCATCTAGCTATCTAGCTGTATATCTGTCTGTCTGTCTACCTATCTGTCTGTCTATCTATCTGTCTATCTGTCGACCTATCTATCTGTCTATCTATCTATCTTTCTATCTATTTATCCATCTATATATCTATCTATCTGTCTGTCTGTCTGTCTATCCCTCTATCATGTTTAACTGTATTCAGGTACACTCATATATCCACTTTATTAGGTACGCCTGTTCATCTGCTCACTAACACATAGCTAACCCATCAATCACATGGCAGCAACTTAATGCATAGAGGCATGCAGGCATTTTTATTGGATCACCAGAGAGGTGAAGAAAGTGGATCTAAGTCACTTTGAACCTACTATGGTTGTCAGTGCCGTAAACAGCTGATCTACTGGGACCTTCATGCACAATCATCTCTCTCGGATTTGCTGAAAATGGTCCAAAAAAGAAAAAATATCCAGCCAGTGGAAGTGATTTTGGCCATAAAATGCTATATTGAAGAAAGAGGTCAGGAGAGAATGATTACCATGGGCTTGAATAACCACTGCTTTAAACCAAGGTCTGCAGACAGCCACACCTGGAAGCTGACATTATGATCCATCCTGCCTTGGATCAGCCTAATGTACCTAATAAAGTGGCCAGTGTTTGTAATCGCATATCTTTGTTACAGTGTTAATATCACCAAGACCAAGCACAGAGCCTTGAGGAACTCCACAGCTGACCTCTTGTTCACTCATATTCTAATTACGCCCTGTTTTCCGTCTCAGGCTCCCGCCGCTGCCGTGTCCATCCAGGAGCCAATGATGTGCTCCGGCTGCGGTGAGCAGGTGTGCGACCGCTTCTTCCTGTTGGCTGCGGGTGGCGTGTGGCACGGCACCTGCCTCCGCTGCAGCCAGTGTCAGTGCGAGTTGCAGACGCATCCGTCGCTCTACTGGAGGGATGGGAACATTTACTGCCAACAGGATTACTGCAGGTCAGAGAATCGTCCCTGTTTTAGACGTGATTTTAAAAGAACACTTAAGTTTGATGTCCTCATTTTTATTTCCATTAAAGAAAGAAAAACCCACATAAGTCACTGAAATAACCTAAAACTGACAAAAGTAATAATGAATAAAAATTTACTTAAAATCAACTAATGAGGGGTGCTGGTTTGGCGGAGTGGTTAGAACCAGGCACCCCATGTACATACTTCTGCCGGTCCAGGTTCGAATCCTGCCTGTGACCAGTTTGCAGAGTGTCTTCCCCTACTCTCTCACCCCCTTTCACAAGCCTATCCACTGTCTCTCTCCTATCAATAAAGGCACAAAATGCCCAAAAAATACATTTAAAAAAAAAAAAAAAAATCAACTAATGAAATAAGACATTGCTGTTGAATTTTGGTTCAACAGAATTATTTTAAAAAACAAACTGACCTGACAAAAATGAGAAAAGATTGAAAATGATTTGACTGTAAGGACATGTCAAATTAAGGTGTGTCCTGTAATTAGCATCACAGGTGTCTTTAAACTTGTAATCAGTCAGTCTGCCTATTTAAAGATGTGCACAGACACAAAAATGAAGCATACAAAGAAAAGAACCTGGTACATACTGTGAAACATGGAGGAGGCTCATTTATGATCTGGGGCTGCTTTGCTGCATCTGGAACAGGGTGTCTTAAATCTGTTGAGGGTAAAATGAAATCTCCAGACTATCAAGACATTCTGGAGTGAAATGTGCTGCCCAGTGTCAGAAAGCTTGGTCTCAGTCACAGGTTGTGGGTCCTCCAACAGGATAATGAGCCAAAACACACAGCTAAAAACACCCAAGAGTAGAGTTTTGAGAACACACTGACATTCAAACATGCAAAATAATAATAATAATAATAATAATAACAAGAAAAAAATCATTTTTAACATGTTTATTTTTTTGCATTTTTTTAAAGATTAACTTGTTAAAGAGTAGAAATATTTTAATACATAATATAATACATACATAGAAAAGGGAAATTGCTTCATTTTATGCAAGTGTAAAACATGACTTCATATTTTAGTCGACTAAATTTACAGTAGATTTGATAGACTAAAACTACACTAAAATTAAAACAATTTAGAGACTAAATTATGACTAAAACTAAAAGACATTTTAGGCAGAAGACTAAAACAAAAATTAAATTAAAATGAGCTACAGTCCCAGCTTTGGTCTGCATCACTTGATGCAGCGTGAAGAAAAGTCACCAAATTTTGGCATGAAAGAGCCCGTAGACAGCATTTTTCGTACTTTATCCTCAGAGTATGATATATTTTACTTAAACAGAACAATAGTTTTTGAGTGTATTTGTTTAATTCCTTGCTATGATGCATGTGCAAAAATAATTTTAACATGAGGCTGATTTTTCTATTCATATATGTTTTACCATTATTTATTTAGTTTCATTTATTCTTCTGCTTATGTGGCAAGTTTGGATAAAGGATAAGTTCGGTTTCTACAGCTTTCTCATTGTTTATAGAATGAAGTAGAACAATATACTCACCCAGAAGGCTTTCCTGATCCAAACAGTGCTTCAGGAGATATTTAGATCCAAAATCGAGCGGTGGACATCTGTATAATGGTAGCACACGGGGCATGTATAGCACCGCTCCTAAAACTGCATTAATCGTCCAAAAACTCATTAGTTTCATCAATATTTCATCATGGTCCACTCGAGCTACTCCTCCATTACAGTCTGTGTCGCTCCAGACATGTTTTTGTGACTGTGCTGACCTCTGAACTGAGGAAGAAGAATGTTTGCCTCCGCACATGCGCAGTACACTCTGGAGAGCTGTTCTTCTCTTTGCCTCTGCGTCCTCCTTTCGATGAGCTCCTCATCTGTAAACTCTGGCTCCAAACTGTAAGGACACCCATCATATTCAAAGTTCTCCTCCACAACATCTTCATCCCATAGATATTCGTCCATTTTGCACAAAACTGGAAGAAGAAAGTCGTTGTGTAGCCGCCGGTCGCCGCTGAAACAATGAGCCATACTGCGCATGTGCGGAGGCAAACATAAACAAAGTCTTCAGTTCAGAGGTCAGCACAGTCACAAAAACATGTCTGGAGCGACACAGACTGTAATGGAGGAGTAGCCCGAGTGGACCATGATGAAATATTGGTGAAACTAATGAGTTTTTGGACGATTAATGCAGTTTTAAGAGCGGTGCTATACATGCTGTGTGCTACCATTATACGGATGTCCACCGCTCGATTTTGGATCTAAATATCTCCTGAAGCACTGTTTGGATCAGGAAAGCCTTCTGGGTGAGTATATTGTTCTACTTCATTCTATAAACAATGTGAAAGCTGTAGAAACCAAACTTATCCTTTAAATTTTTCATGTGTTGTCATACTGCATTACCTAAAACCATTGAAGTTCTTTTTTTTCCTCATTAATGTACACAAAGCACCCCATTTTGAAAAAAAAAACTACAGAATTGTAGAAATTTTTGAAGATTTATTAAAAAAAAAAAGAAGAAGAAATGTCATAGTAAAGGATCTGAATACTTAGGATCATGTGATATTTCAGTTTTTCTTTTTTAATTAATCTTTAAAAATTTCTACAATTCTGTTGTTTTTGTCAGTATGTGGTGCTGTGTGTGCATTAATGAGGAAAAATGAACTTAAATGATTTTAGGTAATGGCTGCAATATAACAAAATGTGAAAAATTTAAGGGGGTCTGAGTACTTTCCGTACCCACTGTACATATCAATTACAATACAAACAAACTTGAGGCCGATATCTTCCTAGGCTCAAGTTAAAACAATTAAGATGACTAAATTATGACTAAACCTAGAATATATTTTAGAGAAAAGACTAAAACTAAATTCAAAGTGTTGTCAATATTAACAGTTTTGATGCTGAACTGAGTATTTGAAAGAGTAAGCAGTGAGAAATGTTTGTTATTATTGTGGCATTTTTTGAATAAATTCTGTATTTTATTGGATGATAATTCTTCATAATTAGACAAGTATTCTGATGCCTAGCACTCATCATGAAGTTATATCTTTTAAATTAAAAAAAATCAGATACATTTATTTATTTAATTGATTATCAGATCAGTTTTGGTGGCACCAGCCTGGAGTTTAATAAATATCTACTGTACATAGAGTCCGTTATGTCTCAGACTGTGTCTCGTCTTTTTTCCTATCAGGACGTTCGGAGGCGGGCAGTGCGCTCGTTGCTTTCAGCCAATCCCAGCGTCCGCTTTGGTCATGAGGTCCGGTGATCTGACCTTCCATCGTCACTGCTTCTCCTGCCAGGTACACAAAGTCCATCCTCATGAAAAACAGTATTTATTCATCATTTTGCTTTGTTATTAATATTTACAAAAGTCCTGTTAAACTAAATGCATACGTGCTGGCTGCGTGTCGACTGATTTTATTTTTATATATTTTTTATTTTCATTAACAAGTCATTTCTTGCTATAGTTAGATAAAATAGTGAATGCACTCTTTAAGTTTTTGAATTAAATCATGCAATTCACGTCTATCCATCAGAAATATAAAGTAAAAATGCCAAAACGCCTTCGTGATCATTAGATTGTTCCTGCTGAAGTTTTTCCATCATGTCAGGAGTCATTTTTAAGACTCGGGCTGCAGTGATGCAGACTCAGTCAAGAAGTTCATTTCATAACATCTGGTAAAAAATAAAACTAGTAGGTGAGCAGTGTGGGCACCTTACTTTAAAGAAGTAATAAGCTACAGTTACTAGTTACTTTCCCAAAAAAGTAACAGAATTACTCCTTCATAAATGTAATTAGTTACCAGGTAAAGTAACTGATGTGTTACTTTTCTGAAAAATCTTTTCCTCTTGAACTGTGTGTCTCCGTCTCTGTGTCCTTCCTTGTTGTTACCTGCTGCAGCAGCTCTGACATCATCAGCGGAGTTCTCGGTGTTTTTGGTCTCTAGATTTTAGATTTACTAACAACAGACAAACACTTTGCTTTAGGACATAATGGACACTTCACATGTGTGTTCTTGACTTTTACTTCTTTTACTTCCATCCTGAAAACTCCAGTTTTAACTCCACAGACGCTCCAGACTCGCCGTTGCTGCAGCTAGCTGTGTTGCCAGATTTTGTGATTGAAATAAGCATTTTTAAAGAGTGAAACCTACATGAAGCCTGTTTTAATTTTTATCCATGTTACATTTCAATTTCAAAGTCATATTTCTTCTTCTTTATCTCTTAATTTACTTATTAAACATCCTTTTGTTTGGAGGTGGGACATCCTTTTCTTTATACAGAAGTGAAGGGAGGGGCTGCTGTTATTTGTAACTCTGTTATTGCTAAACAGTCTAACCTTGGTAACCTTGGATAATCACATTTTTTACGACTTCAACTGGAACGCCGATAAGTCGGAGATGATGTCACTCCCAGTTCCGAGGCTACTGGAACGCAGCATTACGACAGTCGCCGCCCATGCACATGGGTAGCAGAGTCTTTATGTTGCTGGTAATAGTTTCTCCTCATAGCACCTTTAAGGATGAAAAGAGCTGACAGGCACCGCAGCCAACACGCATCCAGTCGGTGTATGTTAAGAATGATTTGTTGTCTAAAAGCTGTGATTGGTTAGTTTATAGTTTAAGTTTGACTGTTTCCTCTGATCAAACCAACCTGATCTAATTTCTTCTTCTGTTTTCCAGGACTGTGACGTGAAGCTGATCCCAGGAAACCTTTACTGCGCACAGGGACGAAACATCTACTGTCAGTCTCATTACCACGACGACGCAGGCTTCACGCAGACCAACGACCTCCTGACTGAACAAACGGTGAAGGAGGGTGAGTGCTGCTCCTTTATTTCTGTTTACGCTCGGGCCAACTCATGACGACGATCACTGAACCTTCACGTTTCTGTGACCAACAGCTCAGCACCAGGCCTCGGGGGAGGGGGAGGAGTCTGTCAGCAGCCCAGAGCCACGATTGGACGACAGGGTGGCGGGGAGGCGGACCCGCAGGAGAACCAAACGAATCAGGACGTGTTTCCGCAGCGAGCAGCTCCGAGCGCTGGAGATGTATTTCGCCCAGAAGCAGAACCCCGACGGGAAAGACTGGACCTGCCTCGCACACAAGACCGGGCTGCCGAAAAGAGTCCTGCAGGTTTGAGGAGTGACGGCTTCAGATCCACCTGTGATGAACCAGAGCCTCTGTGAAGAAATGTGGCTCAAATTTAAAAGAAGATACTCATATTTAGTCCCTTAAATCAGCCTGAAATGGCTGAGCTACACAAAATCAAACACATCTGTCCCTAATGACAAAAAGTGTCCGATTAAAATAACATTCCTTCAATCAAACTTTCACCCGAAAATAAAATAATGCTCTCATGTGAAGGTTTTATTTTTTTAAATTTATATATTGTCCACCAGAGGGTGCTGTTTTCCGTTTTAAGAATGGTGCAAAACTTCAAACATTTAAATGTTTTCTGTATTTTAGGGACACAGTTTTTTTTTTATTAATTAAAAATAATCTAGATTTGTAAAAACACACCAACATTTAAACACACAACATAATAATTGTAATAATAATAATCATACTAATAATTTTCGATATGTTTTTATGCTAAAGTTTTATAAAGTTTGACTTGCTTAAGTGTAAAAATATTTTATTACATCATATTTTTACACCTGATTGAGGTTGCTGCCAATCACTGACTTATTACAGAGCCTAACAATGTACATAATTAACTTTAGGCAAAATTATTGAAGTTCCTTCTTTAAATAATAACAGTTGAATTGTCTAAACATTCTTGCCTTTTAAAAAAACAATACATATGAAATGATTTTTTTTAGGATGAAGGTTTTTTTAAATGAAAAAAACAAAGACAATTCATCAAAATCAGTGTTGCGGCCGATCATGTACCACCCACGCAAAATAATAATAACAATCAAATACAACTTGAAATGTGTTTTAAAAATGTTATTTTAGTTTCTGTAGTTGTTTCATTTGATTTAAAAAAAGGAGAGTTTTATAAACATTCAAGATATACTAAAGATAATAATAATAATTATGATAAAAATAAATAATAATAATAATAATAAATTCATTGATTAATTTTTCTTGTCTACATTTTGAATAAACAATAAATAAAAATGCATCAAAATCAATGTTGCTGCCAGTCATTGACAGTCTCAGGTCCTGAAAATCATTATGATAAACTTCCAGTTGAGCTGTGTTTTATAAATATTATTTTATGTTTTGTTTATTTCTTTTATTTATTTGTTTTTAATTAGACATCAGTGGAGTCGTCTGGACCCTGATTAAATTTAAGATACTTCTTTTCAAGTGGAAAAAAACATTATTACTCATTAATTACATTAATTATTGATATTTTTTTATATATATATATTTTTATATTCATGCTCACACTGATGCACAGGCCTCACGGCTGCAGGTACACACACCTGATCTGATTTAACTTCATGTTTTCTCTCCTCTCAGGTGTGGTTTCAAAACGCTCGTGCCAAACTCAGACGCTCCCTCACCTCCGAGGACTCCCAGGTGCACTCTCCTTCCTCTCCCCCGAGGGGCGTATCCATGCCGACGAGGTCCCCGCCCCCGCCGCTGTCCTGCTCCGCTCTGGACCAATCGTGTTCCTTCGCCACCAGCACCATCGACCACCTGCAGCTCGCTCTGCTCACCTCGCCGCTCGCCGACTCCCCGCTGAGCCCGGCCGTCACGCAGCCAGACTTCTTCCTGGACTACGACCCCCAGAATGCACCGGGGCACGGCTCCTCTCTGGAGGCCTATGAGGACTTTGGAGAGGAGCGGCGAGGGGTGGAGGGAGGGGTCGGCCATGTTGGATCTGCGTTCACGCCACATTTCTGCTAATCAGGGACACGATGAAGTCAAACATGATGAGAAAATACAGTCCCAATTAAAGGGCCACTTTATTAGGTACAACACTCATTGACAAAACAGCCAATCACATGGCAGCAACTCAACATATTAAGGCATTGAGATATGGCCAAGATGACCTGCAGAAGTTCAAACTGGAGAAGATTGAAGAAGCGTTGAACTTGGGATGACATCGCCGATCGACTGGGATTTTCATGCTCAGACCATCACGAAGGTTCACACAGAATGGTCCAAAAAAGAGAAAACATTCACTGAGTGTAAAAGGCAGAGATCAGAAAACAATCAGAGTGATTAGAGGTGACAAGAACTCAAATATTCAGTTGTTACGACAAAATACGCAGAAGATACATCCAATCAGAAGACCACACCAGGTGCCACTCCAGTCAGCTAAGAACAGGAAACTGAGGCTACAGCTTTAAGATAATAATAATACATTTTACATAATCCATTTTATTTTTACAGCACCTTCGGCTGTGGTGGAGCAGGTCATAGTTATGAGGGAAGAATGAAAGCTGTGCCTAATAAAGTGGCACTCTATTTTGACTGAATGAATGAATATTTAATTGAAAATGTAAAAGAAAAAAATAAACAACAAGAATGTTCAGACAAACAGAAAATCAGCACAATGGAAATTCTGCAGTTTCAGAAAACAATTCAAAATATAAACTTTAAACTGTTGAAGTCACAGTTTAACTTATTTTACGTTTGAAAAAGTAGAGGAATGGTTTAAAACTTTTTTAAGATCTTATAAAAAAAAAAAAATTTATTCATGTAAATTTGCAGTTTTGATTTAATCATTTCAGCCTCTTGTATCTTGCAAAAATATGGTTTTAATCTGGTCATATTTCAACCAAATATTCCTGTATTCTCATCAGTGTACTTTCTCTTATATTCTACTATCATAAATTATTCTTTCACTCCCACAAACGAATAAGATCTTTGTCTTGTAGACTTACGTCAATAGTCATTCAGTATTGGACTTTATTATTCATACGTTGTAGAGGTATAAATAAAAATATTCCAGCCTTGCTTTGATCCCATTTGGACTCATTCTTGTAACTTTTCAAACTTCCTTCTAAAATATTAAATTCCTGTTGCACGGCCCTAATTTTCCATGGTGGCTCCTTGATTTTCAGAAAAGGTTTTTCATCTTAAAACATGAAAACTTGTTCAGATCAAACCTGTAAACTTTGAGGAGAAGTTTCAGAAAATCATCTTGTCCTGTTTGTTCTGCAGCTTTGTGCTTTTGATAATAAAAACTTTCTTATTTTAATCTTTGCTCGTCTTTCTGTAAGAACAAACTTCAAACTCCCACCGAGTCCCAGCAGCACAAGCAAACCCGTTATTCTTGAACAGGAGACTGGCTGAGTGTGACTGTCTGTTTTCATCATTAAGGAGGTGATGATGATGGTTGTCATGGTTACATCATATACACGTGTGCCGTTGGTCTTCCACTTATAACTTCAGGCCCTCGCCATGATCTTTAAAATAACTTTTATAAATGTATTTACACATTTTTCTCAACAAACGAAACTTTGACGAGCATAAAGGCCTCAGACATCAGCCGACTTTTTTAAAAATAAAGTGTTTCTGTGGTGAGAGTTATAAAGCAGACACGTTGAGGGGCAACAGTCTCAAGGAAAAACAAAAATGTGCCGCTCAATGCTGGAAAAGTTTGTTCCCATAACACAGATCATGATGTGTCAGCAGATCCACCTGAGTGAGCCTTTATCACAGTAATTATGGTATAGCTTATTTCTTATGAACATGAAGGTGAGCCCTTACTAAAGTAATTATGGTGTTTTATTTTTTTAACCTAAAAACTAGCCCTTATTACAGTATTTCTGGTCTATTCTATTTCTTATGAACCTAAAGGTGAGCCCTTATTACAGTAATTGCGGAATGTTTAATTTCTTTTGAACCTAACGTTGAGCCCTTACAGTATTTCTTGTATATTCTATTTCTTATGAACCTGACAGTGAACCCTTACTACAGTAATTATGGTATTTTTATTTCTTATGAACCTGAAGGTGAGCTCTTATTACTGTAATTATGGTATACCTCATTTCTTGTGAACATGAAGGTGAGCCCTTATTACTGTAATTATGGTATTTCTTTTTTTCTTATGAACCTGAAGGTGAGCTCTTATTACTGTAATTATGGTATATTTTATTTCTTAAGAAGCTGAAGGTGAGCCCTTATTACAGTAATTATGGTATGCCTTATTTCTTGTGAACATGAAGGTGAGCCCTTATTACTGTAATTATGGTATTTTTTTTCTTATGAACCTGAGCCCTTATTACTGTAATTATGGTATATTTTTTTCTTATGAACCTGAAGGTGAGCCCTCATTACAGTATTTCTTGTATATTCTATTTCTTATGAACCTGATGCTGAGCCCTTATTGTAGTAATTATGGTATACCTTATTTCTTGTGAACCTGAAGGTGAGCCCTTATTACAGTAATTATGGTATTTTTATTTCTTATGAACCTGAAGGTGAGCTCTTATTACTGTAATTATGGTATACCTCATTTCTTGTGAACATGAAGGTGAGCCCTTATTACTGTAATTATGGTATTTCTTTTTTTCTCATGAACCTGAAGGTGAGCCCTTATTACTGTAATTATGGTATTTCTTTTTTTCTCATGAACCTGAAGGTGAGCCCTTATTACAGTATTTCTTGTATATTCTATTTCTTATGAACCTGATGGTGAGTCCTTATTGTATTAATTATGGTATACCTTATTTCTTGTGAACCTGAAGGTGAGCCCTTATTACAGTAATTATGGTATTTTTATTCTTATGAACCTGAAGGTGAGCCCTTATTACTGTAATTATGGTATTTTTTTTTTCTTATGAAACTGATGGTGAGTCCTTATTGTAGTAATTTTGGTATATTTTATTTCTTATGAACCTGAAGGTGAGCCCTTATTACGGTAATTACGGTATATTTTATTTCTTATGAACCTGAAGGTGAGCCATTATTACAGTAGCTATGGTATATTTTATTTCTTATGAATTACGGTATATTTTTTTATCTTATGAACCTGAAGGTGAGTCATTATTACAGTATTTAAAGTATATGTTATTATCCTATAAATATTTATGAACCTGAAGATGAGCACTTATTACAATAATTATGCTATATTTTTAATTCTTATAAACTGAAGGCGAACCTTTATTTGAGTACGGAAACATATTACTGCCACCCTATAAAAATAAAACTGGATCAGTAACACGTTATAACGTGTTAGGTTTATTGTTAGAACAATATATTTTCATGTTAAAAAGTGAAAATCTTTATTGTAAGAACGTGAAACGTTTTATGTTATAACGTGACAGTTTGTTATATTGTAAAAATGTGATAATTTATATTGTATAAACGTGATAATAAACATGATAATTATATTGTATAAACGCGATAATTATATTGAAAAAACGTGATAATTTATATTGTATAAACGTGATAATTATATTGTATAAACGTGATAATTTATATTGTAAAAACGTGATAATTTATATTGTAATAATGTGATAATTATATTGTATAAACGTGATTATTACATTGTAAAAATGTGATAATTTAATACAATTATCATGTTATTACAATATAATTATCACGTTTATACAATATGAATTATCACGTTTTTACAACATAACAAACTATCACGTTATAACATGAAACGTTTCACGTTATAACGTGAAAATATATTGTCCTAACAATGAACATAACACGTTATAACGTGTTACTGATCCAGTTTTATTTTTATAGGGTGGCAGTAATACGCTTCCATATTTGAGTAATTACAATTCTATTTTATCTTTTGACCCTTAATGTGAGCCCTTATTACAGTACGCTATATTTTAATCTTATGAACCTTGAAAGTGAGCCCATATTACAGTAATTATGGTATATTTTCATATAATGAACATGAAGGTGAGCCCTTTTTACAGTAATTATGGTATATTTTATTCCTGTGAACCTGACGGTAAGCCCCTATTACAGTTTTTATGGTATATTTTTATTGTATGAACCTGACAGTGAGCCCTTATTTTAGTCATCAGGGTTTATTTTATTTCTTTTGAGCCTGAAGGTGGGCCCTTACTACAGTAATAGCAGTATTTTTTTTGATCTAATGAACCTGACGGTGGACCATTTTTACAGTATTTACATTTTTTCATATGAACCTAAAGTTGAGCCCTTATTACAGTAATTATGGTATATCTTATTTTGAGTGAACCTGAAATGAACCCTTATTACAGTAATTATGGTATATTTAATTTCTAATAAACCTGAAGGCGAGCCCTTATTACAGTAACTACAGTATAAATTATTTCTTATGAACCTGAAGGTGAGCCCTTTGGACAGTAATTATGGTATATCTTATTTCTTATGAACCTGAAGGTGAGCCCTTATTACAGTAATTACAGTATAAATTATTTCTTATGAACCTGAAGGTGAGCCCTTTGGACAGTAATTATGGTATATCTTATTTCTTATGAACCTGAAGGTGAACCCTTATTACAGCAATTATGGTATTTTTATTTCTTATGAAACTGGAGGTGAGCTCTTATTACTGTAATTATGGTATATTTTATTTCCTATGAACCTGAAGGTGAGCCCTTATTACAGTAATTACGGTATATCTTATTTCTTATGAACCTGAAGGTGAGCCTTTATTACAGTTATTACTGTATATCTTATTTCTTATGAACCTGAAGGTGAGCGTTTTTTACAGTAATTATGGTATATCTTATTTCTTATGAACCTGAAGGTGAGCCTTTAGTACAGTAAGTACGGTATATCTTATTTCTTATGAACCTGAAGGTGAGCCTTTATTACAGTATTTATGGTATATCTGATTTCTTATGAATGTTAATGTTAACCATTTTTACAGTATTTACATTTTTTCATATGAACCTAAAGTTGAACCCTTATTACAGTAATTATGGTTTATCTAATTTCTAATAAACCTGAAGGTGAGCCCTTATTACAGTAACTACAGTATAAATTATTTCTAATAAACCTGAAGGTGAGCCCTTATTACAGTAACTACAGTATAAATTATTTCTTATGAACCTGAAGGTGAGCCCTTATTACAGCAATTATGGTATAGCTTATTTCTAAAGAACACAAAGGTGAGTCCTTATTACAGTAATTACGGTTTAGTTTTATTTCTAATGAACCTAAAGTTGAACCCTTATTACAGTGATTCTGGTATATTTATTTGTAGTGGACCTGAAGGTGAGCCCTTATTACAGTATTTATGGTATCTCTTTTTTCTGATGAACCTGAAGGTGACCCCTTATTGTAGTAATTATGGTATATTTTATTTCTTTTTAACCTTAATTTCAGCCCTTATTACAGTTATTATGGTGTAGTTTGTTTCTTTTGAACCTGATGGTGAGCCCTTATTGTAATAATTATGGTATATTTTATTTCTTATTATCCTGAAGGTGAGTCCTTATTACAGTAATTACGGTATATTTTATTTCTTATGAACCTAAAGGTGAGCCATTTTTACAGTAATTATGGTATATTTTTATTTCTATGGAACCTGAAAGTGAGCCATTATTACGGTAATTATGGTATATGTTTTTTTCGAATGAACCTAAAGTTGAATCCTTTGCAGTAATTACGGAATATTTTATTTCTTTTTAACCTACATTTGAGCCCGTATTACAGTAATGGTGGTTTATTTTATTTCTTATGAACCTAATGTTGAGCCCTTATTACAGTTATTACGGTTCTACTTTTTTTTATGAACCTAATGTCGATCCCTTATTACAGTTATTACGGTTATACTTTATTTCTTATGAACCTGATGGTGAGCCCTTATTGCAGTAATTATGGTATATTTTATTTCTTGTGAATCTAATGTTGAGCCCCTATTACAGTAATAATGGTATGTTTTATTTCTTATAAACCTGAAGGTGAGCCCTTATTACTGTCATTATGGTATTTTTTAATTCTTCTGAACCTGAGGGCAGCTTCCCCACAGAGAAGAGTCTGCAGCAGAGAAATAAAACAGCAGAGCCAAAACATAAGCACTGAGCCACAGAGCAAAAAAGGAGGAAAAAAACTTTGTTTTTTCATCTTTTCTAATGTGTCTGAGTTTATAAAGAGCAGGTCACTCATAGAGACAAAGGAGAGTGCAGAAAGCTCAGGAAGACATCTGTGTGAGTCTTGACTGTTAAATGTTTGTTTTGTTTATGAAGAGCTGTTAAAGTGTTTTTCAGCATGAGTTTTCCCCAATATTCCAATAAAATAACACATTCATATGACTTTCCTCGTCCTGAGAACTGTGACTCCTGCCTGATGAATCCATTAAAGACGTTGGTGCTCTGTGATAAACTAAATTAATCAGATATCAACACAAACAGTGTAAAGTCCTATCATTCATGCTTTTGTTTCTTCTCCTAACAAGGCTAACAGTCTACTAATGACCATGTCGTTATATCAGAGTGACTTTAGGGAAATTTGGCCTGACATCAAACTTAATTACCGACCCCTGATTTAAAGGTCAGAGGTCAACGTCCTGGAGTGTGATGAGCAGCAGGCCGTGGTTTGAATAACTCAGATGATTCTGTATTTGACTCTTCTGTATTCTGTCTGGTCGTTAGTGAAGACTGCGGCCTGTTGTTGCATCATTTGGTTCCAGTTTGGCTGATTGATTGTTTATCCGTCTGTTTGGCTCAATGAAATTCTTCCGCCTGTGTTTGTGTCTCCCTGGTTAGACGACCTTCAAACACGCCCCCCCCCCTCAGAAGCATCTTAATGAATCTCTCCTTCGTCTTAGTAAATTGCCTCCCCAATCAGACTCTCCATAATTGCGGTTTCTCGGCTGAAAGAATGAAGGTTACGGTGGTCGACTGCGTCAGACTGGGCGGGAAGGAGGGCCGGTAGATTTTAAAAAAGGTCGACCAATGTTAGGAAACACAGAGCAGGTCAGAGCCACACACGAGGTAAGACCAGAGTTTGGACCAACTTAACTTCCTGTTTGTCTGATCAGAGGTTAGATGTTGGATTTTAGCATGGTGAGACTTTTCTGCATGTTTTGGATTTTGTGTGTGGAGGCCGTGGGGGGATGTGCGTTTTAAGATCTTGGGATCTTCATCTCATTTCAGCTTAAAGAGAGTTTTTATTTGTAGGATTTACATTGTACAATATTTGTCACAAAATAGACATTTTTAACAAACCAGAATTCTTATAATAAGTAGAGACTGAAAAGGCAGAAACAAAATGCTTCTCTGAGCCTAGCCCATATATTTAACCAAAAATAAGCTCCCAAAAACCAAAGATAAAGAATCAACATTAACATCATTACATGATCAACACTTAGAATTTCAAAGATAACTTTGGAGACCATTTTTCTGAAGATATAACATGAACTGCAGGTTTTTATATTTATATTTGCATCATTCAGTTTAACCCCAACAACAGAGACTCATTTCCTTTTTACACCTTTTCTAGATTTCTGAGCAGAAAACTTACAAACACTTTAAATCATATTGAGTCTCCTGAATTTAGAAGAACTTTTGCACAGCAGTTTAGTTTTGCAGTAAACATAAGTAACATTATTTTATAATAAAAAAAGTCAGAAAATTTCATAATGTGTGAAGTTAAAAACAAGGGGTCATTGTGAGCATAATAATCTGTATTATTGATGACACGTATGGCTCTTTTCTGTAAAACAACTATTGAATTAATATGTTTTATAAGTGGATCCCCACAGTTCTATACAGTAAGACATGTAAGGAACAATAAGTGAATTATAGATTATTTTCAATGCTTTATAATTTAAAACATATCTAGATTTTGACAGAATTGCAACTGACTTTGAAATTTTACCTTTTATGTAATAAATAAATTGTTTCCATGTTCACCTACTGTCAACCATAATCCAAAGAAATTTGGTTTTAAAAACATTTCTGATTTTAATTGTAATTTCCCCATTTATTTCATTTTGATTTCCAAAAACCATGAACTTAGTTTTTTTTTAATATTAAGGGATTATTTATTTTCATCAAACCAAGTTTTGAGACTTTCCAGCTCACTTTCAATACCAATCAATTGTTCTTTAAGTTTGTGTCATCTGCAAAAAATGATGTATTTAAAAAAATAAGTAACCCTGCAGATATCATTGATAAACAGTACGAACAATATTGGTCCAATAACAGATCCTTGGGGTACTCCACAGGCGACCCTCTTTAGTTCTGAAGCTGAATCATTAATCTGTACACACTGCTGTCTAATTATGATAACATAACTAAATTTAAGTTGGTAACACTTTACTTTAGAGGTCCGCAACTTTCATTGCACTTAGGTAATAATTAGACAAAGTTTTTCTTATTTATTTGAAATTACCCCCAAAATTTCATGAGGATTAGGTGAAAATTAGTAAATAACTTCTTTAAAATAATAATATTTTGCATGTGATCTCAATTATGCATATCAACAAACTCAGTACTAAAGAACTTGGTGAAATTAAATAACAAATAGCTAACTATCAACTGCTTATTGGGAAATTGAATTATTTATTTAACATTTCAAAGGTAATTATCACAGGAAACAATGAACCTAAGAACTAAGCAACATCTCTGGAAACAGCAGAAATGTTAGGATACGTCTAAAAACATTTTGGGGTGGGTTGTGATTTAATTTCAAATCAATTATTTGCTAGTCGTCACGTTCTTACCTTCAATTTGGAGTTCATTCAAAAGAAACTGGAAAAAAAAACCAGTAACCTACCAATTCTGACTTGCGACAATGTAATTGGAATTTATTTTAAAGAAGTTAAGTGATAATTTAAACCAAATTCTCATTAAATTTTAAAGAAAAAAGAACAAACTTTGTCTAATTATTACCTAAGTGTGGTGTTTTGTGGACCTCTAAAGTAAAATGTTACCTTTAAGTTTCTTTATTTCTTCTGCTTTAACTTCCTGTTCCTGTTTTTCTTGATCTTTGCATCAATATGACTGTTACGTCACAAATGAGGTTTGTCTTTATTTGTTATTCTATTTGTCCATTTATGAGCAAAAGAACTCAAAAACAGATTTGGATAAGATCTTCAGGGTTTGTCATGGCAGAAGAATCCTTTAAGAGCATTTCTTTACACTGAATCCAATTTTTCAAACTGCCTTTGCGGAGGTTTTTGCTCTCTTGACGACTCGAGTTTCAACATTTTCTGTTTGTGTCTCGAGTTTGTGATCCTGCTGCTTAGAGAAAACACATTTTTTCTTATTTTATTTTTAATTAAACCTTTATCTAACCAGGAAAAGAAACTCATTGAGATCAAAAATCTCTTTTATGATGATAGTTTATATATTTAGGAAATCTACCCTACACGCTTAATGCCCAGGATAAATACCTTCTTAAAATATTTCTAGTTGCAAGTATAAAAACAATAACCAGGAAATGTCCTGCCCACAAAAGCAGAGTGGATGACGACTGTAAAGGAATTGTATGACATGGATAGGTTGACCTTTTCTTTAAGACTATGTTTAGGAAAATTCAGTCAATATTGGTCCAAATTTTTGAACAGAAGTATTTGATGGGAGGAGGCAGATGTATTTAGTTCTCTCTGTAAAGTTGCATGTGTGGTTCTGCTGGAGCCTCTTGTCCTTTTGATGGTTAGTTTTCATTTGGACTTTCTGATAATGAGAACAAAACCTGGACAACCGTGACGTAACCCCTTTTGAAAATGAACTGTATTGTACAAACTCTTGTTTGTTGACTTGTTACTTTTCTTTCCTTCTGTTATATTCATAAAAAAAAGCTTTAATAAAAATATAGTTTAAAAAAATCTCTTTTACAAGAGTGCCCCGGTCAAGATAGGCAGCAGCACAATTTACAAAGTTTCTGACATTCACAAACAGCAAATACACAGACCTGTAAAACACTTAATGTAAAATTAATAAAGAAATTTGACGGGCTGGATTATTAAAGATCATCTGTGGACACATCTGCAGCCAGATGCCTCAGTGTTTACATCATTTAACGTCCTCTTAAAAGTGTCCAATGAGACCAGCTCATTAAGTTTCTGCTCTTTTTTCAAACAAAAGGAGCAGCAGATTTAAAGGCCTTTTTTCTGCTCAGTTCAGGACAAAGAGGATAATCCTACACAAAAATAAAAGACAATAAAAGAGGAATGTGAGGGATACAATGACAGAAAGTGTAAGACTGAAAACAGAAAAGTGGAAAAACAAAAAATGACAGAAACAGAGAATAAAATAAAGGATTAGTAACACCTTAAATAAAAAGGAAGAAAGAAAATAAAAAGGCTAAAACTACCTAATGAAAGTCAATAAAACCAAAAGAGGATAAAAAGTTACAAAATTAAAAGATGAAAAATGAAAGAGTGAAAAATGCTGCCCGTGAAACTGTCTAAGACGAGAAATAAAAAAGTGCAGTCACTGAGAAGTTGTTTAACATATAGCAAACATTTTCTGTTAAAAAAGATGCCAATTAGTATTACAGGATATCATTACCACCTATTGTAAAGGAGAGTGAAAAGATGCCACTGCACTGCGAGCATTGAGTCGGTCCTGCGCTTTGGGATAACTAGCTGGTTTGGGAATCTGACTGTTAAACATAAGGCCCAAATATCCAACTTGGTTAAGGCAGCAGGGAAGGTTATAGGGCAGCCCCCACCCCCTGCCCCCCAGGACATATATGACCAGTCTGTTATTCGACAGGCCACCAACATCATAGATGATCCTTCCCATGTGCTGCACTCCCAATTTGAGCTCCTAAACTCAGGAAGGAGGTATAGGACCCCTTTCTGCGAACTAAACCGCTACAAAAACTCATTTATCCCACATACTATAAGCTTAATTAACAAGCAACTAGAGGGACGCAAACAGACAAGCCGGAGGACTTGAGGGCTCCCATTACAGAAATCATGTAATGTCTGGGGATGGGCAGGGTGGGGTGTGCATATGCCTGTAAGACTTTATGGTTTTGGGGTGGGTGTTGTGTTTTGTCTGTGCTGTATGTTGTTTACACTGTATTGTCTATTGCATGTAGCAGCATGGGGGGGGCTGTCCTCCAAGACAAGCTTCTCCTACGGGGGACCAAATAAATTCAAATTCAATTCATTTCAATTCACTGCATTACAAAACCCTTTCAAAATAAAAGCACAGAATTTGTTTCCCATTATTTTTTTTTGCCCAGACAAAGACTGACGATCCACTAAAGAAGGGCCTAATGCCGTTAATCTAGCTAATCTAATCTAATTTACCTTCAGGTGTTTTTATTCTAAATATAGCTCACTTATCTTATTTTATCTTATTTTATTTTTTAACCACTGTGTTTAACTTAAGCATAAGCATAAGGGCTGGGGTGATACGCTTTTCTCCCGATTCGATTATAATGGCGATTCTATGATATTGCCAATTTTTGCAATCTTTAGTTAGCTTTTTTAACCCCAGTGAAAAAGATGAACAATGATGATGCCGACAGACTATATCAGGAAAAATACACATCACATGTGAGTCTGTTTTTAGGATTTATTCAGCAATATATTTTAACCAGCTGTTTATACTCTCTCTTCAAAAGACTCAAAAGTGGCTTATTAACTCAGACTAAAATGAAGCATTTACATTTGGAAAAATCAATTTAAAAATCGTCTAACAAATATAGTATTAGTATAGTATAGTATAGTTTAGATGCAGGCTGATATTATCCTTTTTTTTTTCTAGCTGATATCAGACCAATATTAATATCAGATCAGGACACCTCTAATTTTCTTATTTTATTTTAATTTCTATATTTTCTATCTTTAACATCATATCATTTTTTTAGTTTATTTTATGATAAACAATAAGAATAACTTTATTTATATAGCACCTTTTAAAACAGAAGTTTACAAAGTGCCTTAACAGACAAAACAAAGACAGAAAATAATCAACAATCAGGTCAACAGAGACCACGAGAGTCAGAGGAAAAGGCACAGAGAGTCGTCTTAACTAAAGCAACAAAATGAAAGAAAACAGAATAAACTGGTTGGGTTAAACAGCTGGTATAATAGAGCTGAACAGCTAATAGCAAATTAGATTAAATCACAATTTGGCTTGTTGCAATTTTCAAATCGCAGAAAGTTCAATATTTTAGCCCTAAATGTGTTGAACATTTTGACATTGTGATGCAGTTTTATTGCAGTTTCACGCCTGTTTTTTACCTCTAATCATACATTTTTTTCCCACTTTTGGACCATTTTAATCTTTTTTTTAACCCCGTTTTTACAACTTTATGCCTATTTTTGGCCACTGTCAGAACCGTTTTTGGAATTTTTACATGGCTTTTCAAATTTAATTTTAAATTTAATTCCCAATTTTGCTGCCATAATCAATTTTCCTAAACCACTTTTGGGTTTTTTTTTTTGCCAATTTTTCCCCCTTGTTTTTTTTTTTTTTTTTCCTACAATTTCATACCTATTTTGCTTCTGTTCTTCACTTCTCCATTTTTTCTCAAATCTTTTATCCTTAGACTAATTTAATGTCATATTGTTTTTACTATAAAAAGATCTACTGCTTATGTTTGTTTAAGAATACATAAGATGAGGAACATTAAAACAATCGCAGAGTAAATCACAATATTGGGGAAAAAATTAGATTATTTTCTCAGATTGTTCAGCCCTGTGGTATAATGCATAAAGACGAGGGGGTTATAAGATTGTAGATAGATAATAGATTTACAGATACATAGATACATTTAAGGCTGTTGAAGGTTGACAACAATATTTGATTTACACTTTAACCTAACCTCCAGTGTTTACTCCTTTTAAACCTTAAAGATGGCATTTCTCGGGAGCAGCTGTGTGCTTTTTTATTTTATTTATGATGTATTTTATCAACGCTGTATTATTGAGATGTGGGTTTGGGTCAAAATTCATTTATTCTATTTTAAAAGTCTGTTTTTAAAGAGCTTTGCATGAAAAGGTTCTATATAAATAAAGTTTGATTGACTGATTGAGTTGCTGCCATGTGATTTAACAGTCCTGTCCATTTCAGATGGGCCCTTCATTCCACCCTGGCACCTCCCAGCTCACCCTCCTCTCCCTCGCCCTCCTCCTCACCGTCCCCCATCCCGTCACCTCGTACCCTCACCCCCTCAGAGAAGACGAGGCCGAGCTGGAGCTCACCCTGCTCCGACTCCAGGCCGCCCTGGAAGACCTCGGCCACGCCTGGCTCGTGCCGCCAGAGGAGGACCGTCGAGGGAGCCAGCAGGAGGCAGCGGGGGAGGAGGGGGAGCCCTGGGAGGAGGAGGAGGAGGAGGAGGCGCTGCTGAGGAAGCAGAGAGGAGACCTGAAGGCTCACCTGCTGCCACCCGCCGGCGGTCACTCCCTGGAGAACAACGCTCTGAACTTCATCGCCGGGGGCCTCCAGGCCGTCAGCAGGGAGAAGGGGGGCTTCGGTTTCCGCTTTGGGAGGAAATGATGGACAGACGGGGGGAGGGGGAGAGGGTTAAAACGGGAAGCTTTGAGGAGCTCTTGTCCAAATCAGGTCATTAATGCACTCCGCAGTTTTCCCGCTGATTGACATGGAGGGAACGTCAGGCCTCTTAGCATCGACACGAGGGTCGAGTGGATCATCGGAGGGCTTTCACACCAAACCTTTGACTTCTGAACAAAGAAATTATTTGTTTGCAAAATGAAACAAACATTCCTCTTCATTCAGCAACTTTTCAGCTTTTTATTTCAGATTAACCAATCAGGGAGCAGATATTCAGTTTAACCTGCTGGTTAGATTATCCTGGGCGTGATTGGATTCTTTCATTTCTGCAACAAGTTTTTTTTGTTTTTTTTGCTTTTGGGTAGGGGTGTCCTGATCTGATATTGATATTGGTCCAATATCAGCAAAAAAACAAATTGGATCATATAAGCTTCAGTTGTAAAATATGCTTATGTTTAAGTTAAAGATGCTATGAGGAGTTTCTAAGTAATTCCAAAAAGTCTCTTTTAGATATATGCCTGATGGAAATACACACTTTAAGATGAGTTTTATAGCATCAAAATAAGTTATCTATAAATGCTATTCCTTAGCTTCACGGTCGGGTCAGACAGGGCTGGACTGGCCTGGATACTCAACTTCAGGAACAAGACAATTAAAACTAGAGCAAATTTATATTATTCAGACACGTCTTAGAGCACCGGGCTGTAAGTAGAGATATATAGCCGGTTACAAAACTACTTGTTTGTTATCACACATCAAAAACTACCGCTACGCAACTAGAAAGAGATACATTACCTCGTGGCTTTGCATCCTGTAAGTTGTTGAAAAAAGAAGTTGTAAAGCAATGCAGAGTTCTGAGGAAGGTCCGAGCTGCATTCATTAGCATCACAACAAACACACGCTTTGGCTTGGGTCACGTCTTTACGACAGTCGCCGCGCGTGCTCATGGGTAGCAGAGTCTTTATGTCGCCGGAAATAGATTCTCCTCATAGCACCTTTAAGGTTAAAAGTTATTGAACCCATTGGTTAATAACAAATGTTTTTCTCATCCCTATCAGAGGTAAAAAAAAAAAGTTGTATCAGGACACCCCTACTTTTGTGTGGAAGCATATCAGAGAATTATATATAGATATGAAGCGTTTGTTTTTTAAGAGGTCATAGATACATTTTTTTTATCTTCAAATTTTATTTCCTTCAACTTAATTATGATTGTTTGAGGGACTGGAAATATGTGAAAAGATTTTTTCTTACTCATCCTGGTAGATTTCATCGATTCATCCCTGACTTTTCTTGTTTTAAACAATTATACAGCAGCGTACAGAAGAGTACTAGGGTCATGCGAGATGGAGAAGATAATTTTGGAGAAGTTCATATTAAAGTATAAATTTAGGGATGAAAGTTGAAATTTCAAGAATAAAGTTGAGGTGAATAAGGAAAAATAGGCAAAGATGGACTTCCAGGGTTTTGAATATAGTGGTATGATGGCACAAAGTCAACCACACAGTTACAATACCAGTCAAAGAGAAAACTGTGACATGTTTGGACTGGAAGAAAAAAATGGTTGGTTTACGTCTGGAATCGAAATAGTTGGTTCCAGATGTGGACTGTGACACCATCAGTGGACAAGTCAGATTATGTTTTGATAAAATGAACAGGATGTGAAGGAATTGGAAGAAAATGAAGAAGAAGTGCATCGGTCGAGTGAGGAGAGGCATCACCAAGAGCAAAACCAAAAAAACTTAAAGGGATACGCCAACGTTTTTTGTTTACCTGTCTCACACTCCTGAGTTCATGACGAGCAGATAAACGTCATGTTTTCGACTGCGTGCAGTAAGAAGGAAGCTATTAGCTTAGCTCCACACTGGGAGTCAGTGGGTAGCGTTAGCCTGCTGATGCCTACAGTCCTCAGATAAAGTCTTTAGTGATTCTAAATGGTCCTGATTTTGACTTGTTCTTTATTGTGTCATGTTACATAGTCTATTTTTAGACAAAGATCAGCACATTTTTGTTTGGTTGTTTAGTTTTTCCTGTAATTTTTTTTTGGCATATCTTTTTAAAGGGACTGTGAGGAGTTTCTAAGTAGTTCCAAAAAGTCTCACTTTTAGATATATGCCTGATAGAAATACACACTTTAAGATGAGTTTTATAGCATCAAAATAGGTTATCTATAAATGCTATTCCTTAGCTTAGCGGTCGGGTCGGACAGGGCTGGACTGGCCTGGATACTCAACTTCAGGAACAAGACAATTAAAACTAGAGCAAATTTATATTATTCAGACACGTCTTAGAGCACCAGGCTGTAAGTAGAGATATATAGCCGGCTACAAAACTACCATAGGCCTACTAAGTTTTCCAAAAATTGCTTGTTGTCACACATCAAAAACTACCGCTACGTAACTAGAAAGAGATACATTACCTCGTGGCTTTGCATCCTGTAAGTTGTTGAAAAAAGAAGTTGTAAAGCAATGCAGTGTTCTGAGGAAGGTCCGAGCTGCATTCATTAGCATCACAACAAACACACGCTTTGGATTGCACACGTCTTTTGGCGCATTCCAGTTGTAGTCAGAAGTAGGAATTTTGAGTTCTGAGTAGGAAACTGCAACTGGAACGTCCCCCAAAGTCTGAATTTCCTCCTGGGAACTCGGTGAAACCTCGCCACCCCCGAGTTGACAATCAAAAATGGATGCCCCCAGTGTGAACAGTTATTTAGCTCCTGTAATAAAACTGGAACGCAGCATTACGACAGTCGCCGCGCGTGCTCATGGGTAGCAGAGTCTTTTACGTTACCGGTAATAGATTCTCCTCATAGTCCCTTTAAGTTAGGCAACATATGCTTTTAGAGCATCAATGCGATCGACCATTTTGCTGATGTGTTGTTTACCTCCACCTAACACAGAATAATCCCCTTCCACTTTTGTTCCGTTTAAACCGGTATTAGCCCGGCTGATCGGCTCGCAAGCACGGAATCCAGAAAGGAACTAGTTTTAATACCAGAACTGTGCCGGTGTGAAAGCCCTCACAGTGCAGTGTGAGGTGATGAGCTTCTTGGTGGTCCAGCTAATAACAAACCTTTTATTAGACTTCTTGATTCCAACAGAAAAAAGCAGTTTGCAGATCAGCAGGTTACTCAAGAAACAGGCTGTGATGTGATATGCAGTATTACATCCACTTAAGCACACCCACAATAACTCTGTGCTCTTAAATATCAAGACTATAAAGACCTTTAAAGGATCAAAACCCAGAACATTTAAGACTTTTTTATTTAACAGCAGAACAAACGCAGCTGTGGTGCAGCAGGAGAGTCACGTCAGAGCCTGAATGTACATAAAACAGACTGAATGAGGGATCGATGTTTCCAGCATCACGCAGTAAAGCTAACAGAATGTAAATGCAAATGTGAAGGTCATATCTGACATTTTGTACATATGTAACTATAAATGTATTTATTGTAAGTAAATCGTTGTTGTGCTGATTTCTTGGCTGCATGAATAAAGAGACGGGAACGGCAAAATGACTCAGACATGAGAAGCAAGTGTTTTTGATTCTTCAAACGTCCCTTAAATCATCATTGGTTTCCCATTTCCAAAGATTTTGGGCCCTTTGGTGGAGTGAAGCGTGTTGTCTAAGAGGCTGTCGACATGGAGATGAATTCACATGCACAAGTTTTTAACTGTACATGTGGTTCGTTCACACAGATATGACATTTCAGGAGCCTGAAAAAGCTCATTTTTGGAAATCCAAGAGTTGATAAGGAGACGTCAGAGTTTGTTTACAGTTCTCATAATGTCCATGTCCTTCTTCTCTGGTTTTGGTGTATGTCTGAAGCAATGCCATCTCGGGCTGAAAGATATCAGAAAATAATCTGATTGCACTTTTTTCCCCAATAGGCCAATATTGCGATTTACTCTGCAATAGTTTTAATGTTCCTCATCTTATGTATTCTTAAACAAACATAAGCAGTAGATCTTTTTATAGTAAAACCAATATGACATTAAATTAATCTAAGGATAAAAGATTTGAAAAAAAGTGGAGAAGTGAAGAACAGAAGCAAAATAGGTATGAAATTGTAAAAAAAATGGGTAAAAATTGTATGAAAGCGCAAAAAGGTTAATAAATAGGTGCAAAATAGGTGCAAAATAGGTATGAAATTGAAGAAAAAAAAAAAGGAAAAAATTGGCAAAACAAAAGTGGCTTAGGAAAATTGATTCTGGCAGCAAAATTGGGAATTAAATTTGAAATTAAATTTGAAAAACCATGTAAAAATTCCAAAAACGGTTTTGACAGTGGCCAAAAAAGATGAATGGGGGCAAAATAGGCATAAAGTTGTAAAAACAGAGTTAAAAAAAGAGGTAAAAATGGTCCAAAAGTGGGAAAAAAGTGTATGAATAGAGGTAAAAAAAAAAAAAAGCATGAAATTGCAAAAAACTACATCACAATGCCAAAATGTTCAACACATTTTGGGCTAAAAATATTGAACCTTCGATGTAATCTAATTTGCAATTAATTGCTCATCCCTAAAATTTAAAGTATAAAAAGTGTGTAAAATCTGGGGGGTTCTTGCTCTGTTATTTGGAATTAGTCATAACTTTTTAACAAGCTCACTCGCCAGTGAACTCACCAAATCAAAATAATAAGTTTGGGGTTCATAGAAATGATTTTCACCAACTCCTTTGGGACCCTTGTAGCAATATTGGTTTATGTATTATTGTTTTCTGTGCAGTCATTTACCCACACAACTTGGTTAATATGTCGTTGTTGTGGAGAGCAGTAAAAATGATCCATTCCAAGGCAACTATAATACATGTATAACTTTTATTGAAAGTTTGGTTTTAATTGTAATTCTGTTTCCTTAACAGTCTGAGTGTAACATTTGTTTGTATAGTGTATTTAAGACTTACTCTAGGAGCTGAGCTGGAAATAGGATCAAATATAACAACTACATATTGCCAGAATCCGTGCCACATGCACAGCCAAACTATCAAATAATGAAAAATGTCCCTGTGGACTCAAAATGGCGACATACTCATTAAAATATGGCTCCCTGATGGCTCTCAGTCCAAATAAACAACATTTCACATCTAAAACGTCATGTTGTGTGTAATTCATCTATGGATTATAACTTATGTGTTGTTTTCAAGGCGTAGAAAACTGTAATCGATTACTTTTAGAAGTTAATACAATCGGATCTTCAGTTTGGCTCTTTCAGACAGGGCGTAGGCGGCCCTGAAACCTGTCTGACTGAAGTCTGCCTGGCAACAAGGTCTGCTTTTATGTGATTGGCTGAGCCATGCGGTTGTTTCTCTCGCGCTTACTTTTGTGTATTTTCTTACCTTGCGTGACTTTTCACCGTTAAAAACGACCAAAAATGAAATATTAGAGCTATTCTTCATTTCAACTTTCGAGTGGCTCATTTTTAGCCCGTTGTGTTTGTTTAATTTCCTGTATTAAAAACATTGTCGACATTTTTTAAAACGTCTCAGTTACAGAGCTGTGATTTTACTCAAAACATCTAAACGGCACTGAAAACACCTTGGACAGAAGATATCGACATTTAATTTACCATGAAATACAGAATAACTGAGGTTTTTTTTCGTACATTTTGTTTACGAGTGAAACAAACCAGGAAGCAACTCGTGGTGCGTTCACTGACATTCAGATAACTTTTATCAGCGACTGGATTGTAATCTATGACATGTCATGGCAGAACAGGTCAATAAAAATAACCTGTTACATCACACACACTAAACATCGACGGATTTTTTTTGGAAAGTATTTCAACCCAATAAAAGCCAGGTTTTTGTCATGATTCCATGAAACTGAAAAAATATGTTCAATATGTTTACAGGGAAGCAGAAAAGTGACAAAAATGGGGGGGGCGGTATAAACTTTTTTTTATAACATCAGCAAATATGCTCTCAGCTGAAGTCCATTAACTTAGTAATATTCCATTATAATATAAAACTTATAATTAACGACAATAATAGTAAAAGGTAGGATGTAGGACTAATGCAAACCAAAAAAGCTGAAGGAGAAGAAACAATACAATTAAAATGATAATTGATCAAATTATAAAGTAACAAGAGAAAAGGGAAAGCAATGAAACCAAGAATCAAAAGTCAAGAAACAATACAATTTATTAAAATGACTAAATCTAAAATGATATTCAGTACAGGATGAATGAAAAGTGTTGACATCACAAGAAATATTTTGCTTTTATTTGGTTTCTGTCCTGTTTTACTTGATTTTTCTAAACAACACAAGTGAAAAAAATAATCAAGTACATCAGCAGAAGCCTCTTACTTGGTAAATTATATTTCCTATTCTTAATTAATATGACTTTATTAGCAATTAACTACTTTTATCTTCTGCTTTGGACACTTTCCCTCTTAGTTAATTTAATATAGAAATATAATACCTTAAAAAACAAGACACAACAATTAAATATTTTACAATTAAATATGTAAGCTGGTATCTAAGAGTATTTAGGGTTTTGGAGATATGATGGTGTTAAAGAAGGAACTATAGATCATGTGTGTAAATTAAAATTGCAAATTCCTCTCTCTCTTTATTTGGTTGATAATGCTGGTATTGTTTTTTCTGTATTTAAAATAAATAAAAAATATATTCTTGTTTACCCAGTTTTTATATGAATTCATCATCAAATACAACAGTAGTGTATTATTTGTCATTTTTGTCTCTTCTAAGATTTAAATTAAATAAAAACTAGAAATCAAAATTAACTAAGAACCAGTAGTTTTGCTGTTATCCTTTTAATTTTTTATCATCCTAGTTTATCTTTTTTGTTACTTGAACTAACTTGGAAAACGTTTCTAACTTTATGAAATAATTACTAATGTTGTGGGACCACAGCCTGAATGTTTTGTGACGCAAAGTGGCCGAGAGGCAGGAAGAGCCTCATGGGTTGGACTTTGTATTGAACGAGGTGTCCGTGAACGCAGCACAAACTGTCAGAGAGGAAGAAGAAGCAGACGATCGGGAGCGGAGACGGTAACCGGGACCAGGGTCCACTTTTCTCTGAAATATAGGTCTACAGACGCCGAGGGAGAGGGTCTGGTGTCCAAACATGAAGCTTCTGTGGGCTTTTGTCCTGCTGGGGACAATCCTGGCAGCAAACGGCGGTAAGACCTAATTTTCTGACACGTTTATGTAAGTCGCGTCAAAAACGAAAGTAAAAAGCAAGTTGTGGCGTATGTGAAAATTCGATGTTTTGACGATGTTTTAGGTCCAATTTTAGTTTGAGGGACGTTGAAAATCCTCACGATAAGAATATTTAGCCTGTTTTCTACCGTCTTCATCCATGAAACAGAGACTATAAACACAACAGACTTAGACAGAGGTTAAAACTTCGGTCTGTTTATAAGATGGCGTCGACGCTCGAGGAGGAGGCCCTTCAGCACAGAGGTGTTCACATTTCAGGGACTTTCCTAACAAAAAATTAACTTTTCTACTATTTAAATTAGTAAATACAAGTTTTAAGCGAATGTAATGTCTTTCTTTACGATCTATACACCAGTTTAAACATTCAAAATGACAATAACAGGGTTCCCGTGGATCCTTGAAAAGTCTTAAAAGGCATTGAATTCATTATTCTAAAAATAAGGCCTTAATTGGCATTAAAATGTCTTAAATCCAATTTTTAAAAGTCTGAAAAATTTGACCACATTAGTAAGATTTATGTTAGATTGAACTTTTAAAAAGAAAGGTAACATTTATCTATTTTTCAAAAATTATTCACAGATTTACTGTCATGGCAACATCGTGTAATCACAACAGCAGAGCTAACAAAACGGTGATGTGGTTGTACCAGGATCTTACAGAGCAGACACATGTTTTGGTTTTACCTATAGTGCCTGGAGAGAGAAAAAAAAGGGGAAAAATTGGCAAAAAAATCCAACAGTAGCTTAGGAAAACTGATTATGGCAGCAAAATTGGGAATTAAATTTGATTTTAAATTTCAAAACCCCATGTTAAAATTCCAAAATTGGGTCTTACAGTGGGCAAAAAAGATCAATGGGGGCAAAATAGGTAGAAAGTTGTAAAAAAGGGTTTAAGAAAAAGTAAAAATGGTCCTAAAGTCCGACAAAGTGTGTGAATAGAGGTTAAAAAAGAGGGATGAAATTGCAAAAATTGGGTAAAAATGGTATGAAAGTGGAAAAGGGTTAATAAATAAGTGTAAAATAGGTATGAAATTGCAAAAATATCCAAAAGTGGCTTAGGAAAATTGATTATGGCAGCAAAATTGGGAATTAAATTTGATTTTAACTTTCAAAAACCATGTAAAAATTCCAAAAATGTTTCTTACAGTGGCCTAAAAAAATATGAATGGGGGCAAAATAGGCATTAAGTAGTAAAAATTAGGTTAAAAAGAAGGCAAAAAGTGATATTTTATTTCAAATAAGCATTTGGTTAAAATTGCCTCTAACCCAGGTAATTCATGAAGTGTTTTTGTTTGTTTGTTTCAATTGTAGTTCGTTGTCGACTTGGTCTTAAATTTTATTTCAAACGGCCTTGAAAAAGTCTTAAAAAGTCTTGAATTTATCTTGGCTTGAGCTGTAGGAACCTTGGTCATAGTAACTCACGTTTCTTACTGTCCGTTCACTGTCTTTGTAGGACAAATTTAAAACATAAAAAATAGCCAAATAGTTAAGTAAAAGTTGGAAAATGTGTCAGAGGTGGTTATACTTTGTTTTAGTCGAAGTAGACATTTTTAATAAAGTCAGGTTAATTAAATCAATTAAAAGGCCTCATCTTTGTCATTGATTGTCCATTATCTGACTGGCGTTTCATAAATTAGCTTGCAGCAGGCGTTGTAGTTTTTATACTTTTACCGTTTTATTACATTTTTTTTTCTTATTTTATGTTTTTTAAATATATTTACCTATTTATTTCTAAGTACTTTGTGTACAGCACTTTGATCGACTGTTTTCTTCTTGAAGGTGCTCTATGAATAAATTTGACTTGACTTGACATTGTCATTTAAAAACATACAAAAAAAGTGATTAAAAAAGAAAATTACACAGGGCTGGATTATGTTTTTTTTTTTTTAAAGGTATACATTTTACTACCAAATCAGGTTAATTTAAACTAATTAAAAGGCCTCATATTTTCTCAGTAAATGTCTATTTTAATTTTAGAACAAAAAAAAAAAAGACAAAGTGAATCAAAATTTAACAAAAAAATATTTTGGGGTGGTACCACTTCGTTTTTGTCACAAGTGGCAATTTCATATCAAAATGAAGATAATTCAATTAAAGTAACACTTACAGTTCACTTTTTGGACAGATGTTATATAAGAGATATTTTAAATAGTTTAATAATCATTTGGTTAAAATTGCTATTTATTAACTAACGCAGTATTCACACTTCTGAATCATAGCATTTTAACATTTTGGTTCATTTCATTGTCATTTTTAATGATTTAAAATGACTGACTGATAAAGACGGATCAAGAGATAGAAGATTCTTACTTTGATAAACATGCCACAAAATATTGTGAAAATTAAATTCAAGGGGGAGAAAAGACAAAACGTGAATATTTATAGACAAACCCAATTTACTCATCTGTTCTTATATAAGTGCATGTTTTGGTCTATTGTTTTTAAAATTTACACAATAAAAGCCAACAGTCCTCAGTGTTTCCCACAGGATTTTAGGAGACTGTGTTGGGAGAGTCTGTGACCCTCGGCGGTTTTAATGTGTGTGTACGTTTTTAAGCGCAATGTATTGCCCTTACAGTAAGTGCAGTTTGGGACCATGGACATGAACGTACGTTGATAATAAGAACTTACAAAGGCATATCAGAAATATTTTAAATTTAATTCAGAAACAAAACCAAAAACTCACTCACTCACAATATTTTGAACAATTTACTGAACAACATTTCAGCAACAGGTTATTTACACTATTTACACATTACACTACACAACTATTTACAAACTCTGGCCATTTAAAAAATGCCTATTTATATTGTTTTCACATCTTAAAAAATGATTTTTTGGGATAAAGGGTCAGATTACAATTCTTCTTCTCTCTGCTCCCTTATTTGGATTTGGGAATGTTATGTTTTCAATCTGTTTTATTTTCTACAGTGACTGCAGAAAATACCCTAAATAAATGAAGATTCCTAAATTTGCTGCGGCCCAATTCATCACAAAATGTAGCCTAAGTCAATGCAAGATCATTTTACCTGTCAAGTTTTGGATTCGAAAATAAGGGAAATTTTCCAGCGCTTGCTGTGAGCTGTCCCACCACCCCAACCAAGCTCCAGTATCCCTTACATTTTAAGACAGGAGTCAGGGTAGGCCTGTCAAGATAAAAAATTTTGCTGGACTTTAATTGTCCAAAAAATTATTGCTGATAACAATATCATTGTCAATATTAATTGGATTTTCTTTCAAATTTTTTCATTGATGTAAATATAATATATGGCATAATAAAGTGAATGCACGATATCAGAAGCAAGAAACTTTAAATTCTTAAGAGTATTTAACCGTAATTGGAAGGTCAGGATATTTTAAATAAAATAAATTAAAAAATATTGTAAATTTAACAAACAAAAACGAGAAAAAACAATGAAAATGAAATGGACTATCTTTAAGAAAATTGCATGTAAATAAAAATAATTATACTAGTCAAAAACAATATAAAATAGACCCTGTCTCTGTAAAGAAAAAACAAAACTCACACAACAATAAAAACTATGGCCTAAATAAAATGGAGTTTTTACAGTTCTGGAATTGTTTGTGACATGTAGTCTACTTTCTCCCAGTCAATTCGTACTGTCTGTCAAACGTCTGTAACAATGCTGGCTTTTCAGCCGTGTTGAAGGGCTGCATTTCTTTTGCAATGTAGCGAACGACACTGTCTGTGAGAGCATCATTTTGGGCTTTTATCTATATTTTCTTTAGCCGACCAAACACCTCAGTAAGTGTTGACTGTCAGGACGAAGGCTCCGCTGCACCTGCACATCTTCGTCGTCACTACTTTCAAACAAATGCGACATATCAGCTCGTAGGTGTTCATGAGCTCACACCTTGTTCATTTATGTTTAAAACCATCACATTCTCACACTGGGGCGGCTAGCTTAAGAACCGTATCTTTTGTGCCCTCATTCATATTAGCGTTTGTTTCCTCGTTACTCCTCAGGACGATCACTTCAGCTCTCTCCGTGTGTCCGCGCGAGCGGCCCCCTCTTCACCCCAGAGATCGCGTGTTCGACAGATGCTCACTTGCCTATAAATCCGCTAAATCCGCTATAGCACCGATGCACCCCGGTGTTAAGAAAGATAGACCTAGTGAGCCATCTTCTCATTCAGCCTCCTTGGTAGTAAAAGAGGAGGAAAACAACCATGCAGGCTACTGCAGGTGGCATTTCTCGCCAGACGAGTGACAGTGTTCAGTTAGGAGCAGAGGCAGAGGATTTTTTTTTTAATATGGGAGAATTACGGGAAAATATTAATACGGGAGGACGGCGGGAAAGAGGGGTAAAATACAGTAGTTTCCCGGCCAAAACGGGAGATTTGACGGATATGCACTGCGTGGTGCAGCCGTACCTCTTCCTGAGAAGGGGGCAGACAGCGCAGTGAGATACTGTGTCCACGGCTGCAGTTAGCATGGGCGCTATTACCCAAAAAACAAGTTGCGCTTACCGAGTCAGACGTCCCGCTCCAGTGTCGCTGGAATCTGGTTCGCGCCAAACGTATCAAGTAAAGAGCGACGTCTGTGAGCGTGACCAGTGCGAGCGCACTCTTGTTCTCGCTTGTTTACGGGCGGTAGGAAAGTACAGCTGTGTAATGGTCTGACAGAGTGACAGATCGTATTTTTTTCTCCATATGAGACTGTGGCGGGGCCAAATGAGACTGTGGCGGGCCGCCACAGTCTCATTAATTGATGGGAAACACTGGTCCTGGAAAAACTACACCTCAAATACTAAACAAAATTCTATTTGAATATGTCAATATGTTCCCCTTAAATTTAACCGTAAATTTAAAACAATAAAAAATATTAGACAATATCATTTTTTTTTAAAGAAAGTGAGTTAGGGTTAGGGGTTCATTTAATAGATTTCTTTATATTTTTAATTAATTACGACATCTTCTGAATCATAACAATGTATTTTTGACTTGTGTTTACAGTTTTGCTAAATTAGATATCAGTTCTTAAGTTAAAGGTTTTATTAACGTTTTTAGGGGTGGAAATACCAATTTACAACCAAATTAAATTGATTAAACTATCATTTACCCCTAGGCCTTAGCTTAAACAATCATACTAGAACTATTGGTGCATTGTTTTATTAATTTCATCTCTGTTTTCTCTCTTAGAAATATGCAGCAAAACCCAGATCCAACTTTAAATGAGTAATAATTATTTATATTAACCTCATGGTATTATTGAGAAACCCCAGTAAGGCAGTGATAAGAGCAGAAAGCTTGTTATTCCAGACCGACCAGAAAAGACATCAATATTCAGTTTTTATTGATATATTTAAGTGAATAATACCTGTTTGTGTAAAACCAAGAGAATTTCTTCTTTAGATAAACAATCTTTTAAAAATGAACATTTGAGGATGAGAAAGCATTTGCTCTAAGCCGATGGACTTAAAGGAGTTTAATGAGGAACAAAAGGGCATAAAGCTGTAAATGCAGGTTGGCAGAGCAGTAAAATACTTATTGCATGTTGATCTTTGAATCCTTGAGTGATTGCACACCGCGATTTGCTGACGGATCAGGATAGACGACATTGTTGAGATATCTGTTACGTCTGTGTTTGTCATAAACAGCTCTTCAGATTAAAGCTGTGGTCTACGTTTTGAAACCGCAGCCTGCCCCCCCTTCCCTCACCAAGATCCCACCCCCAACTCGTGTCGCCTCATAACAACAAGCCCCCTCGGACAGAGCTACGAGCGACTAGCATAATATATCAGCAGCAAACTCAATCAAAAACAACTCAGCTCAGCTGAAAGTATCAAACACGACAGACATCCCCCTTGTAACACACAGCAGTAGCCATTTCAATTGGACCGGCAGCAATGCGGGTCTGACGCCGCCAGAGCGGAGCCGATTGTGGGGGAGGATTTATCTTTCTCGGCCTGTCCTCCCCAGGGGTCTGATTTATACAGCTTGCGTACGCACAAATTGGGGCCTGAAACTGGCGTACGCCTTTTTCCACGCAAAGTTTGTGATCTATAAAAACAAACCTGACGGTAAAATGTGCGCACCAGTAAGCAAACTCTGAACCAGGCGTACGTACATTTTGGAGGCATGGGAAACTGGCGACACAGACGGTGAAGTGGTGAACTGAAGCTTCCAGATACATGTTGATGTCTCTCCAACATTTTATTTCACTAAATATCAAACTTTACTGACAGATCCACGTCATCATAACCATTCAAACTAACTGTTTTATTTGGGCTATAAATAGCGCGTGTAATTGGCCGTTTCCTATAAGTCACTTTCATTATGAAAATATACAAAAAAAAAAAAAAAGTCCACCAACTACACAGTTCTTCAGCACTGTCTCGCCTTCATTATCCGGACGGACCTCACAGGACTGGACACTTATGTTTTCGTTGATGTGGAGTTAAAAATTAGACTAACACAGAAACCTCAGAGCCACCAGTTTTCATTAATATCTGTAAATTTCGCGCATATATTACCAACTGCGGTTTTTAGTTGTAATAAAGATGCCTGCGTCAAGACGCACAGAGCACACAGAGACACGAGACATCTTCATCAGCTGCACATATTTATTCTGTAAATAATCTAAGAGTGGGGGTGAAATCAGGACATCTCTGACATGATCATTCAGACTACATATCCTCATAAATAGAACAGACTTGAGTTTCCCAGGAAAAAAATGTGGCCAACAATTAACATTTTTATGTTGGTCGATCAAAACTTTGATTAGTAATAATACTGAGGTAGGGAGACTGCTGACTGACTAGGGGTGAGTATTGGCAAGAGCCTCACGATACGATACGTATCACAATACTTTGGTCACGATACGATAATATCACAATATCACAATATTGTGATATATTGCGATATTATACAGCAAATTGGGGAAAACCTAGAGACAGTGAATATGTAACTTTTCCATTTTAGTGTAACTGAAATAACTTGAAAACTTGAAAACACAGAGTGCATCGACACAAATTAATGTTGCAAAGAAATTATTCCTGTTATCCCTTTAACAATGTATTGAAAGCATCCTAACCTGCAGTGCAGCTCAAACTGCAACTGAATACATGAGGAACAAAGTGCTTTGAGTTACTGACAGCACAAAAAGGTAAAAAAAAGTCACATATTTCTCTTGTCACTGTCTGAACTGAATAGACTGCATGAAACAAAACCTGTGTATACACATTTATGCATTGTATTTTATTTCCAACTCTGATAAAATATGAGGTTTCATTTTTACAAAAATATCGATACTAAGATTAGAAATATTGATATTGTATCGGGAGTCAAAATATCACGATATATTGCGATACCGATATTTTTTCACACCTCTATGTCTGACGCGTGCTCTCAGAAAGTATGTAAAGAAGTCAGTGTGGGTCCGTTAACATGGAAACATTGCAGATATACTTGTGCGTAATGAAGAAGGTGGGTGTTTTGGCACAATGGATGCATGAAGCAGTGACGTGGTGACATTCTCTGATTTTTGTAAAGTGTGTGATCCACTGCTGCAGCAAACTACCGACTTGTCCATTTTATCCATCACTTCACTCACAAACTTCTCCGTTCGTGGGTCACAAAGTTAACTTGATCTCCGACACTGCCCTCTCTGTTGCACTTGCTGCATTAACAGCAGCAGCGACGGACAGCCACTCGCTGCCCTTTCTTTTGTTGGAGATTCCTGTGCTGTGAGACCCGAATAAAATACCTTTCCGGCCATCCATCTCATCAATGAGGACTTCAATCTCCGTCTCCAAGAAATTCCTTTTTTTGGTTTTCCTTTTGGTCGCCATTGTCACACGTAAAGTGTATGAGCGAAAGGCTTATTTATATACCCAAATATTCATGATGTGCTTTGCATTGACCATTTATGGTTAATTATGGGCGTGCGAGGGGCGGGATTTGCAGCTTTTCCACGTGCGCACTTCTCCAGGTGGATTCTGATTTATAAATGGAAAATTGCGTGCAGGTGTGTGTGGGAACAGTTTTATAAATCTGATTTTTTTTTGTGCGCACGCCATTTCCGGGTTTTTGGCGCGGGTACACTTTTAGTAAGGATTCCACGCACTCTTTTATAAATGAGACCCCAGCTCAGCTTACAATGCTAACGATTAGCAGCTAACAGGCTAACCCGCTCCGCTACAAGTCATTAGCCAGGACAGGCACAGACTAACCAGAGTTATTCAGCAGACATCTCCCACTGTAGTAAACAAAGCCATTACCTGATCAACCAGGGGCGAAACGGCCGATGCTGAACGTCTGACGGCCGACTGAGGCCATTCATTAGCCGTTAGCCCGCTAACAGGCCTCAACCCGCGGGCAGAGCTCCGTTGGGCCCCTGGGGAGAGGGAAGCGGCTTCCCGGTTTCGGCGCTAGGCTTTTCCGGCATGACGCTGCGTAGTAAGGGAGACAGGGGATTGGATGGACTCATGGACCAATCGAACCGTACATGCCTTCAGTGTTTGATTGGTCAACTAGTATGCAGGTTTGCAGCGGATATACTGAATGGATTTTTTTCATTCTTTTTGGTCTTTATACTGTGTAGATAGGACCATAGGACCATAACAGCCTTATAAACGGTGTTATTAAGATGTACAAAACTTCCAAATCGAAGACCATAGCTTTAAAGTCTGTAGTTCCCTGCTTGAAAAAGGATGTGAAAATAGAGAAGGGCTGAGGATTATGGATTTCAATGTCCAAGGGTCAAAATGGTTGTCTTGTTTATCAAAAGTGTTTTTGTCATTACAGCTTTTTAACATTTGACATGATTTTAGAAGATCATGTCAAGTTTTAACATTCTTAAGTTCATTAGCAGGATGGACAGATACAAATACATATTTGTATGAGGATATCATTGTTGTAAAAATAAGGAAGAAACGAAGAAGAAACGACAGAGAAAAGCTAGAGAACAGCTCACAAAACTGATCTTGAAATAAGTCAAAGGCACACTGAAAATTTGCAGGTGCCGGTGACAGAAAACAGTGTCATCAGCATAGAAGTAAAACAAAAAATCAGGGGTATTCTGTCCAAGCAGTTAATGCAGAGGGTAAAAGAGAATGGCCCAGAACTGAACTTTGAGGTACATGGAGATGAGAAATATTGTTTTATCAGTGTTTAACAATATTGTTCTTTCCCACCAGAGATACATAAACTCACCTACATCTACACGGCGCTCTCCAAGCCCATTAATCTCCCGGGCATCCATGAGTTCACTGCCATGGGTATGCTGAATGACAAGATGATCGACTACTACGACAGCGTGGATCAGAAGAAAATCCCCAAAGAAGACTGGATGAAGGCAAACCTTTCTGCAGACTACTGGGAAAAAGGCACACAGTCCCGGCAGAGCAAGCAGCAGTGGTTCAAAGTCAACATCGAGATCCTGATGGAGCGAATGAGGCAGAACGACACAGGTAAGAGCTGTCAGACATTAGATATGGCTTTCACTTCCTTTTCTGTTTAAAAAAAAACTTCCTGGGGTTTATGATGTCATAGCCATACAGACTCCTCCTACATGTGTGTTTTCTGCTTGTCACAGGCAGACACCTTGACTGTTTGAAAGTCATTTTCTTAGTTGTTCAATAAACAAACCAGACCTATTTTCCTCTCAGTCCATCCATTTATCTGTATGATGGTGTGATTTGTTTCAGACATCCATGTGCTGCAGTGGATGCATGGCTGTGTGGGTGAAACACAGCCTGACGGCAGCCTGAAGTTTGTAAGCGGGATGGACAGGTACAACTACGATGGGAGAGACTTCCTGTCCTTCGATGACGCTCACAAAGTCTGGGTGGCACCGGCTGTGGCGGCAGAACCGACCAAGAGGAAGTGGGATAACGTCCAGGTTCTGAAGGAATACACCACAGGCTACCTTGAGAAGGAGTGCATTGATTGGCTGAGCAAGTTCATGAGTTATGGGAAGGAGCAGCTAAAGCAAGCAAGTATGTTTGATGAAAAAACTTCTTTGTCTCTATGTGCATTCTTAATTTTAACTGAATCATTGTTGGGGCGTGCTGCAAACTGGTTTGAGCCCTCCTTATCTTTGATTCTGCTGGACTTTTAACTGTGATATGATGCTGCAATTATCATACAGTATCATTACCTCTTTTTGAAACAAAAATTCCCAGGATCCATCTGTCCATACATTTTCTGTAGGGCTGGGCCAAAGAGGCAGCAAGCTAACCAAGTTGACCCAGATCCCTCACTCTCTTTTCAAGGGCCACTAAGGCTGGGATGTATGAATAGATTTTCACCAAACTGTTCAGTTCAGTTCAGTTTGGTCCAACCATCCTTCCATCTTCCTCTCAGGTGTTCCCCACCCAGTCCAGTGAGTTCTGGGTCTGCCCCTTAGTCTCCTCCTGGTTGGGCCACAAGGAGGCATCCTAATAGGATGAGACCGCAACTGACATCTTCCAGTGTGGAGAGGCAGCAGCTCTACTTTGAGTTACCTCGGGTCCTCACACCAATTTTAAGATTGAGACAACCCCCTCTCTTGATCTTATTTTGATGGCTTGTACAATTGATCTAATTCATTCAGTTTTTACTCAGAGCTCATGACCACAATCGAACACCCTTCATTATTAATTCTCTGATGCTATCGTCATATTGAAGAGGAGGAAGTTCACAGACTCAGCGGGAGACAGGAGCACTGCAAGTTAATGTCTGCCTTTGTGTATATATAGAGCATGCACCATAACACGTACATCCAAGATGTTGTACATAAGTTGATGCAGATATTATGTATTGACAGTGTTTTGTTGCAGCACTTTGGCACAAATGCCTAATTAAAGGATGAAAACATGACCATCATCTTTTCACCGACACCGCTGACCCCAGACAAAACTTACTGGACCAAATGAACAAAACTGTGTCAAACTGAGCTGCCTCTCATACTTCAGACAGTCCAGGAGTCTCCCAGCTATTCGGTGTCTCTGGAAGACATAAAGGCAGGCAACAGGGAGAAGGGTTGGGTACCAAGTCCAGAACTGAAATGGACTGATGCCACCTTTTCCAATGCCTACCCAACCAGCTCCATGATAGCCCCTCTTTCTTAAAACTTGGTCTTCCGTGAATAGATGTTTAATGATTAATTTTCTTCTTTTTTATGAAGACTTGAGTTGCACTGAAAGAGTCAAGTGTTGTTAATCAGACTAAATGAGATCTGAAATGTCTCTCCTTGCAGAGCCACCCACAGTTCACCTGTTTGCAAAGAAGTCCAACATCCAGAGGAACATCGTTTTGACGTGCCTGGCCACGGGATACTATCCCAAAGATATTGTGATGAAGATCAAACAGGGAAATCGGGTTCTAACCAAAGCAGATGGAGTGCAGAGCACAGACTCCCTCCCAAATGGAGACGACACCTTCCAGAGGAGAGACTACATCGAGGTCCCCAAGAATGACGTAGCCAAGTACACCTGTGAGGTGTCCCACACAACGTCCGGGTTTTCTGTGACCAGCGATTGGGGTGAGAGCATGTTTTTTTTTTGATATCATTAACTCAGAGCGGATTCACATGAGGCTTGATTCTTGTGTTAAAAACACCCCGAGTACCCGAGTTCTCTTGAGTTTTGTGCTCAGGAAACAGAACAGACTTTGAGGTCTGAGTTGATGCCTTGGCCTCTTGTGTGAAAGCGCCCTGAGACTCACAACCTTTTGATGTTTTACTGGAGGTTGGCCATCTCAGACGCTGTAGGGATGGGACTGCTGTGAGGTGAACAAACAACTGACATGTCTCCTTTCTTTTAGACATAACTAAACTGCCTCCAGATGAAAGTTCTGGATTTCCGATAGGGGCTGTTGGGGGAGCTGTAGGAGGCCTGGTTGTGCTTGCCCTTGTTGGTGTGATTGTCGGGCTTTTCCTTTTCCTGAAGAAAAGAAGTAAGTTCTTTTTTCCAAAACAGTAACCTCCCTCTGAATCAAGATTTGAATTGATGTTCTTTGTCAAAGGAAATTTGAAGGATCTAAATCATAAGTTTGAGCTTTTTTGTGAACAGGCGTCCTCATGATTCATCCACTCATAAACTATGACAAGTGATTCTGGTTAAAGGTGTTTTCTTTAATGATGTGTCTATAAAACCTGGTTGGTTGTCAGGTACAAGGTCCATGATTAATCTATGATAGATCTCATGAAGAATTCAGAGGCATAGGCTAAGACCTGTTAATGATCACTGGACTTTATAATTCTTTTTACTGTAAGAAGTGGACAGAGAGTCCCTCAGAGCCTGTTTGATGCATCTCTGTTTTATCCTGCCTCTATCACAAATATGAAACAATGCCAGGGCTGATATATAGTGCATGTCATCATGTTAGGCAACTCAGAGACAGATGTAACTTCATGCTCATGCTCTGAGTTTTAATGTGTTAAAATTTTGTAGACAATTCTTTCATTGGATAAATGTCTGCCAACAGACATTAATGAAATGAACTCTTTCTTTATTCACAGAGGAAAAGTCTGACAGCAACATTTCTACCAGTAAGTATCCCATTCCCTGCTGTGGATCTGCTTTATCAAGGATTGTTTTGGTGTTTGAAAAGTTTTGAACAATGGTCCCCAATCACGTATCACCAGGCTGCATAGAGAAAAGAAGAATGACCAAACCCAACCAAAACACCAGCATTTTTTAACATGCTCTCGCCCCTATGTGATTCCCTATGTGATGGTTACTGAGCGTGATAAAAGATCTCAGGCTGTATGTGGCTACCTGTTTTGTCAGGAGTAAACTGCAAACATGGCAGTAATTTTAAGAGTAAAAAAAAAATAAATAAATAAACATTATTAATCAATATCATTGTTGAATATTGAAAACCAAACTCTGCTTCTACGATGTTTGGCTCCCTTGCACAGTCTGGGTGTAATGAGTTACCATCTTAGGTGATGACCCCTTAAAGCAGAGGGTGAACTCTTCAGTGCTTCACTTTTAATACTTCATTAGTTTATGTAAGAAATACAAAGAAACTCAGCTCACACAAAGTCAAACCATGACATCAACTCTAAGTCACTAGTTGAATAAAGACACCAAACATATGACATGTAGACTGTAGCTTGCGTCTGCATTGCATAAATTCTGTGTGAGTATGACCCTATGGAATCATGGATTGGGATCAATACAAACACGGAATATCATGGAAATGGCCGTCATTTCACGTTAAAGCTTTTTTTTCTTTATAAAAAGGAATGTTTCGCTTGGGAAAATGCGCCAAAAGGGTCACTACTGATGGGGGCTATGCATGCTTCACTTCCCCCTGCCCCCTCGTCTCTTCATTTACGCTGCAAACATGTGAATGAGGCCGCCTGAGACTCTGGCTAAGTTAGCAAAAAAGCTATGAAACTACCAGCTAAATCAAAAGTACAGGGCAGGGCAGCTTCAAAACGATTATTCTGTGTCAGGAGATCAAATGTTCTGTAAATTCTGTCAACATACTGTTGACTGGACCTGTAAAGATTTGTGTGTGAGCACCTGAAGAGTGAGTGATATAGTTCAATGACTTTATACAGTGTCTCAACGTTAAATTTGCGTGAAGTTCTAAAAACCAAATTCCTTAAAAATTGAAACAGAAAAAACCAACAGAATACGCTGTGTTGAATTGATTCAGGGGGCACGTGTCAGCCATTTGTGCTTCTCTGCACCCTGACATGGTTCAACTGTTGTGGGCCCCTGTTTTTAAATCCTTGTTTTAATTGCACAAAGCTGCATATTGAAAATGGGTCTAATTATTTTCTGTTTGTTTCTGTGTTTAGTCTACAAACCCGTCAACCCAGGAAAGCTGGACGTAACCTGCATTGTTGGTAAGTCCTTCATTAAAAAAGTGGCTTCCAAAGCTCAGGATTCACCTTCATGGTGGGTAAAGAAACTACCACAGGGGTCCATGACAGAGTTATTTTGCATGTTTATGTTGGTGTTTTTGCCCGCTCATGGTAGTGGTGCGTAGTCGGGCTGAACAGTTTCAGGGAAAGATCTAAATGTGATTTTTCTGGTATATTGTGATTTCAATTTGATCCACAATTTTCTTCAAATCAAGCTTTCGTGCAATATTCACTATGTTTACAGTGTAGACAACAGTAAGAAAATCAGTGCTCAAAAGCACTTAACACATTATCATCTAATATTGATGATAACCTGTTTTCATTATTTAAGTGACACTCCAACTTCTACAATAACACAGGCTTTGTTTTGTTGACCTGCTCCAACACTTCTGTAAATGCAAATTTGTAAAATAGTTGACACAACAGATCCTGGGTCGGTCAGGAGCGCTGTAAAACATAGCAGCTTTGGCAATCACATGACTGCGTTGTCTGTAGGGATGTAAAGGTATGAACATTTTGTATCATGGTTATTGTGACTGAAATTATCACGGTTATTATTATCGCAGTATTGTTGCAGTGTGCTCAGGATGTTCAAAAAGTACTTTAACACAAAATTGAAATCATTAACCCCTTTAATATTATAATCATAACACTTCTTTTTTGTCTTTTTTCAATAAAAGTGTCTAGAAATGCCCTTTGAGTACATTTTTACCCTTCTTTCATTAGAAATAAAAGTAAACAATTCTAGCAAGTTTTTTTCATTATTATGTAATAAATGCTTGAACAGCGAGTAATTAAAAGAAAAGAAAACAGATTTGAACTTTAAACGGGATTCTCTTCATAAACAATTGAAAATGAAAAACAAATAACCTTTTTTACATAAACTCACAGATTTGTGTTTGCTTGCAGCATTAGTGTCCATGTTACAGCTCTTCATATTAGACTATGTCACAGCCTTTTTTTCTTTACTGCAGTTAGCCCCCTTCATGACTGTCCTCTGGTGTTCCCTCTCCAAGGCAGATATCATCGTTATTTCTCCTCTAATCTTTCCAGAGTACGATTGATTAAAGCCATAAAGCACAAACTTTGACAGAAAAAAGACAATTACAAAATACGGCGAATAAACAGCAAAAGAATGCCAAGAATAAACACTCCAGAATGATACTAATGCCATTATTTACAATATTTATACATTATTTAGACAGAAAATACTGACAAACCTCCTGTAATTCTCTCAGGTATGGCTCATTGAATCTTTTCTTGCTCTCTCTCTCGCTCCCTCTCTCTCTCTCTCTCTCTATGGCTTGGTCAGTTCATTTACTCGAGGAGTTACGGCTGTTTTAACCGTGCATGTCTTTTTCTTTAGCAGCAACTTTGTGTTTAGACAGGGTGACTGTCTTCTATCAGTTTTCCTTCAGCAACCTTGTAAAATCCAAAATTTACTCAGATTTTAGAGTCCGTTTCCAGAGGGAAATCTCAACTGTTTGGAACTTTCGCTGAGGCCAAACAAAGCAAACTACGCATGCGTGCTTCCCGTGAGGCTGCTTCATCCAGGAAGGGACTCATAGTTAACGTCATTTCTAAGCAAAGAGCAGCATCACTGTGCGTTTTTGATGCATTGTGGTTTTCAAACACGGTAAAACGGTAATTTTTATAGGACACAGTAATGATTACCGTGAAAAATTTTACAGCGGTTTACCATTTTACCGATAACTGTTACATCCCTAGTTGTCTGAAATTGCAAATTCGATCACAAAAAAAAGCACATCGCTAAGTCCCTCTTTTTGTGTTTTTGTCTTTAGGAAATGGAAGCACGAATGGCGGCTCAGGTGAGTTTCTGCACCCAAAGAGGCACATTCACATTTTTAATAAATATTTTTGTTTGTGCTAATGGTGTGTCAATATTTCCTCTGTGTGTGTCTTTGTGTGAATCAGATGGAAGCAGCAACTCGAGCAGCGAGGGCATTCCAGGTGAGTGTCTGCATGAGAACTGCAGCACCCAAAAAAGCACGTCAACATCTTTAAATAATATGTTTGTTTGTTTGTGCTAATGGTGTGTCAATATTCCTCTGTTTGTGTCTTTATGTTTAGGTGGCACGACCAACCCTGGTAGGTGTTTACATGAAGCCAGAGGTTTCCAGAAATGACCCGAGGTTAACTGTGACACTGTTAATACGGAGGGGAGGAGATGATGGATTTAAAAGTGCTCGGCTTTGAAACAGCTGCTTCAATGTGGGACTTTTGGTTTAGTTTTTCAAAGAAGAGGTTTAAGCAAATGTGTCATCTTAGTTTGGCACAGTTTTGCCCTTTTAGGTTTTTTCAAATATTATTGAATCAAATATTTCAAATATTATTGTTGATTAAGCTGCATTTTAAGACTAATTTTGTCCTTTTTTCAGGGGGTTCTCGGGGCAGCAAGGACTCTGGAGTTCCCTGTAAGTCATTTTTTTTCTCTTGCTGATTTGTGATAGAGATGAACACTTTCTGGTTTATTTTTCACTCTCTGCTATCTGGACATCCAGCAGTAGTAGGCCTGTCACGATAATCAATAAATCAATTAACCACACGATAAATAAAAACGTCCTCAGTAAGTTTGTCGGCCTCGATAAGTTGGCACGTGCATGCGTGTTTGTTTTCCTCCTCTCTTTCTACCAAACAGGCTGAATGAGAAGATGGTTCACTCTGTCCATCTTTCTGAACACCTGGGTGCGTTGTTCGATAGCGGATTTATAGCCGAGTGAGCATCTGTCAGCTATTCAATCTTTGTGGGGGGAGCTGAAGTGAGCGTCTGAGGAGTGACAAGGAAACAAACACTAGTATGAATGATGGCACGAAAGTGACGGTTCCTAAGCTGAATGCCACAGCCCCAGTGTGGGAATATTTTTGGTTTTAAACAGAATGAACAAGGTGTGAGCCGATGAACACTGATGAGCCGATATGTCGCATTTGTTTGACAGTAGTGACGACGAAGAAAGGGAGGTGCAGCGTCCTGACAGTCAGTGCTTACTGAGGCGTTTGGTCTGCAAAGTAAATATAAATAAAACAGAGCAAAATGGTGCGCTCACAGACAGTGTCGTTCACTACATTGCAAAAGAAATACAGCTCTTTAATACAGTTGAAAATTCAGTATTTCGGGCAATGTTACAAACATCTGACAGACAGTATGAATTGACTGGGAGAAAGTACATGTCACAAACAATTCCTGAACTGTATGAGCTCAATTTTATTTATTGTTTATTGTTGTGTGTGTTTTTATTGGAGTTTTGTTTTTCTTTAAAGAGACAGGGTCAGTTTTTTATTGTTTTTGATCAGTACAATGATTTTTAGATGCATGTAACTTTTCCCAAAAGAGAGTCCATTTCATTTTCTTAGTTTTTTCACTTTTTTAGTTTTTTAAATTTATTGTTTAATTTATTTTATTTAAAAGCTCTTGACCTTCCAATTACATTTAAATACTTTTAATAAATTAAAGGTTATTGCTTTTGATATGTTGTACTCACTTTATTATGACAAATAAGAACTGGATGAATGAAAAAATGACGTTTCAAAATAATATCGGCAATAATATCGTTTAGTGGCAATCATTTTTGGGACAATTATTGTCCAGCAAAATTTGGTATCGTGACAGGCCTAAGCAGTTGGTACGCTGGTGCTGTGTCCTGTGCCCAGTTTTGTTTAAAAAAAAGTATGCACAGAAGGGGCGCAGATGGTCTAGTGGTTAAGGTCACATCTCTGGAAGGACTAGTCAGCAGAGGGAGAGGATGGATTTTAGAAGGACATGGACATGTTTAGGCCACTGGCACCATTTTAGACACTGAGTTCAAATATCAAAAAAACAACTCAGTTTTCAGTCCTAACAAGCAGCTGTTGAAGAAAAGACAGCTGTCACACATGCATAACCTACAGTTGTTTTTGTTTGCCTTTTAACAAATTAATTTTGATGTTCTGTTTGTTTCTGCAGCTGACCCTGAGGAAGCCAAAGATCTTCTAGCTAATGGTTCTGCAGCTAACCCTGATGAGACCAGTGTTTATGTAGCAGTTGCATGAAGTGCAATGGAATTTGAAATGCCATGATTTACAGAAGAATCAACGAAACTTTGAGTTTGATTGGGGCCAAAAAGCGAATTTTTAACCCTGTTTTAAATTGACCGCAGGGTTCATCAAGAAAAAGTCATAAATGTACCAAAGTGTACAAGATTTCATTGAAAAATGAGGAGAAATCTGCCTGAATTCTGTCGTAAAAACAAATTTAAGTGATAACTACTGTGGGATAATCCTCTTGCTTGTCTTAAATTGGTGAATTTCAGAGCTCGCCTTGACCAGAGTTCATATAATTTAAACAATATGACAAAGAGGATGGAAGAATTTAGAGCCTCAAGAATCTAGGAGGAAGTTGAAAATGTTCTGAGGACAAGCTCGAGGAGATCAGGACGTTACAAATAAAAGAGTTAAGTCAAAAAAGCATGTATTTTAGCCGTGTTAAATGTGAGAGGTCACAGAAAGTCTGAGATCGAATGATCTCGAAATGATGAACGAGGAAGACTTGTTGCTTTTAATGTTTTTTTAAGCTTGTGTCAGCTCAGTAGAAAAGTGCAGTTACTGAAAAAGGCCAGTTCAGTTCTGTTACAGTGAAGATTTGAAATGAAACTAAATCAATGTGAGATATTGAGTAGGAGTATAAAAAGTGATGCACTTAAAGGCTTGTTTGGTCCATATAGTGGTGAGTTATTATGGCGCTCAAAGGGACTTGAGCTGAAGTGCCCACCAGCCAATCACAGGGCCACAATTTAACACAGAAGATGCTCAGTGTTAAATTGTGCACCCTTATCATAAAGCAGTGATTTCACAACATATTTGACAAACTCCTACTTTTTTGTAAATACACAGGCCTGTATATGCACCTAAAGATTTCCATAATCATTTTAGGAGCTTACTTGCATTTTTACAATTAAACAGAAAAAAATACTTCTGTTCAAATGCATTTAATTTTTTTTGTTTGGGCTTTTAAAAAAGGAATTAATGAGCCCTTACTTGTATCTAAATCAGTACTATGTCCCTGAAAGCTATAAGCACTTTTCACCCTGGAAAAAAGAATATTATGTTTTGTTTTGTAATCTTATCTCTTCACTTTCTTGATATCTTTCTGTTATGTTGAGTTTTGACTCAGTCTCCTTATTGTTGAGTAATGATTGAGGGATTTGTCCTTATTTTTTTACCTCTTAATTGTGAAAGCTGATGATGTAAAGCCTTCAAATGAATACATGTGCCTTTGAATATCTGATGTACTTAATACACTGGAAAGAAGTTATGATATATACATATATCCACAGTGTGCTTTTAAAGACTTTCTCTGCTTATTGATTATAATCCACTTTAAGCAGCTTTTGAAAAGGTTTTTTGGTGTTAGGGATGTGCAGTGTTACTTATGTAAAATTGGTCAAAGCAGATAATAGCTACAAGAGTTAAAATGTGAATCTCATGGTAAGAAATTCTGCAAATATATCAGAAATATGTGCATGTCACTGATGGTGATTTGTACGACCACCATCCCTGTTTTCTGTGCTCCTAAAGCTCATCTTAAAAAAAAAAACGCAAACATCATGTAATCGGTCTTCATTTTTTAAAGAATGCAAAGACACACCTTTTCTCCAAAGTCTTCTGTAATACAGTGATTTAACACAAGAAGTCAGCAAAATAAATGAATCATGGAGTAAAGTTTTAAAAGTCTGATGTCTTTGGGAAATCCACGTGCCAACAATTTGGGCAATGGTCAAGTCTATTGGTTTATTTATTTTCCTTCACTGCATGTTTTTTTTATGTAGAACTTTGATTTTTATGAATTTTCAACTTTGAAAATTAAATAAACTGAATATTTTTGCCATGGACTCCAGTGTTGTTGTTTTTTTTAAACCATGTTTTAGCAGAAAAATACAGTCGAGGAAAAGAGTATTCCAAAACGCTTCAAATCTTATCAACTGAAGTAAAATCCTCGATTCAAAGTGTCAATTCTTTAAATTATTTGGTGACTTTGATAGTGGGTTGGTCTCATTGTTGGATGTTCGTCTCATTTCTGCTCACTCAGCTCTGATCAGAATTTATTTGCACTGCTGAATTTTCACCTTCAGTGGCCGTTAAAGGTGAGACCATTTATTTTAGAAATAATGAGCAAGAATGGAGTATATTGATTCATTTTAATGGGAAAATTATCACGTTTGTTTACTCACTTTAATCTGTTATTTTGGCATATCCAATTTTTGGAATCCCATTTTGCATTATATCAAAATGATGGATCACTAACAAGTCCCAGCTGTAGAAAGAATAATACATTTGTGCTCCTTTATTGTAAAATCATTGATTTTTTCCTCTAAACTTTATTAAATATTTAATTAGGGGGTTTAACCAGAATAACTATTGAAATATATATTTGAAAGGACTAATGTCAAATATGATTAAAACATTTTTTATTTGAATTAGGTTTAAACTTTGGCCTATTACTCTGATGTTTCCACTTTTTGTTCACTGGACTTATGCGTCACATTTTGGTCAAAATCTGACCCAGCATCAATAAAGTAAGAGTAAAAAGTAAAAATAAAGGGGCTTTATTCTTTTGGGAACAATGTAGTTGTCCTGTGCTTTACATATAAAATGGCAGACTAGGTTTTCAAAGTGGAACGGAAAGGGTTAAAAATATAAGCTATATGTATTTATTTTGTTATGGAGGACTCAACTGGAGTTAGTTAAAACTGCATCACTTATTGGATTTTATGTACATTTATGAGAAAGTTTGGCATTTTCGTCTGTTGTGTCTACTTTTACAGAATATATGTGTCACTTTTTAGTTGAAATCTGACCCTGCGCATAGAAAATTAAACTTAATTTACATCAATATTATTGGTGATCATAAACATTCAAGGATGTAAAAATACCCACTGGCTTCATTCTTTTAGGAATAATATAGTTGTCTTGAACTTTACATCTAAACCTGGCTGACTGGTTTTTTTTAAGTATTACAGGAAGAATAAAAAATGTAAGATATATGTATTTTTTGTTTTGATTGACAGGACTGTACTCGAGTTATTTAACAAAACTGAATCACTTGTTTGAATTTATGTACATTTAGAGAAAGTTTGGCATCTGTCTGATGTACCCATTTTTAGTACACAGAGTGACATGTGTCACATATTTTGGGAGCAATCAGTTGGTTAACAGGATATGATTGTACCGTGGTGGAGGGGCCCAACTTCAGATGTGTTCAAGGGGCCCACATGATTTACCAGCACCCCTGTTCGTGGTAGTCAACTGATCCAGCTATGAATTAATCTAATAAAAGGTTTGATCAGAAGTAGATGATGATTTATTTATTTTATTCCATTTATTATTGTAAAAATAAAACCATTGTTTACCATTATGAATTATTACCTGCGCCAAGGAGGTTATGTTTTTGGGAGAGTTTGTCCGTCCGTCTGTCCGTCCGTCCGTGAACAAAATAACTCAAAAGTTATGGACGGATTTGCATGAAATTTTCAGGAAATGTTCAGCATGGGAAAAGGAAGAACTGATTCGATTTTGGTGTTGATCCGGATCAGCGTCTGGCCGCCATGGCGAAAAATGTGATTCCTGCGAATAACTACTGAACTAAAATAGATATCATTATGAATCCAGTTGCTAAGGGTATGTTTTCATGGTCAAGGAATCTAAACATTTTGATGAAATAAAGGTAGGAGTAATATTTATGGTCAAAATGACAGTATGGCTGAGGACTGTGGTGCTGGTGGAGGTCTGTGCTGAGTGCTTTCTACTTTAAATTGTATTTGACGCAAGGACCAGGCCGTACGTAACTCTGATGCGTTTAACGTCACTGAGGAAATGCGTTCTTTTCAATTGTATATCTTAGTGTATCCATCGTACACTTAAAAAGAGCAATAAGAGCATATGAATACTGAGAGATTATTACATTTTTCTTCTCATGTTTTACTTATTTTGCGTGTATTTCAAGGCAAAGAGATCTTAGGAATAGCTTGAAAAAAGGGACCATGGTTTTTCCGAGCCGTCTCTGAATGCAGCAGCTACCTTGGCCTAAGATCTAACTCAAACTTTTTTAAACTTTGGATTTAAGGCCCTGGACCAGTAAAGGTGACTTTAATCCTGTTTTTTATGCTGTTGGGGGCAGGACAAGGACCGATGGAAGCCGGTGGTGAGTTCTCCTTCTTTGTTCCAGAGTTAGAAGTCAAAGTACACTCACGGGTGAAGTTGTGACGAAGCGAAAGTTCAGCGACCGTTAGTCATAAATGTACAAAATGGCGGATCGACAGTCGGGCTGATGTGAGCAGATGATCAGGACCTTATCACCGTTAGGAGGCCAAAACAACCCTAATTTTATTTCAAGACGTTGTTTGTAGAGCATGGCCCACTACCACAGGCCTACCTACATGCCTATGAGAGGTGTGTTAAGCTGGTGATCTTCAAAACAGTTTAACCAAAATGAAAATACGGGGCAACTTTTGGGACAGCGTTCTCTCGCAGGTGTCACAGGTACACCCATATGAAAGGGTGATCAGCATGGTGGGTAAAACTACAAGTAATTAATCAAACGAAGATAAAATAGTATTAAAAATACACTCATATACGGAAGCCCTAAAAGGTCACGTTTTTTCATGTTATTTTAGCACCGTTTTCTCGTGATAACGACTTAATTTCAGTCATTTTCCAGAGATCTCGAGTTATTTATGTCGTTATCTCGGGATAACGAAGCTTATAATCTTCGGATAACGAAGCTTGTTTTCCCGAGATCTCGACTTATTTATGTCGTTATCAAGGGATAACGAAGCTTGTTTTCTTGAGATCTTGACATAAATAAGTCGTTATCACGGGATAACGACATAAATAAGTCGAGATCTCGAGAAAACAAGCTTCGTTATCCCGAGATAAAGACTTAAATAACTCGAGATCTCGGGAAAACGACTGAAATTAAGTCGTTATCACGAGAAAACAAGCTTCGCTATCCCGAGAAAACAAGCTTTGCAATCCCGAGAAAACAAGCTTCGCTATCCCGAGATAACGACATAAATAACTCGAGATCTCAGGAAAAGGACTGAAATTAAGTCGTTTTCACGAGGAAACGGTGCTAAAAAAATGTGACCTTTTTAGGGCTTCCGTACTCATAAAAATGAAAAGATTAAAGAAGACAGCTGGACAAACAAGAAATTAAAAGGTGTCAACAACAATTAGAAAAGTACGGAAGCCCTAAAAGGCCATGGTTTGTCCATGTTTTTTTAGCACAGTTTTCTCGTGATAACGACTTAATTTCAGTCGTTTTCCCGAGATCTCGAGTTATTTATGTCGTTATCTCGGGATAACGAAGCTTGTTTTCTCGAGATCTCGACTTATTTATGTCGTTATCCCATGATAACGACTTATTTATGTCGAGATCTCGAGAAAAGTACTAATTAAATGAAAAAAAATAGAAACGTATAAACACAGCAGTACTATAAATACATTTTCTAAAACAACCTGAAAAACATAAAATTCAATTAAGATATGTACTATCATCAGCCACTAAAAAACAAAATCAAATTTAATTCAAACATTAAAAAAATGTTTATATATACTAATGGCCAAATTATTAAAACTATCAGAAAGACAGCAAATTAAGAAGAAGAGAATAAAAAATGAAAATGAGATTAGCCACCAGCAGACTTGAAAAGTATAAATAGTTTTAAAGCCAATTAGCCAAATTATACATATCACCAACCAGAAAAAAATAGACAAAAGTTAAACTAGAAAAGCACTTGGAGAGCACAAACCTCTGCCAGCACCACATTCCTCTCCCATATTGTGATTTTTAGCATAAGTATTAGTAGTCCTACCTTTATTTCATGTAAATATTTAGATTCCTTGACCATGAAAACATACCATTAGCAATTGGTTTCATAATATCTATTTTAGTTCAGTAGTTATTCACGAAAATCGCATTTTTCGTCATGGTGGATCCAGACGGTGATCTGGATCAACACCAACATTGAATCAGTTCTTCCTTTTTCTATGCTGAACCTTTCCTGAAATTTCATCAAAATCCATCCATAACTTTTTGAGTTATTTTGTTCACAGACAGACAAACAGACTCTTCTGAAAACATAACATCCTGGCGGAGGTAATAAAAAATACAGATTACAAAGGCAAATCAGAAATAACAACAAATACCTAATAAAAGGGGAGCAGTTATGTTAAAAGTGCAATGAAAAAATATAGCAAATAAAAACACAAGCAAGAAAACAAATAAAAATCATAGCAATGAATGGGATGGAAGAGTTTAAAATAACCTACAAGAAATGTAAAATAAATATTTTTAATGTTAATAATGCAAAAATGAAAATAGCATGGAATAAAAAGAAGAATCAAAAAAAAATTAACAAAAAATAAAATATAAGACGCAGTGTCTTGTAGATAATAGCTTATTGAAGACAAGTACGAACTTAGACTACATTTATTAAAAGCAAACAAACAAAAAGAAAAAATAAAGTCACAACAAATAATAGTCCAATTAGAAAAGTTAATGCAACAATGAAAATAGCATGATAAAAATAATTATTTAAAATAAATATGCCTAAAAATAAGAACAACACATTAAAAATCAAGCACAAAAGTGTACAGAAGTTAAATAAATAAAAAAATGTTGTGACTGATTAAGTCAGCAGTTTTTCTCTTCTTCAGCAGAGACGTCTTCTGAGACAGTCCAGTCACAAATGAAACACAGATCATAATTACTGAGGAGGTTTTAAGTTAATCTTCTCACTGTGGTGCTTCTCAGAGAGACATTCGCTCACCTACATCTACACGGGTACAATCAACCTCTCGGGCGTCCACGAGTTCATGGCCATGGGTCTGCTGAACAACAGGACAATCGACTACTACGACAGCACGACGGGCAGGAGGGTCCCCAAACAGCCCGGGCTGAAGGAACACTGTGGGAGACACCTGGCTGCAGATTAAGAAAGGCACAGAGACCCGAAAGACAAAGGAAACGTGGTTCAAGGAAAACATCAAGACCCTGATGGAGCGGATGAGGCAGAACAACTCGGGTAAGAGACGTGAGTGTGGGGCTAAGGCCACAAGTATACAACAATGAAAACAGGGTAAAATGGACAGTTTTTGTTACGCTAACACCTTTTGTTTGCATGTGAAAAGTACCCGGAGTGCCTCAAACTGCCAACCTTTAACCCCAGGGCACAAAATGAAAAGGGTTTCATTTTCATCTCAGTATAAACAGGGATCAGCGGTGTCAGGGAAAAGGATGAGCAAGAAACAACAACAGGAACAGCTACCGAGCAACATGTGTGCTGCTAGCTCTGCTTAGTTTGTTATTGCTAGGGGTGACCTGATATTGATATCGAGTATCGGTCCGATATCAAATAACAAATATCGGATTATATCGACCTGCATCTAAGGGTGTATTCACTAGGGGTGGGTACCGAATTAGGTACTTTAAGAGGCACCGACCGAATTCTGTAGGTACTACCGAGTACCGATTCACGTAAAAACAAACGGTGCCATGTTTAGGTACCTAAACGCATCCTTGTGACTGTGAGGGAGTGGAAGAAGCAGGCATACTATTGGATAGAGTAGGTGAATTTCCATACCGGACTTGAACGCAGCACAGCTATAGCACTATAACATCAGCAGAGATGTTAATATTAAACAAATTAATATTTATTACCCCATAAACACATGCAAAAGTACCGAAAATTGGTACCGTTGAGTACTGATACCGGTTTCCAGGTACCGGGCATCGGTATGGTATCGGTTCAAATGTGAAAGGTACCCATCCCTAGTATTCACACCTGGATCGTTTGGGACAGTTGTTCCAAAACAGTGGGCAGCCCCCTCGAAAGTCCGTTTCGTTTGGGCATATGTGAACACAGCAATCGCGCTTGGATGCGGGACAAAACAAGCAGGTCGAAATCGTCAAAAATAGGTGGTCTCGGCTTGCACCCATACGCACCCTGTAGCGGTTCCTGTGCAGTGAGAACACAAACGCCCCAGCAACGTGCACAACTGACTCATAAATGTGGCTCACACTGTAGTGGTGAGGGCAGTAGTGAGTAGTTGACAACTGCACAGTCAAAACAGTAGAAGAAGAGCCAGATAAACGCTATAATGCAAACTATTCACACATGTTGTTGATGCTTCATGACGGGTAAGAATATGAATCATGCATGTATACATCCATGACATGAATGAATGAACGAAGATAGGGAAACTCACCGCCTTCCGGGTATGATTTCTGACCAATGAGAGGAAAAATCGATCGCACGTGACATTTGTTTACAACTTTGGACCGCAAGAGACTTTTGCCTTGTGAACACAAACGAACCAAGTGATAACCGCTACAATTGTATCATTTTTGCCCCTGAATCGGAACAAAGCAAACGAGCCACAGGTATGAATACACCCTAAAATATCTGATATAAGCACTCTGACAAGGGGGGGTCTATTCTAATTTATTATTTATTTATTTAATTCAGTTGTCGAATATACTTTTGTTTAAAGGTGCAGTGTGTAGAATTTGGCATTTTACACATCCACCGCATTTTGCCAACAGAAACGGTGAATATAGGATATAATGTTTTTATTTGTATGTAAAGTCTGTCAAAATAGGTGAACAATCAACCCCATAAGACATTTGTTTTATTTTTATTTAGTTAGAAAAAGCTTTAAAAAAATGTACTTTACCGTGGGCTGCGTCCATGTAGGCCGACATAATGATGTGCCGTGTTGTCTACGGGTGGATTTTAGGGACAAAAAGAACAAAACACGACTCTGTCCGTCGGTTCTGAAATCTACCTGGAATGCAGGGGGAGAGGAGGATATATAGACAGTTGTTCCTCTGCACTAGGGATTTAAATTGTATGTATAAATGATGGTTACAACCCTGGTCACTTGAGTAAATGATGCCATGTTCACAATGCCTTATGGTCTTCACAGCGTTCTGTTACTCAGCAACGTGACGTTTTGGTTAAGGCTGAACGCAAGATGTCGCTAAAATGACAAATTCTACACACTGCGGCTTTAAGTTAAACTGATACCCCTTGTCCACCAAGCTGGTTCCAGGGCTGGTTTGGAGCTAGAGCCAGACTTAGCACCAGTTCTTTGGTTTTCCACAGACTAAGCACCGGTTGCTGGCTCTCAAAACCGGTGCTTGGCAAGCACCAACTCTTTGCTGGGCCAGCAGAAAGAACCACGTTGCATCGGGGGGTGGGGGCGGGATTAGCAGTGTAAAAACACGGAAGAGAGCCATTTTTAAAAAGACGAGGTTGGAGTAAGCGAAAAACATATTGAAAAGAATATATCTATAAAGAATATATAAAGAAAGAATATAGGGACCAGAAGACCGAGCTGGGCCGTAGTGGCAATGGTCCGCCACGTTTTAACAGCCCGCATTACAAAATGCTCGATGCTGTTCTCGGGGACCGACCTGCGTGCAGCGCTACCGGGGCATTGAATTCGGCCACAGCCATGCTGGAGTCTATGCAGGGGGACACAACCATGGAGCAAACCTCCACAGAGCCTGGTAAGTTTATTGTTTTGTTTATTGTTGTTCCCTAGTTGTTATGGGAAACTGGCGTGACGTGTACAGACGTGTACATTGACGTGCTGACGTAGCTCTCTGGCCGGCACCCGTTTGTGGAAAAGCAAACGGTTCTTAACCGGTTCAGACTTGAACCAATTGTGAATCGGCTCTAGCACCAGCACTAGCACCAGCCCAGGAACCAGCTTGGTGGAAAAGGGGTATCTGTGGTTATTTTACAATTTAAAAATGTATGTTATTGTTTTTACAGGAATTATTGAGGTTACATTTTGGGGTCTTCTAATTTGTTTTTTTATGTATTTAATTGTAGCATATCCTTATGTTTAATGTTAAATTTATTGAACCCATTGGTTAATGACAAATGGGTCAGTTTTGCTCATACCTACTATTGCTGACTACTGATCTCTGTTTGAGTAATCTCACATGATCAAGCCTTTTCTTACAGTCGATGCTACAAAATAAGTAATAAAAGTCTGTTTGATTCCTGCTGATATCGTATCGGATCAATATCGGTATGATATTGGAGGTGAAAAATTTGTATTGGGACACCCCTCGTTATTGCTTCATCAACAAAATGTGGATTTGCTGCATCTAAATCTCTATATTTTTACCAAGGACTGAAAAGTTTGTCTTCATCGGAAAGCGTATATGTTATAACTAGGGCTGAAAGATGTATCGTTATCGTATCAATATCGAGATATGAACTTTCAAGATATTAATGAAAGATCTCAGGAAAACGACTGACACTAAGTCATTATCACGAGAAAACAGTGCTAAAAAAACACGGAAAAACCATGGCCTTTTAGGGCTTCCGTAGGTTACTAATGCTGGTGTTAACATGTTTTTTCTGTAATTAAAAGAAAATAAAAATATAGTCTTGTTTACCCGGTTTTAGTATGAATTCATCATTAAATACAACAGAAGTGCACTATTTGTCATTTTTCTCTCTTCTAAGATTTAAAATAAATAAATAAAAATCAAAAGTAATTAAGAACCAGTAGTTTTGCTCATCAGCCCAATTTATCTTTTTTGTTACTTGAAATAACTTATAAACACTTAGAAAATGCTTCCAGCTTTATGAAATATTTAATAATGTTGTGAAAGAATGTATTCTTTTTTACCTAGTTTTTTTTATGATTTTATCATCAAATACAACAATAGTGCACTATTTTTCATGTTTGTCTCTTCAAAGATTTAAAATAAATAATAAATAGAAATCAAAAGTAATTAAGAACCAGTAGTTTTGCTTTTGTCCCATTAATTTTATCATCCTAATTTATCTTTTTTGTTAGTTGTAATAACTTACAAACACTCAGAAAATGTTTCTAGCTTTATGAAATAATTACTAATGTTGTGGTACCACAGACTGAATGTTTTGTGACGCACAGTGGCCCCTGAGAGGCAGGAGGAGCCTCATGGGTTGGACTTTGTACTGAATGAGGTGTCCGAGAACGCAGCACAAACTGTCATAAAAGAAGAAGGAGCAGCAGACGATCGAGAGCAGAGACGGTAACCGGGACAGGAGTCCACTTTTCTCTGAAAAAGAGGTCTACAGACGCCGAGGAAGAGAGTCTGGTGTTCAAACATGAAGCTCCTGTGGGCTTTTGTCCTGCTGGGGACAATCCTGGCAGCAAACGGCGGTAAGATCTCATTTTATGACACGTCAAACAAATGCTATATTCTGCTGTGTCTGATAGGTCAAGCTCTTTAGGCCTACATAGTGATATTTAAACAATAACTATAATGTCATTGTTCCTCATAAGTCTGTCCTACCTGTCTACAGGTTTGTGGTATCATATTTGATACATATGTATTTGAAACCTTCACCAAATCAATATTACCTACAAATACAAAAGAAACATCTTATTCAGATAAATGGTAAAAAAGTGTATTTAAATGGATTATCAGTTGCCAACAGCAACTAATTCTATCAAATGAGATACCAAAAATATATGTGTTAAATTTTATTGAAATTTTATTCTTTTTTTTCTTGGATTTCAGTTGAAAGTAAGATTAACATTTCAGAGTGAGAGTTGGCAGCCCTGTTTACGTAAGTTGCGTCAAAAGCGAAAGTAAAAAGCAAGTTGTGGCGTATGTGGAAATTCGATGTTTGACAATGTTTTTGGTCCAATTTTAGTTTTAGGAACGATTAAAATGCTCTAGCTAAGAAAATTTAGGCTGTTTTTTAATCGTCTTCATCCATGAAACAGAGACCATAAACATAACAGACTTCGGCAGAGGCTAAAACTTTGGTCTGTTTATAAGATGGCGTCGACGCTCGAGGAGGAGGCCCTTCAGCACAGAGGTGTTCACATTTCAGGGACTTTCCCAACAAAATTTAACTTTTCAACTATTTAAATGAGTAAATACTAGTTTTAAGCAAATGTGGTGTATTTCCCCACGATCTATACACCAGTTTAAACATTAGAAATGACAATAAGATGAAACAAAATGATCCTTATTCAGGGTTGGAAAAAATTTTTATTGGTCATTTTAATAACCAAACGATGTTTAATTAAACCTATTACAGCAACTCACGTTTCTTACTGTCCGTGTTCACTGTCTTTGTCGAGCAAATTTGAAACATAAAAATCACCAAAAAGTAAACTAAAAGTTAGAAAATGTTGTGTCAGTGGTGTTTACACTTTGTTTTTCGTCACAAGTTGAAATTTTATAACAAAGTCAAGTTAATTAAATCAATTAAAAGGCCTCATCTTAGTCATTAATTGTCCATTATCTGACTGGCGTTTTATAAATGAGCTTATTAAAAATCACTGACGTTGTAGTTTTTATACTTTTACCTTAAATACAATGTTTTTTTTCTTATTTTATTGTTTATTTTAAATATATTTACCTATTAATTTCCAAGTACTTTGTGTACAGCACTTTGATCGACTGTTTTCTTCTTGAAGTTGCTCTATAAAAAATGCGACATGACTTGACATCGTCATGTTAAAACATAGAAAAAAAAGTGATTCAAAAAGAAAATTACATGAGGCTAGATTTTGTTTTTAAAAAAAGGTATACATTTTACTACAAATCAAGTTAATTTAAACTACTTAAAAGGCCTCATCTTTTCTCAGTAAATGTCTATTTTCATTTAGAACAAAAAAATGACAAAAAGTGAATCAAAATTTAACAAAAAAATTATTTTGGGGTGGTACCACTTCGTTTTTGTCACAAGTGGCAATTTCATATCAAAATGAAGATAATTCAATGAAAGTAACACTTACAGTTCACTTTTTGGACAGATGTTATAAAAGAGATATTCAGAATAGTTAAATAATAATCATTTGGTTTAAAATGCTATTTATTTACTAACACAGTATTCCCACTTCTGAATCATGGCATTTTAACATTTTGGTTCATTTCATTGTCATTTTTAATGATTTAAAATGACTGACTGATAAAGACGGATCAAGAGCTAGAAGATTCTTACTTTTAGAAACATGCCACAAAATATTGTGAAAATTAAATTCAAGGGGGAGAAAAGATATAAAACATGAATATTTATAATCAGACCCAATTTGCAAATGATCTATTCTCGTTTAAGTGCATGTTTTTGTCCATTTTTTTTATATTTACACAAAAAAGCCAATACTTACCGTCCTAAAAAACGACACCTAAAAAATTTAAACCAAAATTCAAGTTGAATATGTCAATATACCGTACATTTACAACATGAAAAAATATTGGACAATATCAGTTTTTAAAGAAAAGGAGTTAGGGTTAGGGGTTAATTTAATAGATTTCTTTATATTTTTAATTAATTATGACATCTTCTGAATCCTAACAGTGTACTTTTGACTTGTGTTTACAGTGTTGCCAAATTAGATATCAGTCCTTAAGTTAAAGGATTATTAACATTTTTAGGGGTGGAAATAACGATTTACAACCAAATGAAATTGATTAAACTACCATTTGCCCCTAGGCCTTAGCTTAAACAATCATACTAGAACTATTGGTGTATTGTATTTTAATTTCATTTCTGTTTTCTCTCTTAGAAATATGCAGCAAAACCCAGATCCAACTTTAAATGAGTAGTAATTATTCATATTAACCTCCTGGTATTATTGAGAAACCCCAGTGAGGCAGCAATAAGAGCAGAATGCTTGTTATTCCAGACCGACCCGAAAGATGTCAATATTCAGTTTTTATTGACATCTGTAAGTGAATAATACCTGTTTGTGTAAAACCATGAGAATTTCTTCTTTAGATAAACAGTCTTTTAAAAATGAACATTTGAAGATGAGAAAGCATTTGCTCTAAGCCGATGAACTTGATAATAATTTGGACAGAAACTGAATGGCTTAGAGTTTAGTGAGGAACAAAATGGCATAAAGCTGTAAATGCAGGTGGGCAGCGCAGTAAAATACTTATTGCATGTTGATCTTTGAATCCTTGAGTGATTGCACACCTCGATTTGCTGACGGATCAGGATAGACGACATTGTTGAGATATCTCTTATGTCTCTGTCATAAACAGCTCTTCAGATTAAAGTCTGTAGTTCCCTGCTGGAACAAGGATGTGAAAATAGAGAAGGGCTGGCGATTATGGGTTTTAATGTCCAAGGGTCAAAATGGTTGTCTTGTTTATCAAAAGTGTTTTTGTCATGACAGCTTTTTAAAGTTTGACATGATTTTAGAAGATCATGTCAAGTTTTAACATCCTTATGTTCATTAGCAGGATGGGCAGATACAAATACATATTTGTATGGAGGATGTCATGGTTATAAAAAGAAGGAAAAAACGAAGAAGAAACGACAGAGAAAAGCTAGAGACCAGCTCACAAAACTGATCTTGAAATAAGTCAAAGGCACACTGAAAATTTGCAGGTGCCAGTGACAGAAAACAGTGTCATCAGCATAGAAGTGAAACAAGGACCCGGGGTATTCTGTCCAAGCAGTAAAAGAGAATGGCTCAGAACTGAACCTTGAGGTACATGGAGAGGAGAAATATTGTAATATCAGTTTTTAATAATGTTCTTCTTTCCCACCAGAGATACATAAGCTCACCTACATCTACACGGCGCTCTCTAAGCCCATTAATCTCCCGGGCATCCATGAGTTCACTGCTATGGGCATGCTGAATGACAAGATGATCGACTACTACGACAGCGTGGATCAGAAGAAAATCCCCAAAGGAGACTGGATGAAGGAACATCTTTCTGCAGACTACTGGGAAAAAGGCACACAGTCCCGCCAGAGCAAGCAGCAGTGGTTCAAGGTCAACATCGAGATCCTGATGGAGCGAATGAGGCAGAACGACACAGGTAAGAGCTGTCAGACATTAGATATGACTTTCACTTCCTTTTCTGTGAAATCCCATCGTTTACTGCCTGACTGGAGAATTAAATGAAGGAGTATATTAATGTTTTCTTTTTACAGTGATTCAAATGTTGATGCTCTGTTTGTACTTCCTGGGGTTTATGATGTCACAGCCATACAGACTCCTCCTACATGTGTGTTTTCTGTTTGTCACAGGCAGACGCCTTGACTGATTTGAAAGTCATTTTCTTAGTTGTTCGATAAACGAAACAGACTTATGTTCGTCTCAGTCCATCCATTTATCTGTATGATGGTGTGATTTGTTTCAGACCTCCATGTGCTGCAGTGGATGCACGGCTGTGAGGGTGAAACGCAGCCAGACGGCAGCCTGAAGTTTGTAAGCGGGATGGACAAATATAACTACGATGGGACGCCCTTCCTGTCCTTCGACGATGCTCACGAAGTCTGGGTGGCACCAACTGTGGCGGCGGAACCGACCAAGAGGAAGTGGGATAACGTCCAGGTCCTGAAGGAATACACCAGAGGCTACCTGGAGAAGGAGTGCATTGATTGGCTGAGCAAGTTCATGAGTTATGGGAAGGAGCAGCTCCAACAAGCAAGTATGTTTGATGGAACAAACTTCTTTGTCTTAATGTGCATTCTTAATTTTAACTGAATCATTGTAGGGTCGTGCTGTAAACTGGTTTGAGCCCTCCTTATCTTTGATTCTGCTGGACTTTTAACTGTGATATGACGCTGCAATTATCATACAGTATCATTACCTCTTTTTGAAACAAAAATTCCCAGGATCCATCTGTCCATGCATTTTCTGTAGGGCTGGGCCAAAGAGGCAGCAAGCTAACCAAGTTGACCCAGATCCCTCACTCTCTTTTCAAGGGCCACTAAGGCTGGGATGTATGAGTATGTTTTCACCAAACTGTTAAGTTCAGTTCAGTTTGGTCCAACCATCCTTCCATCTTCCTCTCAGGTGTTCCCCACCCAGTCCAGCGAGTTCTGGGTCTGCCCCTTAGTCTCCTCCTGGTTGGGCCACAAGGAGGCATCCTAATAGGATGAGACCGCAACTGACTTCTTCCAGTGTGGAGAAGCAGCAGCTCTACTTTGAGTTACCTCCCGTCCTTTCACCAATTTTAAGATTGAGACAATCCCCTCTCTTGATCTTATTTTGATGGCTTGTACACCTGATCTAATTCATTCAGGTATTACTCAGAGCTCATGACCACAATCGAACACCCTTCATTATTAATTCTCTGATGCTATCGTCATATTGAAGAGAAAGAAGTTCACAGACTCAGCGGGAGACAGGAGCGCTACAAGTTAATGTCTGCTTTTGTGTATATATAGAGCATGCAGCATAACACGTACATCCAAGATGTTGAACATAAGTTGATGCAGATATTATGTATTGACAGTGTTTTGTTGCGGCACTTTGGCATAAATGCCTAATTAAAGGATGAAAACATGACCATCATCTTTTCACCGACACCGCTGACCCCAGACAAAACGTACTGTACCAAATGATACAAAACTGTGTCAAACTGAGCTGCCTCTCATACTTCAGACAGTCCAGGAGTCTCCCAGCTATTCGGTGTCTCTGGAAGACATAAAGGCAGGCAACAGGGAGAAGGGTTGGGTACCAAATCCAGAACTGAAATGGACTGATGCCATCTCTTCCAATGCCTACACAACCAGCTCCATGATAGCCCCTCTTTCTTAAAGCTTGGTCTTCCATGAATAGATGTTTAATGATTAATTTTCTTCTTTTTTATGAAGACTTGAGTTGCACTGAAAGAGTCAAGTGTTGTTAATCCGACTAAATGAGATCTGAAATGTGTCTCCTTGCAGAGCCACCCACAGTTCACCTGTTTGCAAAGAAGTCCAACATCGAGAGGAACATCGTTTTGACGTGCCTGGCCACGGGATTCTTACCCAAAGATATTGTGATGAAGATCAAACAGGGAAATCGGGTTCTCACCAGTGCAGATGGTGTGCAAAGCACAGGCTCCCTCCCAAATGGAGACGACACCTTCCAGAGGAGAGACTACATCGAGGTCCCCAAGAATGACGTAGCCAAGTACACCTGTGAGGTGTCCCACAAGGCGTCCGGGTTTTCTGAGACCAGCGATTGGGGTGAGAGCATGTTTTTTTTTTATATCATTAACTCGGAGCGGTTTCACATGAGGATTGATTATTGTGTTAAAAACACCCCGAGTACTCGATTTCTCCTCGGTCTTGGCCTTTGAATGGACCAGACTTTGAAGTCTGAGTTGATGCCTTGGCCTCTTGTTTGAAATCGCCCTGAGACTCACAACCTGTTGATGCTTTACTGTAGGTTGACCTTCTCAGACACTGTCGGGATGGAGCTGCTGTGAGGTGAACATGCAGCTGACGTGTCTTTTTTCTTTTAGAGATAACTGAACCACCTTCAGATGGAGGTTATGGATTTCTGATCTGGGTTGCTGTTGGAGTAGGCCTGGTTGCGCTTGTTGTTGGGATAACCTTGCTTGTCTATTGCCTGAAGAAAAGTAAGTGCCTTTTTACATAACAGTTTCGTCCCTCTGCAACAAGATTGGAATTTATATTTTCTGTCAAAGAAAACTCAAAGGATCTAAATCATAACTTTGAGCTTTTTTGGTTAAAGATGTCCTCGTGATTCATCCGCTCATAAACTATGACAAGTGATTCTTGTCAAAGGTGTTTGCTTTAACGATGTGTCTATAAAACATGGCCGGTTATCAGGTACAAGGTCCATGATCAATCTATGATAGATCTTATGAAGAGTTCAGAGGTGTAGCGGCCTGTTAATGATTACATGGCTTTAATCATTTTTCCAGTAAGAAGTGGACGGAAAGTCCCACAGAGCCTGTTTGATGTGTCTCTGTTTTATCCTGCCTCTTTATCAAAAATATGAAACAATGCCAGGGCAGATATATAGTGCATGTCATCACATTAGGCAACTCAGTTACATATGTAACTTTATGCTCATGCTCTGAGTTTTAATGTGTTAAAATTTTGTAGACAATTCTTTCATAGGATAAATGTCTGCCAACAGACATTAATGAAATGAACTCTTTCTTTATTTACAGAGGGAAAATGTGACAGCTGTATTTGTACCAGTAAGTACCCCATTCCCTGCTGTGAATCTGCTTTATCAAGGATTGTTTTGGTGTTTGAAAAGTTTTAAACAGTGGTCCCCAATCATGTAGCACATTCTCCTGTAAGAAGTGGATGGAAAGTCCCACAGAGCCTGTTTGAGGTGTCTCTGCTTTATCCTGCCTCATTATCAAAAATATGAAACAATGCCAGGGCAGATATATAGTGCATGTCATCACATTAGGCAACTCAGAGACAGATGTAACAGTGCTCATGCTCTGAGTTTGAATTTGTTACAATTTTGTAGACAATTCTTTCATAGGATAAATGTCTGCCAACAGACATTAATGAAATGAACTCTTTCTTTATTTACAGAGGAAAAGTCTGCCAGCCGTGTTTCTCCCAGTAAGTATCTTGTTCACTGCTGTGGATCTGATTTATCAAGGATTGTTTTGATGTTAGAAGTTGATGTACCTCAAGTTTTAAACACTGGTCCCCAATCATGTAGTATCAGGCCACACGGAGAAAAGAATAATGACCAAACACCAGCTGAAGTCACCAGATTACATAACAACATACGCATTCACGTACGTTGGCATCATGAGTGATTTTTTTTTTTTTTTTTAATATATATATATGTACTCGCCCCTATGTGATTCTTGTCACTGGGGGTGAAAAAGATCTCAGGCTGTATGTAGCTACCTGTTTTGTCAGGAGTAAACTGCAAACATGGCAGTAATTTTGAGAGTAAAAGTAAAAAAAATAATCATCAGTAATCAATATCATTGTGAAATATTTGTTGAAAACCAAAGACCAGCGGTCAGATCTCTTCATCAGCATTTTCTGAGCCCTGTTTCTACGATGTTTACCTCCCTTGCACACTGTCTCAGTGTAGGTTATATGTAGAAATACAAAGAAACTCAGGGCACTCAAAGTCAACCATGACATCAACTCTAAGTCACCAGTGTCCATGGTCACCAGTTAAATAACAACACCAAACATATGACATGTAGACCGCAGCTTGCGTCTGCATTGCATAAATTCTTTATGAGTAGGGTCCTATGGAATCATCGAATTGGACATTATTTCAATATTAACTCGGAATATTACAGAAATGGCCAACATTTCACTTTAAAGCTTTTTTTTCTGAATACAAAGGAATGTGTCTCTTGTGAAAATGCTCCAAAAGGGTCACTACTGATGGGGGCTATGCATGCTTCACTTCCCCCTGCCCCCTCGTCTCTTCATTTACGATGCTAACATGTGGATGCGGCCGCCTGAGACTCTGGCTAAGTTAGCAAAGAAGCTATGAAACTACCAGCTAAATCAAAAGTACAGGGCAGGGCAGCTTCACAACGATTATTCTGTGTCAAGAGATCAAATGTTCTGTAAATTCTGTCAACATACTGTTGACTGGACCCGTAAAGATTTGTGTGAGAGCACCTGAAGAGTGAGTGATATATTTCATGACTTTATACAGTGTCTCAACGTTAAATTTGCGTGAAGTACTAAAAACCAAATTCCTAAAAAATTGAAACAGAAAAAACCAACAGAGTACGCTATGTTGAATTGATTCAGGGGGCAAGTGTCAGCCATTTGTGCTTCTCTGCACCCTGACATGATGCAACTGTTGCGGGCCCCTGTTTTTTAATCGTTTAAATTGCACAAACCTGTATACTGAAAATGGGTCTAATTATTTTCGGTTTGTTTCTGTGTTTAGGGGTCATCACCGTCAGCCCAGTGGAGCTGGGCACCACTCCCCTCGTCGGTAAGTCTATCATTACAAAAATGTCTTCCAAAGCTCAGGATTCACCTTCATGGTGGGTAAAGAAACTACCACAGGGGTCCATGACAGAGTTATTTTGCATGTTTATGTTGGTGTTTTTGCCCGCTCATGGTAGTGGTGCATAGTAGGGCTGAACAGTTTCAGGGAAAGATCTAAATGTGATATTGTGATTTCAATTTGATCCACAATTGTCCTCAAATCAAGCTTCAGTCAATATTCACTATGTTTACAGTGTAGAAAACAGTAAGGAAATCAGTGATCAGAAGCACTTAACACATTATCATCTAATATTGATGATACATCGGCAAGGCAAGGCAAGTTTATTTGTAGAGCACAATTCATACACAAGGCAATTCAAAGTGCTTTACAGAACAAGAAAAATGCATTAAAATCACAATACAAAATAAAATCAACATTAATCATTATAAAATAAATTTAAAGAGAAGAGTGCAGATAAGATCCTTTCAGTCATATGCACAGTTAAACCGAGCTGTTTTAAGCCTAGATTTGAACATTGTCTGAGTAGAGGCCTGTCTCACATCTTCAGAAAGACTGTTCCAGATTTTAGCTGCATAAAACTGGAACCCTGATTCCCCATGTTTAGTCCGGACTCTAGGCACCAGCAGAAGGCCGGCCCCTGAGGTCCTCAGAGTCCGAGATGGTTCATATGGCACTAACATGTCAGAGATGTGCTTTGGTGCCAGGCCATGGAGAGATTTGTACACAAGCAGAGCTGCTTTAAAGTCTATTCTCTGAGCCACAGGAAACCAGAGTAGGGACCTGAGCACAGGACTAATGTGTTCGTACTTCCTGGTTCTGCTCAGGACCTGAGCAGCAGCGTTCTGGATGTACTGCAGCTGTGTTATGGCCCGTTTGGAGAGGCCGGTGAGCAGGCCGTTACAGTAAACTAACCTACTAGAGACAAATGCACGGATAAGTATCTCTAGGTCAGGTTTAGACACTATACCTCTGATTTTGGCGATGTTTTTTAGATGGTAAAAGGCTGCTGATGTTATTGATTTTATATGGCTGCCAAAGTTCAAGTCTGAGTCCATTATTACCCCGAGATTTCTAACCTGATTTGTAGGTTTTAGAGAGAGAGACTGGAGGTGACTTCTGACACTTTCTCTTTGTTTCTGTGGACCAAATACAATGACTTCAGTCTTGTCTGGATTTAGCCGGAGAAAGTTGTTCTGCAACCACACACATAATAATCTTTCATTATTTAAGTGATACTCCAGCTTCTACAACAACGCAGAGGCTTTGTTTTGTTGACCTGCTCCAGCACTTCTGTAAGTGCAAATATGTAAAATAGTTGACACAACAGATCCTGGGTCAGTCAGGAGAGCTGCAAAACATAGCAGCTTTGGCAATCACATAATTACGTTGTCTGAAATTGCGAATTCGATCACAAAACTTTAAATCTTTCAGCCCTATGTCGTAGGCAACTTGGCGTCTTTCTTGTTTCACGTGTGACTCACAACAAGAGGAGCAGGTAGATTCTACTGCAGGACAGACGAATGGTTCCGGACAAAATTAAATTGGCAAAGTGGTGGATATTTGAAAATACTGGCTTTTCAGAAATCAGCAGAAATCCAGTGTTGCACATCGCTAAGTCCCTCTATTTGTGTTTTTGTCTTTAGGGAATGGAAGCACCAGTGGCAGCTCAGGTGAGTGTCTGCATGAAAGCAGCGGCACCCAAAGAGACACATTCACATATTTAATAAATATGTTTGCTTGTGCTAATGGTGTGTCAGTATTTCCTCTGTGTGTGTCTTTGTGTTAATCAGATGGAAGCAGTACCTCGAGCAGCGAGGACATTCAAGGTGAGTGTCTGCATGAGAACTGCAGCACCCAGAAAAGCACGTCAGCATCTTTAATATGTTTGTTTGTTTGTGCTAATGGTGTGTCAATATTCCTCTGTTTGTGTCTTTATGTTTAGGTGGCACAACCATCGTTGGTAGGTGTTTGCATGAAGTCAGTGGTTCCCAAAAATGACTCCGAGGTTAACTGTGACACTGCTGATACAGAGGGGAGGAGATGATGGATTTAAAAGTGCTCGGCTTTGAAACAGCTGCTTCAATGTGGGACTTTTGGTTTAGTTTTTCAAAGAAGAAGTTTAAACAAATGTGTCATCTTGGTTTGGTTTGCTCTTTTTAGTTTTTTTTCAAATATTATTGATTAAGCTGCATTTTAAGACTAATTTTGTCCTTTTTTCAGTTGGTTCTCTGGGCAGCAGCGACTCTGGAATGGCCTGTAAGTCATTTTGTTCACTTGCTGATTTGTGATAGAGATGAACACTTTCTGGTTTATTTTTTACTCTCTGCTATCTGGACATAGGCACGCTGGTGCTGTGTCCTGTGCCCAGTTTTGTTAAAACAATATTGATGCACAGAAGGAGCGCAGATGGCCTTGTGGTTGAGGTAACATCTCTGGAAGGATTAGTCAGCAGAGGGAGAGGATGGGTTTTTTCATGGTGTTTGTAGAAGGACATGGACATGTTTAGGCCACTGGAACCATTTTAGACACTGACTGAGTTCAAGCATCATCTAAACCAACTCAGTTTTCAGTCCAGTCAAGCAGCTGGTGAAGAAAAGACAGCTGCCACACAAGCGTAACCTACAGTTGTTGTTTATTTTTGTCTTTTTAACATAAATTAATTCTGATGCTCTGTTTCATTTCTGCAGCTAACCCTGAGGAAGACGGTCTTCTCGCTAATGCTACTGAAGCTAACCCTGATGAGACCAGTGTTCCCATGCCAGATGCATGAAGTCTGAGGGAATTTGAAATGCCATGATTTACAGAAGAATCAACGAAACCTTGCATTTGATTGAAGCTGAAAAGCAAACTTTTAACCCTGTTTTGAATGGACTTTAGGGGTCAAGAATCAAGAATATAGTCATTAATGTACCAAAGAGTACAAGATTTCATTGAAAAATGAGGGGAAATCTGCCCGAATTCGGTCATAAAAACAGATTTAAGTGATAACTACAGGTAGAGTATTCTCCTGCTTGTCTAAATGAGTAAATTTAAGAGCTTGTCTTGACCAGAGTTCATATAAATTTAAACAATACGACAAAGAGGATGAAAGATTCAAAGAGATCAGGACAGAAGAATTAAATAAAAGACTCGAGCCAAAAAAGCATGTATTTTAGCCGTGTTAAATGTCAGAGATCACAGAAAGTCTGAGATCGAATGATCTCGAAATGATGAACGAGGAAGACTTGTTGTTTTTAAAGTTTTTTTAAGCTTGTGTCAGCTCGGTAGAAAAGTGCATTTGCTGAAAAAGGGCTGTTCAGTGTGTTTTAGTGAAGATTTGAAGCCAACATAGATCAATGTGAAGATGTTGAGTAGGAGTATAAAAAAATGATGCACTTAAAGGCTTGTTTGTTAATATATCTGTTGGTCCATATAATGACTCATGACTTGAGCTGAAGTGCCCACCAGCCAATCACAGGGCCACAATTTAACACAGAAGATGCTCAGTGTTAAATTGTGCACCCTTATCATAAGGCAGTGATTTCACAACACATTTGACAAACTCCTTCTTTATTTTAAATACACAGGCCTGTATATGCACTTAAAGTTTTCCATAATCATTTTAGGAGCTTACTTACATTTTTACGATTAAACAGAAAAAAATACTTCTGTTCAAATACATTTAATTTTTTTGCTTGGGCTTTTAAAAAAGGAATTAATGAGCCCTTACTTGTATCTAAATCAGCACTATGTCTCTCTAAAAGCTATTAGCACCTTTAACCCTGGGAAAAATAATATTGTGTTTTTTTTTGTAAACTTATCTCTCCACTTTGTTGATATTTTCTGTTGTGTTGAGTTTTGACTCAGTCTCCTTATTGTTGAGTAATGATTGAGGGATTTCCCTTAGTTTTTTTTACCTCTTAATTGTGAAAGCTGATGATGTAAAGCCTTCAAATGAATACAGTGTGCCTTTGAATATCTGATGTACTTAATACACTGGAAAGAAGTTATGATATATACATATATCCACAGTGTGCTTTTAAAGACTTCCTCTGCTTATTCCTCTGGCCAAGGTATTGGAGTCTCTGGTCAGCGAACAGCTTAAGGATTTTTTAAACACCAATGACATTTTATCTGATTTTCAATCCGGTTTTAGAAAGAAACACAGCACAATATCAGCAGCTCTTAAAGTTTTTAATGATTTTATAGATTTTATTGACAACAAGCAGCACTATGCAGTAGGCCCGCCAACGATAATCGATTCAGCAATGCATTGCTATGCGGGGCTTGCACGATTCAGCATCGGCGCGTCAACGCATGTCGATTATATGTGTCGTTTTTTCTGCCCTTCCATGTTAATAAAGTTGTAAACTTTCAATTACATCCGGGCTTCTCGAGTAACGATGGCGTAAGCACACAGCCCATTGTGCTCCAGAGCTCTGGCTTCGGCTCCATGATCAGCAGCCGCGTCCCGCAGCAGTGCTAAAAAATAGCAGCAGAACAGCAAGAGAGATGGCCAAAGAGGAGGAGTTGGGAAGCCGAGTGCTAAAAGACGCCCCCAAAACTTTGAAAGCAGACATCTGGCAACATTTCGGATTCTACGAAGTTGATGGGAAACTTTTTTCCAAGACGAGAGAACGGTGAGAAGATTGCGGACAAAACAACAACCGAGTGCAAAATATGCCGCTACAGTTCGCCGTATACTGCGGCGAGAACAACCACCTGCAGCTTGCGAATACCTGCTTTTATTTAACAGTCACTGTGGGCCGTGACAACGCCAACTTCAATTTTAATTCACGAACAGAACAGTGAGTAGTATCTCTGCACCTCCTGCACGGCTCTCTCCCTCCTCGCTCAAACACACGCAAAACTCCCCTTCTGAACTCTGACCTGTTCGCCCCGCCCTCCTGCTCCATTCACTGACCGTCAATTCATAGGAAACATTCAAATCCACATTGAACACATAAACTGTAGAACTGCTCCACTATGTTTGTGTAAGTCTGCATAAAAAACAATTTGATTTTTGCATCTACTGTTGAGTTGACAGAATTTGGTCATACCTGAAGATCAGAAGTATATGCACTGTTATAGGCTAAATATTATAGTTCACAGTTCAGACATTTATAGGTCTAAACTGCAGCTCTGAGGACTGCTATTTGTTTTCCCTTTTATTCAAGAATGCAGTTATCCTGATTGTCACAACAAAGCACTTTTTATTGAGATTTTATGTTTGTATTTGCACTGTAGTCTAAATAAGGGGAAAAAAAATACAATTTAGTTTTTTTTTTTCAAAGAGCATTTATTTTGTACTGATTCAGCAATATTTTTTGTATGTCTGCATTGGGAAGAAAATAAAGAAAATGAGATTTTTTCAGAACTTCCTACTGTTGGGGATTTTCCTTCATCTTTATTTCGTATCGTGAGTATTTTGTATCGTGAGCCCTGTTTCGTATTTTGTATCGTTTCGTGAGTTGACCATTTCGTTACACCCCTAACAATGAATAATTCATTTTATTACAAATTGATGTTTTGCTGTTTGCAGCTGATTTAACTGTCTTGTAAGTGTATTTCACAGCAACAATACACTGAAGGGGAGAATTCTTCCTTCTTCCATACTCTGCCCTGATTCCTCACTTTAAGTGGCTTCCTTTCCACAGAGGCTAGCTATTAATAAACTTAAAGTATATCTGACTACTTGTATTTACTCATGACTGATAAAAATGAACCATGTTGTTTGCAGTAATATAGAATTAGATGCATCGCAATGCATCGTAGAATCGAATTGAATCGAATCGTGACCTTGCCGAATCGAATCGAATTGAATTGTAAGAGCAGGACCAATGCACACCCCTACTATGCAGCTCTTTTTATCGATCTATCCAAGGCCTTTGACACTGTAGACCACAAAATTCTAAAACAAAGGTTGGCCAGAGCTAGGCTATCTGAACAGGCAGTAAACTGGTTCAGTGACTACCTGACTGACAGAACACAGTGTGTGCACTTTGAGGGCCTCTCTTCTGAGCCACTTACAGTAACAAAGGGTGTGCCTCAGGGGTCAGTCCTGGGGCCACTCCTTTTTATTCTGTATATCAACAATATCAATGACAGTATTATTAATACAAACTTACATTTTTATGCTGATGACACTGTCATCCAACTTACAATTGGATTTTGCGATTGTGCAGAGAAACCTTCTTGACTTGAAACTTGTTTTAAATGCTTCAAAAACAAAAGTAATGCTGTTTTCCAGTCACAGGTTGAAGCCTTTGACCCTGCCCTCCATCTACACCTCAGAGGGTGCCCAAATTGAGCTTGTATCGACCTATAGATATCTTGGCTTTTTAATAGATGAGTCCCTGTCTTTTACATCACATATACAGCAGTTGGTAAAGAGGCTAAAATTAAAACTGGGTTTTTATTTTAGAGTCAAATCATGTCTTTCTTTTGTATTCAGAAAGAGACTTGTTGCTGCCACATTTCTGTCTGTACTTGATTATGGTGATGTGTTGTACATGCACGCCTCGGCCCAGAGCTTACAAGCCCTGGATACTGTGTACCACAGAGCTCTGAGGTTCATCACAAACTTTAAATCCCTCACTCATCGCTGTGTCTTGTATTCACGTGTAGGATGGTCCTCTTTGTCTTCACGTAGACTTATGCATTGGCATATTCTCATTTATAAGGCGGTTTTGGGTCTACTCCCTTCATATCTTCTGACCTTCATCAGTCAAAGGACTGCAGGGTCTTATAATCTTCAGTCCCAGAATCTCCTCATGTTGTCAGTTCCTAAGGTCCGAACTGAGCAGGGAAAAAAGGCCTTTAAATTTGCTGCTCCTTTTGCTTTGAATGAGCTGCAAAAAGACCTGAAACTGAGGGAACTGGTCTCATTGGAAACTTTTAAGAGAATGTTGAATGATGTAAACACTGAGGCATCTGGCTGCAGATGTGTCAACAGATGATCTTGCTACCTTTAATAGTCCAGCCCGACAAATATCTTTATTAATTCTACATTAAGTGTTTTAAATGTCTGTGTATTTGTGAGAAATGCTGTTTGTGAATGTAAAAAACTTTGTAAATTGTGCCGCTGCCTATCTTGGCCAGGACACTCTTGTAAAAGAGATTTTTAATCTGCATGAGTTTCTTTTCCTGGTTAAATAAAAAAATATTGATTATAATCCACTTTAAGCAGCTTTTGAAAAGGTTTTTGGTGTTACGGATGTGCAAAAATTGGTTAAAGCAGATAATAGCCACAACAGTTAAAATGTGAATCTCATGGTAAGAAATTCTGCCAATATATCAGAAGTATGGGCATGTTACTGATGGTGACGTGTATGACCACATACATCCCTGTTTTCTGTGCTCCTAAAGCTCATCTTTAAAAACGCAAACATCATGTAATCTGTCATTTTTTAAAGAATGCAAAGACACGCCTTTTCTCCAAAGTCTTCTGTAATACAGTGATTTAACACAGGAAGTCAGCAAAATAAATGAATCATTGAGTTAAGTTTTAAAAGTCTGATTTCTGTGGAAAATCCACGTGCCAACAATTTGGGCAATTATCAAGTCTTTTGGTGTATTTATTTTCCTTAACTGCATGTTTTTTTATGTAGAACTTTGATTTTTATGAATGTCTTCAGCTTTGAAAATTAAATAAACTGAATATTTTTGCCATGGACTCCAGTGTTGTTGTTTTTTTAAACCATGTTTTAGCAGAAAAATACAGTCGAGGAAAAGAGTATTCCAAAACTTTGATAGTGGGTTGGCCTCATTTTCTGATCACATTTGGCAATGATACAAATTTTTTGGCACTGCTGAATTTTCACATTCAGTGGCGGTTAAAGGCGAGATCATTTATTTTAGAAATAATGAGCAAGAATGGAGAATATTAATTCATTTTAATGGGAAAATTATCATGTTTGTTTAATCACTTAATCTGTTATTCTGGCATGTCCAATTTTAGGATCCCATTTTGCATTTATATCAAAATAGTGGATCACTAACAAGTCCCAGCTGTAGAAAAAATAATTTGTGCTCCTTAATTATAAAATCATAAACACATTTAAGAATGTAAAATCCAAAGTAAAAATACCCACTGGCTTTATTCTTTTTAGGAATAATTTAGTTGTCTTGAACTTTACATCTAAACATGGCTGACTCTGGGCTTTCAAAGTGTCACAGGAAGAGTAAAAAATGTAAGATAGATGTATTTTTTGTTTTGTTTTGATTGACAGGACAGGAGTTATTTAACAAAACTGAATCACTTTTACTGGAATTTATGTACATTTAGAGAAAGTTTGGCATTTGTCTGATGTATCCATTTTTTGTCCACAGAGCTGCATGTGTCACACATATTTTGGGAGCCATCAGTTGGTTAACAGGATAGGATTGTACCGTGGTGGAGGGGCCCAACTTCAGATGTGTTCAAGGGGCCCACATTATTTACCAGCACCCCTGTTCGTGGTAGTCAACGTTACCCATCGGTGAATTAATCAAAAAAAAGGTTTGATCGCAAGTAGATGATTATTTATTTCTTTTATTCCACTTATTATTGTAAAAACAAACCCATTTACCATTATTAATGTTAAAAACAGTCACATTTGTCTCCGTTTGAATTATTTAAATTGTATTAGACGCAAGGACCAGGCCGTACGTAACTCTGATGCGTTTAACGTCACTGAGGAAATGCGACCTTAGAAGTGTTTATCTAAGTTTATCCATCATACACTTGAAAAGAGCAATAAGAGCATACGAATACTGAGAGTTTATTACATTTCTCTTCTCAAGTTTTACTTATATTGCGTTTATTTCAAAGCAAAGAGATCTCAGGAATAGCTTGAAAAAAGGTTCCATATTTTTTCGGAGCCGTCTCTGAATGCAGCAGCTACTTCAGCCTAACGTCTAAACTCAAACTACAAACTTTGGATTTAAGGTCCTGGACCAGTGAAGATGGCTTTAATCCTGTTTTTTATGCTGTTGGGGGCCGGATTAGGACCGATGGTAGCCGGTGGTGAGTTCTCCTTTGTTCCGGAGTTAGAAGTCAAAGTACACTCACGGGTGAAGTTGTGACGAAGCGAAAATTCAGCGACCGTTATTCATAATGTACAAAATGGCGGATCGACAGTCGGGCTGATGTGAGCAGATGATCAGGAGCTTATCACCGTTAGGAGGCTAAAACAATAGGGGTGTGCATTGGTCCTGCTCTTGCAATTCAATTCGATTCGATTCGGCAAGGTCACGATTCGATTCAATTCGATTCTACGATGCATTGCGATGCATCTAATTCTATATTACTGCAAACAACATGGTTCATTTTTATCAGTCATGAGTAAATACAAGTAGTCAGATATACTTTAAGTTTATTAATAGCTAGCCTCTGTGGAAAGGAAGCCACTTAAAGTGAGGAATCAGGGCAGAGTATGGAAGAAGGAAGAATTCTCCCCTTCAGTGTATTGTTGCTGTGAAATACACTTACAAGACAGTTAAATCAGCTGCAAACAGCAAAACATCAATTTGTAATAAAATGAATTATTCATTGTTAGGGGTGTAACGAAATGGTCAACTCACGAAACGATACGAAATACGAAACAGGGCTCACGATACAAAATACTCACGATACGAAATAAAGATGAAGGAAAATCCCCAACAGTAGGAAGTTGTGAAAAAATCTCATTTTCTTTATTTTCTTCCAAATCCAGACATACAAAAAATATTGCTGAATCAGTACAAAATAAATGCTCTTTGAAAAAAAAAACTAAATTGTAGTTTTTTCCCCTTATTTAGACTACAGTGCAAATACAAAGATAAAATCTCAATAAAAAGTGCTTTGTTGTGACAATCAGGATAACTGCGTTCTTGAATGAAAAGGAAAACAAATAGCAGTCCTCAGAGCTGCAGTTTAGACCTATAAATGTCTGAACTGTGAACTATAATATTTAGCCTATAACAGTGCATATACTTCTGATCTTCAAGTATGATCAAATTCTGTCAACTCAACAGTAGATGCAAAAATCAAATATTGTTTTTTATGCAGACTTACACAAACATAGTGGAGCAGTTCCACAGTTTGTTATGCGTTCAATGTGGATTTTAATGTTTCCTATGAATTGACGGTCAGTGAATGGAGCAGGGGGGCTGGGCGAGCGGGTCAGAGTTCAGAAGGGGAGTTTTGTGTGTGTTTGAGCGAGGAGGGAGAGAGCCGTGCAGGAGGTGCAGAGATACTACTCACTGTTCTGTTCGTGAATTAAAATTGAGGTTGGCGTTGTCACGGCCCACAGTGACTGTTAAATAAAAGCAGGTATTCGCAAGCTGCAGGTGGTTGTTCTCGCCGCAGTATACGGCGAACTGTTGCGGCATATTTTGCACTCGGTTGTTGTTTTGTCCGCAATCTTCTCACCGTTCTCTCGTCTTTTACATGAGAAGCCAAAACAGGTCCTCAGAACCGATTTATTTGACGAAGGAGCGTCAGCTAATTCCTCCGCTTCGTCCTCCTCCTTATTGCAGCTGGTGTTTTGCTACGGGAGGCGAGGAGGGTTTATTTCGTCCTTTTATTTTCGACGCGCTGCTGATCACGGAGCCGAAGCCAGAGCTCTGGAGCACAATGGGCTGCGTGCTTACGTCATCGTAACGTTACTCCGGAGAAGCGCCTGGATGGAAGGGCAGGAAAAAAACGACACATATAATCGATTACGTGACGTTGCCGCATCGATGCTGAATCGTGCAAGCCCTGCATAGCGATGCATTGCTGAATCGATTATCGTTGGCGGGCCTATAAAACAACGTTTAGTTTTTTAAAGACGCCGTTTTTAGAGCATGACCTACTACTACAGGCCTACATGCCTATGAGAGGTGTGTTGAGCTGGTGATCTTCAGAACAGTTTAGCCAAAATGAAAATATGTGGCGAATTTTGGGACAGCGTTCTCTCGCAGATATCACAGGTACACCCGTAAGAAAGGGTGGTCAGCATGTGTGGTGGGTAAAGCTACAGGTAACTAATCAAACTAAGACATAATAGCAATAAAAATACACTCATAAAAACAACCAAAAGGTTAAAGAAGACACCAGTAAAACAAGAAATAAAAATGTGTCGACAACAATTAGAAAATGACTAATTGAATGAAGAAATAACAGGAAGAACATACACAACAGTATGAATACATTTACTAAAACAACATGAAAGACATAAATTCAATTAAAATATGTACTATAATCAGCCACTAAAAAAACAAAATCAAATTTAATTCAAACATTAAAAATGTTTATATATGCGAATGACCAAATTATTAAAACAACAAGAAAGACAACAAATTTAAAAAACAGGAGAAAAAACAATGAGAATGAGATTAGCCATCAGCAAACTTGAGAAGCAGAAATAGTCTTATAGCCAATTAGCCAAATTGTACATTATTCCAACCAGAAAAAATAGACCAAAGTTAAACTAGAAAAGCACCAGGAGAGCGCAGACGTTTGCCAGCACCACAGTCCTCTCCCATATCAGATTTTTAGCATAAATATTACTCCTACCTTTATTTCATGTAAATATTTAGATTCCCTGACCATGAAAACATACCATTAGCAATTGGTTTCATAATATCTATTTTAGTTCAGTAGTTATTCATGATAATCACATTTTTCATCATGGCGGATCCAGACGGTGATCTGGATCAACACCAACATTGAATCAGTTCTTCCTTTTCCCACGCTGAACATTTCCTGAAAATTTAATTAAAATCCATCCAGAACTTTTTGAGTTATTTTGTTTCAGATTACAAAAGCAAATCAGAAATAACAACAAATACCTAATAAAAGGGGAGCAGTTATGTTAAAAGTGCAATTAAAAAATAAAGCAAATAAAAACAAAAGCAAGAAAGCAAATAAAAATCATAACAATGAATGGGGTGGGAGAGTTTAAAATAACCTACAAGAAATGTAAATGCAACACAAATGGATTACAAGGCATCAAAAAACAAGAACAAAAAATAAATCTTATTAAAAACACCAAAAAACAAATGAAGATCACAACAAATGGTCGCATATTTTTAATGTTAATAATGCAAAAATGAAGATAGCATAGAATAAAAAGAAGAATCAAAAATATAATATAAGACGCAGTGTCTTGTAGATAATAGCTTATTGAAGACAAGTATGAACTTGGACTAAATTTATTAAAAGCAAGCAAACAAAACGAAAAAATAAAAGTCACAACAAATGATAGTCCAATTTAAAATGTTAATGCAACAATGAAAATAGCATGATAAAAATAATTATTAAAATTAAATATGCCCTACAAATAAAAACAACACATTAAAAATCAAGCACAAAAGTGTACAGAAGTTAAATAAATAAAAAAATGTTGTGACTGATTAAGTCAGCAGTTTTTCTCTTCTTCAGCACAGACGTCTTCTGAGACAGTCCAGTCTCAAATGAAACACAGATCATAATTACTGAGGAGGTTTTAAGTTAATCTTCTCACTGTGGTGCTTCTCAGAGAGACATTCGCTCACCTACATCTACACGGGTACAATCAACCTCTCGGGCGTCCACGAGTTCATGGCCATGGGTCTGCTGAACAACAGGGCGATCGACTACTACGACAGCACGACGGGCAGGAGGGTCCCCAAACAGCCCGGGCTGAAGGAGCACTGTGAGAGAAACCTGGCTGCAGATTACTGGGAGAAAGGCACAGAGACCCGAAAGAAAAAGGAAACGTGGTTCAAGGACAACATCAAGACCCTGATGGAGCGGATGAGGCAGAACAACTCGGGTAAGAGATGTGAGTGGGGGGCTAAGGCCACGTGTATACAACAATGAAAACAGGGTAAAATGGACAGTTTTTGTTACACTAACACCTTTTGTTTGCATGTGAACAGTACCCGGAGTGCCTCAATCTGCAAACTTTTGACCTAAGGGCTCAAAGTGAAAAGCGTTTCATTTTCGTCTCAGTTTAAACAGGGATCAGCGTTGTCTGGGAAAAGGATGACGAGTGGTGCAAGGAACAACAGCAACAGCTACCGAGCAACATGTGTGCTGCTAGCTGTGCTTAGTTTGTTATTGCTAGTAGGGCTGGGTTAAAAAAATCAATTCAATCGATTTTAATCGATTTCCCTTTAAATGGTTCATAATCGATCCATAGAATCCAAAGTCGATCTTTTAACATGGGTAGTTTTTGTCTTCATTGGACGGTCCGAAAAGCAGCCTGTGGTATCAACTCTGCTAGTCTCGCATTTAGCGCTGCTTTCCACTGAACAAGATCTCATGAGATGTTACTGAAAACACTCAAAAAAACATCTCGGAAGCGAGTAGCACTATAGGGACACCACCAGAGAGTTTAATGCTTAACATCTGGACATTTCAGGTTCAGCAAGCATGAAAGGAAAGACGAGTTGTACAAAAATCAAGTAGCTTGCAGAATTTGCATTAATGTATGTCATTAATATGTGATTAATGTAACTGCTTTGGGTTCAGTTCTTAATGTTAAAACAGTTTTAATAATGTACCAGGTCAAAAAATCATTTACAGCATTATTTTTACTGAGATAACCCAGACTGAACAAATATCAAATGGAATGGTTAATCAAATCGATTTGATACCTCTTAATATCGAATCAAATCGATCCAGAAAATCTGAATAGATACCCAGCCCTAATTGCTAGGGGTGTCCTGATATTGATATCAAATATTGGTCCGATAACAAATAACATATATCGGATTATATTGACCTATATCTAAAATATCTGATATAAGCACTCTGATACAAGCACTCCATTCTAATTTATTATTTATTTATTTAATTCAGTTGTCGAATATGCTTATGTTTAAAGGTGCAGTGTGTAGAATTTGGCATTTTATACATGCACCGCATTTTGCCAACAGAAACGGTGAATATAGGATATAATGTTTTTATTTGTATGTAAAGTCTGTCGAAATAGGTGAACAATCATCCCCATAAGACATTTGTTTTGTTTTTATTTAGTTAGAAAAAGCTTTAAAAAAATGTACTTTACCGCGGGCTGCGTCCATGTAGGCCGACATAATGATGTGCCGTGTTGTCTGCGGGTGGATTTTGGGGACAAAAAGAATGAAATGCGAATCTGTCTGCTGGTTCTGAAATCTACCTGGAATGCAGGTGAAGAAGAAAAGGATATATAGACAGCTGTTCCTCTGCACTAGGGATTTTAAGTGTATGTATAAATAATGATTACGACCCTGGTCACTTAAGTAAATGATGCCGTGTTCCCAATCCCTTTTGGTCTTCACAGTATTCTGTTGCTTTAGTTCCTTCATTGCCCCACAATAGCGTTCTCAAAATCCTCATTTTAGGCCATTATCAAGCTCTTGTTGAAACACTCGGTCTCAAGGCTGACCTAAAGTTACCTGGCAATGTCACAGCCCTTTGTGCTCTGATTGGTCAGTTCTATCGGGGATAGAGCCAGCCTGTCCTTCTTCTTCTACTGTATTTTCTGGCAGGCTCAAAGCAGCGACCGCGTATTGAGTCCCCCTACAGGCCAGAGCTGGTAATGAGTGAATGTGAGCTCGGGAGCTATATACTGCTGCTAGATGAATGTGTTCCTCGGTGTCGGTTTTGTGGCTAACGGACATCACAGAGGAGGAAGTGTTTTATCAGATTACTCCAATAAAAAGAAATGTACCTCGTGTCGTCATGACGTTTGAAATCTCGCGGTCATCTCGCAATGACCTATTTTCAGAGGCATCAAATCTCGTTCTAGGATATCAGAAAAAATACAATATCTCATTTTTTGAAAATTAAGGGGGTGTAAGGTCTTGTTTTCAAATTTATTATATTATATGTAAGTATTAAATCATGCATCAGCATCATATGTTTCCTTTAAACACTTGATCAAACCAAATTAGCTCTTACTGCAAGCAACAGCAAATACATAAAATGTAAAGTAGGGCCGGAAAATATATTGATTAAATTGATTAATTCTGATGAATTTCTTTTGTTGTTATTATGACGACAAAGAAGAATGTCTTAGAGCTGCAAGTGTTAAATCATAAGTCTTCTTAGCAACTCGTTTTGACAATGTCAACAAGCCTATCTATCTATCTATCCATCTATATCTATCTATCTATCTATCTATCTATCTATCTATCCTTCTCTCTCAGATGTTCACGTGCTTCAGTGGCAGCACGGCTGTGAGGGCGAGGAGCAGCCGAACGGCACCCTGAAATTCACACGTGCCATTCACTCCTACAACTACGACAACAACAACTTCATTTACTTTGACGATCCCAACAAGGTTTGGGTGGCCCCGAGTACGGCGGCAAGAGCGACAAAGAGAAAGTACGATGGCCACCATGCCCTCAGAGATTACACCGTGAAGTACCTGGAGAAGGTGTGCATGAAGCTGCTCAGAGTGTTTGTGGAGTACGAGAAGGAGGAGCTCCAGAGAGCTGGTGAGTGTGATGGAAACACACGAGTACAAATGGTGAAAAAAAGGTGGCAAGTAATGTACCAGTATGGACTACTACTGTCCTTTTAATAAGTACAAATAACAGATTGTGCTAAAAATAGGCAGAAGATACCACTATTAGACCATTGACAGAGCAACTCTCTCTATATGGCTGTTTTTTTTTTTTGTTTTCGTGTCTTGCCTCACTCCTTAGTCCATGACACCATTCTTTTGACTGTGTGCAGTAACAAGGAAGAGACGGAAGGAGCTCTGCCACCACTAATTGGCTTAGCTCAAACAATGGATGTCAATGGGTAGTGTTAGCCTGCTTCTGCCTACAGCCATCAGACAAACTCTTTGGCAGCTCTAAATGGTTCTGTTTGCTTGTTTGACTTGATTTTACGTTGTTCTGTTAAATTATCTATTGAAAGACTAAGATTAGCACTTCAAGTAATTTTCAAAAGAAATACTTACCAATCTAACTGTTCCGCTGACTCAGCTTCTTTTCATGCACACTCAGCTTCCTAAACATTTGGTTCCTCCTCCTTATATTCTGGTTCAAACAGGTAAGGTTGTGGATCTTCATCAGTCCAGAAGAAATCATCCTGGTCCTCTCTTCTAAAGTTGGCCATGATGCTCTCCTACTTGTAAACAGAGGCTTTTTGTTGTTGACCTACTTACTAGTACGTCCGCGATGATTTCTGCATATGCCCTGTGGTTAAGTTTCAAATTTATTTCTATGAAATTACACAAAGTCTTACTATAGAAATAGATAACATTAAATAACGTGGTAAAAACAGTTAAAACAAGCACAAAGGATCATTTAGAGTTGCTGTAGAGCTTATCTGATAACTGTAGGCAGACAGGCTAACACTTCCCATTGACTACAAGTGTATGAGCTAAGCTAGTTAGTAGGGGTGAAACGAATAAAAAATGACAAATTAAAATTCAAAGATGCTCGAAATAAAAGGATGAAATAAACCCTCCTCACCTTCCGTAACTAAACAGTCGCTGCAATATGGACAAAGTGAGGGAATTAGCTGACCCTCCTTCGTCAAATAAACTGGTTGTGTGGATCTATTTTGGCTTCCCATGTAGAAGACGAGAGAACGGTGAGAAGATTGCGGACAAAACAACAATCGTGTGCAAAGTATGAGGTTCACTGTAAACTGCAGCGAGAATAACTGTTTTGTAATGGAGAGAGAAAGCGGCTGTACTGTGACGTCCGTTGGACGTAAAAATAAAGGTGACTCCGGCTTGCAAATACCTGCTTTTATATAACAGTCACTGTGGGCTGTGACCACACCAACTACAATTTTAATTCACGAACAAAACAGTGAGTAGCAATCTCTACACCTCCAGCTAACGGCTCTCTCCCCTTCTGAACTCTGACCCGCTCGCCCCGCCCTCCTGGTCCATTCACTGACTGTCAATTCATAGGAAACATTAAAATCCACATTGAACACATAAACCGTTGAACTGCTCCACTGTGTTTGTGCAAGTCTGCATAAAAAACAATATTTGATTTTTGCATCTACTGTTGAGTTGACAGAATTTGATCATACTTGAAGATCAGAAGTATATGCACTGTTATAGGCTAAATATTATAGTTCACAGTTCAGACATTTATAGGTCTAAACTGAAGCTCTGAGAACTGCTATTTGTTTTTCTTTTCATTAGAGAATGTACTTATCCTGATTGCTACAACAACAAAGCACTTTTTATTGAGATTTAATGTTTGTATTTGCACTGTAGTCTGAATAAGGGGAAAAAACTACAATTTTGTTTTTTTAGAGAACATTTATTTTGTACTGATGCGGCAATATTTTTGTATTGTATTATTTTTTGCATTAGGAAGAATATAAAGAAAATTAGATTTTTGCACAACTTCCTACTGTTGGGGATTTTACTTAATCTTTATTTCGTATCGTTTCGTGAGTTTACCATTTCGTTACACTCCTACTAGTTAGCGGTGGGCGTGCTTTTGCCTGTCTTCACACTGCAGCACAGTCTAAAGGAGTCTATCTGCTTGTCATGGACTATAGAGTGAGGAAAGACATGAAAACAACAAAAATGTCGTCGTATCCCTTTAACAGTTGAGTTGTATCTCAAAAAGGATGGAAAGTTTAAATTTGGAGGTCTCACATCTTTGTGTCTGGTTTTCTGGGAGCAGTGTGTCATTCATGGAATATGTCTTACCTCTGAGGTCAAACATCACAGACTGATCATGACGTCAGACTAATACAAACCCACTTTACTGTCTGTGCTTGCAGAGCGGCCCAAAGTTTACCTGTTTGTAAAGAAGTCCAACATCAAGACGAACATGGTTCTGACGTGCCTGGCCACCGGATTCTTACCCAAAGAAATCAAGATGAGGATTAAACGTGAAGGTCGAGTGCTAACCAGAGCCGATGGAATTAACAGCACTGGCTCCCGTCCAAACGGAGACAACACCTTCCAGAGGAGAGACGACATCGAGGTCTTCAGGAATGACTTAGTGAAGTACGGATGTGAGGTGTCCCACGCAGCATCAGGCCTATATGTGGAGGAAACATTGGGTAAGAACGTGTTTGTTTTTAATCTGATCACAGTTGTACATCCTGATTGAAGAGCCGTGGATGCAGTTCTGTAAAAACAGTAAATGTAAAATTCAGACCTTTAGTTTGATCAGTGTTGGTCCAGTGACACTTCTTATATATTAGATCAGCACAGAGAGGTTATGAATGTGGCTTTGACATTACTCAGCTAACTTGACTTTAAATACATAAAGAAGATGGTAAAATTAATAAATACAGGAAAAGACAAAAGTATCAGACTGTGACAAAAACTGTATGTTTGTTTCTGTGACTGTGAGAGCAACTATGATTATAAGTAGTATTACTGTTCACATTCTAACCAAAATATTTTGCGAGTGCATCTGGAGAAGAACTCTTAGAAAATGTTTATCACATTGCAGAACCTTCAAAAACAACTGCAGCTGCTGATTGGATGATCGTTCTGACAGTCACACTCATCACAGACCAATCAAATCAAGCCACAGTATGACGTAGCAGTTCGACTCTGTTGTTAGCTGTTAGCTTAAACTACAGTTCAGTCCTTAGACTATCATCGAACATTAAATTAAACCACACAGATGCATTACTCACCACATACAGTCATGGAAAAAATTATTAGACCACCCTTGTTTTCTTCAATTTCTTGTTCATTCTAATATCTGGTACCACTAAACGTATAATACGATGAACACAACAAAAAATGCAGCTGGTCACATAATACTTTATGTCCTATTTGACATTCTTAAGCTTAATTGATTCCCAGGGTATATAAGAGGCCATTTCATGTCACAAGCAGCACTGCACATGCAAAGGCCTAGAGTGGTTTCCTGCTTACATTCAAGCCGTAGCACAACTCAGAAGTTGTCAGCTCTCACATAATGCCTAAAACAAAAGAATTATGTGAAGCCACAAAGGCAGCCATCTTGGCACTGCTGGAAATTGGCATGAGTGAGAGACAGGTAGCGAAAAAACTGAAGATCTCCAAGACAGCCGTTCATTACAACAAAAAAAAAACAAGCTGAACATGGCACTACCAAATTGCTACCTGGCCGTGGCAGGAAACGTCTTTCTACCCCACGAGATGACCGTGCACTCATCCGTTCCTGTGTCAGGAATCGTCGTCAGACCTCCAGGGACCTTAAAAATGAGTGGGCACTGTGGAGAAATGTGACTTGTTCAGCAAGGACAGTTCGAAACCGACTTGTTGAAGCTGGTTTGAAGTCACACAGAGCACGCAAGAAGCCCTTCATCAATGAAAGGCAGAGGAAGGCCGGTTACTCTTTGCTCGAGACCACAAGGATTGGACTGTTGATGATTGGGCTAAGGTTCTCTTCAGTGATGAATCCAATTTTGAATTGATGCCCACTCCAGCCAACTTACTGGTTAGGAGGAAGCCTGGAGAAGCTTACAACCCAGACTGTCTTGCCCCTACAGTAAAACATGGGGGTGGATCAGTCATGATCTGGGGTTGTTTCAGTCTGAGTGGAACAGGGCAAATGCAATTGTGTGAAGACAAATGAACCAGGTCATGTACAGGACAACCCTTGAAAACAGTCTTCTTCCATCAGCTGGAAAACTCTTTCCTGCCTCGAATGACTGGATTTTCCAACAAGACAATGGCCCTTGCCACACGGCAGCAAGGTCAGTTAAAGCCTGGATGGAGAACCACAACATTCGCACCATGCCTTGGCCTGCTCAATCACCAGATCTTAATCCAATTGAAAACCTGTGGAAAATCATCAAACTCAAAATGGAGAACCACAAGCCCAAAAACAAAGAAAATTGGTTTGAATTTGTCCAACAGGAATGGGCTGCTGTGACAGCAGAACAATGTCAGAAGCTGGTGGAGAGCATGCCAAGACGCATGGCTGCAGTCATCAAAAACAATGGTTATGCAATCAAGTATTAACTCTTGTGTGTATCATGTGTTTAAAGCAAACAGAAAAGAAAACATGGAATGCTTAAAAGTAGTGTTTTTGGAGGTACAATGCCATAGCTATTGATGTAAGAATTTAAGTAATTTTGGTAATTATCAAGAAAACCATGGAAAATGAATAGTTCTTAGTTCTTAAATTAAACTCTCATGAGCTATTTTTGTTGTTATCATTATAATTGTCCAAACAAATGTACCTTTAGTTGAGCCAGGCATTAAAATTAACAAGAAATTGAAGAAAACAAGGGTGGTCTAATAATTTTTTCCATGACTGTACATGTGACATGAACCTCTCTCATTTCTCTTGGTAAATTTCCAAGAGGAGCAGATTTCCCCAGATATCACCGAGTAACCAACCACCACAGACTAACCGGCATCGTCTGCAGAGATTTTTTACATTCTCTCCCAGTTTCTCGGCTTCTCTGATTTGATCGTACATGCGAAAACATGATTATCACAATTTGGTTTCAAAAATGTCCCATTTTTTTCACGATCAGAGAAGCCAGTTGGTAGATCAGGCTTAACTGTTTGGCAGAGATCATCATAAAATTTAGGAGTAATTAATGTTTTAAAAAACAGAACAAATCAAATCATTGTTTGGTTCCATTAACACTTGTTATGTTAATGCAACCAAATGTGTATATATCATCATATCAGTATGTTATAATTAAGTTAAGTATTTGAAATATTAGTAATGGTAACAATAATGGTAGCTTCTAGCTTTTTAAAACCCATAAATAAAATATCATTTTTTTTGTTTTGATTAATTTAGTGTGTCGTTAGTGAATTGTGAGGGTGGGTGGGGTCTTTTTATTTTCATTTGTATGCAATTTTCTACTTTTTATGTCATTTACTGTTATTTTATTTCAGTAAGTATGTTAAGCACTTTTTGCTACAAATTTTTGTTTAAAGTGCTATACAACTTTTAATTGATAGGAAGTTTGATTGATTATGGTATACATGAGTATAATATAGGGTACATTGTATGTGCACGCACATTTGCTGTGCATTGTGGGTATTTTGTAGTGCACCAGTGAACACTACGAAATGGCGAACACACTTTAGTGCACTGTGTCTGTGATGGTGAACAGTTTCAAACACAGCCATGATGTCCATGTCTTCTCTCATTGTTGTCTGCAGCAGTGTTACAGCGCCCCCTACAGGCCTTGCACACGTACCACAGCATTTTTAGTGCCGTAATTGTAAACTGACCTTCTCACATGGTGCTGCAGTGAAGCTGAGCTCATGTTTTTTTTTGTTTGTTTTAGACATGACGTCCCCTCAGATTGAAAACTTTGGAAGTCATCTCATCATTGGAGTGGTCGTTGGGATTCTGATCCTATTGGCTGTGCTCGTGACCTTGGCTGTCCTGTGGAAAAAAAGTAAGTGACTTTCTCCTGTGTGGTTTGTTCAGGACAAGAAATTAAAAACTACAAACCAAAAACTGAGGGGTGGGTGATTGGTGAAGGTTTAGAAGCTTTATCAGAAACAGACATTTGATGGCCTCCTTCCACAAGGTTTTTGTAGTATTATTTATTGCTTCATTCCTTTTCCCTTTTGTTTATTTAAGCCTTTCTTTAATCTAATTAGTTTTTTATTGTTTATATTGCTTTTCTTTTATGATATACAAGTACGAAAAAATTGATAAAATAATTGTATTTGATGTAAAAAAAAAAAAAATCAATATAATGTTAAAAATGAAAAAAGACCAAAAAACGATAAATGAAGCATCTTTGGTGCGAGTGGCTGCCAGAAAGGCTCAGTAAAATTCTACACAGAGAGTAAAGGATTTTGATCATAGACGTCACCTATAACTGCATCTATAGCCTGTTATTTCATTTCTACATGATCAGTCAAAGTGTTTTCTTGTGTTTTATTCCAGAGGCCACCTGCCCGCTCAGAAGGTAACCTCTGCTCATCTCTTTAACGTGAATATCAGACACTCTGCTGACTTTGTGTTTCTTACACTGTGTGCTTTTACTTTGTCGTCAGAAACACATCAGCCACTTAGGAGTGTACACTTCCCCGGGTAAGTTCTGTCTTAATCCTGGACTTTGTTTTATATGATTGTATCGTATTCTGTTTTTTTGCTTTTATCCATCCATCTTCTCTTATCTATTGTCAGGTTGCAGGGACATCCAGACTTCTTTCTGTAAGACGTAGTCTCCTGGGTCTTGCCCAGGCCGCCTGCTGGTGGGACGTGCCCAGCACACGTCACCTGGAAGGCGTCCATGAGGCATCCTGACCAGATGCCCGAGGCTCCTCATCTTGCTCCTCTCTACATGAAGGAGAAGCGGCTCTACTCAAAGCCCTTCCTTAATGACCGAGCTTCTGACCCTGAACGTCTGGCTGAGTGTCCCGTCAGAAAGAGTTTTAACTCCCACCTCTGGGTGAGAGATACGCTTCAGGTCTATTTTCTGCGCGGCCGCTTCCAAACCTCGTAAATTCACTGTCGTTAAGAAAGCACCAGACAGGAAGTCAACGTGTGGAGTAACCGGAAGTTTCAAAATAAAACACAAACCACAGACTCTTGCACGTAATGTTCCTCAATTATTTGTCATTACGTCAAAACCGGAGGCACGAGCATCAGGTCAGCAGTCGGTCAGAGGGTCCCAGAGGCAACACGACACCATAGACGAAGAAAAGTGAATCGTAGAGGTACAGAAATATCTAACATTGTCTACATGACACCAAACATCTTTCCTACACAGATATAAACAGATAGAAGTTGAATAATTCACGAAGCTGTGTGGTTGGGACCAGCAAAGGGACCTTAGAGAAGTGAAGTGAGGTGTTGTTTATTTCTTTACTCAGTCTATAACACGCTTTAGGAGCGTGTGACGTCACTATTCTCATGAGAGCCTGTGGCTCTCCGGGGATCAGCCCTCCCCCTCCGGGGCTTCACTCCACGCCGCTTCCAGTGGGGTTTGCCTGCCGGAGCAAGACTGCGGTGCTCCACTGTGCAGCACGGTGCGGCGCTTTCGCGTGCGGTGGAATTTGGGGGTAAGTGGGCCTTGTTCAGGGCCTCTATTGTTGAGGCAGCTGTGGCCGTAACGTCTTCAGTGCCTGTCATGGCGGCAACACCCGCTGGTGGACACCAGAGGTGAGAGATGCCGTTAAGCTGAAGGAGGAGTCCCATCCACCGGTCAGTCATGATGAACAGGGAGCTTCACCTTCTGGCTCGGCTCTTACTTACATGTCGGTCTTCACCCGTTTCCTCACATATGGTCAGAAGATGTGACCAAAAAACAAGATTGCGCCGAAATGAGTTTATTGCTTCTACTATTTTTTAATGTTTTTCTTTTTATTTCCTGTCAATTGTAAGGCACTTTGGTTCACCTAAAGAGTTCTTGTAAAGAGTGTATCAAGAAAAGACATTGTCATTTAATTTATTTATTTATAGGGCTGAACAATTAATTGCAAATTAGATTAAATCGTAATATGGCTTGTCGAAATTTTCAAATCGCAGCAGGTTCAATATTTTTAGCCCAAAATGTGTTGAACATTTTGGCATTGTGATGTAGTTTTTTTGCAATTTCATGCTTATTTTTTATCTCTAGTCTTACACTTTTTCCCACTTTTGGACCATTTTTACCTTTTTTTTTAACCCCTTTATTACAACTTTATGCCTATTTTGCCCCCATTCATCTTTTTTTGGCCACTGTCAGAACCATTTTTGGAATTTTTACATGGTTTATGAAATTTAATTTCAAATTTAATTCCCAATTTTTCTACCATAATCATTTTTCCAAAGCCACTTTTGGATTTTCCCCCATTGTTTTGCAATGTCATACCTATATTGCACCTATTTATTAAACTTTTTCTGCTTTCATTCCATTTTTACCCAGTTTTTACAATTTCATACCCATTTTGCTTCTGTTCTTCACTTCTCCACTTTTCCTCAAATCTTCTGTCCTTAGATTAATTTAATGTCATTTTGGTTTTACTATAAAAAGATCTACTGCTTATGTTTGTTTAAGAATACATAAGATGAGGAAAATTAAAACAATTGCAGAGTAAATCACAATATTGGGGAAAATAATCGCAATAAGATTATTTTCTCAAATCGTTCAGCCCTATTTATTTATTTATTTATTAGTTTTTTATTGTCCAGACATGCAGTCCTTACATTTACAGTTCAGAAACTGAAATGGTAAATTATCACTACATTATGTGTAATCAAGCATTCCAACATTTCTTCAATAATCTTAACACAAGTTCTAGGGCTTTGCTGAGATGCATTCTTTTCTGCTCGTGTAAAGGAAACTACGTACATCCAGAGAGAGTGATAAAGAAAATAAGAAAAGGAAAATATGGATAACAGTGAAAAAATGACTAAATAAGGATATGGACCATCCAAACAAAAATGGCGGATTTCGTCATTGAATTTGCAAAACACAATAAACATGTATCAAAGAGAAGAGGAGAGAAGGACCATGGTCAAAAATGGCTAAATCCAAATCGCTCCCTCACTATACAAAGTTCTCAGACTCTTAACATATTCCACTTTGCCCTTTGCATTTTAAATTTGTCCATTTTTGAATTCACAGTCTATCACATCTGTCCTGGTATTGATTGAAGGTTCAACAGGTGTCATCCATCTTTTAGTAAGAGCCTTCTTACCCACTGTAAACAAAACATTTACATTTTAATCTAGAGTCGTATGAAGGTGAGGTGTCCCGCTGCAGGGGGAGTCATATGCCTCATCTCTCATACAAGGGCCACTTTATTAGGGACAAATCCAGCCTGAGAGGCTTCTTGTAACTTTGAAGAATGTTTCACATCACCTTGACATCGAGAAGGAGTTTTTTAAATTTCTTTTTTATCTGATTGTAATTTGTTTTACAACCAAATTTTGTTCAAGTTTTGAATTCCTCGATCAATTCTTTTAACTTGTGGAGAGAGTTTGGAGTGAATGTTCTCTTTGACCCTTTCATACATGGTGTCCACTACAGATATTTTTAAAAAATGTTATACCTTTTAGGTTGCAGTATCATGTCCAACTACCAGATAAAGTATAAAAATATTATCTTCAAATCCTCTGCTTGTCCTCTCTGACATTTTTAGTGCAAATATTGTTAACTGCAATACTGTATACTATATACTGATTTTTATATATATTGTTAAATACTGTTAATATTGCTAAAAGGCTCATGCTCTTTCATTTATTTTCATTTAGTTGTATTTATGCTATTTTCTACTTTTATTCTAATTACTTATAGTTTGATTTGTAAATCTTTTCTGATGTTTCTCTTGTATCCTGCTGCTGCTGTAAATCTGGAATTTCCCCCTGTGAGACTAATAAAGGTATATCTTATCTTATCTTTGCACATTTTTTACCATATCGATATATTGCATCTTAAATCCAAAATAGCCAATGAAGGGAAAATTAAGTATAATGCCTGTATATATATACTACCGATTTTGCCTTTTTTACTCTTAATAAATGTTTGTCAAAGACATCTGTTTGTGGATCTTTATGAAATGCCACTAAATTACTTTTTACACCGTTGATGCATTGTGTCTGCTGTAGTGGACAGAAGCATAACTCCCTTAAAATATAACAAATGAACATAATTTTTTACTTGTTTGAAAGAATAAAGCAACATTTTAGAAAGTTTTCCTTTATAATTAAATAATTCATGCATAAAAGGGTTAAACTTTTATAGATTTTACAGTAAATTAGCTGGTGGCGCCCCCTGCTGGATTAATAGACTCATGTTTCCAGGCGCCCTAATGTGCTGCTCAGCTGATTATGTGATATTTGAATATTTATCTACTGTTGGAGTTTACCCCCACACTGAAACAGATATTCAAATATTGGTGATAAATTTGGCACTGTCCCTTTAAGAAGAGCTCAGTTAAGACAGGCTTCACGAATTGAAAGGAGTTTGTTTTCAACTGCATTTCTTTTATAAAAGCTGATCAGAGTGGAGGTGGAGATCTCAATAGTTGTACTATTGCAACATTTGTTCTTGTCGATCCCTTTAATACATTCACCTCAGTTTTTAAAATAAAGTTAAAAAAGCTGGAAAGGAAGGTCAAGATGATGGGACACTTGTTTTTTTTCTCCCTTTGAAATTTCAATCTACAGAAACACAAAAACACAAATCCAGACAATTTGAACATTTAAAATACATCAATTTAACAGTATATTTATTGTCATTTCGATAAAGAAAACAAAGAAATGTAAAAGGATATGAAGCACATTCAACTTATCTGAGGTTTTCTCTTTTTGTAAATTAATCTGGGGGTTACTCTTAAATACAAATCTGCTAATGGCAAGTCCAAGTTAGTGAGACACCTAACTTGGAAATTGTCGGTCAAAACATGAATAGTTATGAAGAAAAAAATGTAGAGTTTCAGCTAAATAATTTGATGTTGTTTGGAAATGTGTCATTCACAGATGCAAATATGTAAAGATCAAACCTCACTGACAGATGGATAAATGGACTGAGGCAGTCAGCAGAGTCACTCCAATGCATTCAGGAGAAGAATGCTCGAAGACAGTATTCCTTAATTCTTAACGGACTTATTTTTACTACTGGAATAAAACTCTCACTGTATATTCTGTGTTTGTTTTTATTATTTTTATTTCAACTATGTATCAGCACCATAACTCGACTTTGTCAAAGCATTTTTGCCTCGTTTGTACTGAAAGTATGACAAAAAATTTTCTAATTTGGAATTGTGCCGAAGTGCCGCACAGCAGCACAGAACGTCATTTCATCACTTTCGTCGAACGTCGATAAGATTTATCACCAAAACGGTTTAGAATAGTACTATTATTTTCATTAAACAGCCCCTAAAGGTACATTGGCCGTAATGATAAAATAAAATAGATACTTCTTGAGCGTATGTACAAATATCGCTTTCAGGGACCTTGTGCTGTTCATACTTACAGAAGAGGATTAGGGCCAATGAGAAAAAAAAATCTCTAAAAAAAAGTCAGAATTCTGACTTTAAAGAGACTGTGAGGAGTTTCTAAGTAATTACAAAAAAGTCTCCCTTTTAGATATATGTCTGATGGAAATACACACTTTAAGATGAGTTTGTAGCATCAAAATAGGTTATCTATAAATGCTATTCCTTAGCTTCGCGGTCGGGTTGGACAGGGCTGGACTGGCCTGGATACTCAACTTCAGGAAGAAGACAATTAAAACTAGAGCAAATTTATATTATTCAGACACGTCTTAGAGCACCGGGCTGTAAGTAGCCATATATAGCCGGCTACAAAACTACGATACTAAGTTTTCCAAAAATTGCTTGTTGTCACACATCAAAAACTACCACTACGTAACTAGAAAAAGATACATTACCTCGTCACTTTGCATCCTGTAAGTTGTTGAAAAAAGAAGTTGTAAAGCAATGCAGAGTTCTGAGGAAGGTCTGAGCTGCATTCATTAGCATCACAACTAATTCATTTTGGATTGCACACGTCTTGTGGTGCGTTCCAGTTGTAGTCAGAAGTAGGAATTTTGAGTTCTGAGTAGGAAACTGCAACTGGAACGTCCCCCAAAGTCTGAATTTCCTACTGGGAGCTCGGTATAACCTCACCACCCCCGAGTTGACAATGGAAGATGGATGCCCCCAGTGTGAACAGTTATTTAGCTCCTGTAATAATCCATTTATTTGCACTTCTGACTGGGGTGTGTGGCTCTAGATCAGCTGTATACATAGTATTGTTAGACTTATATTTACAAAAATGCTGCCATAGTGATAATCACATTCTTCATGTGATATTTGTGAACAACAACGCAGGGCGTGCTAACAACAGCTAACAATAGCCTGGTAGATCGGCATGTTTTTTTCCGACTTCAACTGGAACGCTGATAAGTCGGAGATGATGTCACTCCCAGTTCCGAGGTTAATGGAACGCAGCATTACAACAGTCGCTGCGCGTGCTCATGGGTAGCAGAGTCTTTTACGTTGCCGGTGATAGATTCTCCTCCCAGCACCTTTAAACTCAGAATTCTCAGTTATTTTTCTTTAGAGAATTTTTTTTCTCAGTGACCCTAATCCTCTTCGGTACATACTAAATGTCAAATGTTTTGATTTTTTTATGAAAATATTTTACAGCCTCAAACTTTGTTGTCAGTACCTTTAAGTCAGCAGCTCCTCTTACTGACCATGCTATTGTGAAAGTAATAGTAATAATAATAAAAACTTTATTTATGTAGCACCTTTTAGATCAGATGTTTACAAAGTGCTTTAACAAATAAAACAAAGGCAGAAAAAGGCAAAATAAAATCAACAATCAGGTCATCAGAGAAAAAAGAATAAACTGGTGAGAATAAAGAAGCTGGTGTAATGAATAACGACAAGAAGATGATATGACAGTAGATAGATAACAGATTTACAGACACTTCGATAAATTTAAGACTGTTGAAGGTTGACAACATCACATCAGGAAGATAGAAAAGAAGAGGGCAGATAGAGGACTGGTAAAAAAGAGGTAAATTCAGAAAATCCAACACTAATAAAGATGTAAATATATCATCTTGGTTTACTCAAACACCCCTCTTTGGTATATGGTATTAAGTCCTTAACCTCTAATATGATGACTGATACAGCTGTGATATGTTGTGTAACCAAATGGGAATTTCTGAAGTTTAAATTCTGTCAATGTTCAATATGTTTTGCAAAAGAACTTGGCATGAAAAAACAAGCACCTTCTCAAAGAAGTGAACTCTTAGTCCTGATAGATATCACCCACTGATGAAGACAAACAAAAATGACAAACTTTACAAACTGAAGAAAAAGAAAAGAGGAATCATAAAGTTCTGCGGTCCATAGTTTGGATCCTTCTGCTAACTTAAGCTTTATTTAGAAGTTCATATTTTCTGTTTTCCTCCTCAGACATCCATCAGCTGATGACCAAAGAAGAAGAGGTTCTCCCTGAGCAGCAGGAGAGGAGCTCCAGTGTGAAGCAGGAGACTCCAGCAGGAGCAGCAGACATTAAGGAGGAGAAGGAGGAGGTGTGGAGCAGTGAGGAGAAAGGGCAGCTTCAGGGCTCAGAGGAGGCTGAGAGCAGCACGTCCAGTTTCACTTCTGTCCCTGTGAAGAGTAAAGATGATGATGAAGAGGGACCTCAGGCCTCACAGCTTCATGAAAGTCAAGGTGAGCCCACCAGTTTGTCTCTGAGCTGGGGCCTGTAGCACGAAGCAGGATTAATGTCTTAGCGAGGTAACTTTAGGGTTAACCCAGGTTTATCTGCAGCAGGAAGCCAGTTCATTTCTTATCGAGGTAGATGACCATGGTGACTTAGTCTAACCTGCTGTTTACACAAGGCCAAATCTGAAGAGTTTTCATTGTGTTTTGGCCTCCTGTTTACATGTGAACGGTACCTGGAGTGCTTAAATCAGCAAACTTTTGAAACCAGGGTCCAGGGTGGAGAGTTTTCAAAATGCTCCTCCATGCAGCTCCGTGTAAACCAGAGTCCGAGCAGTACTCTTTCACATAAAGGCTGCAAGCAACATCAAATGGATTGGTAATTGTAGTTTTCCCTTCTGAGAAGCTAGGAGGATACTTATGGCCTTTTTCTATTAACCCAGCTCTGCTCTACTCGCCTTGTACTGCTTTTCCATTAGCCCCAGTCGCCTGCCCAGGGGGGTGAGCAGCACTGCAGTGATGTCATTTTGAGCGCAACACAATAATCTGTGTTTTTTTTTCAGAAACCCAGTAAAAAAGGAACCAGAGCGGAGTAGGGACTAAAACTAGCTTGTTTAAGGAGGCACCAGGCTAGTGTAAACTAGCTGCATATCGAGTAGGGCTGAATAGAGTTGGGCCAAGGCGTGCTAGTGGAAAAGGGCCATTAGTTAGTTTTTTTTTTCTTATGGAGAAGTTGGTTTATGATGTTCCATGTAGCTTTGATGCTATTTGCAGACTTTTTAAACTGCCCACTCCAAAATAAAAAGTTTTTAAACTATTGCCCTCATGAGATGACTATATTTGTTCTTAAACATCTTATGTTTTGCAGACTTAAGTGGTGAAAGGCATGAAATGTATCTTGTGAAGAGTTTGTTTGTTATTTGAGAAGATTTTTTCAAACCAGCAGTGAACCAGGCATTACTGTTCTTTCTTTATCAGATTTTCTTTCTGTTGCTGACTTGCTGACCAGCACTTCTTAAAATCAAAGTTGCCTGCAAATTTGTGAAAGAGTATGTGTGAAATGGTTTGCCCAGCAGATCCTGGGTCAGTCGAGAGTTGTCTGAAGTTGTGATTTCAATCTGGAAATGATAAACCTTCAGCCCGAGTGTGACACAGATCAGTTCTTCACTAAGACTTTACCTGGGTCATTTCCTCTTCCAAGTGTTTGATCTGCCTAAAGTCCAAGTGAGCTCAAGAGCGGGCGCAGCAGCAAATAGTTTGGTCTGGTGTCTTGATTTTCTCTAACAGCTTCCATTTCTCCCTCTGTTTCAGGTGGGTCTATGCACTGCATAATGCCAGTGCTTCAGCTGATTCCATTGCCGGTGTTTCCTCCAGTACAGATCGCTTCTGTTAAGTTTTTCGTCCATGCAGCTTGAGCAAACCAAATCAGTGTGACACAGTAAAGGAGGGCTCAAGGATGCAACGGTTTGAAAATGTTGTCATAGTTATTGTGACCAAAACTATCACAGTAATCATTATTGTCAAGATGTTGTTGCAGTGTGCTCAAAATGTTCAAAAAGTACTTTTACACACACTTGAAATCATTTAACCCTTATAATATAATTCTAACAGGTCTTTTTGTCAATAAATGAGTCAGGAAATGTCCTTGTAGTATATTTTTTCACCCTTTTTTTCTAAGAAAAAAAAGAGCAATTCTGGAAAGTATTTGCCATTATTATGTGCTAAATACATAAACAGTGTGTAACTACAAGAAAAGAAAAACCTTATTAGAACTTTAAACAGGATTATCTGCATAAACAATCGTAAATGAACATGTTCAATATTTTGAGATGACCACAAATATTGTAAACCGATTTTACAAACACTAAAACATTTTAGTTTGCCGACAGCATTAGTGTCCATCTTTCAGCTTGTTATATTTTACCATGTCCAGGATTTTTTTTTTTTCTTTTTAACTGCATAGTCTCTGATGCAGTTCCTTTCAGTCCCCTCCCATGACTCTCCTCTGGTCTCCCCTCTCCCTGGCAGACCTCCTCGATTCTTCTTTTCTTTTCTCCTTTAATATTTTATTTCCAAATTACCACTAATTAAGTCTATAACACACAAAACTATGATGGAAAAAGTCGATCAATTACAAAACACAGTGAATTCAAAGCAAGAGAATGGCATGAACACTGTCCAGAATGATACTAATGCTATTATTTACAAGATTTACAGTGTGGTGATCAAACATGTTTTACCGTTAATTTAAGAAGGGGACTATAATACTAACCGTAGATTTTACTGTAGTTTACCATTTTTACCAGTAACCATTACATCCCTAGTCGGGCTGTGATGATTTAAGAGGCTAATACAGCCGGAATAAACAACAATGATTTCTCCTGTTGCTTTTGGAACAACAGGAAGTCAGGATGCAGCTCCATGCAGTCAGCCATGTTTTCCAGATGGCGAAACACTTAAACATCTTCAGTTTGATTCTGTGAAGTGTTAAGTTCCACTCATGTTTATGTAATTCAATCTTTTCCTGCAGACGCCCAGCAGCAGTCAGTGATGATTGAAGAGCAGCCTGCCCATGTGAAGAGTGAGGATGAAGATGAAGAGATCACTGAGTCCTCACAGCTTCATCAGATGGAGATCAGAGCTGATGGAGAGGAGTGTGGAGGACATGATGAGGAGAGGAACCCTGCTCCAGAGAGACAGTTTAAGTCAGAGACTGACGACAATGATGTTAGCAAGAAGGACAGAGTATATCGACCATATGCAAAACGTGTGAAAGGAAATCAGTTAAAGAGAGGAAAGCGGAAGCTCAGCTGTGATGAGTGTGGTAAAACATTTAGATACATATGTTGGCTAAACAGTCACAAAATGAGTCACACTGGAGAGAAACCCTTCAGCTGTGATGAGTGTGATAAAACTTTTAGAACCAAAAGTGCGGTAAAAAGTCACAAAATGATTCACAGTGATAAGAAACCATTCAGCTGTCATTTGTGTGGCAGTAAATTTAAGTGGACAGCCACTCTGAATTCTCATGTTTTGACTCATTCTAAAAAGAAACCCTTCAGATGTGATGAGTGTGGTAAAACCTTTAAAACCAAAGAAGCACTAAAACATCATAACCTTGTTCACACTGAAGAGAAACCCTTCAGCTGTGATGAGTGTGATAAAACCCTTAAAGCCAAAGGTGCAGTTAAAAATCACAAAGTGGTTCACACTACAGAGCGAACGTTCAGCTGTGATGATTGTGGTAAATCGTTCAGCGAGAAAAGTTACATGATCAAACACAAAATGGTCCACACTAAAAAGAAGTCTTGTAGCTGAAATGGATGTGAGGACACAGATAGAGACAAAAGTTATTTAAACAATCTCAAAATGGTTCACAAAAAGAAGTTCTTGAGCTGCGGGCAGTGGGTTAAAACATTTAAAAACAGAACTTTTCTAAGAAAACACCAAATAAATCACAGTGGGAAGAAGCCTGTAAGCAGTGACAAGTGAGAAAGAAAATTTAGAGACAGAAGATTTCTAAATAAAGCAACACAAAATGGTTCACATGAGTATGAAGTCTGTGGAGAGGGTAACAGCTGCGGCCTGCGGGAAGGCGGGGCTGGACGTCCAGCCCCGTCCACAAAGGTCCAGCCCCGCCCAACAATTCCAAATACAGAGAATTGTTGGGCGGGGCAACCCTAACCCTAACCCTAACCATTTTGTATGTGGGCGGGGCTGGACTTGTGACGCAGGTGACATAGTTGGGGCTGGATGTCTAGCCCTGCCTTCCCACAGGTCGCAGCCGTTTGTACTTGAGTCTGTGCAGCGTGTAAGCTGTGATGAGTATGGTTGAAAATTAGAGATAAAAGTTATCTAAAACAGCACATAATAGTTCATAGTCCGTTACCAGGGAAGGGGACAGGAAAAAATTAAGAAACTGTGGGTTGTGACCGAAAAACAGGATCGTTCTGAAATGAGTTTTATTGCTTCTACTGTTTTTTTTTTCATGTTTTTATTTATTTTTGTTTACTATCTATTGTAAAGCACTTTGGTTCACCGAAATAGTTGTTTTAAAGAGCAAAACAATAAATCAATTTTTGTTTTTTTTGTTTTAAAAACAAATAATCACAATAACAACAAATTTCAAAACAAAGATCGTAATGACACATCACTGGATACACATACCCCTGATGTTACAGATTTTCTCTTTGTGTTTCCATCTGTATCTGTTTAATATTTCAGTTTTAAAGATGATTTTATTGTTTTACATGATTCCAGTTCATCAGTGCAGCTGCTCCATAAAAAAACTCCTTTAACTGAGACACAGTCAAGTTTCATTTTTGTCTCACTGGTTGTTTTTTGAACATAAAATTCCTCAAAGATGATGTTTGTCTTCTGTCAGTTAAAATAACCTTTGGATTCTGTTTGGTAGCTTGTGTTTTTTTCACTTAATACATAATTTGGATAGTTATAATAAACCAGATCCTTAAATTTTAATGTATTAAATTCAATGAAGAGTTGGTTTGTTGGTTCTCTGTTTGTGGTTTTGTTTATGATTCTTTTTGCTCTTTTCTGTAGGATGAAGATCGGCTCTGTGTTTGTTTTGTATGTTCACACCTCAACACAGTAATTCATGTATGAAGGAGCAGGACAAAATGTGTAATGAAGATTCATTTAGGACATATTGGCCTTAACTCTTTCATGCACAATGTCGCCTACAGTGAACAGATATTACTTTATATTTTGAACCATTTAGGCCAACCACGTCCCAACTATTCTCAAGTTTCATAAAAATATGATCTTTGTGTCTTTTACTTCATTTTGAGATATTACATCATAAATCCAAAATGTCCTACAATGACAGATATGTGCCACACCCTCCAGGATTAAGTGTACAATCCTTTCTCAAAGAATTAGCCAGGAAAAAAATGCACTCTAATTCAATGAGATGTAAGGAACAGTTTCATGCAGATTGTAAAAAATATTTTCCTTGTTTATTTTCATCTGTGACCAAAAATTAATCTGTCCACTCCAGAGGACATTATGCAGTATAAAGTATATTCTATGTATTATGCCTGTATTCAGATTTCACCTAATTTCATATTTTTTATTATTGAAAGTCACACGTTAATAGTTTAATTAAGCTGCAATATTAAATATTTTGCATTTGATTTTGTATGCTTTTAGTAAATGTAACAAATATGTGTTTGCGGATCTGTATTAAAGCAGCACTTTGGAAGATCCTCGCTTGACCGGATCGAGAACACAACTACCCATGAGCTCTAGCGCATGCATACTGCCGTAAAGGTACAGATCTGCCGGTCGCGTGCATTTGTTTTGTAGGCGAATCACTGAAGCCAGGACTTTGCTCAAAAGTATTCTTCTGTCTTCAGCGGCTGTTTGCAGGATGGATAGCGACGAGGTAATTTATTTATTTTTGACTAAATGGCTATGTTAAAAATCGCTAAGTTCAACTTGGTTTTATTTACCGTGAAGTCACCCCCGCCCTGTTGAAGCGATAAAATGAATAAAAGTAAAGACAACGACGAGCTGGCGATATCACACACTTGAAATAGGTCTAAACAAAACTACATACTGGTACGTTCTCAAGAATACTGTAAACGGATGGTAAACCATCAACAAGTACTTACAAGTCCAGCAATAACAGGGCCAAGTCGGCATCGGTCGGACATCCCTCCTCGTCTTTTATTTCACGCCAGCGAGTGTGAAATAAACCGAACCGATGTTTATTCTGGTCCGAGCATTCAGCTTGTTTTTCTCTCGCTTTCTTTGTTTTGTATCCTCAAAATAAGCTTTTCTTTTTCTTGCGTTCTTTGCTGCCTCCGCCATGACTACAGCTCCGCGTTTGGCTTTCGCAGATACTTCCGTGCTTTAAACAAATCGGGAATCGGGGGAAGTGACGTAGCCTATGCCGTAAAACTTGTAGTTTTTAGTGTGGCAGGGTTCCCACCATCCACCTCGAAGTTACATAGCGCTAGTGAAAGCAATACAGACCACTTCAGAACATGACAGAGGTGTCATTCAACACATTGTAAAGTGGTGGACCATGGCGATGAATATCTAAGGACTATATTATGTTTGAAAAACTACATAGTGTTGGTTTAAGTTCCACTGAATTATTATTTATGTATTAACTCACTCAAAATATAACATATTAAAAACTGTGCGGTATTTTAAGCTTGTTTAAAAGCAAAAATAAATAAATAAAAAATGATTCCCATGTGATTTCATAAATTCATGCATGAAAGGATAAATGTAAAATTGCAACTGACTTGGATATTTTTCCTTTGGTGTAGTTAATGTGTGATTTCCAGCCCAGTTTCTCATCCATCATCACACCAAGAAATTTAATTTAAGATACTCTTTCGATTACTAGATAGATAGATAGATAGATAGATAGATAGATAGATAGATAGATAGATAGATAGATAGATAGATAGATGTTGTCCCTTGCAGGAAATTTGTCTTAGACAGCAGTTCTACTGGTCAAGGACGCGATATTATCAATCACAAAAACACTAGACAACATACAACAGTGGCATAAGCAAGAGGTCTGCGGCAGGCATGGTCAGAAGTTATTGCACGAGGATGCTTATAGCGATTCGTTCTGTCCCAGAAGTCAGAAGTTCATATTCCCAAAAAAGAATATGGTAAGGATCATTCAGAATTTTCTGTGCCTGGTTAAAGACGACACTATTGAAGGCAGACAGCAGAGAAGGGTGGTCTTTCTGACCTATTTATTTTATTTATTTTTTTTCATGCGTAGTCCTAAAGCAGGTGATCAAACAGAAAAAAACAAATCAAAATAAGAACACTTCCCACAAGACAAAAAAACATGCAGTTTAAACAAACAAGATCGACACAATGTGTAAACAACGGACAACTCACAATCCATCTAAAAACAGGAAACATCAAGCTCTCTGTAGCAGCATCAGCAGCAATGAAGGAGGAGATGAACATCAAGTGCGATTACATGACTGGTTTGTTTTCAACCAATTTTTAACTTTGTTTTTAAATATTAAATAGTTGTCACTGTCTCTGATCTGTGCTGGTAATCTGTTCCATGACTGTGCTCCTCTAATACTGTAGATGCCACCCTCTGGCTAAACTCTGTCCTACGCCTCGGTATGTTGCAGTCCCCTCTGGTCTGTGCTCTGGTATTCATGCTGCTGTCCTTTTTCTGAATAAAATCATTTAATGGTGGGGAGCAAGTCCATTCAATACCTTAAAAATAAGACAAACATCAGAGTATGTTTGGTAAGAGTCAAAATTTAAGATATTATACTTACTAATGATATTACAGTAATGGAAATGAAATGGTTTCCTGTCAAGGATTTTTACTGCCCTCTTAAAGGGATAGTTCAGTTTTTTTGAAGTGGGGTTGTATGAGCTCCATATGGTCACTAAGGACATTAGATACAGTAGAAAGTTCTCTCTTCTCCACCAGAAAGCCACAGTCTGATGACAGGCTTGCTTCTATCTCTAAGATGTAGAAACGGAAAGGCTTAAGAAATATTTGTTCCTGCTGCTATAAGACTGTATGACAGCTCAGTCTGAACATGCACACCTTTTTATTTATTTATTTCTATTGTTAGTAACTTTTAACCTGTTTTGGCAGATGTGTATGTGTGTGTATGTACAGCTGCTGGACAACTGTGAATTTCTCCCTCACAGAGGGGATCAATAAAAGTATCCTATCTATCTGTATCTATCTATCTATCTCTATCTATCTATCTATCTATCTATCTATCTATCTAAAAGCACATTATAAGACAAATATTTCTGAGATGGGTTTTTGTGATGCTTCCCTTGATGCAGAAACAGATGTGCATCATCTAGAACTCAGCTGCACAGAAATCGTTGCGTGTGTGTGAGAGACACACACACTCACTATTAGTCTGCACTGTTATGACAAACAAACAGCCTCCTCTACTCTGCTTATTTGTCTCTGACAGATCATTATTACTTACTTTGAGCAGAAACTGTCATTAAGTTCTTCAGGTTTGGGACGTTTTTCCAGTTTATCTTCGGGAAATTGAAATATGTCCACAAAACTCCAGGAAAGGAAAGTCCGTTTAATGAGTAATACCGCCGTACGTATCACCTATTTCCAGGTCAAACATTTGCCCCACTGTTTATTTCCGACTCTTTCTTGATGTCCAGTGTCGTGTTCTTCTCGGTTCGTCTCCATTTTTATCAGCTCGTCCTCTGTAAACTCTGGTACATACAGGTATCCTCTTGGCTCCAAACTGAATGGGACTTCATTGGTGCTGTCATAATCATCCTTTTTTTAATTTCCTGCATTGTCTCTTCCTCACACACCGCTAACAGTCAAAACAGAAGAGTAACAATACTTTATCAAAGTTACACTAGCTACAGGCAGTATCTGAAGCCGCTAGCTTGAATGTTTTGGTCAGCTGAGAGGGGAAGGGGCGGAGTGTCCCTCCGCTAAATCAGTCCGCCGCCCTTTTCCCCTCTCAGCTGATCAAAACATTCAGCCCTAATGTGCTGCTCAGCTGTTTATGTGATATTTGAATATTTATCTCCAGCTGGAGTTTGGAATTTTACCCCCACACTGAAACAGATATTCAAATATTGGTGAAAAATTTGGCACTGTCCCTTTAAGAAGAGCTCAGTTAAGACAGGCCTCACGAATTGAAAGGAGTTTGTTTTCAACTGCATTTCTTTAATAAAAGCTGATCAGAGTGGAGGTGGAGATCACAATTCTCTTGAATTATAGTTGTACTATTGCGACATTTGTCATTGTCGATCACTTTAATACATTCACCTCAGTTTTAAAAATCAAGTTGGACAAACTGGAAAGGAAGGTCAAGATGGGACACTTGTCTGTTTTTCTCCTCCATATTTTAATTTGAAATTTCAATCTACAGAAACACAAAAACACAAATCCAGACAATTTGATCATTTAAAAAACATCAATATAACAGTAAATTTATAGTCATTTCAATAAACAAAACAAATAAATGTAAACATTTATCAAGCACATTCAAGGTATCTGATGTTTTCTCTTTTTGTAAATTAATTTAAAAGGGGCTTACTTTTATATACAAATCTGCTTAAGGTATGTCCACTTATTTTATACATGATTTTTAAAATCACTCTAAAAATACGTTTGTTTTTGTCTCTGATTCAGTATCACAAAGCTGCATTTATCATCCAAGGTAGTGAGACATCTTCTAACTTGGAAATTGTCGGTCAAAACATGAAGAGTTATGAAAGAGAAAAAAGTAGAGTTTCTGCTAAATAATTTGATGTTGTTGGTAAAACGTGTCATTCACAGATGCAAATATGTGAATGCCCTGGTGAGCAACACTGGGGCACCGCAGGGGACAGTACTGTCTCCTTTTCTCTTCACACTTTACACAGCAGACCACACCTACAGCTCCACGGCATGCCACATCCAGAAATATTCTGACGATACGGCTGTAGTGGCATGTGTGAAGGGAGGGGACGAATGGGAGTACAGAGGAGTCATCTCCTCTTTCACAGAGTGGAGCAGGAGTAATGGTCTAATCCTGAACACGGCAAAGACCAAGGAGATGATTATTGACTTCAGCAGGAAGCCCTCACATCAACCAATCACCATTGATGGAGAGACAATCGAGGTGGTTAAGACATAGAAGTATCTTGGAGTTCACCTGGACAACAAGCTGGACTGGTCAGTGCAGGCATATGCCCTTTACAAGAAGGGACAGAGCAGGCTCCATTTCCTGAGGAGGCTCAGGGCCTTTGATGTGAGCAGGGACATGATGTACATCTTTTATCAGCCTGTTGTAGCCAGTGCAGTGTTTTTCGGGGTCGTCTGTTTGGGGGGTAGTATGACCTTGAGGGACAGGAACCGGCTGGATAAGCTGATCGGAAGGTGTGTTTCTGTGATGGGGAGGAGGGTGGACTCTGTGGGGGAGGTCCTAAAGAGAAGGATGCGGACTCTCATGCAGGGCATCCTGAGTAACACCAGGCACCCACTTCACCAATGTCTGTCTGCTCAGAAGAGCAACCGCAGTGACAGGCTTCTATCTCTAAGATGTAGAACGGAAAGGCTTAAGAAATATTTTGTTCCTGCTGCTATAAGACTGTATGACAGCTCAGTCTGAACATGCACACCTTTTTATTTATTTATTTCTATTGTTAGTAACTTTTAACCTGTTTTTGAATGTGTATGTGTGTGTATGTACAGCTGCTGGACAACTGAATTTCTCCTACGGGGGATCAATAAAGTATCTATCTATCTATCTATCTATCTATCTATCTATCTATCTATCTATCTATCTATCTATCTATCTATCTATCTATCTATCTATCTATCTATCTATCTATCTATCTATCTATCTATCTATGTAAAGATCAAACCTCACTGACAGATGGATAAACGGACTGAGGCAGTCAGCAGAGTCACTCCAATGCATTCAGAAGAAGAATGCTCGAAGACTGTATTCCTTAGCAGACTCATTTTTACTACTGGGTTCCAGTTTTATGCTGCTAAAATCTGGAGCAGTCTTTCTGAAGATGTGAGACAGGCCTCGACTCTGACAATATTCAATTCTAGGCTTAAAAGTTGAGAGTTGCCTTGGCGCTGTAAACAAGCAGACGCCTGTCCAGTTTGCTCTCCATATTTTTAACTGTTTTTTGTGTTTTTTTCCTTAACTTTTTCACAGTTTTTAAAAGTTTTCCTTTTTTTATCTTTTCCTGATCTTCCTGCACTTCTTATTAAGACTCTTTTTTTCTTATATATCCTATGGATATATTTTTTTTAACCATCATTGCTGCCAGGAGGCTTTTCTGAGGATACCAGCAGAGTGTGCTTTTTTGAAAGATGCCACCAACTGCCAGCTTCATTATCATCAGCTGCCAAGAGCCAGTTTAATCAGATATTCAAGAGAAAAAATATTGCATCTCAGGCCAAAAGGACAAGCTGGAATAAGACACCACAGCTGAGGAGCAGATGGGAGAGCAGACCAACAACGGCACGCACTACAAGCTGCAGCTCCTCTACAGCAACGCAGGGCTGGCTCTGTGGTTGGCATGAAGCTGGACTCTTTGGTGACGGTGGCAGAGAAGAGGACACTGGACAAACTGCTGGACATTCTGGATGATGCCAATCACCCTCTACACATGACCATCAACAACCAGATGAGCCTGTTCAGTGCAAGACTGCTCCTCCCCAAGTGCAGGACCAACAGACTGAGAAACTCCTTTGTCCCTCAGGCCATCAGACTGTATAACTCCTCAACTGGGGGGATGAGGAGTAACAGGAAGACAGAGGATGGGAAGGAGCAGCAGCAGTAGCCTACAAGTATTATCATTTATTTATCGTTTATTTATAATATGAAATCATAATTTCCCTGAAGAAGTCTTCCCTAAGGGATTAATGAAGGACAATCTAATCGATTCTAATCTAATCTATCTAAAACAGACCTATTTAACTGTGCATATGACTGAAAGGATCTTATCTGCACTCTTCTCTTTAAATTTATTTTATAATGATTAATGTTGATTTTATTTTGTATTGTGATTTTACTGCATTTTTCTTGTTCTGCAAAGCACTTTGAATTACCTTGTGTATGAATTGTGCTCTACAAATAAACTTGCCTTGTCTTACTGGAATAAACCTCTCACAATATATTCCTTTTTGTTTTTATTATTTTTATTTTAACCATGTATCAGCACCAGAATTCGACTGTGTCAAAGGATTATCGCCTTGTTTGTACTAAAAATATGTCAAAAAAAGTTTCTAATATTGAAATGTGCGGAAGTGACGCACGGGAGCAAAGAACATCATTACGTTGCTTCATTCTCCCCCCAAATCATGGCGGGGTTTAAGGATCTGATCGAGTTAAACAAGCTGCTTGAGAGAGACCTCTGAGTATGAGGGCGATTCCGCCACAAAAGTGAAATTTCTGTCCCCAGCATTTTGTTCTATATTAAATGTATAAAGACAAGTAGTAATATATTACAAATTATATTTTATTATTATACTAAACACCATACACATTAATATTTGTAGAAATTACAGATATATATTTTTTTAATATTTTAAAATGGCATTCAAAACACTTATACATGGCATTTCTTGCCTGTCCCCACAGTCAAACACTAGGCTACATCGTACTACACTGCATCATGAACAAAATCCTTCCAAAGCAAATTTTCTTTTGCATTTAAGTGTAAAATATTCTATCTACACTTTTAAAACAAAAGTTTTACAAAAAAAAATCATTATATTTTGGTTAAAATTCACATTTTAGTGCTGTCCCCAGGTTTTCACTCATTGCTGTTACCCAAACACATTCCCCCCTTTAAAATTCTGGAACATTCCACCAGTGACATGTTCTGCAGGAGGTGACATCATTTAGATCTTCTGCAAGTCATGGGAAGACCAAAAGTAATTTTTTTCCCCTTAAATTTAATGATATATTAGCTGTTTCAGAGATGGTCAATCTAAAAACTCAGCCCTGTTACCTAAGTTATCTCTAAGACAACATTTGTTGATATCAAAAATAAAATATTCAGTTAAATCTTAAGAATGTGCTCCACGTGCTCAAGCTACTAGCATAGATGCTAAGTGGCTAGATTTCACACAATTGTTAATTTTATGCAAAAAACTCATTGCTGTTACCCTCATTGCTGTTACTCAAAAAAAGAGTAACAGCAACAAAAAAAGTCATTTTTTTGTCATAAATATTAGTATTTTCATCATGTAACCAACCATTTCTTCTAAATTAACTCTTTTTCTAAGGGAAAACATTGTATGTGGTTGATATTCTTATTATTATTATACGTATTCATGGTTTTAAAACGGCATTTGAGATTTGGCAAGAGCAGAGAAAAAATTGCAATGGCTACGGAAGTACGGAAGTACGGAAGAGTATTAGGGCCATCCGTGAGGAAAATAAAATGAGAGGGGGCAGAATTTTTTTTTTTCATCATGTACTTCGAGGAAAAAAGTCGACATGTCGAGAGTAAAGTCGGAATATAATGGCGAGAATAAAGTCGAAATGTCTAGAATAAAGTCAAAATGTCGAGAATAAAGTCGATCTTTTGAGACTAACAACCAGCGCACTGCTTCTACAAAATGCCTTCCAGTTAGTTAGATGAATTAGTGAAATTATACTTCAGAGCCCCGGAGGTGTCAGGGTGCAGAATATTTTATTAAGGGGAGGGGACGCCTTCTTTAGTGTCGACAAGCGTTATTAAAGCGTTATCTCACTATAATAAAGTGAGGGAATGGGATACATAAAGTGAGTCCCTGCAATGTATTTTATTTTGAAACTTCCGGATGCTCCACACTTTGACTCCCGGTTTGGTGCTTTCTTAACGACAGTGAGTTTACATGGCTTGGAAGGGTGCACCCTGACACCAACGGGGCTCCGTAGAGAAAGTATTTCTTTGTTATTAAAGCCGAGTCCCAAGTATAATTTCACTAATTCATCTAACTGACTGGACGGCATTTTGTAGAAGCAGTGCGCTGGTTGTTAGTCTCAAAAGGTCGACTTTATACTCGACATTTCAACTTTATTCTCGCCATTATATTCCGACTTTATTCGTGACATTTCGACTTTTTTCTCGAAGTGCATGATGAAAAGAAAAATTCTACCCCCTCTCATTTATTTTTTCTCACGGGTGGCCCTAATACTCTTCCGAATTTGGCGGAATGGCCCATGAAGAGGAGCTGCAGAGAGAGACAGAGGAGGCTGCTGGCTGTGATCCTCACACCTGAGATGTGTTCTTTGGTTCCTACCCGGACAGATTTGAGTGACGCACGTACTGTGTTGTGAGAAGGCGGTGATGCCAAGGCAGAATGTTTAACAAACGTTCCCTGTGAGCAGGGGTAATGCTCAACCGTCCAGTTTGTATCGTCATTTGGAGACAGAACAAGCTGAAACGTGGTGTTTGAGCGGTGTGGACAGCGGAAGTACCGCTAAACGGCGACGTTAATGTAGCTGAATGAAGCTAACGACGCTAGCATAGCAGCACGTGACCGGCATGAGCTCTGAACAGGCAGACAGCACGCGCACTGGAAGTAGAAGAATGGATGGATTAAAACCGCCTCAGCAGTGGTGCATGGACTCTCCAAATCTGGCCAAGTCCTGGAAGAGTTGGAAGGAGGAGTTTACGCTGTATGTCGAGTTGGCGATGCCGGACACCGAGGAAAAGGCGCGGGTAAAACTTTTCTACTATCTCATCGGGGAACGTGGCAGAGAGCTCTGTGGGACGTTACCAGGCTCAGAGGCAAGAGTGACGGTGAACAGTTTGATGGAGAAGCTGGACGACCATTGTAACCCCAAAATGAATGAAATAGTGGAAAGATACAGATTCTTCGTAAGGAATCAAGATCCTGGGGAACCCATCGACAAATACGTGACAGACTTGGAAACTCTGGCAAGTACCTGCAACTTTGGACAATTAACAGATTCCCTAATACGGGACAGGATCGTGTGTGGCACGTACAGCTCAAGTTGGAGGGAAAGGCTGCTCAGAGAAGATTATCTGGATCTGGACAAGTGTGTAAAGATTTGCAGGTCAATGGAGATTTCAGGTGAGTGCAGTAAAACAAAAGGACAGGGAGCAGAGGAGGTGCAAAAAAAAAAAGAAGGGCGATTCCGCCAAAAGAGTGACATTTCTGTCCCCAGCATGTGTAAACACAAGTAGTAATGTATAACAAATTATATTGTATTATTAAACTAAACACTATGCACATTAATATTTGTAGAAATTATAGATATATATTTTTAATATTTTAAAATGGCATCCAAAACACTTATACATTTCTTGTCTGTCCCCACAGCCAAACGCTACACTTTACCACAATGCATCATGAACAAAATCCTTCCAAAGTGTGACTCCATATTCTATCTACACTTTTAAAACAAAAGTTTTACAAAAAAAATCATTACGTTGTGGTTAAAATTCACATTTTAATGCTGTCCCCTGTTTTTCACTCATTGCTGTTACCCCAAAACATTCCCCCCTTTAAAATTCTGGAACATTCCACCAGTGACATGCTCTGCAGGAATTGAAATCATTTAGGTCTTCTGCAAGTCATGGGAAGACCGAAAGTAAGTTATCTCTTTTATTTTTCCTTAAATTAAATTATATATTAGCTGTTTTAGAGATGGTCAATCGAAAATCTCAGTCCTGTCACCTAAGTTATCTCTATGACAACATTTGTTGATATCAAAAGTACAATATTCAGTTTAATCTTAAAGGAATGCTTCACCCAAAGAAAGATATGCCTTCATTTTCTACTCTCCCTCATGCTGAGCAACACTCTGGAGCACTTTTTTGATGTCTCAATCCGGGGGGATTTTCGCTGTCAACAAACTTCCATCTAACAGGGGACAATGGAGCCAGAAAGAAAAAGGTCCATAAAAGTCCACAAAAACGTGCCTATTTTCCTTCATACTGCTCGTCTGCTGTAATCCAAGTGTCCTGAGCGGGTAACGTCCATAATTAATTCGAAACGAGGTCATTTAGTACATTTTTCGAGCCTAAACAGTGCTATATCGTACTTCCTCAGTGCACGTCTATGCGCGCTCCCTGAACTATGGAAGCCGCGGCAGACCAAGCCAGACGCTTGTGCGCTTTCAGGGACTACTGTGCTAAATTGCAAGCATAGAAGAAGAAGCTTGCACGCTTGTGATTGTCCACAGCTCAGTCACTCAAAGCAGAGTGTAAACAGCAGATCTTTGAGCAGAAGGATCGTCTCAGCCAATCCAAGGCTTCCAAGGAGCTGGTGGACAAGCGCAGGGCCATGATGGAGGAGTACCGTCGCTACAGGGAAGCAGCGCTGCAGTCTTACCAAGAACAGATGAGCACCCGCCTGGAGCTCAGAGGAGGAGTGGACACTGATGAGCTGGACAGCAACGTGGACGACTGGGAGGAAGAGACCATTGAGTTTTTTATCAACGAAGAAATCATTCCCCTTGGAGATCTTCAATCTTCAATCATTTTGCTGTAACATGTAGGAGCAAGACAGGATTTAAAGAGCACAAGAAATCAGTTCACACAGTAGCAGAGACTGATTCAAGTTCATGTGAGGACATAATGGCAGTCACAGCAGAAGTGAACCATATCGGAGACAAACAAAACAGTAAAACTGAGCAGCTGTTTGCTGGAATGGTGCTCAATAAAAATATTGTAAACTTCCAGATTGGCTGTGATGCAACCTGCAACGTCATTCCCATCAATCTGCTGAATCCAGATGTTAAACTGGAGCATTCAGACAAGGTATTAGTGATGTACAATATGTCAAAACTGTGTCCAATAGGCAGGTGCAAAGTTAAGATGACTAATCCAAGGAATCAGAAAAAGTACAGAGTTGAATTCTTTTACTGTAATAAGGGCTCGCCTTCAGGTTCACTAAAAATAAAATATACCATAATTACTGTAATAAGGGTTCAACTTAAGGTTCATAGGAAATAACATATACCGCAACTACTGTAATAATGGTTAACCGTTAGGATCACTAGGAATAAAATATACCATAATTACTTTAATAAGGGCTCACCTTTAGGTTCATAAGAAAAAAACATGAATACTGTAAAAAAGATTCACCTTTAGGAAGAAATAAAATATGATATAATTACTGTTATACGGGTTCAACTTTAGGTTCATAGGAAAAAAATGTGAATACTGTAAAAATGGCTCCCATTTAGGTTCAAAAGAAATAACATAAACCATAATTACTGTAATAAGGGCTCACCTTCAGTTTCAGAAGAAATAAAGTATACCATAATTACTGTAATAAGGGCTCATTTTCAGGTTCATAAAAAAATACTGTAATTACTGTAATAAGGGCTCACCTTCAGGTTCAAAAGACATAAAAAATACCATAAGTACTGTAATATTGGCTCACAGTCAGGTTCATAAGAAATACAATATTCTGTAATAACTGTATTAAATGCTCACCTTCAGAATTATAAGAAAAAAAACATAATGACTGTAATTAGAGCAAACCCCCAGGTTCATTAGAAATAAAATATACCATAATTACTGTAATAAAGGCTTACTCAGGTGGATCTGCTGTCACGTCATGATCTGTTTTATGGGAACAAACTTAACCCATGCTGAGAAGCTATAAATGCATGAATGACAGTGCTTAGATAATATGACAGTAGGTAGATAACAGATTTACAGATACTTCGATAAATATAAGACTGTTGAAGGTTGACAACATCACATCAGGAAGATAGAAAAGAAGAGGGCAGATAGAGGACTGGTAAAAAGAGAAAATATCAAAAGTAATTGTTGAAGCCTTCAGAAAATCCAACACTAATAAAGATGTAAATATATCATCTTGGTTTACTCAAACACCCCTCTTTGGTATATGGTATTAAGTCCTTAACCTCTAATATGATGACTGATACAGCTGTGATATGTTGTGTAACCAAATGGGAATTTCTGAAGTTTAAATTCTGTCAATGTTCAATATGTTTTGCAAAAGAACTTGGCATAAAAAAACAAGCACCTTCTCAAAGAAGTAAACTCTTAGTCCTGATAGATATCACCCACTGATGAAGACAAACAAAAATGACAAACTTTACAAACTGAACATAAAGAAAAGAGGAATCAAAGTTCTGCGGTCCATAGTTTGGATCCTTCTGCTAACTTAAGCTTTATTTAGAAGTTCATATTTTCTGTTTTCCTCCTCAGACATCCATCAGCTGATGACCAAAGAAGAAGAGGTTCTCCCTGAGCAGCAGGAGAGGAGCTCCAGTGTGAAGCAGGAGACTCCAGCAGGAGCAGCAGACATTAAGGAGGAGAAGGAGGAGGTGTGGAGCAGTGAGGAGAAAGGGCAGCTTCAGGGCTCAGAGGAGGCTGAGAGCAGCACGTCCAGTTTCACTTCTGTCCCTGTGAAGAGTAAAGATGATGATGAAGAGGGACCTCAGGCCTCACAGCTTCATGAAAGTCAAGGTGAGCCCACCAGTTTGTCTCTGAGCTGGGGCCTGTAGCACGAAGCAGGATTAATGTCTTAGCGAGGTAACTTTAGGGTTAACCCAGGTTTATCTGCAGCAGGAAGCCAGTTCATTTCTTATCGAGGCAGATCGCCATGGTGACTTATGCTGCCTTCACACCGCAAGCGACCCAGCTCTCAAAATTGCATCGCACGCCCATAAATACCTAATTTACCTCTTTTCCACCAAGCTGGTTCCAGGGCTGGTTCGGAGCTAGAGCCAGACTTAGCACCAGTTCTTTGGTTTTCCACAGACTAAGCACCGGTTGCTGGCTCTCAAAACCGGTGCTTGGCAAGCACCAACTCTTTGCTGGGCCAGCAGAAAGAACCACGTTACGTCGGGGGCTACGGCTTATGTCAGGGGGTGGGGACGGGATTATTGACCAACCAAAGCAGAGTAAAAACACGGAAGCACTCTTACCCATCTTCTCAAGCGTGATCGCTGTTCATTGCATAATCGTTGAGCAGCATTAACTTGCTGGATCGCCAACTTTTGCTCTCCAAGGAAGGCTCGAAAAGCCAACAGCAACACTTGAATCGCAACGTAGTCCTCCATCTTTGTAGTGGCAATAAAATTTGGCGCTAGTTATGGAAAACTGGTGTGACGTATACAGACGTATACATTGACGTGATGACGTAGCTCTCTGGCCGGCACCCGTTTGTGGAAAAGCAAACGGTTCTTAACCGGTTCGCACTTGAACCAACTGTGACCCGGCTCTAGCACCAGCCCTGGAACCAGCTTGGTGGAAAAGGGGTTTGGTCACCGTTGGTGTCGACCATCGCTTGGTGACGTCACATCTGCTCAAGATTCACCGCAATCATATAATAGGATGTATAAGCGGACAGTATTCCAGCTGTATCCTTTTCATTCACTTACCAAACACACAACACTGCAGCTGATGCCCTGCAGCAGCATTATCTGTGAGTTTCCGGCGGTCTGTCTAGGCAGAACTAATGTCCTGACTAATGTTTCCCACACGGACATAAATTGTTCGTCTGTAGTCCGGATGAAAAACTGTCTGTCACGGGCACCGTCACACACGCACACACAGCTGATTGGTCATTACAGCGCTGTGAAGCTTACGGATAAGGACCGGACGGAGCAGTACCACGGGAAACCGTGGGGGCAGTGTTGCTACTGTCACTCTGATACTCATCTCTGGAGAGAAATGAAGAAGAATATGGCGGGGCTCTTTAAAGAAAAGTTGTGTGAGCTGGTGGGAAATCACAGACATATATATGATGTTACTTATACGGGACACCACGACACAATCAAACTCCAAACAGCTGGGAGGAGATCGGGAGGGAGCCAAATGTTAGCTCGTTGGATGCAAAGGAGAAGTGGAGGTCGGTTAGAGACAGATTTGTGCCCCCTGGTGGATGCAATGGTCAACATCCTTTGCCAAAGTAAAAGACTCATGGGAGTATGTGCACAGTGACGGAACCATCGTTTGAAACAGACGCATACTTTTTCATGGGTATGACGAGCATAAATGAGCCTTAATGCTATTATTTACAAGATTTCTACAGTGTGGTTATCCAACATGGTTTACCGGTAATTTAAGAAGGGGACTGTAATACTGTCGAGTCATTTTTCTAAAGAACTTAGTACAATTAAATCATTGTTTGTCTAAAATACTAAATAAGGTAGTATTTAATAAGGTAGTATTAAAATAAAGGGCTAAAAAAGTGTCTTAATTATTAGGTTTCATCCAATCTGCAACCAAATATAGATAAACGACTTGATTTGAGTTGTTTTGATTTCTTGATATCTATTTTAGTTCAGTAGTTATTCACAGAAATCACATTTTTTCGGCATGGTGGCCAGACGCTGATCTGGATCAACACCAAAATAGAATCAGTTCTTCCTTTTCCCATGCTGAACATTTCCTGAAAATTTCATCAAAATCCGTCCATTACTTTTTTAGTTATTTTGTTCACGGACGGACAGACAGACTGACAAACTCTCCCGAAAACATAACTTCCTTGGCGGAGGGAATTATAAAAGGCCTTTTTTGTCAATAAATGAGTTAGGAAATGCCCTTTGAGGAAATTTTTCACCCTTTTTTTCTAAGAAAAGAAAAAAGAGCAATCCTGGAAAGTATTTGCCATTATTATGTTATAAATACGTAAACAGTGTGAAATTAGAAGAAAAGAAAAAACCTTATGAGAACTTCAAACAGGATTCTCTGCATAAACAATTTTAAATGAACATGTTCAATATTTGGAGATGACCAAAAATAATGTTAACCGATTTTACAAACACTGAAACATTTTAGTTTGCCCACAGCATTGGTGTCCATCTTTTAGCTTGTTATATTTGACCATGTTCAGGCCTTTTTTTAGTCCCTGATGCAGTTCCTTTCAGCCCCCTCCCATGACTCTCCTCTTGTCTCCCCTCTCCCTTGCAGACCTCCTTGACTCTTCGTTTCTTTTCTCCTTTAATATTTTATTTTTGACTTACGATTGATTAAATCTATAAAACACAAAACTAGGATGGAAAATGTTGATCAATTAGAAAATACGAAGCCCTTCATCAATGAAAGGCAGAGGAAGGCCGGTTACTCTTTGCTCGAGACCACAAGGATTGGACTGTTGATGATTGGGCTAAGGTTCTCTTCAGTGATGAATCCAATTTTGAATTGATGCCCTCCAGCCAACTTACTGGTTAGGAGGAAGCCTGGAGAAGCTTACAACCCAGACTGTCTTGCCCTACAGTAAAACATGGGGGTGGATCAGTCATGATCTGGGGTTGTTTCAGTTTGAGTGGAACAGGGCAAATGCAATTGTGTGAAGGCCGAATGAACCAGGTCATGTACAGGACTACCCTTGAAAACAGTCTTCTTCCATCAGCTGGAAAACTCTTTCCTGCCTCAATGACTGGATTTTCCAACAAGACAATGCCCCTTGCCACCACGGCAAGGTCAGTTAAAGCCTGGATGGAGAACCACAACATTAAGCACCATGCCTTGGCCTGCTCAATCACCAGATCTTAATCCAATTGAAAACCTGTGGAAAATCATCAAACTCAAAATGGAGAACCACAAGCCCAAAAACAAAGAAAATTTGTTTGAATTTGTCCAACAGGAATGGGCTGCTGTGACAGCAGAACAATGTCAGAAGCTGGTGGAGAGCATGCCAAGACGCATGGCTGCAGTCATCAAAAACAATGGTTATGCAATCAAGTATTAACTCTTGTGTGTATCATGTGTTTAAAGCAAACAGAAAAGAAAACATGGAATGCTTAAAAGTAGTGTTTTTGGCGGTACAATGCCATAGCTATTGATGTAAGAATTTAAGTAATTTTGGTTATTATCAAGAAAACCATGGAAAATGAATAGTTCTTAGTTCTTAAATTAAACTCTCATGAGCTATTTTTGTTGTTATCATTATAATTGTCCAAACAAATGTACCTTTAGGTGAGCCAGGCATTAAAATTAACAAGAAATTGAAGAAAACAAGGGTGGTCTAATAATTTTTTCCATGACTGTATATCTCTCAAGCTGGAACAAACGTTAAAATCATACATAAATCATGAATCCATACAATCTTAGGTGGATAAATAAAACATTTAGGTGATAATATCACTAGGAATCGCTTAAGAGGCGTAGATTTCCTGCCGGAAGGGTTTGACCGTCTTCGTCAGACGCACCTGAAGCAGGTGAGGAGTGCGCACCGAAGGGTGCCAGACGGCGCTCCTTTAAAGTTTTACGGCTAAAAAGAGTCGCTGTGCAGAGGATAAACTGCGGAAAACCAAAGAGGCAGCCGGTAGGAAATGCTAACCTTCGGTGTATCTGTTAAAGCAGTGAATTTATCTATGCTAGTGCCGACATGGGCGTGCGCCGGGGTCTGTGATCCGCGCGAGTGCCCGTGTGTCTTTGTTCTCCGTCACAATTGTTTGTCCTCCTTATTTCAATAAATGAGATTAATACCACGGTGAAAATGATAGAATCGTTTATAGATATTTTTCAATCAATTCTAGAAGTAGTGTTTAAAATGAATTACTCTCCCAGTTCAAGGAAAATGAATAATTTAAACTCAATCAAAGAATTACCTAAAGTTGAAAAAAATTAATGAAGTCATTTGTAAACTAAGACAGATAATTGAGCTTTAATTTAATTAAATTTTTTGACTGAACTTTAGTATGAATTTGGAAAATAATGATTGTTTTCTTTCAGGTTGCACATGCTTGTGAATTTATGATTTATTGATCCATTCTATATGTTTGTTTGCTTTAAAGGTTTTTTACCTAAGAAAAACAGCACATAATGGCAAATAAAAGGTGGAACAAAGAAGAACTTGTTTGTCGTGCTTTGAGTGGAATCCAGTCGGCTTTGGGCAGATTATCCCCCCTTTCAAGTTAGGAGACTGCACAAAAAAACAAGAAACTTGACAAATACTAACTGTGGAAAATTTTACAGCAGTTTACCATTTTTACCAGTAACCATTACATCCCTAGTAGGGCTGTGGTGATTTTAGAGGCTAATACAGCAGACAAAAACAACAATGATTTCTCCTGTTGCATTTAGAACAACAGAAGGTCAGAATACAGCTCCATGCAGTCAGCCATGTTTTCCAGATGGCGAAACACTTAAACATCTTAAGTTTGATTCTGTGAAGTGTTAAGTTCCACTCATGTTTATGTAATTCAATCTTTTCCTGCAGACGCCCAGCAGCAGTCAGTGATGAAAGAAGAGCAGCCTGTCCATGTGAAGAGTGAGGATGAAGATGAAGAGATCACTGGAGAGGAGTGTGGAGGAAATGATGAGGAGAGGAACACAGCTCAAGAGAGACAGTTTAAGTCAGAGACTGATGACAGTGATGTTGGCGGGAAGGATCCAGAATATCGACCACATATAAAACGTGTAAAAGGAAATCAATTTAAGAGAAAAAAGCCGAAACTCAGCTGTGATGAGTGTGGTAAAACATTTAGCTTCATATGTTTGCTAAACAATCACAAAATGAGTCACACTGGAGTGAAACCCTTCAGCTGTGATGAGTGTGATAAAACCTTTAGAAGAGAAACTGACCTAAAAAGTCACAAAATGATTCACAGTGATGAGAAACCATTCAGCTGTCATTTGTGTAGCAGTAAGTTTAAACGGAAAGCCACTCTGACTTCTCATGTTTGGACTCATTCTGAAGAGAAACCCTTCCGCTGTGATGAGTGTGGTAAAACGTACAAAACAAAAGATGTACTAAAACATCATAAACTTGTTCACACCAAAGAGAAACCCTTCAGCTGTGATGAGTGTGGTAAAACCTTTAAAGCCAAAGGTGCACTAAGACATCATAAAGTTGTTCACAGTGAAGAGAAACCCTTCAGCTGTGATGAGTGTGATAAAAGCTTTAAAACCAAAGGTGCAGTTAAAATTCACAAAATGATTCACACTATGGAGCGACCCTTCATGTGTGATGAATGTGGTAAATTGTTCAGCAAGAAATGTAACATGATTCAACACAAAATGGTTCATCGTACAAACAAGTCCTGCAGCTGACATGGGTGCAGGGACACAGATAGAGACATCAGTATCTAAACAATCTCAAAATAGTCCACAATAAAAAGAAGTCATTAAAGGATAAGTTTGGTTTCTACAGCTTTCACATTGTTTATAGAATGAAGTAGAACAATATACTCACCCAGAAGGCTTTCCTGATCCAAACAGTGCTTCTGGAGATATTTAGGTCCAAATTGGAGCGGCGGACATCCGTGTAATGACGGCACATGGGGCATGTATATCGCTCCTCCAAAACTGCATTATTCGTCCAAAAACTCATTAGTTTCACCAATATTTCATTATGGTCCGCTCGGGCTACTCCTCCATTACAGTCGGTGTCGCTCCAGACATGTTTTGTGGCTGTGCTGACCTCTGAACTTAAGAAGAATGTTTCCTCGTGCATGCGCAGTACTCTCTGGCCAGCTGTTCTTCTCTTTGCCCCCGCGTCCTCCTTTCGATGAGCTCCTCATCTGTAAACTTTGGCTCAAAACTGTAAGGACACCCATCATATTCCTCTACAACATCTTCATCCGATAGATATTCGTCCATTTTGCACAAAACTGGAAGAAGAAAGTCTTCCAGTGAGGAAGAAAATTTAGAGACAGAAGATTTCTAAATAAAACGACTAGGGCTGACACTTTAGTTCATTAATTAGATGAATTAATTACACTGCAAATTAATGTGTTAAAGAAATTAATGTCAAGATTAATCCTAGCACACAAACGTTTTGATATTGTCCAGCTGGAGGACCCGTGCATGGCAGTTGCACGCCACTTCACACATGCGTCTCTAGTCAAACCAAACAAAGCCGAGGTGATAAACAGGAATGGCATTTTTAAGACTTAGTCTTATTTTAGTTTTGAATGTATTTATCTATATTTGTACTACATTCTTTAATAATGCATCAGGCCTAATTGGTTTGCTGGATGTCCTCGACCTTTTTCTTATTTTGAATTTGATTTATGAAACACACTTAAAGCTGTGGTCTACGATTTGAAACCGCAGCCTGCCCCCCCTTCCCTCACCTCTCCCCTCCGTGTTCCAAGATCCCGCCCCCAGCTCGTGTCGCCTCGCCTCTTAACAACAAGCACCTCGGACAGAGCTACGAGCGACTAGCATAATATATCAGCAGCAAACTCAATCAAAAACAGCTCAGCTCAACTGAAAGTATCAAACACGACAGACATCCCCCTTGGAACACACAGCAGTAGCCATTTCAATTGGACCGGCGGGTCTGGCGCCGCCAGAGCGGAGCCGATTGTGGGTGAGGATTTATCTTTCTCGGCCTGTCCTCCCCAGCTCAGCTTACAATGCTAACGATTAGCGGCTAACAGGCTAACCCGCTCCGCTACAAGTCATTAGCCAGGACAGGCACAGACTAACCAGAGTTATTCAGCAGACATCTCCCACTGTAGTAAACAAAGCCATTACCTGATCAACCAGGGGCGAAACGGCCGATGCTGAAGGTCTGATGGTCGACTGAGGCCATTCGTTAGCTGTTAGCCCGCTAACAGGCCTCAACCCGCGGGCAGAGCTCCGTTGGGCCCCACGAGAGAGGGGAGTGGCTTCCCGGTTTCGGCGCTAGGCTTTTCCGGCTAGTTCAGTAGCTAATGCTGCTAGCTGCTCACCGGAGGTAGAGGGGAGGAGGCGGGACCATGGGCATGACGCTGCGTAGTGAGGGAGACAGGGGATTGGATGGACTCATGGACCAACTCACGGACCAATTGAACCTTAACAGGCTTCAAGGCTTGATTGGTCAGCTAGTATGCAGCTTTGCAGCGGATATACTGAATAGATTTTTTTCATTCTTTTTGGTCTTTATACTGTGTAGATAGGACCATAGGACCATAACAGCCTTATAAACGGTGTTATTAAAATGTACAAAGCTTCCAAATTGTAGACCATAGCTTCAAAGTGTAATTTGAGTTGCCTGATTGAGCTGAGAATTTTCTGGACAAGTTGCCCTGACTTTGGTTTCATTTAGTCACCAATAGAAATGTGGATTTACAGATCTTCACTTCTTAGCGTATTCGTTTGATTAGTCATGCACTACAATTTTTAAAATCCTAGAATACAAATTATTTACTTGGGTACTGTAAGCAGATATGAGATTAAAATGCGATTAATTAGATTAATTATAAATCCAGTAATTAGATTTTTTTTTAATCGTCTGACAGCGCTAAAAACACAACATGGTTCACATGAGCATGAATCTGTGCCGCGTGTAAGCTGTAATGAGTATGGTCGAAAATGTAGAGATAAAAGTTATCTAAAACGGCACATAATAGTTCACAGTAGAAAGAAGTCCATTACCAGGGAAGGGGACAGGAAAAAAATTAAGAAACTGTGGGTTGTGACCAAAAAAACAAGATTATGCTGAAATGAGTTTTATTGCTTCAACTGTTTTTTCATGTTTTGATTTATATTTACTATCTGTAGTGAAGCATTTTGGTTCACCGAAGTAGTTGTATTAAAGAACATATCAATAAATAACATAATTTTATTTATTTATTTTTTTTGTCCAGTCATGCAGTCCTTGCATTTATGGGTAAGAAAATGAAATATAAGCCCTCAGTTTATGGGGCTGAACAATTAATTGCAAATTTAGAAGGTTCAATATCTTTAGCCCAAAATGTGTTGGACATTTTGGCATTGTGATGTATTTTTTTTTGCAATTTTTACCCTTATTCATCCACTTTTTACCACTTTTGTACAATTTTTATCATTTTTTTTAACCCCTTTTTACAACTGTATGCCTATTTTGCCTCCATTCATCTTTTTTCGCCACTGTCAGAACCATTTTTGGAATTTTTACATGTTTTTTGAAATTTAATTTTAAATTTAATTCCCAATGTTGATGCCAGTGTATGTAGTCATTTTTCCTACCTATTTATTTACCCTTTTCTGCTATCATACCATTTTTACCCAGTTTTAACAATTTCATACCTATTTTGCTTCTGTTCTTCACTTCTTCACTTTTCTCAAATCTTCTATCCTTAGATTAATATAATGTCATATTGGTTTAACTATAAAAAGATCTACTGCTTATTCTTGTTTAAGAATACATAAGATAAGGAACATTAAAACAATTGCAGAATAAGTCACAATATTGGGGGAGAAATTTCAATTAGATTATTTTCTCAAATCGTTAAGCCCTGTTTATTTAATATTATTTTATTGTCCAGACATCTAGTCCTTACATTTACAGGTAAGAAAATGAAATGGTAAATTATCACATTATGTAAAATCAAGCATTCCAACATTTCTTCAATAATCTTTACACAAGTTCTAGGTCTTTGCTGAGATGCATTCTTTTCTGCTCAAAAGAGTCAGGAAAAGGAGAATATGTACATCCAGAGTGATAAAGAAAATAAGAAAAAGGAAAGTAAAGATAACAGTGAAAAAAGGAATAAATAAGAGTCTTAACACATTCCACTTTGCCCAGTGTCCATCACATCTGTCCAGGTATTAACTGAAGATTCAGCAGGTGTCATCCATCTTTTAGTAAGAGCCTTTTTACCCGCTGTAAACAAAACATTTACATTTTAATCTAGAGTTGTATACAGGTGAGGTGTCCCGCTGCAGGGGGAGTCATATGCTCCATCTCACATACAAGGGCCACTTTATTAGGGACAGATCCAGCCTGAGAGGCTTCTTGTAATTTTTAAGAATGTTTCACATCACCTTGAAATTGAGGAGTTTTTTTTTTAAATTTGAATGAATGAATGTTTATTTTGAACTTATATAGAAAACCTACATATGTATACTTCTATACAAATCCAACAAAATTAAAATATAAAGGTAAGCAAAGGCAAAGAGCAATTACAGCATTTTTTCTCCTATTATTAATCTTTGCAAGAAAATATAACATTCAGTTTGTCAAGGGTGTAGGAAGGAGTAACTAACTTATCTAGTCCCACCCCTTCTTCATTTTTTAATGTGTTTTACTTAAATTCACCCTGAAGCCTCTTCAGGTCATAACCAACAATATATTTAACAAGGGCAACAGCAAGCTCAGATAATAAATCACAATAACAACAAATTTCAAAACAAAGATCATCACTGGATACACATACCCCTGATGTTACAGATTTTCTCTTTGTGTTTCCATCTATATCTGTTTAATATTTCAGTTTTAAAGATGATTTTATTGTTTTACATGATTCCAGTTCATCAGTGCAGCTGCTCCATAATAAAACTCCTTTAACTGAGACACAGTCAAGTTTCATTTTTGTTCTCACTGGGTTTTTTTGTGAACATAAAATTCCTCAAAGATGATGTTTGTCTTCTCTCAAAAATAACCTTCTGTTTGGTAGCTTATGGTTTTTAACTTTATATATAATTTGGATAGTGTTATAATAAACCAGATCCTTAAATTTTAATGTATTAAATTCAATGAAGAGTTTGTTTGTTGGTTTCCTTTTTGCTCTTTTCTGTAGGATGATGATCGGCTCTGTGTGTGTTTTGTATGTTCATGCCTCAACACAGTAGTTCATGTATGAAGGAGCAGGACAAAATGTATTATGAAGATTTATTTAGGACATGTTGGACTTTATATAAAATTGCAACTGACTGATATTTTCCTTTGATGTAGTTAATGTCAATCAATCAATCAATCTTTATTTGTATAGCACCAATTCATAACAAGTGTTATCTCAAGACACTTTACAATAGAGCATAAAGCTCTTCATTTTATGGATACACATACATGCATAGATACATATATACAATTAAAGATACACATATACATATATATACAAATATATACATCCAACACCAACATGAATCCATATATCCAATCATGAATCCCTCCATCATGGCTCAAGAAAAAAACTTCTGTTAAGCGGCAGGAAATCTTGAATGTGGATCCCAGTCTCATGATGAACAGCAAATCCACACCATGCTGTGTTGGTGTGAGGGTGAAGGAAGGGAGGTAAGAGGAGACAAGTGGACTAAAGTAAGAACTAAAGTTAGGGACAGATCCATGGACCATCGACCTGTTGTCTGATTTATTAGAGGGTAGCCTCTTGAGATGCTACATCTGGTTTTCAGGAGGGTCCTCATGTCTGAATGGTTGCGGTGATCATTTTATAGAAGTATAATCTTAGATATTCTTACTGAAAATAAGAATTTATGGTCGTGACGAACTCATGGATGCCCAGACTACAAGTGCATCCCAACCGTATTTGTCTCCATTAAGTATAAATGTGTTAAAGGCCTCTTGAGATGTGACATCCCATTTTCAGAGGGACCTCATGTCTATGTGGTAATAAAAAAAATAGATACTGTAGATGTATCGATCGTGGATATGGAAATCATGCTAATATCTACATGAACAGCTATAATGATAATGGGAATGGAATGTTCCTAATGAAATGGCCAACTATGTGTCATGTCTAATTTTAGTTTTGAGGCTTCGTGACTCCACAGCAGCAGGCAGTCTCCACCAAGGATCCCAGACCACCTACAAGACAAGAGCCAGAGACGAGTACAGGAGCAAACAAAAGGGGCAAAAGCAGATGCAGAGAGAGAGAGAGAGAGTGTGATTTCCAGCCCAGTTTCTCATCTATCATCACACCAAGAAATTTAATTTCAGATACTCTTTCAATTACTATATAGACAGATAGATATACTGTATCAACTTTATGTCCCTTGCAGAAAATTTGTCTTAGACAGCAGTACTACTGTTCAAGGACACGATATTATAAATAAAAAACACTAGACAACATACAACAGCAACATAAGCAAGAGGTCAGTGGCAAGCATGGTCAGAAGTTATTGCACGAGGATGCTTATAGCGATTCGTTTTGTGTTTGCTTGCTCTGTATCGTCTCCCAAAAGGCAGAAGTTCATATTCCCAAAAAACTATGGGAACGATCATTCAGAATTTTCAGTGCCTGGTTAAAGATGTAGCCAACAACGTGGGAGAAAACAAGTGGAGAGGTTGTTTATAAACAAATTTAGACCTGCCTCTCCCTTCATACCTCACCCCTGGCTCCACCCCCGAAAGCTGATGGATGTGCATCGTCATGGAAACGGCCGTAGAAACTGCGTAGCTGACCAACGTAGCTAAGGTAACCCCGACTCGTCAGACAACTCGACTGACAATATTGATAACATCAGCAACAGTACATTCTGGCAGATTGGACAATAAAATGAATGACGGCTGTTACTGTTATGTGAAGCACCACAGGGCTAATGTTACCTATCCAGCAGACAGACGGCGACATTCGCATCCGTTTTCAGGCATTTCATTTTGCAAAGTTCTCTCCCCCGTCGGAAAGCAACACCAATGTTGACCCGGGTCTTCGCTCTTTCATGGTCATAGTCCTTCTTTTTCACTTTTCACTCCTCTGACCTTTTTCTTTTGGGCTGTTTTTCAGCCATTGCTACTGCACCTATTGTATCTCTCTCTTACGCTAACTGTACACGCTACGCATACTACGACTCCCCCTCCTCCCTCTGTCTGATCTGCACATGAGTATGATCGCCCCCTGGATGTGGGGTTTTGGTGACTTGGCCAGAGCCACAGTATTTACCTGCTAAAATTCAGAGCCAAGGCTGTGTATTGGTACAGGATTTTTTTTTCAACATGCTGTCAGTGGGGACATCTTGTGGATGGAGAGGAGAAATACAGTGAATTTCATTAGTAAGTATAATATTTTAGATTTTGACTCTTACCAAATATACTCTGTCTTATTCTTAAGGTATTGAATGGACTTGCTCCCCCACCATTAAATGATTTTATTCAGAAAAAGAACACCAGAGCACAGGCCAGAGGAGACCGCAGCATACTGAGGCGTAGGACAGAGTTTAGACAGAGGGTGGCGTCTACAGTATTAGAGGAGCGCAGTCATGGAACAGTTTAACATTTAACCCTTGCATGCATGAATTATTAAATCTCAAAGACTTTGTTTTTTTTATTTTAATTTTTACTTTCAACAAGTCAAAAGTCATGGTGATTTTTTTAGCTTTTTTGTGGGAATTATAAATCTGTCCATAACAGTAGTAATGTAGTGGAACTTGATGAGGATCCAAGAACTCGTCTTCGAAAAACATTTATTAAGAGTAAAATGATATTTTAAAAAAATCTCAAGTGTATATATATATATATACATATATATACATATATATACATATACATACATACATATACATATACATATATATATATATATATATATATATATATATATATATATATATATATATATATATATATATATATATATATATATATATATATATATATATATATATATATATATATATATATATATATATATATATATATATATATATATATATATATATATATATATATATATATATATATATATATATATATATATATATATATATAAAATCTCAAGTGTATATATATATATATATATATATATATATATATATATACACTTGAGATTTTTTATTTTATGAAATTTGAGACACAGGTTTGGGAATTTTCCACCAAGTAGTTGGGCATGGTACTGCAACCTAAAGGGTTTAATTATTTATTCCAAATGTTTGTCTACTGTAGTAACCACAATACATGAAAGAGTTAGAAACAAAGTTAAACATTTGTTGAAAACAAACCAGTCATGTAATCATACATGATGTTCATCTCCTCCTTCATTGCTGCTGATGCTGCTACAGAGAGCTTGATGTTTCCTGTTTTCAGATAGATTGTGAGTTATCCATTGTTTACACATTGTTTGTTAAAACTGCGTGTTTTTTGACTTGTGGAACATGTTATTTTAATTTGTTTTTCCTGTTAAATCACCTGCTTTAGGACTACGGATGAAATTTACCTATTGTGCTAATTCCGGCATATTAACAATGAAAAAAGAAAACAAAAAAAAGGCAGCAAACACAAAAAGGAAGCAAACAAAAAAGGAGGCAAACAAAAAAAAGAAAGCATACACAAAAAGGAAGCATACAAAAATGTAAGCAAACAAAAAGAAGCAAACACAAAAAAGTAAGCAAACAAAAAAAGAACAAACACAAAAAAGAAAGCAAACACAAAAAAGAAAATGAACACAAAAAAGGAAAGCAAACAAAAAGGAAAGCAAACACAAAAAAGAAAACACAAAAAAGAAAGCAAACACAAATAAGAAAGCAAAAACAAAACAAGGAAACAAACACAAAAAAGCAAGCAAAAACAAATAAGAAAACGAACACAAACAAGAAAGCAAACAAAAAAGGTGGCAAACAAAAAAAGAAAGCAAACACAAAAAAGAAAGCAAACATAAGAAAACGAACACAAAAAAGGAAGCAAACAAAAAAGAGAAGCAAACACAAAAAAAGCAAACACAAAAAAGTAAGCAAACAAAAAAAGAACAAACACAAAAAAGAAAGCAAACACAAAAAAGAAAATGAACACAAAAAAGGAAGCAAACAAAAAAGAAAGCAAACACAAAAAAGAGAACAAACACAAAAAAAGAAAAAAACAAAAAGGAAAAAAAAAAATACAAACAAAAAAAACACAAAACAAAAAAAAAGAAAAAAAAGGAAGCAAAAACAAAAAACAAAAAACACACAAAAAAAAATGTAAAAAAAAAAAAAAAAAAAAACAAAAAAAACAAACACAAAAAAAAAAAAAGAAAAAAAAAACAAAAAAAAAAACAAAAAAAAAAAAAAACAAAAAAAAAAGAAAACAAAACAAACACAAAAAAGCAAACACAAAAACAAAAAAAACACAAAAAAGAAAACACAAAAAAGAAAGCAAACACAAAATAGAAAGCAAACACAAAAAAGGAAGCAAACACAAAAAGGAAGCAAAAAAAGAAAGCAACCACAAAAAAGAAAGCAAACACAAAATAGAAAACGAACACAAAAAAGGCAAACACAAAAAAGAAAGCAAACAAAAAAGAAAGCAAACACGAGAAAGAGAACAAACACAAAAAAGAAAGAAAACAAAAAAGAAAGCAAACACAAAAAGAAAACACAAAAAAGAAAGCAAACACAAAATAGAAAGCAAACACAAAAAAGGAAGCAAACACAAAAAGGAAGCAAAAAAAGAAAGCAACCACAAAAAAGAAAGCAAACAAAAAAGGAAGCAAACAAAAAAAGAAATCAAACAAAAAAAGAAAGCAAACAAAAAAGCAAACAAAAAAAGAAATCAAACAAAAAAGAAAGCAAAATCAAAAAAAGAAAGCAAACAAAAAGGAAGCAAACACAAAACAAACAAAAATAAAACACAAAAAAGGAAGCACAAAAATAGAAGACAAAACAAAAAAGGAGTCAAACACAAAAAAACGAACACAAAAAAGCAAACACAAAAAAGGAGCCATACAAAAAAACAGAAAGTAAACACAAAAAAGAAAAACAAAAAAAAGCAAACACAAAGAAAGCAAACACAAAAAAAGCTGTATGGACTTAAATCAACACATCACTTGAACTGCTATCTCAAATCAACAACAGTAGACGTTTGTCCTTCCTTCCGTTTGTCTTGTCTCGTCCTGTCTGTCACTATTTCCCCTTCTTTCACACTGTGGTGTGGCACGGCCCTCCCCTTCAGCTCTCATCAGGGGTTAAATAAAGTTTAAAATGATGGAGTAGCCTACAGGGAGGGCTGGTGATGGTCACTATAGCAGTTAATCATACTCACATATCTCTGACTGCTAGAAAAAAAAATGCATTTGTCTTTTCAACGTTGTCATCTGACACAGTGCTCAGCAGCAGGTTTAGAAAAATATGCAGCCGATAATTTCAACAACCAACTATCCAAGTTGTCTATGCCAGCAGACCCCCAACAGCCAAAGATCTCAGTAACATTTCCTCCAGTACAACATTGATGAAATGAAAATCAAAATGACACTGTTTATCCATCATAAAATATTTTTTATAAGCTCATCAGAGTTGGAATCAACAGTACAATCTATTTTCTCTCTAAGTTTAGCAACTTTATCAACAAAGTAATCATTAAAATAATTTGCAATCTGTGTTGGCTTAGTCAAATATTCACCATTCAGTTCAACAAAAGAAGTACAAGTAGATTTTTCCCCATGATTTCATTGAGTACATTCTACATTCTCTTACTATCTGTACCACTATCGGAAATTCTCTTTTGAAAATATTGTTTCTTTTTCACTCTGTTCACCTTGGTCACATGATTTCTTAAAGTACAGTAAAGTTGTCTGTCTTTGAGAGAGGCAGAAAGAACAGCAACCTTTTTAGCCACGTCCCTTATTTTATTATTTTTTTTATTATTTATTTCATTCTTTTATAAATTAAAATTGATACAAAGAAAAAAAAGGATCCCCAAAACTGAATGAAAAGGAGCAGAAAGAAGGAAAACTCTTATTGTATCTGCCCCCTCTCTCACAGGATACAAATCAAACAATCACATAACAATAATATAAGAAAAAAAACAAAATAAAACAGCTGCAGGCAAACATGTCTTTTAACATTTCATTCTTTAAAAAATAAAAATAAAAACAGCCAACAAGAGGACAAAAGAATACTTCTTTTCCCCTTTATGTCATTCAACAAGACATTATTTAATTTCACTGTATTTACTGAGAAATCTGGATTTGATAATTTTTTTAAAGATATTGATTAATATAGCTTCTTCAGTCTCTCTGTAAGATCATTCCATAAACTGACTCCTTTAACTGTAAGGTAACGCTCTTTTAATTTTGTTCTGAACCTTGGATTTATGAATACTTCGAATCCTTTTAAATTATAACAACTTAGTCTTTTTTTAAATCTATCCTGAAGGTTGATTGGTAAACGTTTTTGTGAGCCTTGTACATAATCTTTTATATTCCAAAATCCACTAACTCGCTAATTTTTAACAATTTCAATTTAAGAAATAACGGGTTTGAGGGAGCTGTATACTTACTTCTTGTAATAATTCTTATTGCTCTTTTTTGTAAAATGAAGATCGACTGGATGGAAGTTTTGCATGCACTTCCCCACACTTCAACACAGTAAGTCAGATATGGAACAATTCCAAAAATTAAGATGGTGGCCATTTTCTAAGATGGCGGTATTTCTTCAAGATGGCTGACTTGTGCTCATTATTTGAGGAACTGAGATTAACATGGTAATACTATTTAAAGAACAAGGTACAAATCTCTAAGAAAGGCCACAATGTTGAAAATTCAAGTGGCTGTGAGCAGTTTTTAGTCAAGTGACCCACGTGCAGTCATCATACCAATATTCTCCCAAGGTAACAGCCATCTTGAAAAGCAGCTACCAACTAGAAAAACTGCCGCCATCTTAAATTTGAGTGTCTAACGTCATTTTTCGAGGGTGGCCCTATGGGAGAACATATGCCAAATTTCATTGCAGCATCATCGTTTGAACGATTGAAATAATGAGCATTTCACACAAATGGTGGCCATCTTGACAAAATACTGCCATCTTGAAAAAATGGCCGCCATCTTAAATTTTGGAGTGTCTAATGTTATTTTTCAAAAGAGTTGCCCTTAGAGAGTATTTGTGCCAAAGCTCATGCTTGCATCCTCATGTGGATGATTTTTTTCACTTATCTGCTGCACTATGTCAATCAGTATCAATCCAAGGAGCACTTTTGGCTTTAACCGTAAATTTCTTTAACGGGGCATGATCATCAACAGCTCTCATAAAAAGATCCACGAATAAATTAAGAGAGGTTTCCACATCATCAATGCCACATACCAAATCCCATTCAATTTTAATTAAGTTCATTCAAAAAATTTCCTCATTTAAAGTTCTTTTCAGAATGATTTTAGGACAGGCTCTAGGTAGCTTTGTTTTCTGGAGACAGCAATGTAGTTGTGGTCACTGGAGCCAACTGTGACAGAAACAGGTGCTGAATACACATCAGGATTATTTGTTTAAATGTGATCAATGCATTTTGATGCTAAAGATCCAGTACTTTTTCTGTAAATTCTTGTTGATGTTGCATCTCAAGAGGCCTTTAATACATTTATACTTAAAGGAGACAAGACATGAGTTCATTACTACCACAAATTTTTTTTTTTCAGTAAGAATATCATTGATTATACTTCTATAAAATGATCACCACAACCATTCAGACATGAGGACCCTCCTGAAAACCAGATGTAGCATCTCAAGAGGCTAACTTCTGATTAATTAGTTTTCAAATTAGTGCTGTCAGGCGATTAAAAAAATTAATCTAATTAATTACCAGATTTGCAATTAATTAATCTAATTAATCACATTTTAATCTCATATCTGCTTAAAGTACCCAAATAAAGAATTTGAATTCTAGGATATTATACAATTATAGTGCAGGACTAATCAAATGAATACACTAAGAAGTGAAGATTTGTAAATCCACATTTTTATTGGTGACTAAATAAAACCAAAGTCAGGGCAACTTGTCCAGAAAATTCTAAGCTCAATCAGGGAACTCAAATTACACTTTAAGTGTGTTTCATAAATTAAATTCAAAATAAGAAAAAGGTCGAGGCCATCCAGCAAAACAATTAGGCCTGATGGATTATTAAAGAATGTAGTACAAATATAGACAAATAAATTCAAAAATAAAATAAGACTAAGTCTTAAATAAGTGATGTGCCACTGCCATGTCAGATCCTCCAGCTGACAATATCAAAATGTTTGTGTGCTACGATTAATCGCGATTAATTTTTTTAATGCATTAATTTGCTTGTAATTAATTGATCTAATTAATGCACTAAAGTGACAGCCCTATTTCAAATATGATGAAGGCAGGTCTATGATTGGTCCCCGGATTGGTTACTTGCTCTAGTTCTTACTTTAGTCCACTTTTCTTTTCTTACCTCCCTTCCTTCACCCTCACACCCAAAACAGCATCGTGTGGATTTGCTGTTCATCATGAGACTGGGATCCACATTCAAGATTTCCTGCTGATTAACAGAAGGTTTTTTTCTTGAGCCATAATGGAGAGATTCATGATTGGCCATATGGATTCATGTTGGACGTTGGATGGATATATTTGTATATGTAAACATATAATCATGAATCCCTACTAGGAACTCAAAAAATTCCAACTTCCTGGTCCACCTGGAACACACCATAGACTGTCAGGATGAAGAGTTACTTCCACTCCTGTTCATTAAAACAGGTCTGGATTGCTCAGTATGAGCAAAAACATTGAGATCAAATATTATTGGATATACTAGTCCTGAAAAGGGTGTTGTGGTATAAAAAAGTTGAGAATAGGAAAGTTTTGACTTTTTGGAAACCAGTTTTTATCTGTGAAAGTGTTTCTATCTGACATCAGGAAACTTGTGACCCTCCGGAGAATTCTCATGTTTTTTGCCAAACTAGTCACAGCTGAAGGGTTTCTCTCAAGTGTTTTTTCATTTTGTGTTGGTTTAGAACGTACTTTCTTCCATATGTTTTACCACATTCATCACAGCTGAAGAGTTTCTTACCTGTGTGAATCCTTTTGTGAAGTTTTACCTCGTTTTTGGTTTTAAATGTTTTAAGGCACTCGTCACAGCTGAAGGGTTTCTCTACAGCATGAACCATTTTGTGTTTGCTTAGAATGTAATTTGTTCTAAATGTTTTACAACATACATCACAGCTGAAGGGTTTCTCTCCAGTGTGGATCTTTTTGTGAAGTGTTAGCTCTGGTTTGATTTTAAATGTTTTCCCGCACTCATCACAACTGAAGGGTCTCTCTCCAGTGTGAATCATTTTGTGAATTTTTACCTCTTTCTTGGTTTTAAATGTTTTCCCGCACTCATCACAGCTGAAGGGTGTCTCTCCTGTGTGAATCATTTTGTGACATTTTAATTTTGCTTTGGCTCTAAATGTTTTCCCGCACTCATCACAGCTGAAGGGTTTCTCTCCAGTGTGAACCATTTTGTGTTCGGTTAGATGGCTCTTTTTTCTATAAGTTTTACCACACTCATCGCAGCTGAAGGGTTTCTCTCCAGTGTGAATCATTTTGTGTTCTTTGAGCCCACCCCTGTATTGAAATCTTCTACCACAATCACTGCAGCTGAAGGGTTTCTCCTTCGGCTTTAGTCTGCTAACTTGATAGCTTGTCACATGTTTTGGCTGAAGTTCTCTGTCCTCCCTCCAATCATCACTGTCATCAGTCTCAGAGGAGTCTTCAGTCTTGATACATGTCTCTGGCTTAACCCGTCTCCGTGCAGCAGGGTTCCTCTCCTCATCATTTCCTCCACACTCCTCTACATCAGCTCTGATCTCCATCTGATGAAGCTGTGAGGACTGAGTGATCTCTTCATCTTCATCCTCACTCTTCACATGGACAGGTTGTTCTTCTTTCATCACTGACAGCTGCTGGACATCTGCAGGAAAAGATTGAATTACACTAACATGAGTGGAACTACACACTTCTCAAAACCAAACTCTAGATGTTAAAGTGTTGCATCATTATATTTGTCACCAACTTTATTCACACACACAAGGAATCTGATTTGGTAAAACTGTGGAAAAGACAACAAACACTTGGAAAAAATAAAAGATCAAGAGGAATAAAATATACAGGACCTCAGAGGATCCTGATGAGGGCATCCTTTAAAGTCTGGATAGGAAAGAGGGGATGGTGCCCCCAGACTAACTTTACGGACTGTTAAGTTGAGCTCACACTGAACTCGACTTTGCAACCATAATCATGATGCCAACTGAAGTTGTGTCATGTGTCCGTCAATTCCTTATATCAGTCACCATCGTCTGGTCCACATTAACTTCACTGCAATCATATTATTTATCATCAAACAGGATGCATAAGCTGACATCATTACAACTGAATTCTTCACACTCACCTACCAACCACAAAACACTGCAGCTGATGCCCTGCAGCAGCATCGTCTGTCAGTTCTCTGCAGTTTGTCTGAGAGGAACTGATGTCCTCACTAACTAATGTTTCCCACATGGACATGGACTGTTACTCTGTGAACCAGAATAAAAACTGTCTGTCACACACCAACAAAATGCTAATTGGCTGTTGCCAATTTCATTTGCAGAGTTTCCACCACTTCAGATGGACTTTTGAGGGGCATCAAAAGCCAAAGTCCTGCAGTAGGACTGGGAGAACTTTTAGAAATAGTCAGATTTAGGAGTTTTTTAAAGATATTTTTTAATATGCAACAACATCGCCCTGTAACAACATTCAAAAGAACAGCTCCATCAGCTACATCTGGTTAAATCTCAAACTTTTCAAATGTGTCCAGCCCAAACACTCAGAAAAGTCGGTTGTTGTCATGTTGAAAGCCTGAAAAGAAATCATTTTTGTTGACAAGCCACACCGTGGAAGATACTAGGATTTCTAGGATCTTTCTTTGACTGCTTCTGGGATATCCATCCAATCAACTGCACTTTTGGCATAAAGGCAGAAAGGACCTTGATAATCAAACCCTATCCAGGGTGTGTCCTAAACTCAAAGAACTGATTTTTAAGGGGCAACAAATTTGAAAAAGCCTTTGGGCCTACACTGTCAAATCAACAGGAAGCCCACCATTTTGATTTTTTAATCCAGACTGCTCAATAAAATATTGAGAAAAATCAACAAATGACTGAAAAGTCTTGCCACGTGGTAGAGAAGATTCCAGTAAAACATGGAATAGACTGATGGTGGGAGTGGCTCTATGGCTCAGTAGTGCCTGTGTGGAGTTTTCCTATTTTTCAAAATATGTATGTTTATTGCGCCCTCTAGGGGCAGTATTCCAACTTGTGTTTAGACGATAATTAGTCTCTTTTGTTGTGCCTTGTTTTAATCAGTGAAGCCGAGCTGGTCAGTTGTTTGCAATAAGTAATTATAACTTGATATAACTTGGGATAAAACTTATTAGTAGGTTTGTGACTTTTAACATTGTACTCTGTTGTTATTTTGTGTTTTCTAGTTGATTGACTGTTGCTGACTGCAGGATCTTTCACTGTTTAAATGCCTATGGAGAACATGTGTGGAGTTGCTGAAGGCCAATAAACAAGTTCTATTAAAAAGGCTCTTGTTAATCCAATTCTAGGAGCCTGCCCCTTTAAGACTGCAGACTGCCGGCACAGAGCCAGAGGGAAACGTGTTTCTGCATGCTGCTGTGAGATAGAGAGACTGGCCTTCGTTCCTAGTTTCAAAAGGCATCTAAGTTAGTCTGTTTAGAATTTGATAGGAGTAGGACTTGTGTGTTCATGAAACAAGTAAGCACTTGTGGTTTTCTTTTGAGTTTATTGTAAGAACTGGGCTAACTCATGCTGTTCACATGTCAGAATGTAGCTATGTTTGAAGGTAATATAAGTACAATCATTTGATAGCTATCCTGTAAGTTGTGTTTAGTATAGCAAATAAGTGAAAGAGAGAAGATCATGTATGACACATGTTAACAGTAAAGCAGTAATTAAGTCATGTGACTACATTAAAGTCAGAGTGTGCATTTTCAGTTCTGTATTAGATGACACCTGTTAAAATATCTGCATACTTGCATACTTATTCCAGTTGTATTTGTTTCTTCTGTTTATTAAGAAATCACACTTATTCCACCCAAACCTTGTCCAAACTCCTATCCTTAAGAATAAAGGAACTTCAATCAGTAGTGATCCAACTCTTTCTTCAACCACCAGAGTTCTGACCGACTCCCCACAGTGATTCGCACTATCCTACCAGCTTAAAAGTTTACTATTTTTCAAGTCATAAAGCATTTGGATTATGTCGGAGCTGAGTATGACACTGTTTCGCCGGTCAAGCACACCCCGTGCAATGGGATGATTGGTTTGACAGTCAAATTCAGTAAAAACCGTACCGTTTTTTTTTGCGTCTTTTAGTGTCTTTTGTTGTGATTTTATCGTCTTTTTCTTTATCTTGGATATTTTAGTGCTCCTTGTTTTATTCATCGCAGTAGAGCTTCTCTATATTGTCTCGCTGTGGCTTCTTCTACTCTGGCTGTTCACCTGCTACACCGGCATGTCAGCGTGTCAAGTGAGAACTGTGAGGACTCAATACACCAGGGATGTGCTGCTGGAGCTAAACGTAGCCACATTAGCCCAGCCGGCTGATAAAATGTTTGAGATAGCGGAATGTCTCCTCAGAAACGCTCATAAAGCAAGGGGGACTAGAAAGAGGAAGCGGGGTAAACATGGAGGTCTAAGACCCCATCCACACGAAGCCAAACTGAGGTCTAAACGCAGAAGTTTTTTGCCGAATCTGCGTATCATCCATACGAAGACGGCGTTTTGGGGGTCTGTAAATGATCATTTTTGAAACCAGGTTCCGTTGTGTAAAGATTTTGAAATGTCGTTTACGCAGCTCCATGATTACTGGTTCTCCGCGAGTTTTCAGATTCGCTTAAGTCATAGTTTCATATCTTCATTGACACGCATGTGCCACACGCGGCACCTACAATGGCGGAGTATGTGAAGCATATGCACTGATGAAGCTAGTGACCCTACTAACCCTGTTGCAGCAAAATCTCCTTCTTCTCAATCACCACCGAGTTGAACAAACAATTATCGAGGACACATTACGGCGCTTTATGACCACTTTATCACAATCTCTGTTTACAACTTTTGCCACAAGTGCGCATGCCCACTGTTTTTTCGTCCGTTTCCGCTTGTTTCCGTCATATCGTTACAGCGGCCCGAGAGGTCTGACATAGTTTTACAGCGTTTTGATGTGTATCGAGTGCATTTATATAGATGCACACATTTTCTGAGATGCCGTCGTCTTTATGCTGATCGTTTTGGAAACTGTTAAGCATTTTGTCTTTGTGTGGATGGGGCCTAAGACAACGCCTGAGGTAACAGTGTTTCGACTGGATTCCTCTCCCCTCTGTTATAATGGGGAATGTCCAGTCTCTGACAAACAAAGTGGATGAACTCCAGGGAAATGTTCGTATCCATTGAGGCCTATTTACTTGCCCCGTGTACGGTGTACATTTTAGGACATCCTCAGTCTCAGGAATACCTCTGTCATTTCTCAGACCAAACGGCCTCAGACAAAACGGCATCAGACCAAACGGCATCAGAACTTCCTCCCTCAGACCAAACGGCATCAGACAAAACGGCATCAGACCAAACGGCATCAGAACTTCCTCCCTCAGACCAAACGGCATCAGACAAAACGACCTCAGACCAAACGGCATCAGACCAAACGGCCTCAGACCAAACGGCATCAGAACTTCCGCCCTCAGACCGAACGGCATCAGAACTTCCGCCCTCAGACCAAACGGCATCACATAATACGGCCTCAGGCTTCAAAATAAAAGTCATCAGACAAAACGGCATCAATTTAAACAGCCTCAACCAAAACGACGTCAGATAAAACAGCGTCAAAAAGAAAGCCATCAGAAAAATACTGGAAAAACGGACTCAAATAAATAAACTTTATACTACATTTATGTATAATTAGTGTGCCAACGTTGACACTGTAGTATACTACTAAGTTTCCCATGATGCATTTCAAACCTCAGACGACAAAAAACGGATGCACACCAGACTATCAAATATCTCTGTTGATTCACCACATTTGAATGTTCAGAGAGCATTTTAGGCTAAAAAGTCACCACGTAGAATACCAAAATGTGGTCATTTGAGCCATAAAACGCACGGATACAAATTAGGCTTGTCACGATACCAGAAATTTAGTAGTCGATACCAATACCACTTAAATTCTTCGATACTCGATACCATGGTAAAAATCAAAAAATCCCCTGTAGTTCAACACACACTCCTTTATTTGAACAAAGTGAACAACAAACAATATTATGCTTAAATTGAAAGCGTCCGTTCTTGTTGGCTGTGTATATTGATGCTGGCTTTGCCCGGCCTGTCCATGTCACTCTCCTCCTCTGGCTTATACTGTGAAAAGAAGATTGAGATTTGGGTATAGCTTAATGACTGTATGAGAACAGCAGAGGCAATACTAACACAGAGAGAGAGAGAGAGAGAGCAGCAATTTACAGACATGGTGTTGAAACTTTTTAAAAATCTTTTTATATGACAGTGCCTATTGCATTTACTACTGTACCATATTGATCTTATTTTGCTTACTTTATTACTAGGACCAAATAATATCATACTTAGATACTAAGATAATTTAACTAGCTAATGTACATTTCTATAACATATGAAAGCATTCCCTACACCTGCTTCCTCTACTCACTGTCAGTGTTTCCTCTTCTACTCTCTGCAATCAAATTAAATGTAAAGTTATTGGATGTGAAAAGTATGTGAACAAAATACACATGATTCTGGGCAAGTAGCCTCTGCATTGATTTACGTTCTGAACCAGCCTTTACACGGAGCCATAATCAAAGTAGGTTATTTACTAGTCTGTATCTCAGTTATTGATCACAGCTGCTTCTGTTGATGGATCGTCAGTGTCATCCTGTTGCACAGACCGGATGTTTTTAGCATTGACGACGTGCTATCATGCTAAGCTACGTGCTAAGCTAACTCCGTTTGACATCAGACACACTGCGCTGTTTCCTTTTCGTCCCTTCTTGTAGTGACCACACACTTGGGACACTCTCTGCCTTTTCTTCTGTGGACTCTCTCTTTCTGTCCCTCTCTTTTCTCTTCCTTCATGATTTTACAAGCCGCGCAGCAGCGGACGTAGCAGCGAGGCTGGACATAACGCTGTTATTTTGCAATGCAGCTCATTTACTATGGGCTTGGTTCATCTCATCATTGTAACGTAATTAGATATGAGCAACAGTGATAACACGTGAATTCAAATGCACTCACCTTGAATTCTCTGTACGAGTCTGGATGCTTGTCTTCTAAATGTTTCGTTGTTGACGAGCCGGGTGCGTGTGCCTCCGCTATGTCGTGTGTCGTTGTTCTTCACATGTGATCAGCACTGTGTGAGGGTTGCCAGATAATCGCCGATTTACAGCCATAAAAACAAGGCTAAAGAAGTGGCCAGATCTGGCGCCTCGGTACCAACGGTACTTTGGGTAGTCTAGAAAAGTCAGTACCGTCACATTTTCTGAATCTTAGTACCGACTTGGTACCGAAGTATCGGTTCTCGTGACAAGCCTAATACAAATTTCATTTCGACATTTCGGACATTCTGTTAAGCGCGCCATTATGATATCGAAGAAACTTCCGGTCGGCTCCAAAACAAGAGCCCAATTTACAAAAGCGTTAGAGACGGAAAAGGAGATAATTCAAGAATGTATTATTTTGAAGCCTGAGGCCGTTTGGTCTGAGGGCGGAAGTTCTGATGCCGTTTGGTTTGATGCCGTTCGGTCTGAGGGCAGAAGTTCTGATGCCGTTTGGTTTGATGCCGTTCGGTCTGAGGGCAGAAGTTCTGATGCCGTTTTGTCTGATGCCGTTCGGTCTGAGGGCGGAAGTTCTGATGCCGTTTGGTCTAATGCCGTTCGGTCTGAGGGCAGAAGTTCTGATGCCGTTCGGTCTGAGGGCGGAAGTTCTGATGCCGTTCGGTCTGATGCCGTTCGGTCTGAGGGCGGAAGTTCTGATGCCGTTTGGTTTGATGCCGTTCGGTCTGAGAGCGGAAGTTCTGATGCCGTTTGGTCTGATGCCGTTCGGTCTGAGGGCGGAAGTTCTGATGCCGTTTGGTCTGATGCCGTTCTGTCTGAGGGCAGGAGTTCTGATGCCGTTTTGTCTGAGGCCGTTTGGTCTGAGGGCGGAAGTTCTGATGCCGTTTGGTCTGAGAAATGACAGAGGTATTCCTGAGACTGAGGATGTCCTAAAATGTACACCGTACCCGTGAGTTCCCTCAACTTTTTACAACTGTTGTTTACATTCACCTGAGAGCTCACTCTGCCTCCGGTGGCGCAGAAACTGCAGGCTGTTTCACCTGATACAGAACTTTATAATGGGCAATTTTAATCATGTCTGTCTCAAAAAAGTGCTCAAGAACTATCACCAGTATGTCACCTGTTTTACCAGACGTGACAAGATACTGGATCACTGTTACGGGTCAGTGAGGGATGCCTAAGTCAGTTCCACTTCCCCGCTTGGCTCTGCGGATCATAACTGTGTGTACTTGCTTCCCTCATACAAGACTGTTCTAAAGAGGGAGAAAACGAGGACCAAGGACGTTAAAGTCAGGTCAGAGGATTCAGTACTTTCTCTTCAGGAGTGTTTCAACTGTACTGACTGGAATATCTTTGCTCATTCTTGTGGAGATGACTTGGACACATTAGTGGATGTCACCTGTGCATATGTTGCTTTTTGCAGGGACATGATTATCCCTTGCAAGCGCGTGAAAATATACCAGAACAACAAACCAAACAAAGGGTCAGGGTTAACAATGTTCTGTCTGACCCACAAACCACATCCACAGGTCACCACAAGGGTGTGTGCTCTCTCCTATGCTGTTCATTCTGTACACAAATGCGTGTCAGAGCACATATGAAAACAGAGCCATCACAAAGTATGTGGACGACTCCGTCATTGTCAGTTTACTTAAAGGGGGAGAGTCCAGCCATGGTCCAATTGTTTTTTGTGATCAATTTTTTATTGAAAGGCAGAATAGACAAAGAACATGTCACATTCAGTAAAGTGTTTTTTTTTTTCCTTCAAACTAATTCTTTTCTGTACAGTAAGTAAATTATTGAAACAGATAGGAAATGACAAATAAACACATTTTCTATGCATTGTAACCAGATAACAATATCAGGAACATTCAAAATCTCACTCCTTCTTACTATGGCAGTACTCTAACAACCCCCCTCCCCCCACCCACCCACCCATGATCTCTCCCCAACTTAGAAATAATAAATAAATGCATAAATTCAAGAATAAAATTAGAAAAATTCAAAATCGTCCATGTTGCACCTTCTCTTTAACTAGCTTATGTGCAGCCTCCCAGGCCTGTAGGGTTTTATGGCTGGCCCCATGTACACGGGCCACAGAACGTTCCATCATTATAATATCGAGAAATGAGTTGGCCCTGCTGCCAAGCTAAAGAATGTGTGGTTGCCATCTAAGAGCAAGCATCTTTTTTTTGCAGTGAGACGCCCACAGAATACATTTATCTTGAAATTAGAAGTCATCATTAAGCAGAAGCAAGAGATTGGGATCTGAGATTGGGATCTTGTTAACAGACAACACCCAAACAACGATTTGGCCTCATTTTCTACTCACCCTGAGCAACACGCAGCACAGCTTTGAGCCTCAAATGCAGCTGGAGGTCGAGGTGGTTTAGGCTATGATTGCGTATTAAATGACAAACGTCACCGAATTAGGGAAGGTAGGCGCAATTTTAGGAAAAAAACCTTTTGCTGCCTGAAAGTGCAGAAAAATAATATCTCCTGCAGGACTTTATGACAATTTTTTTCTGGGGTTTTATCAAGGATTAATGCGAAGTATGTCTGGAGCCGTCTGGATTGGTGGACCTCCCCACGCCCGAAGACATCAAAAGAGATGCATGAATGACCCTTGGGCATTAAGATGACAAAGATCACAATATGGGGACATGGTGATTTTCATTGCATAACACTTTCTGGGGGTGAGGTACATCCTATGAACAAACTTATAATGTATCAGTTGATGGTTGGGGTTTTTGGATGTGTCGCTAAGATTTTTCCATACTGATTCCCAGTAAATCTCTTTGTCATTTCCATCTTTTAATTCTCTATTCCAAATTACTTCTATAGGTAGAGGTTTAAAGTAACCAGAGATGAATTTATAAAGTTTGGAAACCAACCCCCGCTTGCATCCCTCTGAGGCAAGTATCCTGCGTAGAGGGTGTGTTGGGAAAGCTACTCCCCATGGAACACCATATGCCCGCATAGCTGATCTCAATTGCAGGTAAAGGAAAAAAGATGAACCTGGAAGATCATAATCAGATTGCAGATCGTTAAAAGTTCGTAAACCCTGGGAGTTAAACACATCCTGAAAAACATTAACTCCTCTGCTCTTCCATTGTGTGAAGGAGAAGGGCTTGTTGCCAGTAAGAATTGAAAAGTTATTGAAAATTGGATTGTGACTATGCCATTTATAATCAATACCGAGATGTTTCATCACAGTACGGTAAGAAGCAAGTAAAAAGGAAACAACAGGGCCTAAACGTAATTTTGTATTTTTTAAAGGTATATTAGCAAATACAAGATCTTGCAATCTGTGAGGTAATGCAAGGTACTCCTCTATAGGTCTCCAGGAGACAGATGAACTAGGGTTAAACCATGCAGATAAAGGGCATAGCACGTAGGACCAAAAGTAAATTTTAAAATCAGGGAGAGCTAGCCCCCCTTGTGTCTGGTCTCGCTGGAGGGTTGTGAATTTTAGGCGAGGTTTTTTCCTTTTCCATATAAATTTAGAGACAAGTGATCTAAGTTTTTCCCAATAGCCCAACGGTGGGGCAAGAGGGATCATAGAAGAGTAGAAATTAACACGTGGGAGTATATCCATTTTAGCTATTCGGGCTTGAAATGAATTTGGGAAATTAAACCAACGCTCAAAGTCCTTTTCAATTTGATTATATATACCCTGAAAATTTTTAATTGCAATGGATGATATAGAAGGGAAAATTTCAAGTCCGAGGTATCTAAAACTTTTCACGACTGGCAGATGGGAGGGCAGGGAAGTCTGTAGTGCAGCTGTATTTAAATGTAATAGAGATGACTTTACCCAGTTAATTTTATATCCAGAGAGTAAACTGAATGAGTCAAAAGAGGAAAGAAGATGAGGGATTGAGGTACCAGCACTGCTTACATAGAGAAGAATGTCATCGGCGTACAGAGATATACGGTGGTCTGTGTTACAAAACGTGATGGGACATACAGAGGGATGCTGTCTTATTTTCTGCGCCAGTGGCTCGAGAGAGAGAGCGAAAAGTAAAGGTGAGAGAGGGCAGCCCTGACGAGTGCCTCTAGATATTGAGAATTGAGTAGAGCAAATATTATTTGTGTAGACCATTGCGGAGGGGTTTGCGTATAGAACCTTGATCATATTAATAAAATGCATACCCAGCCCAAATTTGTTCAACGTAGCCCAGAGATACTCCCATTCCAAGCGGTCGAACGCCTTTTCAGCATCCAACGATAAAACTGAGCAAGGTGTATCAATACTACTCGCAGCATGAATGACATGTAACAAACGACGCACATTATCGGATGCTAAGCGAGTTTTAATAAAACCAGTTTGATCAATGTGTATCAGTTTTGTAAGATGTGTCTCCAACCGGGTTGCAAGTACTTTAGCATAAAGTTTAACATCCCTGTTCAGGAGGGAGAGAGGTCTATAATTACCGCATTGAGTCAAATCTTTATTTGGCTTGGGTAGGACTGTGATTATAGCTATATTATAGCCATGGCCCAATTGTTGATGATTTTGTTGCTTGGTGCGAGGAGTCATACCTTTTGCTAAACCGAGCAAAAACTAGACATGTTGATAGATTGTAGGAAAAGTCCTCAACAAAACTGCTTAACCTCAATTAAAGGCCAGACTATTGAGTGTGTACAGTCATATAAATACCTCGGTACAATCATCCATTCAAAACTTTGCTTTGAGGCCAACCGTGAAGTGGTGTGTAAGAAGGCTCAGCAGTGTTTATACTGTTTAAGGAAACTGTCGCACTTTCATATTGATAGAACATTAATGGCTATGTTCTATCGTGCTTTTATTAAGTCAGTGTTGTCTTTTTCCTTGGTGTAATGGTTCAATCATACGTCCTTATAAGACAAAAAGTCCTTGGGTCTCGTAGTGAAGTGAGCAAGTCGTCTCATTGGGGAGCCTCAGTTCTATCCAGCATCCCTGTACATTAATCAGTTACACAGGATTGCAAACTCTGCTTTAAATGATGACCCCCACCCTCTTCACAGTGAATTCCAGGTTCTCCCCTCTGGGTGGCGGTATATTGTTCCAAAGTGCAGAACGAATCAGTGGAAAAATAGTTTTGTATCTGCTGCTATTGCTGAGCTGAGTATTAATCTGTTCATGCACTTGCACTTTGTTTTACTTACGCTTTGACTTATTCTTTCAGATTTTTTATTCATTTAACTTAGATATTAATGGAGGTTGCCTCTGGAACCAACACGCGTGCATGTACCCCCCCCCCCCCCATGCTTTTATGTCATTTATGCCCATGTGTAGTGTGATGATAAAACCTAGAGAACTTCAATAATAATACTGAATGTTTTCATTTTTAAATTTGTTCTTATCTTGTCTTTGGCGTTTTATGTTGTTGTGTGAATCTCACTGACTGCAAAAAAAATCTACCTACAAGTAAAAAAGTAACCTGAACCTGAGTCAGTGCAAATTAAGTGAAGGCCTCACTGGTTATTAGAAAGACTCTGAACTGATCTGCACTGGAATCCAAAAGAGGGAAACCAGAACCAGAGTGATGTGGGAATAACCAGCAGAGCTTGACAGGAACCTTACAGCTGCATTTTTACCTCTAGAAGTTGTGCTTCCACCAAGGTCTGTTTGTTTGTTTGTTTGTCTGTTAGCAAGATTAGCAAAAACTACTGGATGGATTTACAGGAAAATTCTACCAGATGTTTGGTCCAAGAAAGAAGCCAATTTGGTCCTGATCTGATCCGGATAAATGTTTAAACATTTAAGTTTATAACAGCAAATTCCATTCATTTGCGGCATTATGGGAAATGTAGTTTACTTGCAAAGTGGTGTCGAGTTTTTCAAAACTGTGTCACTACATTTCCCAGCATCCCCTGTAATGCTAGGGGAGAAGTTCCCCATATAAACCCAATAATTACATTTCTTGCAGATTGATATTTTTCTTTGTTAGAAGTTGAGTTAAAAGTATTTAGAAGGTTTGATATCAGACTGTAGTTTGTTAAAGTGCCTGAATCAAGACATTCAGTCATTTCTCTCTCCCTCTCTGTTTCATTTATTATTATTTCTATCACGCGGTCAAACATTTAAGTTCATTAATGTAGCAGCAACCATGATAATATAAGTAACACTGATTAGAAACTGGACTTTCTTTCTCAGAGTTCTTATTGTTAAAAACAAAAATGGATTTTAACTGAAGAAGAAATCGTGATATTTTGCCCTGATAACAACATTTGAATAGATTCTGATGTCTTGTAACATGTATTGTAAAACTCTCCCATCAGCTGATCCTCTCAGCTCTGTATTAAACAGCAGCTCTACAGTCAGGACATGTATGAACAGGACATGGAGAGAAAAACTACAACTATTTACTGTGACTATTAAACTACCATGGGACTGAATGCAGGAACAACAACTCTACAAAATAACACCAACTTTAATCCAGCTTTGATTTTCCTTCACTTTGTTCAGCATCACTTTATTGCTGTAGTTCTGACTGAGTCCTTCAGCAGATTTTAATGTTGACATTTGCTCCAAATCAGCTCCATGCATCTAAAAGCTCAAATCAAGCAGCTAAAATGTGGTTTGAACAGCAACATGACACACAACAAGATCTTCACCACTCAACTGAACAGCATCCCAATAAATCCGACTGTCTGCTCTCTGAGGAAACTTCAGTCTCAGACCTTTGATTGATCCAACAGTCTGAGCTAGCTGCTGCTAACACTGAGCTGTGTGTGGATGTGAACGTTAGCTAAAGGCTAAGCTGCTACATCTACAGGAAACAAGTTCACAGAAGAAGAAAGAAAACAAACCTGCTCTCTCTTTAAGATCCTGGAACCCGGACATCTGAGCCTCATCCAAGAGTCAAAGAAGGAGAAGAAAACTCTCAAGACTTTACAGGATTACTCTGAGACCACAGGACGACGGAGCAGCTAACATGCTAACTGAGCTCGGCGGGAGGAAAACAAAAGAGCCTCGAGACCCGGAAATGAAAATGTACTTCCGGTTGGCTGATCTGCCTTTAAAAATAAAAGCGTAGTCATCTGTGTCAGCACTTTGTGAACAAAACCAGTTTGGAAAAATTATTTTTGATCTTCATGTAAACATTTCATCGTCATCATCAACAGAGAAACAAACTCAAGACCTTCCATTTAGTCTGGCTTTTACCTGAATAACCTGTCAGTGTTTCTAATTCTATGACAGCTTTACGTTATGATTATTTATTTATTTATTTGTTTTACTCTATTTTATCTTTTACTTCATTTCAATGTTATTTACTTTTTTCCTGATACATATTTAATTTTACACATTAACCTAACCTCCACGGTTTGAACCTTTAAGATGGGGTTAACAATAATAATAATAAAAATAACAGAGGTGGGAAAAAGTCACTGTTTTTGCAAGTCTCAAGTAAGTCTCAAGTCTTTAAACCCAAGTCTCAAGTACAGACATGCAAGTCCAAGTCGAGTCTCAAGCTAAGACAAATCAAGTCGGAAGTCATAGGCGTAAAATTTTTAAGTCCTTCTAAGTCATAAGCACCATTAACCAAATAAAAAAAACAATAAAAACCAGGACAGTTTCGTCACTTTATAAAAAACAACCAGGACAGTCAGGGCAGGACATTAAAACAGGACACTTGGTCACCCTGGGCCTTAACTTTAAAATTATTTTCAGCTAACGTCAGTCTCAGTTTTTAGCTACAGTGATTTTACCGATACCGTTGTTGCGTATAACGGATGCTAAGCTAAAGTTACCCAAAAGGATCTCACAACAGGTACCAGAACAACTTATCTTTCTTTGTGCAGCTTCAGGTGTTGAACAAAGTTCGACGTCATCGCCTCTCCGTCGGTGATTCTCATGCTGCAGGTTTAGCAAACGGCAATTCTATTTTGTTTATGACACCATAGTTTGTGAATACAAATGAAATTATCCTTGTTAACATGGTTCAGCATCTCTGGGTTGTTCCTGCAGTCTTGTGCTCAGGGAAGTAACCGTGTAATCCACACCCTCTTTGTTTATTCTTCTAAACCCTGATTGGATGTTAATAGATGCATTCAATGGGGCAGATCCTGTGGGAAAAAATATTATCTTGCTGGAAATGACAAAAATCAGTCACTTGGTTGAATACTTTGAATGAGAGCACATTTTATTTTATTCAACAGTCTTACTGAAAACTTCAAGTATTTTCAAGTCATCAGACTAAAGTCAGAGTCAAGTCCCGAGTCATTATCAAGTCAAGTCGAGTCCAAAGTCAGCAGAACTGTGACTTGAGTCTGACTCGAGTCTAAGTCACATGACTCAAGTCCACAACTCTGAATAATAATAATAATAATAATAATAATAATAATAATAATAATAATAATAATAATAATAATTTGTTTTATCCAAGTAAAGTTAATAACAACGATGGCAATATCTGCAAAAAAAAAAAAAAATGAAATCAAATTGAACTATAGTATGTCAAGTCAAACAACAGTAATATTCCCAGTTTGTTGTAAAAGGGAGAATAATCATTTAACCATTGCAGCTGCAGGAATAATAATAGTAATTGTAAAGATAAACATAAATATATCATAGTAAATCATAGTATCATAGTAAAAGGTAGAGGCAGGGAGGGGTTGTCATTGGTGTGGCTGTGGTTGAACGAAGAGAAGGGGACAAAAGTATCTTGATGATAAAATAATAAGAATAAGTCTGTTAATATAAGAAAGGGGATGAAGAAAAAAAATCAAGACGGAGCTTGGATTTCACATTTCAGCTTTAGTGAGGACAGGTTTGTTTTTACTCTGGTTCCTAAATTGATGGCTGAAGAACAAGGAGATAAAGGAAAGGGACAGCTGTTATGTTTTCATTTCTGGATACACATGCAGCCAGAGGGAATAAAATCCTGAGCTGTTGTCAAAGGGACTTCACTATCTGTCCAGGAAAGATCAACACTGACAGCAGAAAATCTTGGCTAATTGAAAATCTAGATAGTTTGGAGACTGAGGAATTACATAACTTGAATAATTGGATGTTAGGATGTTTTTTTATTTTGTTTGGACTCTGTTTTGTCTGTTGTTTTTCTGCTAAAGTCAAAATTTTAAAGAATAAAGTTGAAATGATGAGACTACAGTTGGATAACAATTTCATTACAAAAGCAAAATGTTCAGAATAAAGTCAACATACAATGCATTTTGACTGTATTCACAAAATTTTGTGTTTTTCTCGACACTTCAACTTTTATCATTAAATTATTATTTCACTTTATTCTTTTAATTTCAAATTTGATGACGAAATTTACATTGTAATGCCCCCAAAATTATTTTTTCCATCTAACATGGCCTGGACACTCTTCCATAAACTTCCAACAAGAACAATTTGGTGATTTTAAAAAATTAGTAAAAACCAAGAACAAAAACTACACAAAGTTTAAAGCCATCATAACCATTTCTCTGTCAGGTTCAGTCTCACAGATCTTTCACAGGTTCAGGAGAGAGAGGCTCGGACCTTCATGACCTTTGCTGGATGTCAAAGTGACGTGAACATTCTTAAAAGTTACAGAAGCCTCTCAGGCTGGATTTGTTTTGCCTTTTTTACACTAATCAGGTTCAAAAGTCTAAGATGGTGCCTCTGCCCCACCTGAAACCTCTACAAGACCTTTAACAGTCCGTCCACATCTTTGGGAAACATCCTTAATACTTAGAAAAAAAACAACACCTGTTTTTAAAAGGTCTGCAGCACAGAGAAAACAAAACAAACTCAGCATATTTTCAATTCTTCTGAGGCTCGTTCTGTGGTTTACCTGGTTTGGTCAGAACACTTTTCCAAAGAGGTTCTATCTGAAATCAGGCAAATTCTGACTCTCCGGAGTATTTTCATGTGTTTGCCAAATGTCACAGCTGAATGGATTATTTCTAATATGAACCACTTCTTAAAAATTAAAACTCCTTTGGGTTTTAGGTGTTTTACCAAAAACATCACAGCTGCATGGGTTCTCTTAAGTGTGAAACATTTTGTGTATGTAAAGATAGTACTTTGTTCTGAATGTTTTTCCACACTCCTCACAGCTGAAGGGTTTCTCTCCAGTGTGAATCATTTTGTGACGTTTCACCTTTTCTTTGGTTCTAAATGTTTTACCACAGTCATCACAGCTGAAGGGTTTCTCTCCAGTGTGAATCATTTTGTGAAGTTTTAACTCCGCTGTGGATCTAAATGTTTTACCACATTCATCACAGCTGAAAGGTTTCTCTCCAGTGTGAATCATTTTGTGACGTTTTATGTCGACTATGTTTCTAAATGTTTTACTACACTCATCACAGCTGAAGGGTTTCTCTCCAGTGTGAATCATCTTATGCTTTTTTACATCCGTTTTGGTTTTAAATGTTTTCCCACACTCATCACAGCCGAATGGTTTCTCTCCAGTGTGAACCATTTTGTGAAGTTTTACCTCTGTTTTGGTTTTAAATGTTTTACAACACTCATCACAGCTGAAGGGTTTCTCTCCGGTGTGAATCATTTTGTGAAGTTTTACCTCTGCATTAATTCTAAATGTTTTACCACATTCATCACAGCTGAAGGGTTTCTTTCCTGTGTGAATCATTTTATGCTTTCTTACATCCTTTTTGGTTTTAAATGTTTTACTGCACTCATCACAGCTGAAGGGTTTCTCTCCTGTGTGAACCATTTTGTGAAGTTTTACCTCTGCTGTGGTTTTAAATGTTTTACCACAGTCATCACAGCTGAAGGGTTTCTCTCCAGTGACAATCATTCTGTGAAGTTTTACCTCTGCATTAGTTCTAAATGTTTTACCACATTCATCACAGCTGAAGGGTTTCTCTCCAGTGTGAATCATTTTATGACGTTTTACCGTTGTTTTGGTTTTAAATGTTTTACCACACTCATCACAGCTGAAGGGTTTCTCTACAGTGTGAATCATTTTGTGACGTTTTACGTCTACTATGTTTCTAAATGTTTTACCACACTCATCACAGCTGAAGGGTTTCTTTCCAGTGTGAATCATTTTGTGAAGTTCAACTCCTTTTTTGGTTTTAAACGTTTTAAGGCACCCATCACAGCTGAAGGGTTTCTCTCCAGTGTGAACCATTTTGTCACTTCTTAGCTCACCCTTGCTTCTACATGTTTTACTATAGTCATCACAGATGAAGACTTTCTCATTGGGATTTAGTCTGCCAACCTCATTGCTTTTCACATGTTTTGGCTGATGTTCTCTGTCCTCCTTCCAAACATCACTGTCATCAGTCTCAGAGGAGTCTTCAGTGATGATACCAGTCTCTGGCTTAACCTGTCTCTCTGGAGCAGGGTTCCTCTCCTCATCATTTCCTCCACACTCCTCTACATCAGCTCTGATCTCCATCTGATGAAGCTGTGAGGACTGAGAGATCTCTTCATCTTCATTCTCACTCTTCACATGGACAGGCTGTTCTTCTTTCATCACTGACAGCTTCTGGTCGTCTGCAGGAAAAGATTGAATTACACTTACATGAGTGGAACTAAACACCCCCAAATTCAAACTATGAACAAGTTTCTGACTGTCTACTTAGCCTTCATATCTAAATGTTTTCTCAGACTCATCACTACTGACTTTCACTCCAGTGTGAAACATTTTTTTCATTTTTTCTACTTTGTAAATTTATTGTCTTACCACACTCAGAGCAGCTGAAGGGTCTCTCTCCAACCTTTAGTCTCGAAAAATCTTTTTTTGCAAGGTTTAAACCTTGCTGATGTTCTCTGTCCTCCCTCCAATCATCACTGTTGTCACCCTCAGAGGAGTCTTCAGTCTTGATACCAGTCTCTGGCCTAACCTGTCTCCCTGGAGCAGGGTTCCTCTCCTCATCATTTCCTCCACACTCCTCTCCATCAGCTCTGATCTCCATCTGATGAAGCTGTGAGGACTGAGGTTCCTCTTCATCTTCATCCTCACTCTTCACATGGACAGGTTGTTCTTCTTTCATCACTGACAGCTGCTGGAGGTCTGCAGGAAAAGATTGAATTACATAAACATGAGTGGAACAAAACACTCCTCAAAACCAAACTCAAGATGTTAAAGTGTTGCATCATCTGAAAAACTGTGCCAACTGGATTGAGCTGCTTTTTGACCTTGTTTTTCCAAATGCAACAGAAGAAATGATTGCTGTTTTCCTGCTGGATTAGCTTCTAAAATCACAACAGTCTTATTGAAGTTCTAAAACTGTCTCCCGAGGACGGCACAAACAACAGTATGAGTCAGAATCAGGATCTGTATTTGTTAGCACCTTTTTTACACACATACAAGGAATCTGACTGGGTTAAATGGTGTAAATGCTAACAAACACACAAGAACAGTTAAATAAATAAAAAGACAGCAAGGAAATAGTGCAAATGAATTGAGGGAATGACAAAAAAATGTAACATAAAATATAAAAAATGAAGACGTTTAGTTGTGTGTGTAAGTAAGGGCAGTAGGGATGGGACAATACACTTTAACTCACAATACGCTGCACCTCGATATGCCTGGGTCATGATACAATATCAAAAAAGTAAAAATGGAAAAAATATTACTGTGTAATAACATATTTGTTTTTGTTTGAGGAGCACACAGGAAAACACAAGGCCTAACAGGCCAAACACAAACAACATTCTCTCTATTCCTCCAGAGGTTAGAGAGACTGTATGCTAACCAGCGGTAGGCTTGTTTTCGCCGTCTTCGTCTTTTTTAATGAGAAAGCCAAAATACTGCCAGACAGATGACTTGTATCCAGGTGGAGCCTCCAAAATTTCAACCTCATTTGACTCCATCATTTGGGTTTTTGGAGGCAGGGTAGTTGGTGCTAATGTTTTTTGTCGTCACTTCTGGTCACATGCGCTATTACCGGACGTGACGTCTTTATTTCACGATTCATTTTTTTCATACTTGATGCATTTCATCACGTAATGTATCGCGACATATTGCCAAACAATATTTCATCCCATCCCTACAGGGCACCCCTTTAAAAGCAGCGTATTTGCTATATTAAAAATAATAGTCATAGCCTCTCTGGTATATGGGGAAAAGACAATGTTATAAGTACACAATAATACATAGTTACATTTTATTTTATACATTGAGCAAAATTAAAAAAAAACAACAGCACACTGAGGGTTTCAAAGTGTCAGATTCTTTTAACAAGCCCAGATCGTTACCAGCTGTGTAAGAAAAATCTGTGTAAGACAGGAAAAATGAAATTTATTGATGACCATGATGCTGAGGATGTCGACAAGAAGATAGCAAAGCATTTTCAAATTTCAGTTTCCTCACAGCGAGTGTTGTGTGCGTGGTGGCAGCTGTGGGTTTCCTCTCTCTTCCCCCCTCCCTTCTCCCTCTGCCTGTGTGGCTGCAACACACCTGTGTGCTGTTTCGCACTCAGGTGGAGTAGGGGGAGTATTTAGTGGAGCAGGGACAGGAACATGAGGCAGAGAGAGCTGGAGGCTGGGCTGCACACGCACACATTTCCCTGGAGACAGGTTTGAGGAGGTTTTTGTTCGTTCTCCTTTTGTTCAAAGATTTCTTCTTTTATCATGTTTAATCATGTTTTTTTTTCTTTCTGCAGGAATGCCAGATTGCTGGGTTTTGTTATTTTAGTTTGGCTGTAGTGCGCTGGTAGTCCTATTTTTACAGCTTTATTTCTCAAAGTTAGAGCGATTTCACACCAACCATATTTAGTGCGCACCAAAGAAGTTTTGGCCCAGAGTTTGGTACGTTAGTATCAATGTGAATACAACCACCGCACTTTGGTGCCCACCAAATCAGCCGGTCCAAGACCTCCAAGAAGGGGTGGTCTTGATCCGCTCCATCTCCCTATATTTGGTGCGGTTTCACTGGTGTGAAACAAAGTGGTCCGAACTGATCTACTTTTGATGCATTACTTCCTGTCAATCCCACGGTTGAATCTTTTGCTTACTCAATTTGTGGATTTGTTTATTCTGGTTGAGGATTACGATGATTTACGAGGGGCCAGAAGGTCGCTGATGCCGTCTCAAACACGATAAAGAAAAACATTTGAGGGAAAATGTAGAAGAGAGCGAAACGTAAACATTGGTTGTTTGGTGTAGGAGATGGTTACCATGGTAGCCTCTTCTTCGTTCTCCTCTGTAGCAGGTTTGGTAACCAGTTATTTGCATATCTCTCCCTGCTGTTTCAAACTGAGTAAATACACAAGTGGGCCCGAGCACAGTTCAATGTTACAAGTGTGAATGCAAGCCAGCGGGGGAGGAGAAGACACACGCAGCAGTGCGGTTTGAAACAAGTGGGCCTAATGTGAAAGCGCCCTTAGGGTTACGTTAATCAATCAATCAATCAATCTTTATTTGTATAGTGCCAATTCATAACAATTGTTATCTCAAGACACTTTACAATAGAGCATAAAGCTCTTCATATTATGGATACACATATATGCATAGATACATATATACATATAAAGATACACATGTACATATATATACAAATATATACATCCAACACCCAACATGAATCCATATAGCCAATCATGAATCCCTCCATCATGGCGGCAAGAAAAAACCTTCTGTTAAGCAGCAGGAAATCTTGAATGTGGATCCCAGTCTCATGATGAACAGCAAATCCACACGATACTGTGTCGGGTGTGAGGGTGAAGGAAGGGAGGTAAGAGGAGACAAGTGGACTAGAATAAGAACTAAAGTTAGGGACAGGTTCATGGACCATCGACCTGTCGTCTGAATTATTAGAGGTTAGCCTCTTGAGATGCTACATCTCATTTTCAAGAGGGTCCTCATGTCTGAATGGTTGTGGTGATCAATTTATAGAAATATAATCAATGATATTCTTACTGAAAATAAGAATTTATGGGAACTCATGGGTGCCCAGACCACAAGGTCATCCCTACCATATTTGTCTCCATTAAATATTAATGTGTTAATGTTAATGTTAAGTTAAGAATGTTAAGTTAACCTTCACTCTTAAAATCAAGATTCCAATGCCTGGGTGAGTGAATCATTAGCCTTGCAATAAAAAACATTATTGAAATAGCAAATCTTTTGTAGCTGGCAGATTTATTTGGTGACTTTACAATGAACTGAAGCAGCTGCAGCAAAACTAACAAAATTTTTAATCATCATACATCTGAATCTGAGCCGTGACCTACACCATCCACAGCAGCGGTGGATGGTGTAGGTTTATCATTAAAGTTAACTTCTGGTTAGGGAGTTCAGTTAGGGGAGGGTGGCTGGTTCGATGGCTCACTGCATGGTTAGCCGTGTCCACCATTCCCCTTTTGTTCTTTTTGGCCAGCACCTACTTCCTTTTTATTTTCTTTCCTTTTGCTTCGTAAATAATAGATTTTTGTGTTAAATAAAGTTCACATTCTTTTGAAACTCCTAACCACTTTGTTTGTGTCCTTTATGTGTTCCTGATCTCTTTGGGTTTGAGCCTTAAACCTTGAATTTGGGATTTAATTTTTTCATGCTCCAGAGGCTGTAACAGCGAGGTATAATAAAGAGAAGGCAGGTGAGGGGAACTATGGAGGTCAAGATGAGATCTGAAAGACCAAGGAAACTCTCAGAGAGAACAGCTCATAGGCTGGTCAGAAAGGTAAATACCCACATTTGACTTAAAAAGCCTGCAGGCAGATTTATAACACATTTACGCTAAAATTAGCAGGTTGAGCAGAGTCCAACAGAGTCCTCACTCCCACACACTCAGCCAAAGTGGAAATGGAGGCTGAAAGCAGACTCACCTGCTCTCTGGAGCTTTATCTCAGGTGTGAGGATCACAGCCAGCAGTCTCCTCTGTCTCTGCAGCTCCTGTTCATACTCAGAGGCCTGTCTTAGGTCAGACAGGTCTCTGAGAACTGCAGCGAGCAGCCGCCGTCTGAATAACTCTCTCAGATCCTGAAACCCCTCCATGGTCCACACACCAGGAGAAGGAAATGACAGATGACCTTCTTCTTCTTCTTCTTCTGTTGGTTCTTGGCAGAGTGGATGCAGTCAGGGCACGTCGCTGCCCTCCTCAGGTCAGAGATGGAGGTTCTTTGGATGCCTCATGTGCTGCTGCCCTCTGCAGGTCACTCAGAGGAGCTGCTCCACAGACTCACATCCTCCTGTGAGACCCAGTCCGTGCAGGAACTTTCTCCAGATCACCTAAACTGTGTTATTGTTAAGAAATAATAACACCAGGAAACTGTGAGTGACACAGAACAGCACAACACTTCCCCTTGTTCCCTCCAAACTAAAAGTGACCCAGAAATCTGAACATGAGAATAATAATAAAATCAACTTTATTTACAAAGTATTTTTGGGGAATATGGGCTCAGCGAGTCTGACATCTGCTTATCATCCATACGAAAACGGCATTTTGGGGGTCTGTAAACTATCATTTTTGAAACCAGGTTCAAGAGTGGAAAGATTTTGAAATGCCGTATACGCAGCTCCGTGATTACTGGCTCTCCGCAAGTTTTCAGATGCGCTTACGTCATAGTTTCATATTGTAGTATCTGATGTGAGTGCTTCTTTGTTTACTCAGGGCACAGATGGCCAGGTGGAATGCTCAGAATGCTAAAAAAGAAACAACGCAGCAACGACAATGGCGGCGTACGTGAAGCATATATGAAGCTAGTGACCCTACTATCCCTGTTGCAGCAAAATCTCCTTCTTCTCAATCACCACCAAGTTGAACAAACAATTATCGAGGACACATTACGCCACTTTATGATCACTTTATCACAATCTCTGTTTACAACTTTTGCCACAAGTGCGCATGCCCACTGTTTTTTCGTCTGTTTCCGCTTGTTTCCGTCATATCGTTACAGCGCCCTTAGAGGTCTGACATAGTTTTACAGCGTTTTGATGCATATCGAGTGCATTTATATAGATGCACACATTTTCTGAGATGCCGTTGGCTTTATGCTGATCGTTTTGGAAACAGTTAAGCGTTTTGTCGTCGTGTGGATGGGACCTAAAACAATGCCTGAGGTAACAGCGTCTCGACTGGATTCCTCTGCCCTCTGTTATAATGGGGAATGTCCAGTCTCTAAGAAACAAAGTGGATGAACTCCAGGGAAATGTTCGTATCCAGAAGGATTTTATGAACTGTTGTGTCATGGCATTCACCGAGACGTGGCTCAGTGAGCATGACCGGGACATCGATCTGACCATTGATGGTTTTGGGGCTCCCTTCCGTCTGGATCAAAACGCAGAGGTAACGGGGAAGACTCAGGGTGGCGGGATGTGTCTCTATGTGAACAAACAATACTGTAGCTCTGTGACTAAAAGAGAGCACATCTGTACGCCACACGTGGAATTCTAATTGGTATCATTGAGGACTATTTACTTGACCCATAAGTTCCCTCAACTTTTTACAACTGTTGTTTGCATTCACCTGAGAGCCGGCCCCCACCACCAACACCGTCTTCGAGATGGCGCAGAAACTGCAGGCTGTTTCACCTGATGCACAGAACTTTATAATGGACAATTTAATCATGTCTGTCTTAAAAAAGTGCTCAAGAACTATCACCAGTATGTCACCTGTTTTACCAAATGTGACAAGATACTGGATCGCTGCTACGGGTCAGTGAGGGATGCCTATAAGTCAGTTCCACTTCCCCGCTTGGCTCCACGGATCATAACTGTGTGTACTTTCTTCCCTCATACAAGACTGTTTTAAAGAGGGAGAAAACGAGGACCAAGGACATTAAAGTCTGGTCAGAGGATTCAATACTTTCTCTTTCGGAGTGTTTCAACTGTACTGACTGGAATATCTTTGCTCATTCTTGTGGAGATGACTTGGACGCATTAGTGCATGTCACCTGTGCATATGTTGCTTTTTGCAGGGACATGATTATCCCTTGCAAGCGCGTGACAATATACCCGAACAACAAACCATGGGTCTCAGCGTCAGTTAAATCCTGCATACAGAGGAAAGCTATGGCTTTCAAAATGGATCAGCATCTGACTTGCATTCAGCAGCAAAAGAATTAAAGATGGAAATTATAAAATCAAATCACAAATATAAGTTAGACTTGGAAAGCAAGATGGCTGCTAATAATTTTGGCTCAGCCTGGGTGAGCATGAAAATTCTAACAGGGTCTCAGAGCACAGAGCATGGTAGTCCTGTTATTTTAAATGGTTTTAACACAGATGTGGATTTAGCCAATGCTCGTAATTGTTTTTTTTTTGTATGCCGTTTTGATACCCCTGATTTTACAACAGAATTACAGGAACTCAGACACAAACTAAAGGATGATCAGCACTTTAACATTCAACTGGAACAACCCTAACAGCCTTTCTGGCTGTTAAAGTCAATAAACAGCATGGCCCAGGTAACATCTGTGGTCGTCTACTGAAATCCTGTGCTAAAGAAATGAGTCCGGTCTTTCATTTTATTTTCAATAAGACCCCACAGACTAGGGATGTAACGATATTAAAATTTTGTATCACAGTTATTGTGACCAAAATTATCCAGTATTGTTGTGGTGTGTTCAAAATGTTCAAAATGTTCAAAATGTTCAAAATGTACTTTAACACAAAATTGAAATCATTAACCCCTTTAGTATTATAAGTTTAATAGTTCTGTTTAGTCTTTTTTGTCAATAAATGTGTTTTGAAATGCCCTTTGAGTATATCTTTTTACCCTTCTTTCATGAGAAATAAATGTAAACCATTCTAGCAAGTATTGTCATTATTATGTAATAAACACTTAAACTGTGTCTAATTACAAGAAAAGAAAACAACAGATTTGAACTATAAATAGGATTCTCTTTATAAACAATTGAAAATGATCAACATTTAACCTATTTTACATGCACTCACAGATTTTTGTTTGCTTGCAGCATTAGTGTCCATGTTACAGCTCGTCACATTAGACCATATCATGGCCTTTTTTTTATTGATGATAGTCCCTGTTAGCCCCCTTCATGACTCTTCTCTGGCCTCCTCCTCCTCCTCTCCCTGGCAGATCTCCTCGATATTTTTTTCCAGAGTATGATCGATTAAATCCATAAAGCACAAACTTTGATGGAAAAAGATGACCAATTTCAAAATATGGCGAAAACACAGCAAAAGAACGGCAACAATCCACTCCAGAATGATTCTAATGCTATTATTTACATTATTTAGACATTATTTAGACAGAGAATACTGACAAACCACCTGTAAGGACGCGGTAATTATTACCGTGGGAAATTTTACCGCGGTTTACCATTTTAACCGTTACATCCCTACAACAGACACAGCAAATCCCCAACATTTGGAAAAATGCTGTAGTGGTCTCAGTCCCCGAATGCAGCTCTCCTAAGACTTTAATTAGACCTGTTGCTCTTACTTCAGGTTTAATGAAGACTTTGGAGAAACTGGTCAGGTCTGAGATCCTGAGAACAACAGATGGTGCCCTGGACCCAATGCAGTTTGCTTCAAGACACAGTAGAGGGGTGGAGGATGCAACTGTTACACTGCTAAATATGCTTTTTAAACACTTGGACGGAAATGGGACTCATGCCAGGCTCTTATTTGTGGACTTTTCTTCTGCTTTTAACACCATCCAGCCCCACATCTGGGCAGAAAGGCTGTTACAGCAATTCAGTTTAAGCAACAACCTGGTGGGCTGGGTTCTTAACTTCTTAACTGACAGGACACAAAGGGTCAGGGTTAACAATGTTCTGTCTGACCTACAAACCACATCCACAGGTCACCACAAGGGTGTGTGCTCTCTCCTCTGCTGTTCATTCTGTACACAAATGTGTGTCTGAGCACATATGAAAACAGAGCCATCATAAAGTATGTGGACGACTCTGTCATTGTCAGTTTACTTAAAGGGGGAGAGTCCAGCCATGGCCCAATTGTTGATGATTTTGTTGCTTGTTATGAGGAGTTAAACCTTTTGCTAAACACAGCAAAAACAAAAGAAAAATTGCTAGATTTTAGGAAAAGTCCTCAACAAAACTGCTTAACCTCAATTAAAGACCAGACTATTGAGTGTGTACAGAAGGCACGTAACGATTACCGGTAAACTGGAACACCGCAATAACATTTCCCGTGCCCAATTAAAATTACCGAATTACCGAGTTTGATCACCACACTGTGTCTATAATGCTGGGCTCTTTGCCCCGAAAAAGCTGGCACTATGTGCGTCTACCCCTGATGAAGCAGGCGTGTCTCACAAACAGAGGCGCGCATGCACAGTTAGCATTGTTTAGTCTCTGAAAGTTTAGCGGTTGGAGCCTCGCTCAGACTCTTAACAGGTTTCCCCCCTCGAAACGGCTAAAGTCTGGTCAAACTTCGGATTTTACAAGGATGTCGAGGGGAGACTAATTGACGACAGTCACCCTGTCTAAAACTAGAAGCTAAAGTGAAAGACAAAAATGTGCATGATTAAAACCGTCGTAACTCCTCGAGTAAACGAGCAGAGAGAGAGAGATTCAGTTAGCCATACCTGAGTGAATTAAAGGCCGTTTATCAGTATTTTCTGTGTAAATTATTTATAAAGGTTGTAAATAACAGCATTGGTATCTATCTGGATTGAGTTCTTGCCGTTCCTTTGCTGTGTTTTGCCGTATTTCGTTGTAATTTATGGATTTAATCAATCCTAATTTGGAAATATTAAAGGAGATTTAGAGGACATCTGCCATGGAAAGGAGAGAGTAGAAAGGAGTCATGAAAGGGGCTAAGTGCTTCAGGTACAATCGTTAGTTAAAACAAAAAATAAATATATAAAAAGAGCTGGACATGGTCTAATATAACGAGCTGTAACATGGACACTAATGCCATAGGCAAACAAACGTGTGAGTGTAAAATAGGTTAAATTTATTTTTGGCCATCTGAAAACCTTGAACATGTTCATTTAAAATTGCTTATGAAGAGAAACCTGGTCCAAGAATGTTGGTCCAAGAAAGAAGCCAATTTGGTCCTGATCTGATTTGGATTAATGTTAAAACATTTAAGTTTATAACAGCACATTCAATTCATTTGCGGCATTATGGGATATGTAGTTTATCTGCAAACTGATGTCGAGTTTTTCAAAACTGTGTCACTACATTTCCCAGCATCCCCTGCAATGCTCGGGGAGAAGTTTCCCATATAAACCCAATAATTACATTTCTTGCAGATTGATATTTTTCTTAGTTAGTAGTTGAGATAAAAGTATTTAGAAAGTTTGATATCAGCCTGAAGTTTGTTAAAGTGCCTGAATCAAGACATTCAGTCATTTCTCTCTGCCTCTCTGTTTCATTTATTATTATTTCTAATATTAATGACACTTACTAGAAACTAGACTTTCTTTCTTGGAGTTCTTACTGTTTCAAAACAAAAATGGATTTTAACTGAAGAAGAAATCGTGATATTTTGCCCTGATAACAACATTTGAATAGATTCTGATGTCTTGTAACATGTATTGTAAAACTCTCCCATCAGCTGATCCTCTCAGCTCTGTATTAAACAGCAGCTCTACAGTCAGGACATGGATGAACAGGACATGGAGAGAAAAACTACAACTATTTACTGTGACTATTAAACTACCATTGGACTGAATGCAGGAACAACAACTCTACAAAATAACTCCAACTTTAATCGAGCTTTGATTTTCCTTCACTTTGTTCAGCATCACTTTATTGCTGTAGTTCTGACTGAGTCCTTCAGCAGATTTTAATGTTGACATTTGCTCCAAATCAGCTCCATGCATCTAAAAGCTCAAATCAAGCAGCTAACAAGCAGCTAAAATGTGGTTTGAACAGCAACATGACACACAACAAGATCTTCACCACTGAACTGAACAGCATCCCAATAAATCCGACTGTCTGCTCTCTGAGGATCAGGAGGAAGAGCGAGGAAACTTCAGTCTCAGACCTTTGATTGATCCAACAGTCTGAGCTAGCTGCTGCTAACACTGAGCTGTGTGTGGATGTGAACGTTAGCTAAAGGCTAAGCTGCTACATCTACAGGAAACAAGTTCACAGAAGAAGAAAGAAAACAAACCTGCTCTCTCTTTAAGATCCTGGAACCCGGACATCTGAGCCTCATCCAAGAGTCAAAGAAGGAGAAGAAAACTCTCAAGACTTCACAGGATTACTCTGAGACCACAGGACGACGGAGCAGCTAATATGCTAACAGAGCTCGGCGGGAGGAAAACAAAAGAGCCTCGAGACCCGGAAATGAAAATATACTTCCGGTTGGCTGATTTACCTTTAAAAATAAAGGCGTAGTCATCCCTTTCTACTCTTTGTGAACAAAATCTGTGATAGAGTGATACTCTGAAGGGTATGCCTGGTCTAATAGCTTCTATTGACAGAGCTCCTGTCAGAGAGAAGGGCACGGGGAGTCTTTACAGGAAGCTTTAATGTTGACGTTGAAGGTGATGTGATGCAGGATAAGTACAGAAGAATACAGAGATTGTGTGGGCGTGGTCTACAAAATAAACAAAAATACAGAAAAAATGTCAAATTTTGTAAAATAAAGAAATTATATAATACAATACTTCAAAGTTGTCATTTCTGAATGAAATAAACAACTAGAGAATTTGCATTTCCATGCAGGAAATGTGTTGAAATGCTGAGTGTGACTGCTGAAACTGTGAAATGAAAGTCTTCAAAGTAATGCAAAGAAAGCTGAAATTGTGACATGAATAGTTGTAAGCAGTAAATCACGGCTGAAAATGTGTGAAATGTGCAATAAAAATGTTTGCAGAACATTACAGATACTGGAGCTCAGGTGTGCTTCGTACCACGCTCTAACTTCAAAGAATGTGCAAAAGTTGATGCTGCTTCAACAGTCACATCTCAGAAACTGTAGCAGGTAGTGAAAAGTGCACTAAAAACTGTTTGCAGTTGTGAAAGAAAGCAGAAAATGAATGACTGTTTTGTAACATGGTTAAATGTGTTGATATTTGTAGAATTGTAGATGTACCTAATAAAGTGGCCAGACAAGCATGATTACGCCATCATAAAGTAGGATCTGTATTAGCTGGAGAAGAAAAGTACCTCTACCAGGAATTGAAGCCCAGTTATCTGCTCCGCAACCCGCTGCGCTATCTATTTATCCACAGGGTTAAATATGCTGAGTCACGGAAAGCAGGCTATTTCTCCTGAGCACAGCAGCTCAGCACTGATAACGCTTCCAGGTAAACGAACGCTCGCTGTGTCTAAATCGGGATAGATATCAGGAAAAGGATTTCACCGTGAGCGTCCCAACAACCTGCTGAAACGTTTAATAAAATTCTCATGTCTGTACTGCTTAAAATGTTAACACAGTGACGAGTTAAAAACGTGCTTCACTCGGCTGTCCGGGTCTTCGGTCTGACGCGCTCTAACATGAAGGATTTCCTCAAAAGTTGGTGTTGCTCCACCAGCAAAAAGCTGAAGATATGTAAAAATAGCTGAGAAGTCAGTGCAGCTTTTAAAGCATGAATGAAGTCTGTAGGTGGGAGTATGCCCAATCTGTGGAGCTTCAAAGTTGCTGAAGTTTTCAGCAGAGCTGCGGAAATGTCCCATTGATTTCAATGTAAAAATACATGCCGAAATTATTTTTTTACTGTAAAAAGAATAACTGGTAAACCTGTGAAAAATACAAGCGCACTTCTCCTGAATATGCTGCATATGTCAATTTTTTTCTGTGAAAATCTGTGCAAATTTGAAGCCTGTGAAAGATGGCAAAATTCTGAATGAGAAAAAAACAAAATGGAGGTTAGGGAGAACAATATGTAGAAATGCTGACTCAGCATTTCAACATAATAAGGTCAAATAACCCAAAAAATAACAACCACAATAAATATGTGATAATGAAGGATGTCAGACTCATTTGGTGGTCTGTGTTTTCATCTAGTGGGCGCAGACCGCAACTGCAAGCAGTCTGGCTGGGCATGTGAAGCACGCATGAGTGAATAACAACCACAAGCATACACGACACGCAGGGAAGACCAAGCTACATAAAACAATGTAAAACAGATGAACACCTCTCACCAAGCATCCGGAAATAAAGTTTAAATACAGCATAAAGGTTTACATTCACACAATAGCTTATGACGCTGTCACGTGTGTATAATTAACTCATGAACGATGCTCAAACCTGCAAATAAAACACAGGATGAAAAGAGGGCTTGAACCAAAACGAAGTCTAAGCAGTTATAAACAGTATCCAAGCATTTAAGACAATCATTACTTACGTTGAATCATGCACGCACACGATGAAATCTCCGTTGACAAGCACTCAATACGCCGGAGATGCACAGAGAAAAGGAAGTGACGTCATAACTGACACACCTTAACAATAAACTAAAGGAAACCGAAAAGACTTTCCGACAAAATCAGCTTTGAAAAATTATTTTTGATCTTCATGTAAACATTTCATCGTCATCATCAACAGAGAAACAAACTCATGACCTACCATTTAGTCTGGATTTTACCTGAATAACCTGTCAGTGTTTCTAATTCTATGACAACTTTATGTTATGATTATTTATTTTTTTGTTTTACTCTATTTTATCTTTTACTTCATTTCAATGTTATTATTTACTTTTTTCCTGATACATATTTAATTTTACACATTAACCCAACCTCCACGGTTTGAACCTTTAAGATGGAGTTAACAATAATAATAATAAAAATAACAGAGGTGGGAAAAAGTCACTGTTTTTGCAAGTCTCAAGTCTTTAAACCCAAGTCTCAAGTACAGACATGCAAGTCCAAGTCGAGTCTCAAGTTAAGACAAATCAAGTCGGAAGTCATAGGCGTAAAATTTTTAAGTCCTTCTAAGTCATAAGCACCGTTGACCAAATAAAAAAAACAACAAAAACCAGGACAGTTTCGTGACTTTATAAAAAACAACCAGGACAGTCAGGGCAGGACATGAAAACAGGACACTTGGTCACCCTGGGCCTTAACTTTAAAATTATTTTCAGCTAACGTCAGTCTCAGTTTTTAGCTACAGTGATTTTACCGATACCGTTGTTGCGTATAACGGATGCTAAGCTAAAGTTACCCAAAAGGATCTCACAACAGGTACCAGAACAACTTATCTTTCTCTGTGCAGCTTCAGGTGTTGAACAAAGTTCGACGTCATCGCCTCTCCGTCGGTGATTCTCATGCTGCAGGTTTAGCAAACGGCAATTCTATTTTGTTTATGACACCATAGTTTGTGAATACAAATGAAATTATCCTTGTTAACATGGTTCAGCATCTCTGGGTTGTTCCTGCAGTCTTGTGCTCAGAGAAGTAACTGTGTAATCCACACCCTCTTTGTTTGTTCTTCTAAACCCTGATTGGATATTAGATGCATTCAATGGGGCAGATCCTGTGGGAAAATATGGTCTTGCTGGAAATGACAGAAATCAGTCACTTGGTTGAATACTTGGAACGGGAGCACATTTTATTCAACAGTCTTACTGAAAACTTCAAGTATTTTCAAGTCATCAGACTAAAGTCAGAGTCAAGTCCCAGGTCATTGTCAAGTCAAGTCCAGTATAGTCAAGCCCAAAGTCAGCAGAACTGTGACTTGAGTCTGACTCGAGTCTAAGTCACATGACTCAAGTCCACAACTCTGAATTATAATAATAATAATGATAATAATAATAATGATAATAATAATAATTTGTTTTATCCAAGTCAGGTTAAAAGCAACGATGGCAATATCTGCAAAAACAAATCATGAAATCAAATTGAACTATAGTATGTCAAGTCAAACAACAGTAATATTCACAGTTTGTTGTAAAAGGGAGAATAATCATTTAACCATTGCAGCTGCAGGAATAATAATAGTAATTGTAAAGATAAACATAAATATATCATAGTAAATCATAGTATCATAGTAAAAGGTAGAGGCAGGGAGGGGTTGTCATTGGTGTGGCTGTGGTTGAACGAAGAGAAGGGGACAGAAGTATGTTGATGATAAAATAATAAGAATAAGTCCATTAATATAAGAAAGGGGATGAAGAAAAAAAATCAAGACGGAGCTTGGATTTCACATTTCAGCTTTAGTGAGGACAGGGTTGTTTTTACTCTGGTTCCTAAATTGATGGCTGAAGAACAAGGAGATAAAGGAAAGGGACGGCTGTTATGTTTTCATTTCTGGATACACATGCAGCCAGAGGGAATAAAATCCTGAGCTGTTGTCAAAGGGACTTCACTATCTGTCCAGGAAGGATCAACACTGACAGCAGAAAATCTTGGCTAATTGAAAATCTAGATAGTTTGGAGACTGAGGAATTACATAACTTGAATAATTGGATGTTACGATGTTTTTTTATTTTGTTTGGACTCTGTTTTGTCTGTTGTTTTTCTGCTTGTATTATTAGACCTTTGCTCATTTGACTGATCAGCTCTGGATGCTCTTGTTATGGTCTTTAATGTTTTGAAACACCAATAAAACCACCCAGGAGATTGGGTAAGACTTATGTAGACTGTGGTTTAAAGATTCACTCATTTTTGTTCAAAAACAGACCCCTGAATTCAGAAAATCAAAGCCTGTCTCCAGGAGAAATAACTGCAGACCTTCCTCACTGAGATTCTCATAAGTGGTGTGAGATGTGAAATGTGCCCTCATGAGTCAGTCAGACATGTGAGCCGTGCTGTGGACTGATGATCATGACTGAATTCAGGGAAAAATTCAAAACATTTCTGTAAAACCTAAAAATTAAGAAACAAAATTCACTCCAAACTCTGTGCAAAAGATACAAGAATTTATTGAAAAGTAAAAAGTGTAACAAACTTTGGTTATTTGCATCAAACTTCTATGGAAGAGTATTTGGGCCATGTGAGATGGAGGAGATAATTTTGGGGAAGTTGACATTAAAGTGGAAACTTTGACTTTAAAGTCAAAATTTCAAGAATAAAGTTGAAATGATGAGACTACAGTTGGATAACAATTTCATTACAAAAGAAAAATGTTCAGAATAAAGTCAACATGCAATGCATTTTGACTGTATTCACAAAATTTTGTGTTTTTCTCGACACTTCAACTTTTATCATTAAATTTTTATTTCACTTTTTTCTTTTAATTTCAAATTTGATTCCGAAATTTCCATTTTAATGCCCCCAAAATAATTTTTTCCATCTAACATGGCCCGGACACTCTTCTGTTAACTTCCAACAAGAACAATTTGGTGATAAAAAAATGAGAAAAAACCAAGAACAAAAACTACAAAAAGATAAAAGCCATCATAAGCATTTCTCTGTCAGGTTCAGTCTCACAGATCTTTCACAGGTTCAGGAGAGAGAGGCTTGGACCTTAATGACCTTTGCTGGATGTCAAAGTGACGTGAAGATTCTTAAAAGTTACAGAAGTCTCTCAGGCTGGATTTGTTTTGCCTTTTATACACTAATCAGGTTCAAAAGTCTAAGATGGTGCCTCTGCCCCACCTGAAACCTCTGCAAGACCTTTAACAGTCCGTCCACACTTTGAGAAAAATCCTCAATACTTAAAAAAAAACACAACACCTGTTTTTAAAAGGTCTGCAGCACAGAGAAAACAAAACAAACTCAGCATATTTTCAGTTCTTCTGAGGCTCGTTCTGTGGTTTACCAGGTTTGGTCAGAACACTTCTCCTGTCAAATGTGTTTTGCACAAGCAGAGCAGCCAAAGGGTCTCTTTCTCTATATATGCATACACACATCTGCATAGATACATATATACATATAAAAATACACATATACATACATATACACTATACAAATATATTCATCCATTTTTATCACCACATAGGCATGAGGTTCCTCTGAAAATGGGATGTCACATCTCAAGAGGCCTTTAATACATTTATACTTAAAGGAGACAAATATGGTAGGGATGCACTTGTGGTGTGGACACCCATGAGATCATTTCTACCATAAATTCTTATTTTCAGCAAGAATATTAACCTAACCCTAACTCATATTATACTTCTAAAAATTAACACCACAACCATTTAGACATGAGGACCCTCCTGAAACTTTCCAGAGGATTGATTCTCTCTCTCTTTTTTTTTCCACAAACTAGTCACAGCTGAAGGGTTTGTTTCTCATGTGGACCATTTGGTGGCTGTTTAGATTGAACTTTCTTCTAAATGTTTTCCCACACACATCACAGCTGAATGGTTTCTCCGCAGTGTGAATCAAATTGTGACCATTAAGATTACCCCTGGTTTGAAATGTTTTCCCACACACATCACAGCTGAAGGGTTTCTCTCCTGTGTGAATCATCGTATGCCTTTTTAGTTCCTTGTTGGTTTTAAATGTTTTCCTGCACTCATCACAGCTGAATGGTTTCTCTCCAGTGTGAATCATTTTGTGAAGTTTTAACTCCGCTGTGGATCTAAATGTTTTACCATACTCATCACAGCTGAAGGGTTTCTCTCCTGTGTGAATCATTTTGTGACGTTTTACCTCTTCATTAGATCTGAAAGTTTTCCCACAGTCATTACAGCAGAAGGGTTTCTTTCCTGTGTGAATCATTTTATGCTTTTTTACATACTTTTTGTTTTTAAATGTTTTACCGCACACATCACAGCTGAAGGGTTTCTCTTCTCTGTGAATCATTTTGTGACGTTTTACCTCGTCATTAGTTCTAAATGTTTTACCACACTCATCACAGCTGAATGGTCTCTCTCCTGTGTGAATCATTTTGTGACGTCTTACCTCTACATAAGTTCTAAATGTTTTCCCACAGTCATCACAGGTGAAGGGTTTCTCTCCAGTATGAATCGTTTTATGATGTTTTACCTCTACTTTTTTTCTAAATGTTTTACCACATTCATCACAGCTGAAGGGTTTCTCTCCAGTGTGAATAATTTTGTGACGTTTTACCTTTGTTTTAGTTTTAAATGTTTTACCACACTCATCACAGCTGAAGGGTCTCTCTCCAGTGTGAATCATTTTGTGTGCAGATAATTGGCCCTTTGTTTTGAATGTTTTACCACAGTTATCACAGCTGAAGGGTTTCTCTCCAGTGTGAATCATTTTGTGATGTTTTACGTCTACTTTGTTTCTAAATGCTTTACCACACTCATCACAGCTGAAAGGTTTCTCTCCAGTGTGAATCATTTTGTGACGTTTTGCCATTGTTTTCGTTTTAAATGTTTTCCTGCACTCATCACAGCTGAATGGTTTCTCTCCAGTGTGAATCATTTTGTGACGTTTTACCTCGTCATTAGTTCTAAATGTTTTACCACACTCATCACAGCTGAATGGTCTCTCTCCAGTGTGAATCATTTTGTGACGTCTTACCTCTGCATGACATCTAAATGTTTTCCCACAGTCATCACAGCTGAAGGGTTTCTCTCCACTGTGAATCACTTTGTGAACTACCCCATCAGCTCTGATCTCCATCTGATGAAGCTGTGAGGACTGAGGGATCTCTTCATCTTCATCCTCACTCTTCACATGGACAGGCTGGTCTTTCATCACTGACAGCTGCTGGACGTCTGCAGGAAAAGATTGAATTACACTAACATGAGTGGAACTAAACACTCCTCACAACCAAACTCAAGATGTTAAAGTGTTGCATCATTATATTTGTCACCAACTTTATTCACACACACAAGGAATCTGATTTGGTAAAACTGTGGAAAAGCCAACAAACACTTGGAAAAAATAAAAGATCCAGAGGAATAAAATATACAGGACCTCAGAGGATCTTATTGAGGACATCCTTTAAAGTCTGGATAAGAAAGAGGGGATGGTGCCCTGAGACTACCTTTATGGACTGTTAAGTTGAGCTCTCATTGAACTCGACTTTGCAACCATAATCATGTTACCCACTGAAGTTGTGTCATGTGTCCGTCAATTTGTCACTTCAGTCACCATCGTCAAGTCCACACTAACTTCACTGCAATCATATTATTTATCATCAAACAGGATGCATAAGCTGACATTATTCCAACTGAATCCTTCACACTCACCTACCAACCACAAAACACTGCAGCTGATGCCCTGCAGCAGCATCGTCTGTCAGTTCTCTGCACTTCATCTGAGAGGAACTAATGTCCTCACTAACTAATGTTTCCCACACAGACATGGACTGTTACTCTGTGAACCACAATAAAAACTGTCTGTCACACACCCACAAAATGCTGATTGGCTGTTGGCAATTTCGTTTGCAGAGTTTCCACCACTTCAGATGGACTTTTGAGGGCTTCAAAAGCCAAAGTCCTGTAGTAGGACTGGGAGAACTTGTAAAGTAGTCAGATTTAGGAGTTTTTTATAGATGTTTTTTTAAATATGCAACAACATCGCCCTGTAACAACATTCAAAAGAACAGCTCCTTCAGCTACATCTGGTTAAATCTCAACCTTTTCAAATGTGTCCAGCCCAAACACTTAGAAAAGTCGGTTGTTGTCATGTTGAAACCCTGAATAGAAAACATTTTTGTTGACAAGCCACACTGTGGCAGATATTGGGATTTCCAGGGTCTCTTTTCAACTATATGCTTCTGGGATATCCATCCAATCAACTGCACTTTTGGCATAAAGGCAGGAAAGACTTTGATTATCAAACCCTGTCCAGGGTGTGTCCTAAACTCAATGGACTGTTTTTTTAAGGGGCCACAAATTTGAAAAAGCCTTTGGGCCCAAACTGTCAATTCAACAGGAAGTCCACCATTATGATTTTTTAAATATAGACCGCTCAATAAAATATTGAGAAAAATCAATAAATGATTAAAAAGTCTTGCCACGTGGTGGAGGAGATTTGAGTCAAACATGGAATTGACTGATGCCTTTAGTTTGTGGGTGTGGCTCTATGGCTCAGTAGCGCCCCCTGCAGGGTTTTTTTAATTAGCCCAGCAGCACATGAACCATACCAGGATGTAAAGATGAATCTTGGAAAATATCTAAAAGGATTTAAATAAGTCATTTTTGACATTTGTAATGATCTGTTTGAGGTTTCCGTTGGATTGACCTTCAAGGAGACACATCATGCTTGTTTCTCCTTTTCACTATGCCAGACTAGGATGCCTGTAAAGCATTTCTGCCCTCAGTACAAGTCATTTATTTCCTTCATTGCCCCACAATAGCGTTCTCAAAATCCTCATTTTAGGCCATTATCAAGCTCTCGTTGAAACGCTTGGTTCTCAGGCTGACCCACAGTAACCTCGCAATGTCACAGCCCTTTGAGCTCTGATTGTTCAGTTCTATCGGGGGTAGAGCCAGCCTGTCCTTCTTCTTCTACTGTATTTTCCGGCAGGCTCAAAGCAGCGACCGCGCATTGAGCCCCCCTACAGGCCAGAGCTGGTAATGAGTGAATGTGAGCTAGGAAGCTATATACTGCTGCTTGGTGGACGTGTTCCTCACTGATGGTTTTGTGGCTAACGGACATCACAGAGGAGGAAGTGTTTTATCAGATTACTCCAATAAAAAGAAAGGTACCTCGTGTTGTCACGACGATTTAAATCTCACGGACATCTCGCAATGACCTATTTTCAGAGGCATCAAATCTCGTTCTAGGATATCAGAAAAAATACAATATCTCATTTCTTGAAAATTAAGAGGGTGTAAGGTCTTGTTTTCAAATTGATTATATTATATGTAAGTATTAAATCATGTATCAGCATGATATGTCTCCTTTAACTTTGTTGAAGGGGATGATGCTTTAAACCCTCAGCGTGTTTACTGAATGTCAACTTTTTCTTTTATTATCTACATTGTTAACTCGTGCCTGGTAAGAAAAAGGGGGTAGATCATTTCTGATGTTTCTTCTTTCTGCTTTCTGATTTTTTTGCTTTTTGCTTGTCTGTATTGTCTTTTCTCAATCATCTGGTTTTGGACCGTTGTTTCAAAGGACACCTTCCTGTGCTCAGGCCAGGTGAATGTTGTTATCCAGGTGATAATTCAGAGCCTCACAGCAGGACTCTGCTGTTTCAGCAACAATCACAACTGTTCAGAAGGTCAAAGGACCCTGAAGAAACCAGAGAAACACTCAGAAGCTCCAACAGAGTCCTCACTCCCACACACTCAGCCAAAGAGGAAATGGAGGCTGAAAGCAGACCCACCTACTCTCTGGAGCTTTATCTCAGGTGTGAGGATCACAGCCAGCAGTCTCCTCTGTCTCTGCAGCTCCTCTTGACACTCCAAGGTCTCTCTCGGTCCACACAGGTCTCTGTTGATGGCAGCCTGAAGCCGTCGTCTGAATAACTGTCTCAAATCCTGAAACCCCTCCATAGTCCACACAAACCAGGAGAAGGAAATGACGGGATGAACTTCTTCTTCTTCTGTTGGTTCTGGCAGAGTGGATGCAGCGTTGCTGCCCTCCTCAGGTCAGAGATGGAGGTTCTTTGGATGCCCCACGTGCTGCTGCCCTCTGCAGGTCACTCAGAGGAGCTGCTCCACAGGCTCATATCCTCCTGTGAGACCCAGTCCGTGCAGGAACTTTCTCCAGATCACCTAAACTGTGTCATTGTTAAGAAATAATAACACCAGGAAACTGTGAGTGACACAGAACAGCACACCACTTCCACTTGTTCCCTCCAAAATAAAAGTAACCAAGAAATCTGAGCATGAGAATAATAATAATAATAAAAATAATGGATTTTATTATGACGCACTTTACATTTTTGGGCAAATCTCAAAGTGCACAGTAAGAAACACAATAAAAACAATGATAAAGACAATAGAAACAGTAAAAACAATCAGCAATAATAATAAACAACAAAAATTAATCAGGTGGTCGGGGAGGGCGTTCCCTGTCGCCCATGGTCCTGAGCCGAGTCCTGGGCGGGCGCAGACGGTGCAGTTGGCCTGATCGGGTTCTGGCTGAAGTGTGTGGCTGGAGGAGTTCAGTGAGGTAGGTGGGGGCTGCACCGTGCAGACAGTGATGGGTAGGCCTGGGCAATATACCGTTTAAACATTGCGATTTGCGCATGTGCAATAGTCACATCGCAGGACGTGCAATATATTTTTTCTATGTTTGAACAGGCAAACTGTTGTTTTGATTCATAAAAGCAGCAAGCTGCTCCATGCTCCGCACAGCCTCTCTTCCTCCTTCTTGCTGTAGCGCCGCCGTTCACACACACTCATCACACAGCCCCTACCATCCTATGGACAGCCCTCACGAGTAAATTTCCACACCCACGATCCTGGCAGAACCAATCTCCACTCATTCCCCACGAACTTCAAACTCAGATCCAGGAAATAGGTGAGCATGCCCGGAGGATGGATGTATTATTTTATTGTTTCTTATAATACATCCATGGTCTGGAGACACTGAGGGGGGCGGTGAAGGAGGAAGACGGTGGCATTCTTGTGTTTTTTAGCATCATGTCAGTCCGCATCTCGTGCTCTGATCTACCGCCCTGCGCGCCCTTGTGTTTCTGAGTCTGCGTGGGACAAAGAAGGATTGTACCTGGAGCATTATTTCCATATGGGAATTCCTGGAGCGTCTCATCCTCTTCCTTGTCAGGAGTCTGTCAAAGCTGGCTGAATATCCCCTCAGAACAACTGACCGACCGACCATAATCCGACAACGGTGCTGTGAGTGCCGTTGTAAAACGAGGACTGGGTTTGCATTGCCAAGACTGATTTCAGTTGGTTTGTACTCGATTGAACTGTGGGTGAAATTTATTTTGAAAACCCGGAGCGGATTTTGTGTTTGAACTGAACTGAGTCTACACTCATGCACAGTGTACACCGCTTGGTGTTGTTATATCATGATTGGTTTTGACTTGCATATTAGATTGAATTAGATTTGAAAAATCTACTTTACCTTGGTTTTTTCTTTCTGTTTGATTTCTCCTGATGTACTCCTGTGTTGTATACTTTCATTAGTCTATAATAGGCACAAAGATCCTGATGAGATATTACAAACATTTTCTTCAGCATTTATTTCATAGAAGGGTTTTTCAATATTTACATGTATCATCTACATTTTTTGGGGAAATGAAAAAAAACAACTGAAATTAAACACTTTTCTATTTTGTACAGGCCTCCTGGATCCCTTTTTATACACAGCAATCTTCATAACTCACAGATGAACCCTCTTAGCCTGGATAAAACAGTATGATATGAATGCAATGGTGTCATTGTGAGTCAACCAAATTCTTCCCAAACAGAACTATTCAAGTCATCTGATGAAAATTTTTCTATTTTTAATATCGCAATATATATCGCAAACCCCCAAAAATCGCAATGTCAGTTTTTTCCATCACGTCCAGCCCTTGAGTGTGAAGGAGGATTTTAAATTCAATGCGGAGGTGAATGGGTAGCCAGTGCAGAGTGCGAAGGATGGGGGTGATGTGGTCATGTTTACGCACCCTAATCAGGACCCGGCCAGTGCTGTTCTGAACATACTGAAGCCTTTGCAGGCTCTTGCCAGGGATCCCGATGAGGAGTGTGTTACAGTAGTCCAGCCTGGAGGTGACAAAGGCATGGATGAGCCTCTCTTCAGTGGGACAGGAGAGAAATGGTCGGAGTTTGGCAATATTACGGAGGTGAAAGGAGGAAGTTTTGCAGATGTGAGTTATATGGTGTTCAAAGCTAAGATGGAGGTCGAACCTGACACCCAAGTTAGTGACTGAGGGAAAGAGGGTAAAGTTGTGGCTGAGAAAGGAGACAGAGGAAATGACTGATGAATGAAGCTGGTGTGGAGTGCGAATGTGGATGGCCTCTGTTTTGGAGCTGTTCAACTGTAAGAAATTTTCACTCATCTAAGCCTTTATCTCCTCCAGGCAGGAGTCCAACTGAGTGACAGAGGATGGGGGGATGGAGGAGGGTAGGGCTGTAATCAACCAAAGAAATTGTTGGTCGACTAAAACACAGAAATTGTCGACCAAAATCGACCAATTGACCCCCCCCCCCCACCGTGTTTCTCCCCTGTGTGCGCCTCTTTCCCTCGTTTCTTTCTCTCAACACAAGACTCTTTGCTTTCCAGTCTTCATCAATGAAATGGGCAGTCACTTTCATATAGGGTTCCATTCGAAGAGACGTACACATCTGTTATCTTTTCCTATTTACCTGGAAGCTTTCTATTTTTTTCTCCCTCGTATTTTGCCGTTACTGCATGCGTAATTGTCTGGCGCGCTGGCACTGAATATCCAGAAAAACATTCGAACCTGGAAATTCATGGGACTCTTTTAGTGTTCCCACACAGAGTTTCATAATAACCACGTTGTTCACTACAACAGAACTTTGAAGGCATCGCAACTTAAAATCGCGCAGCAATGTTTTCCCCTGTGTGCGCCTCTTTCGCTCCTTTCTTTCTCTCAACACAAGACTCTTTGATTTCCAGTCTTATCAATGAAATGGGCAGTTACTTTCATATAGGACTCCATTTGAAGAGATGTACACATCTGTTATCTTTATCTATTAACTCGGAAACTTTCTCTTTTTACTCCCTCGTATTTTGCCGTATGTGCGTGCGTAATTGTCTGGTGCGCTGGCACTGAATATCCAGGTTCCAATGTTTTTCTTGGCCTTCCACGACACCAATGGGTCTCATATCCTAAGAAATAAAACTGTCAATTCGTTCTGTGATGTTGTTTTTGCATTTGGGTGTTTATATGAGGCATAAAATCCAGCTGGGTGAGGGATGCAGCCGCTGCAGCGCGGCTATAAAACAAATAAACGATTATTAGAGTAAAATATTAAAATGTTCTTAAATAAAAATATTGAAATGAATGATAAAAACATTAAATTGGTGTTCTGAGACATGATGGGGGTGCTCAGAAAATACCCCCATTTCACTTGATATGTTTCTCCTGATGAAATGAACTGCAGGAACAAAAAATAATTGACACATTTGGTCGACCAATCAGAATTTTTGTCGACTGAGCACGCATCGACCAATTAGTCGACCAGTCGACTTGGACTTTACAGCCCTAGAGGAGGGGGTGACTTTGAGGTAGAGCTGAATGTCCTCAGCATAGCAGAGGAATTGTATTCCATGCCTGCTGACGACACGACCGAGGGGGAGCATGTATATGGTGAAGAGGGTTGGACCGAGGACAGAGCCCTGGAGGACCCCACAGGTGACAGTGTGAGGGCGGGATTTATCGTCCTCCAGGGCTACAAACTCGGTCCTTCCCGTGAGATATCAATTGAACCACTGGAGGTCAGTGCCAGTGATACCAATGTCGTGTTGGAGGCGGTGAAGGAGGATGTGGTGAACAACAGCATCAAATGCAGCAGAGAGGTCGAGAAGGGTGAGGAGTAGAGATAGACCGATATGTTTTTTTTGGGGCCGATACCGATACCGATTATCGGTAGTCAAGGAGGCCGATAACCGATATTTGAAGCCGATATTCATTTGCAGTAAAAGTGAAAATACTGGCGGCAAATTTTGGATAGTACAAAGTCCAACACTTAGCTTTGTTTCAATGCCTTTAAGCATATGTTTATTTCAGGCTCAGCAGCATGCCTTATAACATTTAAATAAACTCTTAAATAAATTAGCTGCCTAAAGTTTTATCCAGTAAACATAAATATCCAAAATTTCAAAATAAATGAAATGTTGTTTTATCTTTAACTCTTCTTTGCTTTAAGGTCAAACAAGAAAACAATGTGCAGGGAGTTCCCAGGGTTAGCAGCATCTCTTTTAAACTTAACTGAAAATTTAGATAAAAAAATATTGTCCTGAAGTGTTTTTATAGGAAATAAAACAAAATAAAATAAAATTTGCTTCAAAATGTGAGCCTCAAATCAATTAGTAGTCCTAAATGAGCAGTACCAGATTGTGATTGAACCTCTGAAAATACTAAATGGCCTAAAGCATCCTCGCTTTAATAACCAGTGTTTACCATGGGAACAGACAGCTGCCGCTAACGTATTGGACCTCGCATTAACGTTAGTGGTCGTGAGATGTAAAGCTTCTCATGTGGCTTCCACACAAACACACACTACTCTCTACCACAACAGATACTTTTATTAATTAAGATAGTCACGATGCTAACTGCATTAGCCCGTCAATGACATTTTCAATTGACGTTAGCATTAAGCTAGCGGACTTTCGGTTTAGGACTTTAGGTTTTTACTCCCTCCCTCTCTCTCTTTCTTTCTCTCTCTCTGTCTCACACACACACAGACACAAACACAAACACACTTCTACTATCACGGACAATTTCCATTTCTATGTAATCAGCACCTTTTTATCAAGTGATGAACAGATACGTATGGAAGGGCTGCCGCTTATAACGTTATTGGGCTCACAGTAACGTTACTGGTAGTTGTGAGCTGTAGAGGACTGGGATGTTTATTACATTTCAGGAGAGTTTGCAGCCTTTACTTACCTTGGAAACATATGCTCTCCAGTGATTCTCTACTCTGAAAAACTTTCTCCTCTTCTCCTTCATGCACGAAGGAGAAGAGCTGTGTACCTGCAGCTGTGAAAGCTGATTGGCTGTCACCCGAGCCACGGCTCTGCATGTAACCAATCAGATCGTGCTGTGGGTTGGACAATGCTGGAGACAGAGTAGTGACTGCAGACAGACAGAAGCGGCTGCAACAGAGCCGAAATAACCCCGTTTTAAATAAATGTATTATCGGCCGTCGGATTAAAAAAAAGGCCGATGCCGATATGCTTCAAAATGACGAATATCGGCGCCGATAATCGGCCCGGCCGATAATCGGTCTATCCTTAGTGAGGAGGGAGGTGGAGCCGGAGTCAGAGATCATCAGGAGGTCATTTGTGACTGATGAGAGCTGTCTCTGTACTGTGGGAGGGGCGGAAACCGGATTGGAATTTTTCATACAGATTGTTTAATTTAAGATGGTTATGGAGTTGAATGAAGACAATTCTTTCAAGAGTTTTGGAGATGAAGGGGAGGTTGGAAATGGGTCTGTAATTTGACAGAGGTTCAGGATCGAGAGTGGGTTTGTTGAGGAGGGGCTTGATGATAGCTGTTTTGAGGCCGGTTAGAACATTGCCAGGTTGAGGGGAGAGATTTGTCATTTTTGTTATAAGTTGACTGATGGAGTGGCAATGAGCTTTAAGCAGAGGGGAGGGGAGGGGGTCGAGGACGGTTTGGATTTACTGATGAACTTCTCGACCTCCTGCTGCACTGTGGGGTAGAAGTGAGATAGTTGTGTGGTGGGTGCAGTGTCATGGGTTGGAACAGAGCTGCTGGTGATGGAGAGAAATGCCCAAATATTGCGTGTTTTGGAGGTAAAAAAGTCTATGAAAATATTGCACTGAGGGACTGCTTGGTTGTGGTGTGGTGAAGTCTGAGGTTTGAGCAGGTGTTTGATGGTGGTGAAGAGTTGTTTGGAGTTACCTGGGTTATTGTCAATGATGTTGGAGTAATGTGCTGACCTGGCCTTGGAGAGTTCCTATAGTTAATGATATAACCAACTTTATTAACGAAGCATTATTGGGGAATATGGGCTCAGTGAATCAGACCTGTGAGTTAGTGCAAATTAAGCGAAGGCCTCACAGGTTATTAGAAAGACTCTGAACTGATCTGCACTGGAATCCAAAAGAGGGAAACCAGAACCAGAGTGATGTGGGAATAACCAGCAGAGCTTGACAGGAACCTTGCAGCTGCATTTTGACTTCTGACAAGGAAGTTATGCTTCCACCCAGGTCTGTTTGTTTGTCTGTTAGCAAGATTAGCAAAAACTACTGGATGGATTTACAGGAAAATTCTACCAGATGTTTGGTCCAAGGAAGAAGCCAATTTAGTCCTGATCTGATCCGGATAAATGTTTAAACATTTAAGCCGATAACAGCAAATTCCATTCATTTGCGGCATTATGGGAAATGTAGTTTATCTGCAAACTGATGTAGAGTTTTTCAAAACTGTGTCACTACATTTCCCAGGACTCCCATGCAATGCTCGGGAAGAAGTTCCCCATATAAACCCAATAATCCCATTTCTTGCAGATTGATATTTTTCTTAGTTAGAAGTTGAGTTAAAAGTATTTAGAAGGATTGATATCAGCCTGTAGTTTGTTAAAGTGCCTGAATCAAGACATTCAGTCATTTCTCTCTGCCTCTCTGTTTCATTTATTATTATTTCTATCACAGGGTCAAATATTAAAGTTCATATATGTAGCAGCGACCATGATAATATAAATAACACTATTTGGAAACTGGACTTTCTGACTTGGAGTTCTTACTGTTTCAAAACAAAAATGGATTTTAACTGAAGAAGAAATCATGATATTTTGCCCTGATAACAACATTTGAATAGATTCTGATGTCTTGTAGCATGTATTGTAAAACTCTCCCATCAGCTGATCCTCTCAGCTCTGTATTAAACAGCAGCTCTACAGTCAGGACATGTATGAACAGAACATGGAGAGAAAAACTACAACTATTTACTGTGACTATTAAACTACCATGGGACTGAATGCAGGAACAACAACTCTACAAAATAACACCAACTTTAATCCAGCTTTGATTTTCCTTCACTTTGTTCAGCATCACTTTATTGCTGTAGTTCTGACTGAGTCCTTCAGCAGATTTTAATGTTGACATTTGCTCCAAATCAGCTCCATGCATCTAAAAGCTCAAATCAAGCAGCTAACAAGCAGCTAAAATGTGGTTTGAACAGCAACATGACACACAACAAGATCTTCACCACTGAACTGAACAGCATCCCAATAAATCCGACTGTCTGCTCTCTGAGGATCAGGAGGAAGAGCGAGGAAACTTCAGTCTCAGACCTTTGATTGATCCAACAGTCTGAGCTAGCTGCTGCTAACACTGAGCTGTGTGTGGATGTGAACGTTAGCTAAAGGCTAAGCTGCTACATCTACAGGAAACAAGTTCACAGAAGAAGAAAGAAAACAAACCTGCTCTCTCTTTAAGATCCTGGAACCCGGACATCTGAGCCTCATCCAAGAGTCAAAGAAGGAGAAGAAAACTCTCAAGACTTTACAGGATAACTCTGAGACCACAGGACGTCGGAGCAGCTAACATGCTAACTCAGCTCGGCGGGAGGAAAACAAAAGGGCCTCGAGACCCGGAAATGAAAATGTACTTCCGGTTGATTGATCTGCCTTTAAAAATAAAAACGTAGTCATCCGTTTCAACACTTTGAACACATGTTGTTAGAGGGGGCATCTGAAGCAGAAATGAAAGGGTTTTAAAATTTTTGACGTTTTAGTAAGCTTTTAGGAACATGTTGTTCTGCCTTACTGGTAGCAGAATTTCAGTGTAAATGCCCCCACTGTTTAAACAGATATACAAAATAATAATGGGTCATATGCAGGGTTGAGCTCTTATGTTGCCCAATAACAGCCCATATAATGAATTATAATCACACAACCTTCATTTTTATCGTTTTCATTTTTTTCTGTCATTTATTAATAATAAATGAGAAGATAAACTGTATTTACAAAAGTTAGAATTTAAAGTCCCTCCAAACATTCAGTCAAAGTGTCCAGTGTTCAGTCATGTTCATTTTCAATGATAGTCACAGAAACAGTAGTTTTTCTCTGAAAATTAGGTGGCACTTGCTGCATAGGTTGTTGTCCACATAGTCATGACCTGCACAGTCAGTGGTCAGTATATATATATATTTTTTAGCTTTATGAGCATCTAAATCAAAATCAATTCAAAATCAAACTTTATTTATAGGACACTTTTCATCTTAAAAGCAACACAAAGTGCCTCACAGAGGATAAAAACAACATAAAAACAGAGAACCCAGCATCGCCCCCCACCCCACACTCAATACAGAGACATAAACAGACGCACACTTGCAGACATCAGCATGCACACACATACACAGACATTCATACGAGCTGTCATAAAAGAGAGAGAGAGACATGGCTGTGCACCAAGGACTGAGGGAAGGAATCAACTACCTTTGGGGGCCATCAACACTGAGGAGGGCTCCCGGCCCATGAGGAGCGCAACCAGAGACTTCCCCAACCTGCGCTGACACAAGACCCCACACCACAGCGCAGGTGCCTCCGGCCATGCAGGTGGAGCGTCCCACGGCAGCAGCCCCACCAGTGGACCAGGAGCAGTCCCCAGTGTGGAGAGCCCCAATGAGGAAACACTGGAGATAAAAACCATCAAACTAAAACAATAATAAAAATATTAGAAATGGGGGACATAAAAAAGAGAGATAAAATAACATAAAATGGATCACTAAAATAACAAACAATTAAGAATTAATTATAAAAGTATTTTGACTAAAAGAATAAATAAGATATACAGTAATACAATAAAACAACAAATAATAAAAGAATAAATAGCTTGACTAAATCAATTGAATGCTAGGTTAAAAAGGTGGGTTTTAAGCCTCTTTTTAAAAGTATCAACAGACTTTGCAGCCCTGAGATTTTCCGGCAGGCTGTTCCACAATTTGGGGCCATAAAAACTAAAAGCCGCCTCCCCGTGTGTCTTAACTCTAACTTTTGGTATGGTTAAAAGACCAGTGCCAGAGGACCTCAGGCTCCGCGAGGGCTGATACGGTAAAAACAGGTCAAATAAATAAGAAGGCCCGAGGCCCTTAAGACATTTATAAACCAGTAAAAGAATTGATCCTGAAATGCACGGGGAGCCAATGCAGCGATTTTAAAACTGGAGTATGTGTTCTCGCCCTCTGGTCCTCGTCAGCACTCGTGCGGCTGAATTCTGTCATAATTGGAGGTTGGAAATTGTCTTTTTGGGAAGACCAGAGAGCAGGGCATTACAATAATCTAAACGAGAAGAGATAAAAGCATGCATTAACACCTCCGTGCTGGCCTGAGAGAGAAACGGGCGGACTCTGGCTACATTCTTGAGATGATAAAAACCAATCTTGGTTATGTTCTTAATGTGTGGAATTAAAGAAAGCTAAGAGTCAAAAATCACACCCAGATTTTTTACGGAATTTGTTGGTTTAAGATCTTGGAGTTTTGGTAAAAGTTTCTCTCTCTGGCCTTCAGGGCCAATGACTAAAACTTCTGTTTTGTCCTGGTTGAGCTGAAGGAAATTTGCTGCCATCCATGACTTTATATCTAAAATGCAGTTAAAAAGGGCATCAATGGGCCCTGTGTCATCAGGAGACACAGCGATGTACAGTTGCGTATCATCAGCATAACTATGGAAGTTGACGCTGTGCCCCCTGATGACATCCCCCAGGGAAGCATGTAAAGATTAAAAAGAGTTGGACCTAAAATTTACCCCTGGGGGACCCCACACTTTATCTCATGGGTTCCTGAGGAACATGTATCCAAACTGACAAAGAAGCTTCGATCAGTCAGGCAAGAGTCGAACCATTTCAAAACAGTACCAGAGAGGCCAACAAGGTGCTTCAGTCTGTTTAATAAAATGTGATGGTCTACTGTATCGAAGGTGGCATTCAGATCCAGTAGCACCAAGACTGTGAGTTTATGGTTATCTAAATTTCACCTGATATCATTTAAAATCTTTAAAAGAGCTGTCTCCGTACTGTGATTCATCCTAAAACCAGACTGATGATTCTCTAAAATGTTATTCTGAATTAAAAACTAATTTACTTGGTGAAGAACAAGCTTTTCTAAAACTTTACTTAAAAACGGTAAGTTGGATCCAGGCCAGTAATTGCTTAAGACATCGGAGTCTAAATTGCTCTTCTTCAGAAGGGGCTTCACCACCGCCGTTTAAAAGGAAAAACACCTGTCTGAAGAGAACAATTCATAATGTACAGCAGCTGTTCCTCATTTGTCTAGATTTGTCTCCTCATCACTTGGATGAGTGTCTGAGTTGATTTTAAAGTGACTGTCTCCATTCATGATGGCATCTTTCACATTCTGTATAGTGTATAGAACACATAGCTCTGCTGGTATCATTATGAAGTGGAAAAAATAAATCAAATAAATAAATATGTAAGTGAGATATGTGAACATTTATTCTCCAGGCTAAATTATTTCAATTAAAAAATATCCTAATATTACTTATACCTTTAACCAAATTCACACATATTGTCTGGATGGCCTACCTAATGTCTCTAATTAATACCCTAAAGGTATGATAAGTGGTGGCTGGCAGTTCAGAAGTGGGCACTCCTGAACTCTCACACCTGTCCTTGAATGATGCTGAAAGAATCCCCCTCCAAAAACGTCCACACCCAGATTAACCCATAGAAATGCAAAATCCTATTTACATGGCCTAGTGTGCTCTCTACTTATCATCTTAAAGGGAATATTCACATTCATGACCGTTCCTCTCCCCTGTCCCTGAGACATGCAGATAGCCTCCCCCAAATAACATTAACAAAACTGGTTTTAGCCATAGCAACGCAACAAGCTTGTATTTTTGCAAAGCACCCCTAATCAGGCTCAGTTCAATATATATTTCACTGTTAATTATGTTAACTGATGAGACATGGATACTGTTTCAAATACTAAGACAAAGAATTTCAAATACTGTGATCAGAAAAAAAAATAATTATAGTCCAAACTCGAAAGAATTTAACAGAAAACACATTTATTAGTTATTCATTGTAATAACCATCAAAAACATTTTATTTCTATCAGTATACCTGACCATATGAGAACATGAGAGCGGACCAATGTCCTGATGTAATGTGTAAGGTGGACCTGGTTTTTGCAACCACAATAACCCAGCGTTGTAATATTACAACGTAGACATAACAGGCCGAAAATCACAGTTAATGAATTTTTTTCACAAATACAAAAAATGGTCATGTTGAAGACATTGTAATCAACATAGAAAAACATATTTAAGGCATTTTACTTACTTGAATCTTGAGAAATAGAGTCCAGTAAAATGAAGAGTTGAGTCCAAAGAAAAGCTTGCAAGTTGTGTGAGTTCTTGGCTTAAAAGCTCGACCCATAAACACATTTACCATCCAATGGCAATGTAGGGTAAACAATTGGACTCACTGATCATGTAAATGTGGTCTTTTGAAGAAATAAAATGTTGCTGTGGTTTTTTGAGGCCCCTTAACCTGATGTTGTAATATTACAACGCTGGGTCTTACAGGGTTAAAATGGGGTTTCCTCAGTATGTACTGGGAACAGCAATGTTCCTGCTTCATTGTTGTCTTTTATGTATGATGCATTTTACCAACCATAGACATAATACACGCAGACGCCTCATTGACTGTTGTGCCGATTGGAGCTGACATATTAACCAGCCGCCATCTTGGATGGGTCTCCCATGCAGCCCCAGTGTGTTTATTTCTATGAGGAAGGTGTGTTATGCCCACCTATATGATCATAACTCCACCATTTGTTACACGATTTTCACAAGGAATTAGTTTGTTTCAATAATAGAGATGTACTTATGATACAGGATGCTGTCACACATTAATAATACCTTCTTTCATGTTGAAATACTTTGTGTTATTTGTCGTAATAATAATAATAATAGTAATAATAATAATAATAATAATAATAATAATAACAATAGTAATAATAATAGTAATAATAACAATTAAAAAAATAATACAAATATCAAATCGTAGTTAAATGAATAATAATGATGGCAACATCTACAAAAATAATACCAAAATCAAATTGAACTACAACATGGATGCTTACATATAGATAATCACAAGTAGAACAACAGTAATGTTAACAGTTTGTTATAGAAGGGAGGGAAAAAAACTAAAACACGTAATCTGTTTTCAATACTGTGCTGCTTACTGTAACCTTAGACTGCACAATATACGAGCATAAATGTGTTCACTCCCTTGCTTTCTGGAGCTAGACTGGAGTTAGGAGATCCATCCAATATGGCGGTGACGCTGGATTAGGCCGAATGAGGCGTTGACGTATATTATGTCTATGTTACCAACACTGTGTATGGATTACTGGGTTGGTGGATTCGGGGGCTGGGTGGGGTGGGTTTGGGTCATATTCCTTTTATCTTATTTTAATTATCTGTCAGTTTGTAAAGAACTTTGTGCAGCAGTTTTTGTATGAAAAGTGCTGGTTGATTGATTGAAAGAGCTGTAACCATGGCAACAGGTTATTCAATTATTCACAGAGTCACCAGCAAATTTGAATCTCTTCAGTCATTTTATGACAAAATCAGAATCAAGATGAAGCTTGGATTTCACATTTCAGCTTTAGTGAGGACAGGTTTGTTTTTACTCTGGTTCCTAAATTGATGGCTGAAGAACAAGGAGATAAAGAAAAGAGACGGCTGTTATGTTTTGATTTCTGGATACACATGCAGCCACAGGGAATAAAATCCTAGATCTCCTGTTGTGTCAGGTTAAGGAGCATACAGCTCTTCTTCTCTCCTAACTCTGGGGGAATCAGACCACAACCTGGTTGACCTTGACATCACCTACAGGCCGTTGGTGGAACAGCAGGCGTCAAACATCAGGACAGTAAAGGTTTGGTCTAAGGACACAGAGGAGGCTCTGCAGGAGTGCTTCAATGTCACAGACTGGGAACTTTGTAAAGAGGACACTGGTGATGACACTGAAGGTCTTTCTCACTGCACTACAGACCACATCCACTTCTGTGAGGACAACATTGTCCAAACATAAAGATCCACGGCTTCCCCAACAATAAACCCTGGATTTATCAGGACATTAAAGGACTTCTCTACAGGAAGAAGAGGGCCGTCATGGCTAAGGACCAGGATGAGCTCAGGGCTGTCCAGAAGGAGCTAAAGAAGAAGATGAGGGAGGCCAAGAACAGCAACAGGGACACAATCAAGACCAGGATGTTAGCAGAACAACACCAGGGAGGTCTGGAGTGGGACGAACCAGATGATGGGCTTCAACAGACCTGCACCCAGAGCTGAAGGAGACCCAGAGTTTGAGATTTAAAGTACTTCCTCATGAGAGGATCAGAGCTGTTCTCAAAGGTCATGAACAATCATTCCTTCTGTATCTGGAAACCATTCATGGATTCTCTCCCAGCTGAGAATTCTGAGCTGATGGTTCTGTGGTTTTAAGATTCACTCATTTTTGTTCAAAAACAGACCCCTGAATTCAGAAGATCAAAGCCTGTCTCCAGGAGAAATAACTGCAGACCTTCCTCACTGAGATGTTCATAAGTGGTGTGAGATGTGAAATGTGCCCTCATGAGTCAGTCAGACATGTGAGCCGTGCTGTGGACTGATGATCGTGACTGAATTCAGGGAAAAATTCAGTACATTTCTGTAAAATCTAAAAGTTAAGAAACAAAATTCACTCCAAACTCTGTGCAAAAGTTACAAGAATTTATTAAAAAAGTAAAAAAGTGTAACAAACTTTGGTTATTTTTATCAAAATTCTATGGAAGAGTATTTGGACCATGTGAGATGGAGAAAATAATTTTGGGGAAGTCGACATTGAAGTGGAAATTTTGACTTTAAAGTCAAAATTTCAAGAATTAAGTTGAAATGATGAGACTACAGTTGGATAACAATTTCATTACAAAAGTCAAAATGTTCAGATTAAAGTCAACATACAATGAATTCTTTAAATTTCAACTTTGATCACGAAATTTCCATTTTAATGTACCCAAAAATGATTTTTTCTATCTTACATGGCCCCGGACACTCTTCAGTATACTTCCAACAAGAACAATTTTGTGATAAAAAAAAAGTGAGTAAAAACCAAGAACGAAAACTAAAAAAAGTTTAAAGCCATCATAACCATTTCTCTGTCAGGTTCAGTCTCACAGATCTTTCACAGGTTCAGGAGAGAGAGGCTCAGACCTTAATGACCTTTGCTGGATGTCAAAGTGACAAGAAACATTCTTAAAAGTTACAGAAGCCTCTCAGGTTGAATTTATTTTGCCTTTTATACACTAATCAGGTTCAAAAGTCTAAGATGGTGCCTCTGCCCCACCTGAAACCTCTGCAAGACCTTTAAAAGTCTGTCCACACTTTGGGAAACATCGTTAATACTTAGAAAAAAACACAACACGTGTTTTTAAAAAGTCAGCAGCCCAGAGAAAACAAAACAAACTCAGCATATTTTCAGTTCCTCTGAGGCTCGTTCTGTGGTTTACCAGGTTTGGTCAGAACACTTTTCCTGTCAAATGTGTTTTTGCACAAGCAGAGCAGCCAAAGGGTCTCTCTCTCTCTCAATAGAAATGGTCTGGGATCCTTGGTGGAGACTGCCTGCTGCTGTGGAGTCCTGAAGCCTCAATAACTACAATTCCAGACATAACACTTATATGGCCATTTCATCAGGAACATTCAAGTTCATAATCATTAAAGCTGTTAATGTAGATATTAGCATGATCTCTCTATCCATGGTTGATATGTAGCTTCTCGCTGGTTGATCTGGAGATGCGGATGAAAAAATAGCTTCGCGACACAAGCTTGTTTGCAAAAAAGAGCAGTTTAATGACAAGCCAAGCAAGTGTCTGAATCAGGCACTCCGCACAGCCTGAGAGGCTCAAAAAGCCGAAAATGAGACCTTCCAAACAGTGACAACAGACATGCATTTATACCTTGAAACATTCTTTGAAGTACACAGAGCCACGCATGCAAGGTGGACTCTACTTGAACCAGAGCATCTTAGATAAATGACCAGTGGCCCCAAAGGTTGACTCATGATAGCCTGAAGTGAAAGCCTTTCACCTTTGACACAGCGTTCATCCCCTTAGGTATCACTTTTAAATTCTCAGCTGTTTACCTAGCTACAGGAGTTTGGTTTTCTTAAGAAGTAAAAATGTGAAGAATGTTCTCTGTTGTGTATCTTAGTCATTACATCCTGAGTGAACCTGGCCAAATTCAGTCTAATCATTAGCTCACCTCCAAGGCCACCTGTTTTCTGTTTAAAATATCAGACACTTCAAATACATCTATAGTATCTGTATTTCAATCAATTAATCAATCAATCTTTATTTGTATAGCGCCAATTCATTACAAGTGTTATCTCAAAACACTTTACAATAGAGCATAAAGCTCTTCATGTATGGATACACACATCTGCATAGATACATATATATATATACAAATATATACATCCATTTTTATCACCACATAGGCATGATGTTCCTCTGAAAATGGGATGTCACATCTCAAGAGGCCTTTAATACATTTGTACTTAAAGGAGACAAATATGGTATGGACGCACTTGTGGTGTGGACACCCATGAGATCATTACTACCGTAAATTCTTATCTTCAGTAAGAATATCATTGATTATACTTCTATAAAATGATCACCACAATCATTCAGACATGAGGACCCTCCTGAAAACTATGTAGCATCTCAAGAGACTAACCTCTAAATAATTTGTTTTCAGCAGAGACAAATATGATGAAGACAGGTCTATGATTGGTCCCTGGTTTGGTCACTTGCTTTAGTTCTTACTTTGGTCCACTTGTCTCCTCTTACCTCCCTTCCTTCACCCTCACACCCAAAACAGCATCGCATGGATTTGCTGTTCATCATGAGACTGGGATCCACATTCAAGATTTCCTGCTGATTAACAGAAGGTTTTTTCTTGAGCCATAATGGAGAGATTCATAATTGGCCATATGGATTAATGTTGGGCGTTGGATGGATATATTTGTATATGTAAACATATAATCATGAATCTCTACTAGGAACTCAAAAAATTCTGACTTCCTGGTCCAACTGGAACGCACCACAGACTGCCAGGATGAAGAGTGACTTCCACTCCTGTTCATTAAAACAGGTCTGGATCGCTCAGGATGAGCAAAAACATTGAGATCAAATATAATTGGATATACTAGTCCTGAAAAGGGTGTTGTGGTATAAAAAAGTTGAGAAAAAAAAGTTTTAACTTTTTGGAAACCAGTTTTTATCTGTGAAATGTTTCTGACATCAGGAGACTTGTGACCCTCCAGAGAATTCTCATGTTTTTTGCCAAACAACTGAAGGGTTTGTCACAAGTGTTGTTTCATTTTGTGTTTGTTTAGAATGTACTTTCTTCCCACTGTTTTACCACATTCATCACAGCTGAAGAGTTTCTTTCCTGTGTGAATCCTTTTGTGAAGTTTTACCTCGTTTTTGGTTTTAAATGTTTTTAGGCACTCGTCACAGCTGAAGGGTTTCTCTCCAGTGTGAATCTTTTTGTGAAGTTTTACCTCGTTTTGGGATTTAAATGTTTTTAGGCACTCATCACAGCTGAAGGGTTTCTCTCCTGTGTGAATCCTTTTGTGACATTTTAATTTTGCTTTGGCTCTAAATGTTTTCCCGCACTCATCACAGCTGAAGGGTTTCTCTCCAGTGTGAGCCATTTTGTGTTCAGTTAGATGGCTCTTTTTTCTATACGTTTTACCACACTCATCACAGCTGAAGGGTTTCTCTCCAGTGTGAATCATTTTGTGTTCTTTGAGCCCACCCCTGTATTTAAATCTTCTACCACAATCACTGCAGCTGAAGGGTTTCTCCTTGGGCTTTAGTCTGCTAACTTGATTGCTTTTCACATGTTTTGGCTGAAGTTCTCTGTCCTCCCTCCAATCATCACTGTCATCAGTCTCAGAGGAGTCTTCAGTCTTGATACCAGTCTCTGGCTTAACCCGTCTCCATGCAGCAGGGTTCCTCTCCTCATCATTTCCTCCACACTCCTCTCCATCAGCTCTGATCTCCATCTGATGAAGCTGTGAGGACTGAGTGATCTCTTCATCTTCATCCTCACTCTTCACATGGACAGGCTGTTCTTCTTTCATCACTGACAGCTGCTGGACATCTGCAGGAAAAGATTGAATTACACTAACATGAGTGGAACTGAACACGTCTCAAAACCAAACTCAAGATGTTTAATTGTTGCATCATTTTATTTGTCACCAACTTTCCTCACACACACAACGAATCTGATTCAGTAAAACTGTGGAGAAGCCAACAAACTCTTGGAAAAAAAAGATCAAGAGGAATATAATATACAGGACCTCAGAGGATCCTGTTGAGGACATCCTTTAAAGTCTGTATAGGAAAGAGGGGATCATGACACCAACTGAAGTTGTGTCATGTGTCCGTCAATTCCTTATTTCAGTCACCATCGTCTGGTCCACATTAACTTCACTGCAATCATATTATTTAGCATCAAACAGGATGAATAAGCTGACATTATTCCAACTGAATCCTTCACACTCACCTACCAACCACAAAACACTGCAGCTGATGCCCTGCAGCAGCATCGTCTGTCAGTTCTCTGCAGTTCGTCTGAGAGGAACTAATGTCCTCACTAACTAATGTTTCCACACGAACATGGGCTGTTACTCTGTTAACCAGAATAAAAACTGTCAGTCACACACCAACAAAATGCTGATTGGCTGTTGCCAATTTCATTTGCAGAGTTTCCACCACTTCAGATGAACTTTTGAGGGCTTCAAAAGCCAAAGTCCTGCAGTAGGTCTGTGAGAATTTGTAGAAGTAGTCAGATTTAGGAGTTTTTAAATATATTTTTTTAATATGCAACAACATCGCCCTGTAGCAACATTCAAAAGAACAGCTCCATCAGCTACATCTGGTTAAATCTCAACCTTTTCAAATGTGTCCAGCCCAAACACTCAGAAAAGTCAGTTGTTGTCATGTTGAAAGCCTGAAAATAAATCATTTTTGTTGACAAGCCACACTGTGGAAGATACTAGGATTTCTAGGATCTTTCTTTGACTGCTTCTGGGATATCCATCCAATCAACTGCACTCTTGGCATAAAGGCAGAAAGGACCTTGATAATCAAACCCTATCCAGGGTGTCTCCTAAACTCAAAGAACTGATTTTTAAGGGGCAACAAATTTGAAAAAGCCTTTGGGCCTACACTGTCAAATCAACAGGAAGTCCACCATTTTGATTTTTTAATCCAGACTGCTCAATAAAATATTGAGAAAAATCAACAAACGACTGAAAAGTCTTGCCACGTGGTAGAGAAGATTCCAGTAAAACATGGAATAGACTGATGGTGGGAGTGGCTCTATGGCTCAGTAGTGCCTGTGTGGAGTTTTCTTATTTTTCATAATATGTATGTCTATTGCACCCTCTAGGGGCAGTATTCCAACTTGTGTTTGGACGATAATTAGTCTCTTTTGTTGTGCCCTGTTTTAATCAGTGAAGCTGAGCTGGTCAGTTGTTTGCAATAAGTAATTATAACTTGATATGACTTGGGATAAAACTTATTAGTAGGTTTGTGACTTTTAACATTGTACTCTGTTGTTATTTTGTGTTTTCTAGTTGATTGACTGTTGCTGACTGCATGATCTTTCACTGTTTAAATGCCCAAGGAGAGCATGTGTGGAGTTGCTGAAGGCCAACAAACAAGTTCTATTAAAAAGGCTCTTGTTAATCATCCAATTCTAGGAGCCTGCCCCTTTAAGACTGCAGACTGCCGGCAGAGAGCCAGAGGAAAACATGTTTCTGCATGCTGCTGTGAGATAGAGAGACTGGCCTTCGTTCCTAGCTTCAAAAGGCATCTAAGTTAGTCTGTTTAGAATTTGATAGGAGTGGGACTTGTGCGTTCATGAAACAAGTAAGTACTTGTGGTTTTCTTTGGAGTTTATTGTAAGAACTGGGCTAACTCATGCTGTTCACATGTCAGAATGTAGCTATGTTTGAAGGTAATATAAGTACAATCATTTGATAGCAATCCTGTAAGTTGTGTTTAGTATAGCGAATAAGTGAAAGAGAGAAGATCATGTATGACACATGTGCACAGTAAAGCAGTAATTAAGTCATGTGACTACATTAAAGGCAGAGTGTGCATTTTCAGTTCTGTATTAGATGACACCTGTTAAAATAACTGCATACTTGCATACTTATTCCAGTTGTATTTGTTTCTTCTGTTTATTACAGAAATCACACTTATTTCACCCAAACCCTGTCCAAACTCCTATCCTTAAGAATAAAGCAACTTCAATCAATAGTGATCCAACTCTTTCTTCAACCACCACCAGAGTTCTGACCGACTCTCCACAGTGATTCGCACTATCCTACCAGCTTAAAAGTTTACTATTTTTCAAGTTATAAAGCATTTGGATTATGTTGGAGCCGGTCAAGCACACCCCGTGCAATGGGATGATTGGTTTGACAGTCAAATTCAGTAAAAACCGTACAGTTTTTTTTAGCGTCTTTTAGTGTCTTTTGTTGTGATTTTATCGTCTTTTTCTTTATCTTGGATGTTTTAGTGCTCCTTGTTTTATTCATCGCAGTAGAGCTTCTCTATATTGTCTCGCTGTGGCTTCTTCTACTCTGGCTGCTCACCTGCTACACCGGCATGGCAGCGTGTCAAGTGAAAACCGTGAGGACTCAATACACCAGGGACGTGCTGCTGGAGCCAAACGTAGCCACATTAGCCCAGCCGGCTGATAAAATGTTTGAGATAGCGGAATGTCTCCTCAGAAACGCTCATAAAGCAAGGGGGACTAGAAAGAGGAAGTGGGGTAAACATGGAGGTCTAAGACCCCATCCACACGAAGCCAAACCGGCTTCGTGTGGATGGGGTCTAAACGAGGTCTAAACGAGGTCTAAACGCAGAAGTTTTTTGCCGAATCTGCGTATCATCCATATGAAGATGGCGTTTTGGGGGTCTGTAAATGATCATTTTTGAAACCAGGTTCAAAGGTGGAAAGATTTTGAAATGTCGTTTACGCAGCTCCATGATTACTGGTTCTCCGCAAGTTTTCAGATACACTTAAGTCATAGTTTCATATCTTCATTGACATTCATGCGCCACACGCGGCACCTACAATGGCGAGGTTCTTGAAGCATATGTACCGATGAAGCTGGTGACCCTACTATCCCTGTTGCAGCAAAATCTCCTTCTTCTCAATCACCACCGAGTTGAACAAACAATTATCGAGGACACATTACGCCACTTTATGATCACTTGATCACAATGTCTTTTCACAACTTTTGCCACAAGTGCACATGCCCACTGGTTTTTTGTCTGTTTCTGCTAGCTTCCGTCATATCGTTACAGCGGCCCTAGAGGTCTGACATAGTTTTACAGCGTTTTGATGCGTATCGAGTGCATTTATATAGATGCACACATTTTCTGAGATGCCGTCGTCTTTATGCTGATTGTTTTGGAAACTGTTAAGCGTTTTGTCTTCGTGTGGATGGGGCCTAAAACAACGCCTGAGGTAACAGCGTCTCGACTGGATTCCTCTGCCCTCTGTTATAATGGGGAATGTCCAGTCTCTGAGAAACAAAGTGGATGAACTCCAGGGAAATGTTCGTATCCAGAAGGATTTTATGAACTGTTGTGTCATGGCATTCACCGAGATGTGGCTCAGTGAGCACAACTGGGACATCGATCTGACCATTGATGGTTTTGGGGCTCCCTTCCGTCTGGATCAAAAACGCAGAGGTAACAAGGAAGACTCAGGGTGGCGGGGTGTGTCTCTATGTGAACAAACAATACTGTAGCTCTGTGACTGTGAGAGAGGACATCTGCACGCCACACGTGGAATTCTAATTGGTATCACTGAGGACTATTTACTTGACCCGTGAGTTCCCTCAACTTTTTACAACTGTTGTTTACATTCACTTGAGAGCCGACTCTGCCTCTGGTGGCGCAGAAACTGCAGGCTGTTTCACCTGATGCACAGAACTTTATAATGGACAATTTCAATCATGTTTGTCTTAAAAAAAGTGCTCAAGAACTATCACCAGTATGTCACCTGTTTTACCAGACGTGACAAGATACTGGATCGCTGTTATGAGTCAGTGAGGGATGCCTATAAGTTAGTTCCACTTCCCCCGCTTGGCTCCACGGATCATAACTGTGTGAACTTACTTCCCTCATACAAGACTGTTTTAAAGAGGTAGAAAACGAGGACCAAGGACGTTAAAGTCTGGTCAGAGGATTCAATACTTTCTCTTCAGGAGTGTTTCAACTGTACTGACTGGAATATCTTTGCTCATTCTTGTGGAGATGACTTGGACACATTAGTGGATGTCACCTGTGCATATGTTGCTTTTTGCAGGGACATGATTATCCCTTGCAAGCGCGTGAAAATATACCAGAACAACAAACCATAGGTCTCAGCGTCTGTTAAATCCTGCATACAGAGGAAAGCTATAGTTTTCAAAATGGATCAGCATCTGACTTGCATTCAGCAACAAAAGAATTAAAGATGGAAATTATAAAATCAAAACACAAATATAAGTTAGACTTGAAAAGCAAGATGGCTGCTAATAATCTTGGCTAATAATCTTGAGCATGAAGATTCTAACAGGGCTTCAGAGCACACAGCATGGTAGTCCTGTTATTTGAAATGGTTTTAACACAGATGTGGACTTAGCCAATGCTCTTAACTATTTATTTTTTTTTGCCGTTTTGATACCCCTGATTTTAGAACAGAATTACAGGAACTCAGCCACAAACTAAAGGATGATCAGCACTTTAACATTCAACTGGTACAAGTTGAGAAAGCCTTTCTGGCTGTTAAAGTCAATAAACAGCATGGCCCAGGTAACATCTGTGGTCGTCTACTGAAATCCTGTGCTAAAGAATTGAGTCTGGTCTTTCATTTTATTTTCGATAAGTCCCTACAGACACAGCAAATCCCCAACATTTGGAAAAATACTGTAGTGGTCTCTGTCCCTGAATGCAGCTCTCCTAAGATTTTAAATGATTTTAGACCTGTTGCTCTTACTTCAGTTTTAATGAAGACTTTGGAGAAACTGGTCAGGTCTGAGATCCTGAGAACAACAGATGGTGCCCTGGACCCAATGCAATTTGCTTATAGACCCAGTAGAGGGGTGGAGAATGCAACTGTTACACTGCTAAATATGCTTTTTAAACACTTGGATGGAAATGGGACTCATGCCAGGCTCTTATTTGTGGACTTTTCTTCTGCTTTTAACACCATCCAGCCCCACATCTGGGCAGAAAGGCTGTTACAGCAATTCAGTTTAAGTAACAACCTGGTGGGCTGGGTTCTTAACTTCTTAACTGACAGGACACAAAGGGTCAGGGTTAACAATATTCTGTCTGACCTATAAACCACATCCACAGGTCACCTCAAGGGTGTGTGCTCTCTCCTCTGTTGTTCAATCTGTACACAAATGCGTGTCAGAGCACATATGAAAACAGAGCCATCATAAAGTATGTGGACGACTCTGTCATTGTCAGTTTACTTAAAGGGGGAGAGTCCAGCCATGGCCCAATTGTTTTTTGTGATCAATTTTTTATTGAAAGGCAGAATATACAAAGAACATGTCACATTCAGTAAAGTGTTTTTTTTTTCCTTCAAACTAATTCTTTTCTGTACAGTAAGTAAATTATTGAAACAGGTAGGAAATGACAAATAAACATATTTTCTATGCACTGTAACCAGATAACAATATCAGGAACATTCAAAATCTCACTCCTTCTTACTATGGCAGTACTCTAACAACCCCCCTCCCCCCACCCACCCACTCATCCACCCAGGATCTCTCCCCAACTTAGAAATAATAAATAAATGCATAAATTCAAGAATAAAATTAGAAAAATTCAAAATCACCCATGTTGCACCTTCTCTTTAACTAGCTTATGTGCAGCCTCCCAGGCATGTAGGGTTTTATGGCTGGCCCCATGTACATGGGCCACAGAACGTTCCATCATAATAATTTCGAGAAATGAGTTGGCCCACTGCTGCCAAGCTAAAGAATGTGGTGGTTGCCATCTAAGAGCAAGCATCTGCTTGGCGGCAGTGAAACCGGCCCACAGAATACGTTTATCTTGCAGGGATGAATTAAGAGAAGAGTCATCATTAAGCAGAAGCAAGGCTGGGCAGATTGGGATCTTGACCTTAAGAATGTCACACAGAGTGAGAGATATTTCCCTCCAGAAACTAACCACGCCAGGGCATTCCCAGTAAACATGCATGAATGACCCTTGGGCATTAAGATGACAAAGACCACAATATGGGGACATGGTGATTTTCATTGCATAACACTTTCTGGGGGTGAGGTACATCCTATGAACAAACTTATAATGTATCAGTTGATGGTTGGGGTTTTTGGATGTGTCGCTAAGATTTTTCCATACTGATTCCCAGCAAATCTCTTTGTCATTTCCATCTTTTAATTCTCTATTCCAAATTACTTCTATAGGTAGAGGTTTAAAGTAACCAGAGATGAATTTATAAAGTTTGGAAACCAACCCCCGCGTGCATCCCTCTGAGGCAAGTATCCTGCGTCGAGGGTGTGTTGGGAAAGCCACTCCCCACGGAACACCATATGCCCGCATAGCAGATCTCAATTGCAGGTAAAGGAAAAAAGATGAACCTGGAAGATCATAATCAGATTGCAGATCGTTAAAAGTTCGTAAACCCTGGGAGTTAAACACATCCTGAAAAACATTAACTCCTCTGCTCTTCCATTGTGTGAAGGAGAAGGGCTTGTTGCCAGTAAGAATTGAAAAGTTATTGAAAATTGGAGTGTGACTATGCCATTTATAATCAATACCGAGATGTTTCATCACAGTACGGTAAGAAGCAAGTAAAAAGGAAACAACAGGGCCTAAACATAATTTTGTATTTTTTAAAGGTATATTAGCAAATACAAGATCTTGCAATCTGTGAGGTAATGCAAGGTACTCCTCTATAGGTCTCCAGGAGACAGATGAACTAGGGTTAAACCATGCAGATAAAGGGCGTAGCACGTAGGACCAAAAGTAAATTTTAAAATCAGGGAGAGCTAGCCCCCCTTGTGCCTGGTCTCGCTGGAGGGTTGTGAGTTTTAGGCGAGGTTTTTTCCCTTTCCATATAAATTTAGAGACAAGTGATCTAAGTTTTTCCCAATAGCCCAACGGTGGGGCAAGAGGGATCATAGAAGAGTAGAAATTAACACGTGGGAGTATATCCATTTTAACTATTGCTATTCGGGCTTGAAATGAATTTGGGAAATTAAACCAACGCTCAAAGTCCTTTTCAATTTGATTTCATATACCCTGATAATTAGATAAATAGAAGCTTTTCTGTGATGATTGGTGACCTCTGCTCATCAGATGTACCACTTCTCTATGGGGTGCCACAGGGATCTATTCTTGGCCCTGTTCTCTTTTCATTGTATCTGCTTCCTTTGGGCTCAGTCATCGAAAAGCATAACATGTCGTTTCACCTTTATGCAGATGATTTACAGTTGTATTTACCTCTGAACCCAAAGGAAGGCTCAACACTCAATAAATTACAGAGCTGCATTACTGACATCAAGCAGTGGCTGGCATGTAACTTCCTGCACTTGAATGACAGCAAAACTGAATATATCCTGTTTAGTCCTTCTTTGCCAAATGCAGCCACGATGAATGTCGGAGCCCTGTCTCCTCTTTTTAAATCGCAGGTAAAAAACCTGGGGGTAACTTTTGACTGTAGCCTAAAATTTGACAAACAGATAACCTCTGTGGTGAAAACAAGCTTTTTTCAGCTGCGCCTCTTGGCCAAGGTGAAGCCCTTCCTCAGTCGGCAGGATCTTGAAAAAGCCATTCATGCCTTTATCAGTTCCCGCCTGGACTACTGTAATGCCCTTTATTTCGGCCTCAGCCAGTCTTCCCTCTCTCGCCTTCAGCTCGTCCAAAATGCTGCTGCGAGATTTCTAACTAACACGCCAAGACGTGAGCACATCACCCCTGTGCTGTCATCTCTCCACTGGCTTCCAGTTCATTTCAGAATTGATTTTAAACTTTTGCTGTTTGTTTTTAATGCCATTCACGGCCTGGCTCCTCTGTATTTATCAGAGATTTTAAATTTACGCAGCCATACGAGGGCCCTGCGTTCCTCTGGCCAGTTCCTTTTGGATGTTCCAAGGTCGAGATACAAACAGTGGGGGGACCATTCTTTTGCTGTTGCTGCCCCCAGACATCCGCACCACAACTGACTTTGGTCTTTTTAAATCTAAACTAAAAACTCACTTTTTTAGAATGGCTTTTAACCCTGACTAAGGCTTCTGAGTTTTAGGCTCATGTCAGTTAGTTTTATTTTGTTTTATCTTTTCCGAATGGCTTTTATGCACCTTGCTGTGTCACACCTCCCATTGTATTCTTATGTATCTTTTGCTTTTATGTATTGTTCTTACGGTATTGTTTTATGTCGTTTTTATCCATAGTGTTCTTATTTATTTTCTGACACTACTGTAAAGCACTTTGGGGACCTTTTGGGTTACTGTAAAGGGCTTTATAAATAAACTTTGATTGATTGATTGATTCTTAATTGCAATGGATGATATAGAAGGGAAAATTTCAAGTCCGAGGTATCTAAAACTTTTCATGACTGGCAGATGGGAGGGCAGGGAAGTCTGTAGTGCAGCTGTATTTAAATGTAATAGAGATGACTTTACCCAGTTAATTTTATATCCAGAGAGTAAACTGAATGAGTCAAAAGAGGAAAGAAGATGAGGGATTGAGGTACCAGCACTGCTTACATAGAGAAGAATGTCATCGGCGTACAGAGATATACGGTGGTCTGTGCTACAAAACATGATGGGACATACAGAGGGATGCTGTCTTATTTTCTGCGCCAGTGGCTCGAGAGAGAGAGCGAAAAGTAAAGGTGAGAGAGGGCAGCCCTGAGTGCCTCTAGATATTGAGAATTGAGTAGAGCAAATATTATTTGTGTAGACCATTGCGGAAGGGTTTGCGCATAGAACCTTGATCATATTAATAAAATGCATACCCAGCACAAATTTGTTCAACGTAGCCCAGAGATACTCCCATTCCAAGCAGTCGAACGCCTTTTCAGCATCCAACGATAAAACTGAGCAAGGTGTATCAATACTACTCGCAGCATGAATGATATGTAACAAATGACGCACATTATCGGATGCTAAGCGAGTTTTAATAAAACCAGTTTGATCACTGTGTATCAGTTTTGTAAGATGTGTCTCCAACCGGGTTGCAAGTACTTTAGCATAAAGTTTAACATCCCCGTTCAGGAGGGAGAGAGGTCTATAATTACCGCATTGAGTCAAATCTTTATTTGGCTTGGGTAGGACTGTGATTATAGCTATATTATAGCCATGGCCCAATTGTTGATGATTTTGTTGCGTGGTGCGAGGAGTCATACCTTTTGCTAAACCAAGCAAAAACTAGACATGTTGATAGATTGTAGGAAAAGTCCTCAACAAAACTGCTTAACCTCAATTAAAGGCCAGACAATTGAGTGTGTACAGTCATATAAATACCTTGGTACAATCATCCATTCAAAACTTTGCTTTGAAGCCAACCGTGAAGCGGTGTGTAAGAAGGCTCAGCAGTGTTTATACTGTTTAAGGAAACTGTCGCACTTTCATATTGATAGAACATTAATGGCTATGTTCTATTGTGCTTTTATTGAGTTAGTGTTGTCTTTTCCTTGGTGTCCTGGTTCAATCATACGTCCTTAAAGGACAAAAATTCCTTGGGTCTCGAAGTGAAGTGAGCAAGTCGTCTCATTGGGGAGCCTCAGCTCTATCCAGCATCCCTGTACATTAACCAGTTACAGAGGATTGCAAACTCTGCTTTAAATGATGACCCCCACCCTCTTCACAGTGAATTCCAGCTTCTCCCCTCTGGGCGGCGGTATATTGTTCCAAAGTGCAGAACGAATCAGTGGAAAAATAGTTTTGTATCTGCTGCTATTGCTGAGCTGAGTATTAATTAGTATTAATTAAGTCCATGCACTTGGACTTTGTTTTACTTACGCTTTGACTTATTCTTTCAGATTTTTTATTCATTTAAAGAGACTGTGAGGAGTTTTTAAGTAATTACAAAAAAGTCTCACCTTTAGACTCATGCCTGATCGAAATACGCACTTATCGATGAGTTTTATAGCTATATATAGCATCTTAATAGGTTATCTATAAATGCTTTTCTTTAGCCTTCCGGTCGGGTCGGTCAGGGCCGGACTGGCCTAGATACTCAACTTCGGGGATCCAGACAATTAAAACTAGAGCAAATTTATATTATTTTATTATTTATATTACACGTCTGAGAGCACCGCGCTGTATGTAGCGATATATAGCCGGCTACAACTACGATAATAACTTTTCCCCGCATTGCTTGTCGTCACACATCAAAAACTACCTCTACGTAACTAGAAAGAGATACATTACCTCGTGGCTTTGCATCCTGTAAGTTGTTGAAAAAGAACTTGTTAAGCAATGCAGAGTTCCGACAAAGATCCATGCTGCATTCACCGCAACAAACAAACACACTTTGCTTCACGTCTCCGGTGCGTTCAAGTTGTAGTCAGAAGTAGGAATTTTGAGTTCCAAGCGGGAAACTAACATCCCCCGAAGTCAGAATTTCCTGCTGGGAACTCGGTGAAACCTCGCCACCCCGAGGTGTCAATCGAAGATGGATGCCCCCAGTGTGAACAGTTATTTAGCTCCTGTAATAATCAATTTATTTGCACTTCTGACTGGGGTGTGTCGCTCTAGATCAGCTGTATACATAATATTGCTAGATTTATATTTACAAAAATGCTGCCATAGTGATAATCACATTCTTCATACAACAATGCAGGGTGTGCTAACAACAGCTAACAATAGCCTGGTAGATCGGCAAGTTTTTTTCTGACTTCAACTGGAACGCTGATAAGTCGGAGATGATGTCCCTCCCAGTTCCGAGGTTACACGAATGCAGCATTACGCCGGCGATAAATTCTCCTCATAGCACCTTTAACTTAGATATTAATGGAGGTTGCCTCTGGAACCAACACGCGTGCATGTACCCCCCCCCCCCCCCCCCCGCTTTTATGTCATTTATGCCCATGTCTAGTGTGATGATAAAACCTAGAGAACTTTAATAATAATACTGAATGTTTTCATTTTTAAATTTGTTCTTATCTTGTCTTTGGCGTTTTATGTTGTTGTGTGAATCTCACGGACTGCAAAAAAAATCTACCTACAAGTAAAAAAGTAACCTGAAACTGAGTCAGTGCAAATTAAGTGAAGGCCTCACTGGTTATTAGAAAGACTCTGAACTGATCTGCACTGGAATCCAAAAGAGGGAAACCAGAATCAGAGTGATGTAACCAGCAGGGCTTGACAGGAACCTTACAGCTGCATTTTTACCTCCACCAAGGAAGTTATGCTTCCACCAAGGTCTGTTTGTTTGTCTGTCTGTCTGTTAGCAAGATTAGCAAAAACTACTGGATGGATTTACAGAAAATTCTACCAGAGGTTTGGTTTGGTCCAAGAAAGAAGCCAATTTAGTCCTGATCTGATCCGGATAAATGTTTCAACATTTAAGTTTATAACAGCAAATTCCATTCATTTGCGGCATTATGGGAAATGTAGTTTACTTGCAATGCTAGGGGAGAAGTTCCCAAATTAAACCCAATAATCACATGTCTTGCAGATTGATATTTTTCTTAGTTAGAAGTTGAGTTAAAAGTATTTAGAAGGTTTAAAATCAGCCTGTAGTTTGTTAAAGTGCCTGAATCAAGACATTCAATCATGTTTCTCTCCCTCTCTGTTTCATTTATTATTATTTCTATCACGAGGTCAAACATTACAGTTCATTAATGTGACGCGACCATGATAACTTAAATAACACTTATTAGAAACTGGACTTTCTTTCTTGGAGTTCTTACTCTTTAAAAACAAAAATGGATTTTAACTGAAGAAGAAATCGTGATATTTTGCCCTGATAACAACATTTGAATAGATTCTGATGTCTTGTAACATGGATTGTAAAACTATCCCATCAGCTGATCCTCTCAGCTCTGTATTAAACAGCAGCTCTACAGTCAGGACATGGAGAGAAAAACTACAACTATTTCCTGTGACTATTAAACTACCATGGGACTGAATGCAGGAACAACAACTCTACAAAATAACACCAACTTTAATCCAGCTTTGATTTTCCTTCACTTTGTTCAGCATCACTTTATTGCTGTAGTTCTGACTGAGTCCTTCAGCAGATTTTAATGTTGACATTTGCTCCAAATCAGCTCCATGCATCTAAAAGCTCAAATCAAGCAGCTAACAAGCAGCTAAAATGTGGTTTGAACAGCAACATGACACACAACAAGATCTTCACCACTGAACTGAACAGCATCCCAATAAATCCGACTGTCTGCTCTCTGAGGATCAGGAGGAAGAGCGAGGAAACTTCAGTCTCAGACCTTTGATTGATCCAACAGTCTGAGCTAGCTGCTGCTAACACTGAGCTGTGTGTGGATGTGAACGTTAGCTAAAGGCTAAGCTGCTACATCTACAGGAAACAAGTTCACAGAAGAAGAAAGAAAACAAACCTGCTCTCTCTTTAAGATCCTGGAACCCGGACATCTGAGCCTCATCCAAGAGTCAAAGAAGGAGAAGAAAACTCTCAAGACTTTACAGGATTACTCTGAGACCACAGGACGACGGAGCAGCTAACGTGCTAACTGAGCTCGGCGGGAGGAAAACAAAAGAGCCTCGAGACCCGGAAATGAAAATGTACTTCCGGTTGGCTGATCTGCCTTTTAAAAAAAGCGAAGTCATCCGTTTCTCTTCTTTGTTAACAAAATCAGTTTAGAAAAATTATTTTTGATCTTCATGTAAACATTTCATCGTCATCAACAGAGAAACAAACTCAAGACCTACCATTTAGTCTCACTTTTACCTGAATAACCTGTCAGTGTTTTTAATCCTATTACAGCTTCAGGTCATCATTATTCTTTTTTTTTCTACTCTGTGTTACCTTTTACTCCATTTCAATTTATCATTTACTTTATTTTATGATATATATATAATTTTACACATTAACCTAACCTCCAGGGTTTGATCCTTTAAGATGGGGTTTCCTCAGTTTGTACTGGGAACAGCAATGTTCCTGCTTTATTATTGTCTTTTATTTATGATGAATTTTACCAACCATAGACACAATATACACAGATGCCTCGTTGACTGACGCTGCCGATTGGAGCTGACATATTAACATATGACATATTGACATATTATAATACAAATTTTAAATCGTAGTAAAATTAATAATAACGATGGCAAAAATAATAGTGAAATCAAATTGAACTACAACATGGATGCTTATATATAGATAATCACAAGTAGAACAACAGTAATGTTAACAGTTTGTTATAGAAGGGAGGGAAAGAAACTAAAACACGTCATCTGTTTTCAATACTGTGCCGTTTACTGTAACCTTAGACTGCACAAAATACGAGCATAAATGTGTTCACTCCCTTGCTTTCTGGAACTAGACTGGAGTTAGGAGATCCATCCAATATGGCGGTGACGCTGGATTAGGCCGTAATGAGGCGTCAACGTATATTATGTCTATGTTACCAACACTGTGTATGGATTACTGGGTTGGTGGATTCGGGGGCTGGGTGGAGTGGGTTTGGGTCATATTCCTTTTATCTTATTTTAATTATCTGTCAGTTTGTAAAGAACTTTGTGCAGCAGTTTTTGTATGAAAAGTGCTGGTTGGTTGATTGAAAGAGCTGAAACCATGGCAACAGGTTATTCATTTATTCACAGAGTCACCAGCTAATTTAAATCTCATTGTGTCATTTTATGACACAATCAGACTCAAGATGAAGCTTGGATTTCACATTTCAGCTTTAGTGAGGACAGGTTTGTTTTTACTCTGGTTCCTAAATTGATGGCTGAAGAACAAGGAGATAAAGAAAAGAGACGGCTGTTATGTTTTGATTTCTGGATACACATGCAGCCACAGGGAATAAAATCCTAGATCTCCTGTTGTGTCAGGTTAAGGGAGCATACAGCTCTTCTTCTCTCCTAACTCTGGGGGAATCAGACCACAACCTGGTTGACCTTTACATCACCTACAGGCCGTTGGTGGAACAGCAGGCGTCAAACATCAGGACAGTAAAGGTTTGGTCTAAGGACACAGAGGAGGCTCTGCAGGAGTGCTTCAATGTCACAGACTGGGAACTTTGTAAAGAGGACACTGGTGATGACACTGAAGGTCTTTCTCACTGCACTACAGACCACATCCACTTCTGTGAGGACAACATTGTCCAAACATAAAGATCCACGGCTTCCCCAACAATAAACCCTGGATTTATCAGGACATTAAAGGACTTCTCTACAGGAAGAAGAGGGCCGTCATGGCTAAGGACCAGGATGAGCTCAGGGCTGTCCAGAAGGAGCTAAAGAAGAAGCTGAAGGAGGCCAAGAACAGCAACAGGGACACCATCAAGACCAGGATGGAGCAGAACAACACCAGGGAGGTCTGGAGTGGGACGAACCAGATTATGGGCTTCAACAGACCTGCACCCAGAGCTGAAGGAGACCCAGAGTTTGAGATTTAAAGTACTTCCTCATGAGAGGATCAGAGCTGTTCTCAAAGGTCATGAACACTCATTCCTTCAAATCTGGAAACCATTCATGGATTCTCTCCCTGCTGAGAATTCTGAGCTGATGGTTCTGTGGTTTTAAGATTCACTCATTTTTGTTCAAAAACAGACCACTGAATTCAGAAGATCAAAGCCTGTCTCCAGGAGAGATAACTGCAGACCTTCCTCACTGAGATGTTCACAAGTGGTGTGAGATGGGAAATGTGCCCTCATGAGTCAGTCAGACATGTGAGCTGTGCTGTGGACTGATGATCATGACTGAATTCAGGGAAAAATTCAGTACATTTCTGTAAAATCTAAAAGTAAAGAAACAAACTTCACTCCAAACTCTGTGCAAAAGTTACAAGAATTTATTGAAAAAGTAAAAAAGTGCAACATCATAACATTTGCATCAAAATTCTATGGAAGAGTATTTGGACCATGTGAGATGGGGAAAATAATTTTGGGGAAGTCGACATTGAAGTGGAAATTTTGACTTTAAAGTCAAAATTTCAAGAATTAAGTTGAAATGATGAGACTACAGTTGGATAACAATTTCATTACAAAAGTCAAAATGTTCAGATTAAAGTCAACATACAATGAATTCTTTAAATTTCAACTTTGATCACAAAATTTCCATTTTAATGTACCCAAAATGATTTTTTCTATCTTACATGGCCCCGGACACTCTTCAGTATACTTCCAACAAGAACAATTTTGTGATAAGAAAAAAGTGAGTAAAAACCAAGAACGAAAACTAAAAAAAGTTTAAAGCCATCATAACCATTTCTCTGTCAGGTTCAGTCTCACAGATCTTTCACAGGTTCAGGAGAGAGAGGCTCAGACCTTAATGACCTTTGCTGGATGTCAAAGTGACGTGAAACATTCTTAAAAGTTACAGAAGCCTCTCAGGTTGGATTTATTTTGCCTTTTATACACTAATCAGGTTCAAAAGTCTAAGATGGTGCCTCTGCCCCACCTGAAACCTCTACAAGACCTTTAACAGTCAGTCCACACTTCAGGAAACATCGTTATTACTTAAAAAAAAAAAAAAAAACACCTGTTTTTAAAAGGTCAGCAGCACAGAGAAAACAAAACAAACTCAGCATATTTTCAGTTCCTCTGAGGCTCCTTCTGTGGTTTACCAGGTTTGGTCAGAACACTTTTCCTGTCAAATGTGTTTTTGCACAAGCAGAGCAGCCAAAGGGTCTCTCTCTCTCTCTCTCAATAGAAATGGTCTGGGATCCTTGGTGTTGACTGCCTGCTGCTGTGGAGTCATGAAGACTCAATTACTACAATTACAGACATGAAACTTATATGGCCATTTCATTAGGAACATTCCAGTTCATTATCACTAAATCTGTTAATGTAGATATTAGCATGATCTCTCTGTCCATGGTTGATATGTAGTTTCTCGCTGGTTGATCTGGAGATGCGGATGAAAAAATAGCTTCGCGACACAAGCTTGTTTGCAAAAAAGAGCAGTTTATTGACAAGCCAAGCAAGTGTCTGAATCAGGCACTCCGCACAGCCTGAGAGGCTCAAAAAACCGAAAATGAGACCTTCCGAGCAGTGACAACGGACATGCATTTATACCTTGAAACATTCTTTGAAGTACACAGAGCCACGCATGCAAGGTGGACTCTCCTTGAACCAGAGCATCTTAGATAAATGACCAGTGGCCCCAAAGGTTGACTCATGATAGCCTGAAGTGAAAGCCTTTCACCTTTGACACAGCGTTCATCCCCTTAGGTATCACTTTTAAATTCTCAGCTGTTTACCTAGCTACAGGAGTTTGGTTTTCTTAAGAAGTAAAAATGTGAAGAATGTTCTCTGTTGTGTATCTTAGTCATTACATCCTGAGTGAACCTGGCCAAATTCAGTCTAATCATTAGCTCACCTCCAAGGCCACCTGTTTTCTGTTTAAAACATCAGACACTTCAAATACATCTATAGTATCTATATTTCAATCAATTAATCAATCAATCTTTATTTGTATAGCGCCAATTCATTACAAGTGTTATCTCAAAACACTTTACAATAGTGCATAAAGCTCTTCATTGTATGGATACACACATCTGCATAGATACATATATATATATATATATACAAATATATACATCCATTTTTATCACCACATAGGCATGATGTCCCTCTGAAAATGGGATGTCACATCTCAAGAGGCCTTCAATACATTTGTACTTAAAGGAGACAAATATGGTATGGACGCACTTGTGGTCTGGACATCCATGAGATCATTACTACCGTAAATTCTTATCTTCAGTAAGAATATCATTGATTATACTTCTATAAAATGATCACCACAACCATTCAGACATGAGGACCCTCCTGAAAACTAGATGTAGCATCTCAAGAGACTAACCTCTAAATAATTTGTTTTCAGCAGAGACAAATATGATGAAGACAGGTCTATGATTGGTCCCTGGATCGATTACTTGGTTTAGTCCACTTGTCTCCTCTTACCTCCCTTCCGTCACCCTCACACCCAACACAGCATCGTGTGGATTTGCTGTTCATCATGAGACTGGGATCCACATTCAAGATTTCCTGCTGATTAACAGAAGGTTTTTTCTTGAGCCATGATGGAGTGATTCATGATTGGCCATATGGATTAATGTTGGGCGTTGGATGGTTTTATTTGTATATCTATGCAGATAATCATGAATCCCTACTAGGAACTCAAAAAAATCTGACTTCATGGTCCAACTGGAACACACCATAGACTCTGTCAGGATGAAGAGTTACTTCCACTCCTGTTCATTGAAACAGGTCTAGATCGCTCAGTATGAGCAAAAACACTGAGAATGAATGTTATTGGATATACTGGACCTGAAAAGGGTGTTGTGGAATAAAAAGAGTTGAGAAGAAAAAAGGTTTGACTTTTTGGAAACCAGTTGTCATCTGTCAAAGAGTTTCTATCTGAAATTAGGCAACTTGTGACTCTCCAGAGGATTCTCTCTTTTTTTTATTTTTTTCCAAACTAGTCACAGCTGAAGGGTTTGTTTCTAATGTGGACCATTTGGTGGCTGTTAAGATTGTATTTTCTTCTAAATGTTTTCCCACACTCATCACAGCTGAAGGGTTTCTCTCCAGTGTGAATCAAATTGTGAACTTTAAGATTACTCCTGGTTTGAAATGTTTTACCACAGTCATCACAGCAGAAGGGTTTCTCTCCAGTATGAATCATTTCGTGTTTATTTAGATGGGAAATTCTTCTAAATGTTTTACCACATTCATCACAGCTGAAGGGTTTCTCTCCAGTGTGAACCATTTTGTGTATGGTTAGTTCACCCTTTATTCTAAATGCTTTACCACACTCATCACAGCAGAAGGGTTTCTCTCCAGTATGAATCATGTCGTGTTTATTTAGATGGGAATTTCTTCTAAATGTTTTACCACATTCATCACAGCTGAAGGGTTTCTCTCCAGTGTGAACCATTTTGTGTTCAATTAAATGGCTCTTTGTTCCAAATGTTTTATCACACTCACCACACCTGAAGGGTTTCTCTCCAGTGTGAATCATTTTGTGTCTGTTTAGCTGTGATTTGGTTACATATGATTTACCACAATCATGGCAGCTGAAGGGTTTCTCTCCTGTGTGAATCATTATGTGTTCCTTTAGATTGCCCTTTCTTTTAAATGTTTGACCACATTCATCACAGCTGAAGGGTTTCTCTGCAGTGTGAATCACTTTGTGTTGGTTTAGATTGGTCTTTGATCTAAATGTTTTACCACATTCATCACAGCTGAAGGGTTTCTCTCCAGTGTGAATCATTTTGTGATCTTTGAGCCCTCTCTTGAATTGAAATGTTCTACCACAATCACTGCAGCTGAAGGGTGTCTTCTTCGGCTTTTGTCTGCTAACTTCATTTCTTGTCACATGTTTTGGCTGATATTCTCTGTCTTCCCTCCAATCATCACTGTCATCAGTCTCAGTGGAGTCTTCAGTCTTGATACCAGTCTCTGGCTTAACCTGTCTCCCTGGATCAGGGTTCCTCTCATCATTTCCTCCACACTCCTCTCCAGCAGCTCTGATCTCCATCTGATAAAGTTGTGAGGACTGAGGTTCCTCTTCATCTTCATCCTCATTCTTCACATGGACAGGCTGTTCTTCTTTCATCACTGACAGCTGCTGGATGTCTGCAGGAAAAGATTGAATTACACTAACATGAGTGGAACTAAACACTCCTCAAAACCAAACTCAAGATGTTAAAGTGTTGCATCATTATATTTGTCACCAACTTTCTTCACACACAAAAGAAATCTGATTCAGTAAAACTGTGGAAAAACTAACAAACACTTGGAAAAAAACAAATCAAGAGGAATATAATATACAGGACCTCAGAGGATCCTGATGAGGACATCCTTTGAAGTCTGGATAGGAAAGAGGGAATGGTGCCCTGAGACTAACTTTATGGACTGTTAAGCTGCACTCACACTGAACTCGACTTTGCAACCATAATCATGTCGCCAACTGAGGTTGTGTTGTGTGTCAATATCTCATTTTGGTTTCCATCCTCGTCGCTCAGTGATGTCAAGTTCACTCTAACTTCACTGTGATCATATCATATATCATATAACAGGATGTATAAGCTGACATTATTCCAACTGAATTCTTCACACTCACCTAACAACCACAAAACACTGCAGCTGATGCCCTGCAGCAGCATCGTCTGTCAGTTCTCTGCAGTTTGTCTAGGAGGAACTAATGCCCTCACTAACTAATGTTTCCCAAACGGACATGGACTGTTACTCTGTGAACCAGAAGAAAAACTGTCTGTCACACACCCACAAAATGCTGATTGGCTATTACCGTGCCAGCCCCCTGATATATCACCTGAAAAGATCAACTTTTTCACTTTGGCAATGTAATGACGGGTAGGCCTGTGCTGAAAATATCGATACAGCAAAATATCGTCATGCACTCCTTTAAGATAAGTGTATCGATACGGAAAGACAAGATAATCCTTTATTGATCCCCAGAGGGGAAATTCAGTTATTGCAGCAGTACAGGGCAAGTACAAGGGTAGTAGCATGCATTGGGTTCAAAAATTACACATAGTTTAGGACAAAGTAAGGGTGACATATTATAAACAAAACGGAGAAACAATGACCATCCAGTAGCAGCAACAGTATGAGCTATTCACAATGTCAAATATGTGTCATTCAGGGCAACTGAGCCATGCAGAGCAGTGCAGAGAAGGAAAAGTGACAGTGTGAAGGGTGGTATATACAGTAACTACAGTGCAGTGCTGTGGCCTCCGCTGCTGTTTAGGAGTCTAATGGCGGTGGGCACAAAGGAGCGCCTGAAGTGCTCAGTTCTGCTTCTGGCTGGAATGATGCGCTGGCTGAACGAGCTGCCCATGTCCCATAGCTCGTCGCGGAGAGGGTGAGAGAATTGTGAAAGATCGCCCTGATTTAGTCCATAATCCTCCTCTCTGCCACAGTCTCCACAGTGTCCAGTTGAAGGCCCACAACAGAACAGGCCTTCTTCACCAGTTTGCTTAGCCTGTTGACTTCACCACCAGCACACCACCACAAAGAAGAGTGCGCTGGCCATCACAGACTGGTAGAAGGTCTTCAGGAGCCTGCTGCAGACGCCAAACAACCTGAGTCTCCTCAGGAAGAGCAGCCTGCTCTGTCCCTTCCTGAAGAGGGCATCTGTGCCGTGGGACCAGTCCAGTTTATTGTTGATGTGGACCCAAACTTATTGATTTGAGTCCACCCTCTCCACTTTCTCCCCCTGGATGTTGGGGACAGGGGACCTCCTGCCCCTCCTGTAGTCCACAACCACCTCCTCGGTTTTGCTGATGTTGAGCTTCAGGCTGCTGCTGTCACACCATGTGACAAATCTCTCAATCAGCCCTCTGTACTCCCCCTCGTCATCATCAGTAATGCATCCAACAATGGAGGAGTCATTGGAAAACTTCGGGAGGTGACAGGAACCAGAGTCTCAAGTTGTAGAACCACTTAAAACTCATCCATGTTCTTTTTCTTCTTATAAGAAAAAACTAAACTTGTCAAGAATTTTGTTTAAAGCTTAGTCATTGTGCACAATTTACCTGTATCAGGATACATACTGTATCGTGAGGTTGCTGGAAATACCCAGCCCTAGTGACGAGTGACCAGGTCACCTTGACTGCATCCGTTACACCACTGAAGGGTTAACCTGCCATTTCGTGGTTTCACCTTGACTTCACGTGGAGAGTGGTTGCTAATGTTGCAAAGTCTCATTTGTTGTGAACACAGCTTTAGATGGACAAGTGGACAGTCAGATTTGTCAATCAACATTTATGTGACATGGCCCCCTTCATGCCTGACAGGGGCCTGAGTCCCATGTGTGCATAGTAGGGCCCTATAAAATCCAACACCACATAATCACGGATCTGGATATTAAAAATAGAATTCTTGGAGTGGTTAACAACCAGGAGTGTTCCATATACATATTTCTTCCAGCCCAGGTTTGTATCCAGCCTGTGGCAAGTTTGCAGAGTGTCTTCTCCTACTCTCTCTCACCCCCATTCACAAACCAATCCAGTGCCATCTTGTCCTATCAATTAAGTCACATTGAAATACATTGAAAAAGATAAAGAGCAGAAATATATATGAATGCAGAATATCACTGTATGGTTTTTACTGAATTTGTTCTTATCTTGTCTTTGGCGTTTTATGTTTGTGTGGTGTGAATATCACAGACTGCAAAACAAATCTATCTACGGGTACAAATAAAGTAACCTGAACCTGAGTCAGTGCAAATTAAGTGAAGGCCCCACTGGTTATTAGAAAGACTCTGAACTGATCTGCACTGGAATCCAAAAGAGGGAAACCAGAACCAGAGTGATGTGGTAATAACCAACAGAGCTTGACAGGAACCTTGTAGCTGCATTTTTACCTCCAACAAGAAAGCAATGCTTCCACCAATGTCTGTCTATTTGTTAACAAGGTTAGCAAAAACTACTGGATGGATTGACAGGAAAATTCTACCAGAGGTCTGGTTCAAGGAAGAAGCAATTTTAATGTTGATACGTTCCAGATTAATCCCTTGCAATGCCAAGGGAGGAGTTCTCCAACGAAATCCAATAATCACATTTCTTGCAGATTGATATTTTTTTTAGTTAGAAGTTGAGTTAAAAGTATTTAGAAGGTTTAAAATCAGCCTGTAGTTTGTTAAAGTACCTGAATCAAGACAGTCAGTCATTTCTCTCTCTCTCTCTTTGTTTCATTTATTATTATTTTTATCACGCGGTCAAACTTTAAGTTCATAAATGTAGCAGCGACCATGATAACTTAAATAACACTTATTAGAAACTGGACTTTCTGACTTGGAGTTCTTACTGTTTCAAAACAAAAATGGATTTTAACTGAAGAAGAAATCGTGATATTTTGCCCTGATAACAACATTTGAATAGATTCTGATGTCTTGTAACATGTATTGTAAAACTCTCCCATCAGCTGATCCTCTCAGCTCTGTATTAAACAGCAGCTCTACAGTCAGGACATGTATGAACAGGACATGGAGAGAAAAACTACAACTATTTACTGTGACTATTAAACTACCATGGGACTGAATGCAGGAACAACAACTCTACAAAATAACACCAACTTTAATCCAGCTTTGATTTTCCTTCACTTTGTTCAGCATCACTTTATTGCTGTAGTTCTGACTGAGTCCTTCAGCAGATTTTAATGTTGACATTTGCTCCAAATCAGCTCCATGCATCTAAAAGCTCAAATCAAGCAGCTAACAAGCAGCTAAAATGTGGTTTGAACAGCAACATGACACACAACAAGATCTTCACCACTGAACTGAACAGCATCCCAATAAATCCGACTGTCTGCTCTCTGAGGATCAGGAGGAAGAGCGAGGAAACTTCAGTCTCAGACCTTTGATTGATCCAACAGTCTGAGCTAGCTGCTGCTAACACTGAGCTGTGTGTGGATGTGAACGTTAGCTAAAGGCTAAGCTGCTACATCTACAGGAAACAAGTTCACAGAAGAAGAAAGAAAACAAACCTGCTCTCTCTTTAAGATCCTGGAACCCGGACATCTGAGCCTCATCCAAGAGTCAAAGAAGGAGAAGAAAACTCTCAAGACTTTACAGGATTACTCTGAGACCACAGGACGACGGAGCAGCTAACGTGCTAACTGAGCTCGGCGGGAGGAAAACAAAAGAGCCTCGAGACCCGGAAATGAAAATGTACTTCCGGTTGGCTGATCTGCCTTTAAAAATAAAAAAGTAGTCATCCGTTTCTCCTCTTTGTTAACAAAATCAGTTTAGAAAAATTATTTTTGATCTTCATGTAAACATTTCATCGTCATCATCAAAAGAGAAACAAACTCAAGACCTACCATTGAGTCTGGCTTTCACCTGAATAACCTGTCAGTGTTTTTAATCCGATTACAGCTTCAGTTTATCATTATTATTATTATTTTATTTATTTTTTTTATCTTTTACTTCATTTCAGTTTTATTATTTACTCTATTTCATGATATATTTAATTCTACACATTAACCTAACCTCCAGGGTTTGATCCTTTAAGATGGGGTTTCCTCAGTATGTACTGGGTACAGCAATGTTCCTGCTTTATTATTGCCTTTTATTTATGATGCATTTTACCAACCATAGACATAATACACGCAGACGCCTCGTTGACTGATGCTGCAGATTGGAGCTGACATATTAACCGGCTGCCATCTTGGGTGGGTCTCCCATGCAGCCCCAAGTGTGTTTGGTTCTATGAAGAAGGTGTGTTATGCCCACCTATATGATCATAACTCCACCATTTTTACACGATTTTCACATAAATTAGTTTGTTTCAATAATAGAGATGTACTTATGATACAGGACGCTGTCAAACATTAATAATACCTTGTTTCATGTTAAAATACTTTGTTTTATTTTGTCGTAATAATAACAATAATAATAATAATAATAATAATAATAATAATAATAATAATAATAATAATAATAATAATAATAATGATTATTATTATTATTATTATTATTATGATAATTCTTTTATAGTAAAATTAATAACAACGATGGCAATATCTGCAAAAAATATAATGAAATCAAATTAAACTTTTGTATGGAAGCTTATATATAGATAATCACAAGGCAAACAACAGTTACATTAGCAGTTTGTTATAAAAGGGAGAATACTCATTTAAAAATTGAAGCTGCAGGAATAATTATAGTAATTGTAAAGATAAAACATAAATACAGTATATCATTGTAAATAGAAGAAAAAAAGCATAAAATAATAATAAAATAAACATTGGATGGAGTCTTCATGAGCAGAGGAGGCGCAACAACAGCATTAGTGGCAAGTGATATGATAGTAGGGCAGGAAGGGGTTGTCATTGGTGTGGCTGTGGTTGTAGAGAGAGAAGGGGACAAAAGAATGTTGATGATAAAACAATAATAATAATTTCATTAATATAAGAAAGAGGATCATGAAAAAATAAACAAATAAATGAGTACGTCAGCCGAGTAATAAGGGTAATATAGTAATGGTAATAGTAGCAACAACAATAATAATAATTATAATAATAATAATGATAATAACAATCATGATAAGAATTATAATAATAATAAAAGTTGTTCTTTCAAATTTTATTTACATCATTTTTAAATCATCATCACTGCCATTATAGTATGTGCTAGTTATGATGGGGTGTATTATGTATTATGCTGTTTGACAAAGACAAATGGTTCTGCATATTAATAAATGTATAAAAGAATTACTTTATTTAGTTCAAATGAATTGACCTTTGATCCTTCTGTACACCAACAACATACTTTTTTTCATATTTTTGTTTTTTTGTGATGCGAGTATGATCACCGAAAGTATTTGAGGCACAGGCACATGTACGCGCTCACAGATACACAAACCACACATCTCATATAAATCCTGTTTACATTTAAACTTTAAATAAGTTTTTCTTCTCAGCTGTGTTGGAACAAAACTAAAACACGTCATCTGTTTTCAATACTGCGCCACTGACTGTATCCTTAGACTGCACAATATACGAGCATAAATGTGTTCACTCCCGTGCTTTCTGGAACTAGACTGGAGTTAAGAGATCCATCCAATATGGCGGTGACGCTGGATTAGGCCGAATGAGGCGTCTGCATATATTATATCTATGTGACCAAGTCTGTGTATGGATTACTGGGTTGGTGGATTCGGGGGCTGGGTGGAGTGGGTTTAGGTCATATTCCTTTCATCTTATTTTAATTATCTGTCTGTTTGTAAAGAACTTTGTGCAGCAGTTTTTGTATGAAAAGTGCTGGTTGATTGATTGAAAGAGCTGAAACCATGGCAACAGGTTATTCAATTATTCACAGAGTCACCAGCTAATTTAAATCTCTTCAGTCATTTTATGACAAAATCAGAATCAAGATGAAGCTTGGATTTCACATTTCAGCTTTAGTGAGGACAGGTTTGTTTTTACTCTGGTTCCTAAATTGATGGCTGAAGAACAAGGAGATAAAGAAAAGAGACGGCTGTTATGTTTTGATTTATGGATACACATGCAGCCACAGGGAATAAAATCCTAGATCTCCTGTTGTGTCAGGTTAAGGGAGCATACAGCTCTTCTTCTCTCCTAACTCTGGGGGAATCAGACCACAACCTGGTTGACCTTTACATCACCTACAGGCCGTTGGTGGAACAGCAGGCGTCAAACATCAGGACAGTAAAGGTTTGGTCTAAGGACACAGAGGAGGCTCTGCAGGAGTGCTTCAATGTCACAGACTGGGAACTTTGTAAAGAGGACACTGGTGATGACACTGAAGGTCTTTCTCACTGCACTACAGACCACATCCACTTCTGTGAGGACAACATTGTCCAAACATAAAGATCCACGGCTTCCCCAACAATAAACCCTGGATTTATCAGGACATTAAAGGACTTCTCTACAGGAAGAAGAGGGCCGTCATGGCTAAGGACCAGGATGAGCTCAGGGCTGTCCAGAAGGAGCTAAAGAAGAAGCTGAAGGAGGCCAAGAACAGCAACAGGGACACAATCAAGACCAGGGAGGTCTGGAGTGGGATGAACCAGATGATGGGCTTCAACAGACCTGCACCCAGAGCTGAAGGAGACCCAGAGTTTGAGATTTAATGTACTTCCTCATGAGAGGATCAGAGCTGTTCTCAAAGGTCAGGAACAATCATTCCTTCAAATCTGGAAACCATTCATGGATTCTCTCCCTGCTGAGAATTCTGAGCTGATGGTTCTGTGGTTTTAAGATTCACTCATTTTTGTTCAAAAACAGACCCCTGAATTCAGAAAATCAAAGCCTGGCTCCAGGAGAAATAACTGCAGACCTTCCTCACTGAGATGTTCATAAGTGGTGTGAGATGTGAAATGTGCCCTCATGAGTCAGTCAGACATGTGAGCCGTGCTGTGGACTGATGATCGTGACTGAATTCAGGGATAAATTCAATACATTTCTATAAAATCTAAAAGTTAAGAAACAAAATTCACTCCAAACTCTGTGCAACAGTTACAAGAATTTATTGAAAAAGTAAAAAAGTGTAACAAACTTTAGTTATTTGCATCAAACTTCTATGGAGGAGTATTTGGGCCATGTGAGATGGAGAAAATAATTTTGGGGAAGTCGACATTTCAGTAGAAACTTTGATATTAAAGTCAAAATTCAAGAATTAAGTTGAAATGATGAGAACACAGTTGGATAACAATTTCATTACAAAAGTCAAAATGTTCAGAATAAAGTCAACATACAATGCATTTCAACTTTATTCACAAAATTTCATTAGGAACATTCCAGCATTCTATAAAATGATCACCACAACCATTCAGACATGAGGACCCTCCTGAAAACTAGATGTAGCATCTCAAGAGGCTAACTTCTGATTAATTTGTATTCAGCAGAGACAAATATGATGAAGACAGGTCAATGATTGGTCCATGGATCTGTTACTTACTTTAGTCCACTTGTCTCGTCCTTCCTTCACCCTCACACCCAACACAGCATCGTGTGGATTTGCTGTTCATCATGAGACTGGGATGCACATTCAAGATTTCCTGCTGCTTAACAGAAGGTTTTTTCTTGAGCCATGATGGAGGGATTCATGATTAACCATATGGATTAATGTTGGGAATTAGATGTATATATTTGTTTATCTATGTATATACTCATGAAACCTTTTTGGAAACCATCTTTTATCAGTGAAAGAGTTTCTATCTGACAAAAGGTTACTTGTGACCATCCAGAGAATTTTCAGGTGTTTTGTTAATGGTAAAGAGTTTATTTCTAATGTGAACCATTTTTTGTTTGATTAGATTGTGTTTTCTTCTAAATGTTTTACCATATTCATTCACAGCTGAAATGTTTCTTTCTCGTGTGAATCATTTTGTGTTCGGTTAGTTGGCCCTGTCTTTTAAATGTTAGTCCACATTCATCACAGCTGAAGGGTTTCTCTCCAGTGTGAATCATTATGTGTTGGTTTAGATGGCACTTTCTTTTAAATGTTTTACCACATTCATCACAGCTGAAGGGTCTCTCCTCAGTGTGAACAATTTTGTGTGTAGTTAGATCACTTTTTCTTCTAAATGTTAGTCCACATTCATCACAGCTGAAGGGTTTCTCTCCAGTGTGAACCATTTTGTGTTCGGTTAGAGTGCACTTTTTTCTAAATGCTTTACCACATTCATCACAGCTGAAGGGTTTCTCTCCAGTGTGACTCATTTCGTGTCTTTTTAGATGGTAATTTGTTCTAAATGTTTTACCACAGTCATCACAGCTGAAGGGTTTCCCTCCAGTGTGAAGCCTTTTGTGTCTGTTTAGCTGTTCTTTGGTTCCATATGTTTTACCACAATCGTCACAGCTGAAGGGTTTCTCACCAGTGTGAATCATTTTGTGTCTGTTTAGCTGTGCTTTGGTTCCATACGTTTTACCAAATTCATCACAGCTGAAGGGTTTCTCTGCAGTGTGAATCATTTTGTGACCTTTGAGCCCTCCCCTGGATTGAAATGTTCTACTGCAATCACTGCAGCTGAAGAGTTTCTTCTTCAGCTTTTGTCTGCTAACGTCATTTCTTTTCACATGTTTTGGCTGATGTTCTCTGTCCTCCCTCCAATCATCACTGTCATCAGTCTCAGTGCAGTCTTCAGTCTTGATACCAGTCTCTGGCTTAACCTGTCTCCCTGGAGCAGGGTTCCTCTCCTCATCATTTCCTCCACACTCCTCTCCATCAGCTCTGATCTCCATCTGATGAAGCTGTGAGGACTGAGTGATCTCTTCATCTTCATTCTCACTCTTCACATGGACAGGCTGCTTTTCTTTCATCACTGACAGCTGCTGGATGTCTGCAGGAAAAGATTGAATTACACTAACATTAGTGGAACTAAACACTCATCAAAACCAAATTCAAGACCTGACTAATCACTTCCTGGTCCTGTCGTCACTTCCTGGTGAGCATATTCATCACTTCCTGTTTCACAGTGCAGTGTTTGTAGTGTGTTGTCTCTCTGTTCAGCTTCCGCTAATTTTAACTGACTAATATCTGTCATTTGAGCTTATAATTGTTTTGATTGATTACGATCCACGTTTGATCAGATGTACTAAGGTCTACTACAACCACTCTAGCTCTCTCAAGCGGTCATTTAGTTCTACTTTCTTCTGCTCATAGCATATCTTAGCTTAGCTTCTTAGCATGGCCTCCCTCTCTGCTCCTGCTCTGTCCTGTCCTATGTGCCAGATGTTTGGCCACTCCTCGTCCTCCTTAACTGACTGCGATATTTGTCTGAAGTGTAGTTTATTCTTAGATTTGGAGACGAGGGTGTCTGATCTTGAGAAGCGGCTCTGCACCGGACCCAAACCCTCCTACATTGCTGTAGTGAGCAAGCAGGATGTAGTGAGCGGTGCAGGCCGCGCTAGCGTTAGCTTAGCCTCCCCCCGACTAGCAATGGCTGGGTCACTGTCCGTGGCAAGCATAGCCTAAAGTCGAAGACCCACTCGGTACCCCACCATCCGGTTCACATTTCTAACAGATTTTCTCCCCTCGGTGATGGTGGTAACCCGCCCACCGGGGAACAAACACTGATAACTTGCGACTCCATAGTCAGAAACGTGAAGATAGCGAAGTCAGCGGGCATAGTTAGGTGTATCCCAGGGGCCAGAGCGGGCGACATAGAGGCAAATTTAAAGTTGCTGGCAAAGAGTAAATGTAAGTTTGCTAGAATAGTCCTCCATGTCAGCACTAATGACTCCCGACGTCGCCAGTCGGAAGTAACTAAATTAAACATTGATTGAGTGTGCTCTTTTGCAAAGACAATGTTGGACTCTGTAATTTTCTCTGGCCCCTTGCCCAATCTGACCAGTGATGATATGTATAGCCGCATGTCATCATTCAACCGCTGGCTATGGTGTCCAGCAAATGATGTGGGCTTCGTTGACAATTGGTCATCCTTCTGGGGAAAACCTGGCCTGATAGGAAGAGATGGCATCCATCCTACTCTGGTTGGTGCATCTCTCTTGTCAAAAAACATGGCAGAGTCACTATTATCACCTCTCAGAGATGAGACCATGTTGCAGAGCTGCAGTCCTCCATGCTCCTCTGCGCTTGCTTTAGAAAAATGCCTAGAAAATCAGATTGATTTATTCTGTCTCACTGAAACATGGCTACGTGAAGAGGAATATGTCAGTTTGAATGAATCCACTCCTCCCAGGCATTCAAATATTCATATACCACGTGACACAGGCTGTGATGGTGGTGTAGCAGCTATTTATCATTCCTATCTCCAAATCAATCACAGATCAAAGGCTAAATATACTTCTTTTGAAAGCCTCACTCTAAATTTATCACATACTGATTCAAAAACTGGCCAGACAGTCCTGTTTGTGATAATTTACCATCCTCCAGGCCCCTACTCTGAATTTTTACCAGAATTCTCTGAGTTCATATCAAACTTAGTCCTTAGCTTTGATAAAATAATCATTGTGATTTTAATATCCATGCCGACAAAGAGAGTGATAGTCTTAGCTCAGCTTGTACGTCATTAATAGAATCAGTTGGCTTTACTCAGTCTGTTAGTGAAGCTACCCATCATTTCATTCACACTCTTAATTTGGTTCTAGCATATGGCCTTGATATTAATGAACTGAAGTTTTTCCTGAAAATTTTTATCCGACCACTTCTTGGTAACTTTTAGCATTCTCCTGAAAGATTCTGTGTTTTGCAGCAAAATTGTGAGCAGTAGAAATCTGTCCAGTGGTGCAGTGGCTAAATTTAAAGAGGCCATTCCCACTGCCTTAAGCTCAATGAATTGGCCAACCGATAACTGTGATATTAGTTTTAGCCCCATTCAGCTGGATCAGCTTGTTGATGACTCAGCCAGTCTACTAAGATCCACTTTGCACTCAATTGCCCCACTGAGACAAAAAAGTATTAAACGTCAGAGGACAGCTCCTTGGGTTTTACTCAGAAACTCGTACACTTAAACAAACAACCCGTAAATTAGAGAGAATGTGGAGCTCTGATAAAAGGGAAGAGTCACGTATACTTTGGCGAGAGAGTCATAACTACATGAGAGCCTTAAAACATGCTCGAGCTGCCTACTATTCCTCACTTATTGAAGAAAATAGAAACAACCCCAGATATCTCTTCAGCTCTGTAGCCAGGCTGACACAGAGTCAGAGCTCTATTGAGACTGTGATTCCTCTAGCCCTGAGCTGTGAGGACTTTATGAACATTTTAAATGATAAAATTCTGAAAATTAGAGATAAAATTAGCAACTCTTTATCTCCAGCTGAACAAGCCGTACCTTTAAGAAACTGTCTACCTCTGGTCTGACTACTACTAAGTAGTCAGACCAGAGGTAGACAGTTTCTCTTAGCCTTCAGGAGTTAAGTTCTCTTGTCCCCCCCTCTAAATCATCAACCTGCCTTTTAGACCTGATCCCAACTAAACTGTTCAAGGAGGTCTTTCCTCTAGTTTGTCCATTTTTGCTGGAGACAGGAAATATACTATCAACAGGCTACATACCACAGTCTTTTAAAACAGCAGTAATCAAACCCCTCCTTAAAAAACCTAACCTCGATTCAGGAACATTAGCTAACTATAGGCCTATTTCAAATATTCCATTTTGATTCAAAGATCCTAGAGAAAGTAGTGGCTGATCAGCAAGGTGACTTCCTTCAAGACAATAGCCTGCTTGAGGACTTTCAGTCAAGATTTAGAGCTCATCACAGCACAGAGACTGCTCTAGTTAAAGTAACCAATGATTGACTTTCAGCTTCAGATGAAGGACTTCTCTCTGTTCTTGTTTTGTTAGATCTTAGTGCTGCTTTCGACACCATTGACCATGATGTCCTTATACAGAGATCAGAGATGTTACTGGGGATTACAGGGACCGCCTTAAATTGGTTTAAGTCCTACTTATCTAATAGATATCAGTTTGTACACGTGAACAACAAGTCCTCTGTGTACACTAAAGTAAGTTACGGGGTCCCTCAAGGTTCGGTACTAGGTCCAATTTTCTTCTCTACATATATGCTTCCCCTTGGTGATATCAAGAGGAAATACTCTATTAATTTTCACTGCTACGCTGATGATACACAGCTTTATGTATCAATGAAGCCTGGTGAGACAAACCACTTAGACAAACTAGATGCCTGTTTAAAGGACATCAGAACCTGGATGGCCAGAAATGTTCTTCTTCTTAACTCAGACAAGACAGAGATTATTGTGCTGGGCCCTCAACGCCTTAGAGAATCCTTTTCTATTGATTTAACTGCCATAGATGGCATTAGACTGGCACCAAGCACAACTGTTAGAAATCTAGGAGTGATATTTGATCAAGATTTATCCTTTAACTCTCACATAAAGCAAATTTCAAAAACCGCCTTTTTTCATCTTCGTAACATAGCTAAAATCAGGCCTATCCTGTCCCAGAACGATGCTGAAAAGCTAGTCCATGCTTTTGTTACCTGTAGACTGGACTATTGTAATTCTCTGCTTTCAGGCTGTCCCAGCAAGTCAATTAAGACGCTTCAGCTGGTCCAAAATGCTGCAGCACGTGTACTGACTAGAACTAGGAGAAGAGACCACATTACTCCTGTATTAGCTTCTCTGCATTGGCTTCCCATTAAATATAGAATAGAGTTCAAGATTCTTCTTCTCACCTATAAAGCTCTCAGTGGACAGGCACCAGTCTATCTTAAAGAGCTTGTAGTGCCGTACAACCCATCTAGAACATTGCGCTCCCAAAATGCTGGCCTACTTGTGGTACCATCAATCTCCAAAAGTAGTTTGGGAGGTAGAGCCTTCAGTTATCAGGCTCCTCTTCTCTGGAACAATTTACCGACCACAGTTCGGGAGGCTGACACCCTCTCTACCTTTAAGGTTAGACTGAAAACATTCCTCTTTGATAACGCTTTCAGTTAGAGACCAGATTATAGTCCATAAATTACTTAATAAATTAGACTTTCTCTCTCCACATCTGCTGTTGCCCCTTTTGTTTGCTCGTGTACTCGTCTCTGGCTCTTGTCTTGTAGGTGGCCTGGGATCCTTGGTGGAGACTGCCTGCTGCTGTGGAGTCACAAAGCCTCAAAACTACAATTATAAACATGACACATAGTTGGCCATTTTATTAGGAACACTCCATTTCCATTATCATTAAAGCTGTTCATGTAGATATTAGCATGATCTCCATATCCATGACTGATATTTCTACAGTATCTATGTTTTTACTACCACATAGGCATGAGGTCCCTCTTGAAAATGGGATGTCACATCTCGCAGGGGTAACTGGGAAGACTCAGGGTGGCGGGGTGTGTGGCTATGTGAACAAAGAAAACTGTAGCTCTGTGACTGTAAGAGAGTACATCTCCACACCACACGTTGAACTCTTATCGGTATCATTGGGGCCCATTTACTTGACCCATAAGTTCCCTTAACTTTTTATAACTGTTGTTTGCATTCACCTGAGAGCTGACTCTGCCTCCGCCACAGACACCGTCTTCAAGGTGGCGCAGAAACTGCAGGCTGTTTCACCTGATGCACCGAAATTTATAATGGTCGATTTTTATCATGTCTGTCTTAAAAAAGCGCTCAAGAACTATCACCAGTATGTCACCTGTTTTACCAGACGTGACAAGATACTGGATCGCTGTTACGGGTCAGTGAGGGATGCCTAAAAGTCAGTTCCACTTCCCCCGCTTGGCTCTGCGGATCATAACTGTGTGTACTTGCTTCCCTCATACAAGACTGTTCTAAAGAGGGAGAAAACAAGGACCAAGGACGTTAAAGTCTGGTCAGAGGATTCAATAATTTCTCTTCAGGAGTGTTTCAACTGTACTGACTGGAATATCTTTGCTCATTCTTGTGGAGATGACTTGGACACATTAATGGATGTCACCTGTGCATATGTTGCTTTTTGCAGGGACATGATTATCCCTTGCAAGCGTGAGAAAATATACCGGAACAACAAACCATGGGTCTCAGTGTCTGTTAAATCCTGCATACAGAGGAAAGCTATGGTTTTCAAAATGGATCAGCATCTGACTTGCATTCAGCAACAAAAGAATTAAAGATGGAATTGATAAAATCAAAATACAAATATAAGCTAGACTTGGAAAGCAAGATAGCTGCTAATAATCTTGGCTCAGCCAGGGCGAACATGAAAATTCTAACAGGGCTTCAGAGCACAGAGCATGGTGGTCGTGTTATATTAAATGGTTTTAACACTGACGTGGATTTTGCCAATGCTCTAAACTGTTTCATTTTTTTTTTTTTGCTGTTTTGATACTCCTGATTTTACAACAGAATTACTGGAACTCAGCCACAAACTAAAGGATGATCAGCACTTTAACATTCAACTGGAACAAGTTAAGAAAGTCTTTCTGGCTGTTAAAGTCAACAAAACGCATGGCCCAAATAACATCTGTGGTCATCTACTGAAATCCTGTGCAAAAGAACTCAGTCCGGTCTTTCATTTTATTTTATTTTTTGCATTTTTTGCATTTATTGATAGTGGATAGGCTTGTGAAAGAGGGCGAGAGAGTAGGGAAGACACTCTGTAAACTGGCCACAGGCGGGACTCGAACTTGGACCGACAGGAGCAAGTACATGGGGTGCCTGGTTGCTAACCACTCCGCCAAACCAGCACCCCTTTCATTTTATTTTCAATAAGTCTCTACAGACACAGCAAATCCCCAACATTTGTAAAAATGCTGTAGTGGTCTCTGTCCCCGAATGCAGCTCTCTTAAGACTAAAATGATTTTAGACCTGTTGCTCTTACTTCAGTTTTAATGAAGACTTTGGAGAAACTGGTCAGATCTGAGATCCTGAGAACAACAGATGGTGCCCTGGACCCAATGCAGTTTGCTTATAGACCCAGTAGAGGGGTGGAGGATGCAACTGTTACACTGCTAAATATGCTTTTTAAACACTTGGACGGAAATGGGACTCATGCCAGGCTCTTATTTGTGGACTTTTCTTCTGCTTTTAACACCATCCAGCCCCACATCTGGTCAGAAAGGCTGTTACAGCAATTCCATTTAAGTAACAGCCTGGTGGGCTGGGTTCTTAACTTCTTAACTGACAGGACACAAAGGGTCAGGGTTAACAATGTTCTGTCTGACCTACAAACCACATTCACAGGTTCACCACAACACACAAGCCTCGGAGTGAAGTGGGCAAGCTGTCTCATTGGGGAGCCTCAGCTCTATCCAGCACCCCTGTACATTAACAAGTTACAGAGGATTGCAAACTCTGCTTTAAATGATGACTCCCACCCTCTTCACAGTGAATTCCAGCTTCTCCCCTCTGGACTGCGGTATATTGTTCCAAAGTGCAGAACGAATTGGTGCAAAAATAGTTTTGTCCCTGCTGTTATTGCTGAGCTGAATAAATTGTAGCCTATTTGCACACAAGTATTTACAGTGGGAGAAAAAAGTAAGTATACGCTTTGTAATTTTGTACATTTCTGCCTAAATTGGTCATAAAATGTGGTCTGATCTTAACTCAAATCACAAGAATGAGTAAACAGTGTCTGCTTAAACTAATTCCACCCAAACAATTACATGTTATCATTTTTTTATTGGCCATAAGATGTAAACATTCACAAGACAGGGGGGGAAAGGTAAGTACACCCTTGGATTCAATAGCTGGTTGACCCTCCTTTAGCAGCAATAACTTCAACTAGACGTTTCCTGCAGTTGCAGATTAGGCGCTGTTATCAGATGTTCTAAGGCAAAAGGATACGCTACAAGACTGGAGGTTTATCTGGTTGTTTATTCGGCCGGTTCAGAGATAGTCTGACAAAGAGCAATAGGTAACCACGGCTTATATACATGTCACATATATGGTAACAAAACATGCAGACAACAACGTCATGTCCATTCCATAGTTGGTCCGCTGTGAGACTTCTCAAGTTCAGGCTTTCTATTTCTGGCGAGGTTCCAGACTTACAGTTGCCTTGCTTACATAGTTGCAGACATAGAGAGAACTTCATGTATGGACAAAATCATCCTGATGTTGCATGAATTGGTCCATGACTAAATTGATTGATACAAGAGTAAGTGATACATGAATAGAAATGATACATGACTTAAAATTCATGCTATCAGGCGCGCACAGCGATCAGGATGAATCTTGCACCATTCCTCTTCATAAAACTGCTGCAGTTCTGCAAGATTCTTGGGATGTCTGGTGTGAACAGCTTTCTTGAGGTCATGCCACAGCATCTCAATTGGGTTTAGGTCAGGACTCTGACTGGGCCACTCCAGAACATTTATTTTATTCTTCTGAGACCATTCTAAAGTTGATTTGCTTTTGGGTCGTTGTCCTGTTGCAGCACCCATCCTCTTTTGAGTTTCAACTGTTTGACAGATTGTCTCAGGTTTTTCTGCAAAATATCTTGGTAAACTTGGGAGTTCATTTTTCCATTGATGATGGGGAGCTGTCCAGGCCCTGAGGCAGCAAAGAAGCCCCACACCATGATGCTCCCCCCACCATACTTAACAGTGGGAATAAGGTTTTGATGATGGTGTGCTGTTCCATTTTTCCTCCACACATGATGTTGTGTGTTCCCACCAAACAGTTCAACTTTGGTTTCATCACTTCCCAGAATATTTTCCCAGTTGTGCTGTGAAGCATCTAAATGCTTTTTTGCAAACTTCAAACGTGCAGCAATGTTCTTTTTAGACAGCAATGGCTTCCTGCGTGGTGTTCTCCCATGAAACCCATTTTTGTTTCATGTTTTAAGTATTGTAGATGTGTCAACAGAGATGTTGGCATGTTCCAGTGATTTCTGTAAGTCTTTCACTGACACTCTAGGGTTCTTTTTTACCTCATTGAGGATCCTGCGCTGTGCCCTTGGAGTCATCTTTACAGGGCGACCACTCCTTGGAAGAGAAGCAACAGTGCCGAACTGTCTCCATTTGGAGACAATTTTTCTCACCGTGGATTTGTGAACATCAGGACTTTTAGAGATGGTTTTGTAACCTTTTCCAGCTTTAGACAAATCAACAATTCTTGATCTTAGGCCTTCAGAGAGTTCTTTTGAGCGAGGCATGGTGCACATCAGACAGTGCCCCTCATCAAGAGACAACTCTTAACTGGTGTGTGTTTTCCAGTGGGCAGGGCAGCTTTAAGCCACACCTCAGTAACTGGACTTCAGGTTGGCTCACAAACCTCATAAATCTGACTAACAAGCTCTTGGAGGATCCTTAGCCAGGGGGGTTTACTTACCTTTCCCCCCCTGTCTTGTGAATGTTTACATCTAATGGCCAATAAAAATATGATAACATGTAATTGTTTGGGTGGCATTAGGTTAAGCAAACACTGTTTACTCATTCTTGTGATTTGAGTTAAGATCAGACCACATTTTATGACCAATTTAGGCAGAAATGTACAAAATTACAAAGGGTGGACTTACTTTTTCCTCCCACTGTATCTGTATGCATTTGCACTTTGTTTTACTTATGCTTTTACTTATTCTTTTAGATTTTTTATTCTTTTAACTTTGATCCTAATGGAGGTTGCCTCTGGAACCAACATGCGTGCATGGCTTATGGTTGTTCTTATTGTTCTTCTGGTGCAAATCTCGCAGACTGCAAAAAAAATATCTACTTACAGGTAAAAAAAAAAAAGTAACCTGAAACTGAGTCAGTGCAAATTAAGTGAAGGCCTCACTGGTTATTAGAAAGACTCTGAACTGATCTGCACTGGAATCCAAAAGAGGGAAACCAGAACCAGAGTGATGTGGGAATAACCAGCAGAGCTTGACAGGAACCATGTAGCTGCATTTTCATCTCCACCAAGGAGGTTATGCTTCCATGAAGGTCTGTTTGTTTGTTTGTTTGTTTGTTAGCAAGATTAGCAAAAACTACTGGGTGGATTTACAAGAAACTTGTACAAGAGGTTTGGTCCAAGGAAGAAGCCATTTTGGTCCTGATTCATTCCAGATTAATCCCTTCCAATGCCAAGGGAGTTCTCCAACAAAATCCAATGATCACATTTCTTGCAGGTTGATATTTTTCTTAGTAAGAAGTTGAGTTAAAAGTATTTAAAAGGTTTGATATCAGCCTCTAGTTTGTTAAACCGCCTGAATCAAGACATTCAGTCATGTTTCTCTCCCTCTCTGTTTCATTTATTATCATTTCTATCACACGGTCAATTATTAAAGTTCATTAATGTGGCAGTGACCATGACAACTTAAATAACACTTATTAGAAACTGGACTTTCTGACTTGGAGTTCTTACTGTTTAAAAACAAAAATGGATTTTAACTGAAGAAGAAATCGTGATATTTTGCCCTGATAACAACATTTGAATAGATTCTGATGTCTTGTAACATGTATTGTAAAACTCTCCCATCAGCTGATCCTCTCAGCTCTGTATTAAACAGCAGCTCTACAGTCAGGACATGTATGAACAGGACATGGAGAGAAAAACTACAACTATTTACTGTGACTATTAAACTACCATGGGACTGAATGCAGGAACAACAACTCTACAAAATAACACCAACTTTAATCCAGCTTTGATTTTCCTTCACTTTGTTCAGCATCACTTTATTGCTGTAGTTCTGACTGAGTCCTTCAGCAGATTTTAATGTTGACATTTGCTCCAAATCAGCTCCATGCATCTAAAAGCTCAAATCAAGCAGCTAACAAGCAGCTAAAATGTGGTTTGAACAGCAACATGACACACAACAAGATCTTCACCACTGAACTGAACAGCATCCCAATAAATCCGACTGTCTGCTCTCTGAGGATCAGGAGGAAGAGCGAGGAAACTTCAGTCTCAGACCTTTGATTGATCCAACAGTCTGAGCTAGCTGCTGCTAACACTGAGCTGTGTGTGGATGTGAACGTTAGCTAAAGGCTAAGCTGCTACATCTACAGGAAACAAGTTCACAGAAGAAGAAAGAAAACAAACCTGCTCTCTCTTTAAGATCCTGGAACCCGGACATCTGAGCCTCATCCAAGAGTCAAAGAAGGAGAAGAAAACTCTCAAGACTTTACAGGATTACTCTGAGACCACAGGACGACTGAGCAGCTGACATGCTAACTAACCCGGAAATGAAAATGTACTTCCGGTTGACTGATCTGCCTTTAAAAATAAAAGCGTAGTCATCCGTTTCACATTTTTGTTAAAAAAATCAGTTTAGAAAAAATATTTTTGATCTTCATGTAAACATTTCATCGTCATCAACAGAGAAACAAACTCAAGACCTACCATTTAGTCTGTTATTTTACCTGAATAACCTATCTGTGTTTTTAATCCTATTACAGCTTCACGTCATCATTATTCTTTTTTTTTCTACTCTGTGTTATCTTTTACTCCATTTCAGTTTATCATTTACTTTATTTTATGATATATATTTAATTTTACACATTAACCTAACCTCCAGGGTTTGATCCTTTAAGATGGGGTTTCCTCAGTTTGTACTGGGAACAGTAATGTTCCTGCTTTATTATTTTCTTTTATTTATGATGCATTTTACCAACCATAGACATAATATACACAGACGCCTCGTTGAATGATGCTGCCGATTGGAGCTGACATATTAACATATGACATATCGACATATTATAATACAAATTTTAAATCGTAGTAAAATTAATAATAACGATGGCCAAAATAATAGTGAAATCAAATTGAGCTACAACACGGATGCTTATATATAGATAATCACAAGTAGAACAACAGTAATGTTAACAGTTTGTTATAGAAGGGAGGGAAAAACTAAAACACGTAATCTGTTTTCAATACTGTGCCGTTTACTGTAACCTTAGACTGCACAAAATACGAGCATAAATGTGTTCACTCCCGTGCTTTCTGGAACTAGACTGAAGTTAAGAGATCCATCCAATATGGCGGTGACGCTGGATTAGGCCGTAATGAGGCGTTGACGTATATTATATCTATGTTACCAACACTGTGTATGGATTACTGGGTTGGTGGATTCGGGGGCTGGGTGGAGTGGGTTTGGGTCATATTCTTTTTATCTTATTTTAATCATCTGTCTGTTTGTAAAGAACTTTGTGCAGCAGTTTTTTGATGAAAAGTGCTGGTTGGTTGATTGAAATGGCTGTAACCATGGCAACAGGTTATTCAATTATTCACAGAGTCACCAGCTAATTTGAATCTCTTCAGTCATTTTATGACACAATCAGAATCAAGATGAAGCTTGGATTTCATATTTCAGCTTTAGTGAGGACAGGTTTGTTTTTACTCTGGTTCCTAAATTGATGGCTGAAGAACAAAGAGATAAAGGAAAGAGACGGCTGTTATGTTTTGATTTATGGATACACATGCAGCGACAGGGAATAAAATCCTAGATCTCCTGTTGTGTCAGGTTAAGGAGCATACAGCTCTTTTTCTCTCCTAACTCTGGGGGAATCAGACCACAACCTGGTTGACCTTGACATCACCTACAGGCCGTTGGTGGAACAGCAGGTGTCAAACATCAGGACAGTAAAGGTTTGGTCTAAGGACACAGAGGAGGCTCTGCAGGAGTGCTTCAATGTCACAGACTGGGAACTTTGTAAAGAGGACACTGGTGATGACACTGAAGGTCTTTCTCACTGCACTACAGACCACATCCACTTCTGTGAGGACAACGGTATCCAAACATAAAGATTCACGGCTTCCCCAACAATAAACCCTGGATTTATCAGGACATTAAAGGACTTCTCTACAGGAAGAAGAGGGTCGTCATGGCTAAGGACCAGGATGAGCTCAGGGCTGTCCAGAAGGAGCTAAAGAAGAAGCTGAAGGAGGCCAAGAACAGCAACAGGGACACAATCAAGACCAGGATGGAGCAGAACAACACCAGGGAGGTCTGGAGTGGGAAGAACCAGATGATGGGCTTCAACAGACCTGCACCCAGAGCTGAAGGAGACCGAGAGATTTAATGTACTTCCTGATGAGAGGATCAGAGCTGTTCTCAAAGGTCATGAACAATCATTCCTTCAAATCTGGAAACCATTCATGGATTCTCTCCCTGCTGAGAATTCTGAGCTGATGGTTCTGTGGTTTTAAAATTCACTCATTTTTGTTCAAAAACAGACCCCTGAATACAGAAAATCAAAGGCTGGCTCCAGGAGAAATAACTGCAGACCTTCCTCACTGAGATGTTCACAAGTGGTGTGAGATGTGAAATGTGCCCTCATGAGTCAGTCAGACATGTGAGCCGTGCTGTGGACTGATGATCGTGACTGAATTCAGGGAAAAATTTAATACATTTCTGGAAAATCTAAAAGTAAAGAAACAAAATTCACTCCAAACTCTGTGCAACAGTTACAAGAATTTATTGAAAAAGTAAAAAGTGTAACGAACTTTAGTTATTTACATCAAACTTCTATGGAAGAGTATTTGGGCCATGTGAGATGGAGAAAATAATTTTGGGGAAGTCGACATTGAAGTAGAAACTTTGGCATTCAAGTCAAAATTTCAAAAAAAAAAAGTTGAAATGATGAGACTACAGATGGATAAGAATTTCACTGCAAAAGTCAAAATGTTCAGAGTAAAGTCAACATACAATGCATTTCAACTTTATTCACAAAATTTCACTTTTTTCTTGACACTTCAACTTTTATCACAAAATTGTTATTTCACTTTATTCTTTTAATTTCAACTTAAATTCTGAAATTTCCATTTCAATGTCCCCAAAATGATTTTTTCTATCTTACATGGCCCCGGACACTCTTCAGTAAACTTCCAACAAGAACAATTTTGTGATAAAAAAAGTGAGTAAAAACTAAGAACAGAAACTATACAAAGATAAAAGCCATCATAAGCATTTCTCTGTCAGGTTCAGTCTCACAGATCTTTCACAGGTTCAGGAGAGAGAGGCTCAGACCTTAATGACCTTTGCTGGATGTCAAAGTGACGTGAAACATTCTTAAAAGTTACAGAAGCCTCTGAGGCTGGATTTATTTTCCTTTTTTTACACTAATCAGGTTCAAAAGTCTAAGATGGTGCCTCTGCCCCACCTGAAACCTCTGCAAGACCTTTAACAGTCCGTCCACACTTCGGAAAACATCGTTAATACTTAAAAAAAAAAAAAACACCTGTTTTTAAAAGGTCAGCAGCACAGAGAAAACAAAAAAAACTAAGCATATTTTCAGTTCTTCTGAGGCTCGTTCTGTGGTTTACCAGGTTTGGTCAGAACACTTTTCCTGTCAAATGTGTTTTTGCACAAGCAGAGCAGCCAAAGGGTCTCTCTCTCTCTCTCTCAATAGAAATGGTCTGGGATCCTTGGTGGAGGCTGCCTGCTGCTGTGGAGTCATGAAGCCTCAATAACTACAATTACAGACATGACACTTATTTGGCCATTTCATTAGGAACATTCAAGTTCATTATCATTATAGCTGTTAATGTATATATTAGCATGATCTCTCTATTCATGGTTGATAAATCTATAGTATCTATATTTGTCACCACATAGACATGAGGTCCTTCTGAAAATGAGATGTCACATCTCAAGAGGCCTTAAATACATTTATACTTAAAGGAGAAAAAACACGAGTTCATTACTACCATACATTCTTATTTTCAGTAAGAATATCATTGATTATACTTCTATAAAATGATCACCACAGCCATTCAGACATGAGGACCCTCCCAAAAACTAGATGTAGCATCTCAAGAGGCGAACCTCTGATTAATTTGTTTTCAGCAGAGACAAATATGATGAAGACAGGTCTATGACTGGTCCCTGGATCGATTACTTGCTTTAGTTCTTACTTTAGTCCACTTGTCTCCTCTTCTCTCCCTTCCTTCACCCTCACACCCAACACAGCATCGTGTGGATTCCATCATGAGACTGGGATCCATTTCATTTTTATTTTTCATTTTATTAGTTCATTTCAATCATATTTAAAAGTATACCAACCAAAGCGACACCACTGAAAACCAGGTTAACCGAAAAGGTTTAGGCTGAAGCAACTTAGCTTATATGTGCCTAACCTTCTTACTGTACAACATTTATACCAGAGCAAAACAAAACAAAAAACAAAACAAAACAAAACAATCTTAACAACCAATGAGTAATTAATAATCCAACAAAGAACTAAACAGAAATAGAACTGCACAAAATATCTAAAAAAGAACAGAAGCAAATACAAAAGATTTCCTGAGGAGAAATTCCGCCTAGCCCATCAATTAATCTTTAGAGCGATGTATATACACCTATACACATACATACTTGCAGATGCTGATCCATACATAAAAAAGCTGGGCTTGTACACACACACACTCATATGTGTACGTACATAGCCAGATTTACATACATGCACTTTTTTCTTCTTCTCTTCCTTCCTCTTTCCCCTTCTATTTATTTATTTATTTTTTTAATACCTCCTCTTCTTTCTTCCCCTTTCCTTTTATCTTTCCTCCTTTTTTGCTTTTTTCCCTATTTCCCCCTTCTTACTCCTTTTCTTCCCTCCTTCTTCTCAACTTCCCCTTTTCTTTTTTCATCTTTTTTCCCTTCTTTCTCCTCTGTTACCTTCCTTTTCCTTCCTTCACTTTTCCTTTCCTCTCTTCCCCCGTCCCTCTCCCCTTCCTTCTTCCTGTTCCCCTTCCCCTGGCCCTTTCTTCTTCTTCTTCTATCTTCCCTCTCCCATATCTTCCCTTTTCACCCGTTTTCACAGTCCTTCTCCTTATCTCTTCCCTTTTCTTCCTTCCTTCTTTGTTTCCCTTTTCTTCCCTTCGCCTATCCTTTCCTTCACTCCAACCTCCCCGTCGTCACATCAGTCCAATCTATATTTCAGACACAGAAAGTGCTTTAACTGTGTTTTAAAGAGTCTGACATTTTTACTTTCCTTAATAAACTCAGGCAAACTGTTCCACAGTTTCACCCCACAGACCGAAATACACATGCTTTTCAGTGTGGTATATACAGTGGGTTGTTTGAATTTAAATTTGCCCCTCAAGTCATGTCCTCCTTCTCTCTCTCTAAACATTTTTTGTATGTTACCAGGAAGTAAGTTATTCCTTGCTTTGTACATTATTTGTGCAGTTTTGAATTCTACTATATCTATGAGCTTCAATGTCTGGAGATTTAAAAACAGTTCATTCGTGTGATCACGATAACCTACATTACTAACTATTCTTATTGCTCTTTTTTGCATTGAGCATAGAGTCTGTAAGTTGCTTTTATAAGTGTTCCCCACACCTCCAGACAATAAGTCAGATACGGTAGTATAAGAGTGCAGTCCATCATGAATAGTGATTTCTGGTTCAGGATTAGTCTTGCTTTACTTAAGACTCCAATACTTCTTGCTAACTTCGATCAAACATACTTTATATGGGGTTTCCAGCTGAAACTGTGGTCAACAATCACTCCCAGGAAAGGATTTTCAAAAACCCTTTCTAATCCAACATCGTCAATCGTTATCTCAACTTGAGCATTCAAATCTATTTTCTTTTTACCAAACACTATAAATTTAGTTTTCTTGAGATTTAGTGATAATTTGTTTGTGTCAAACCACAGTTTCAGCTTACACATTTCCGCTGAGACAACATCCAACAGCTGCTGTAAATATTCCCCAGAACAAAAGATATTCGTGTCATCGGCAAAAACAACCAGTTTCACAATACTAGATACTTTACATACTGTATATCATTGATATATAAAGTAAATAATTTGGGTCCCAGTATTGAACCTTGCGGCACACCACACGTAATATCCAAGCTAGTTGATCTGTACTCACCCATTTGAACAAACTGTTGCCGGTTTCCAATGTAGCTACTCAACCAATTATACCCCACCCCTCTAATCCCCATCCTTTCCATCTTATGCAATAAAATACCATGATCAACTGTATCAAACGCTTTCTTCAGATCAATAAACATCCCTACTGCATATTTGTTATTGTCAACTGAACTTGTTAATTCTTCAACTAATTCCATTAAAGCCATTGAAGTTGATCGGTTTGTTCTGAAACCATACTGGCAATCCATTAATAATTGATGCTTCTCAATGAAACTGTCTAAACGTATAACAAATATCTTTTCCAGTATTTTTGAGAATTGAGAGAGTAAGGAAACTGGCCGATAATTAGTAAAAAGATGTTTATCACCAGCTTTGTACAATGGGATCACCTTAGCAGTTTTCATTTCACAAGGGAATGTGCGTGATTTGAAAGACAGGTTCCAAATGTACGTTAATGGATCCGCAATAGCAATAATTACTTTCTTAATCACCATCATATCAATGCAGTTCCAGTCTTTTTTGATGTCTTATTCTTGAACTTGTTGACAATATTAATTATTTCATTTCTATCTGTATCCCTCAAAAAGATTGTATCTGGAATTCTTTCACCTAGGTTCTGAAAAACATCTCCCCCTTGTGGAGGTTTTATTTCTCTTGCTAGTTCAGGTCCCACGTTCACAAATAATTTGTTAAACCCCTCAGCCACATCGTTCATGTTGGTGATAGCCTTTTCATTATCAATAAAAAGATCTGGGTAGCCTCAGTTGGTTGTTCTATTTCTGATAATTTTGTTTAATATATCCCAAGTACCTTTGATGTTATTTTTGTTCTTTTCTAGCATAACAATCCACATTCAAGATTTCTTGCTGCTTAGCAGAAGGTTTTTTTCTTGAGCCATGATGGAGTGATTCATGATTGGCCATATGGATTAATGTTGGGCGTTGGATGGATACATTTGTATATGTATGCATATAACCTTGAATCTCTACTAGGAACTCAAAAACTTCAAACTTCCTGGTCCAACTGGAATGCACCATAGACTCTGACAGGATAAAGAGTTACTTCCACTCCTGTTCATTGAATCAGGTCTAGATCGCTCAGTATGAGCAAAAACACTGAGAATGAATGTCACTGGATATACTGGACATGAAAAGGGTGTTGTGGTATATAAAAGTTTAGAAGAAAAAAGGTTTGACATTTTGGGAACCAGTTTTCATCTGTCAAAGAGTTTCTATCTGAAATCAGGCAACTTGTGACTCTCCAGAGAATTCTCATGTTTTTTGCCAAACTTACGGAGCCCCTTAGGCGCCACAGAGGACAAAATAAAACAAAATATATAACTCGTGCGCACGATATATTAAAACGTGCGCACGAAATAATAAAACGTGCGCACATTTTAGCTAAAGCGTGCGCACGACATACTAAAACGTGCGCACGAGATACTAAAACGTGTGCACGAAATAGTTATTCGAGCGCACGTTTTAGCTAAAACGTGCGCTCGAAATAAAGTTATTCATCGCGTTTTGACTTGTCCTTATTCTTGTCCGCTACGGCTTCCCGTAGAGAAGCCGGACGTTCACAAACACACACAATGGAGAGAAGAAGTGAGCTAGTTAACTTTCACTTCCACCTCGGACTGTCATATAATGACATTCTTGTTGCTCTTATTATGAGAGATGGAATAATCTGAAGTAGAACTTTGCTGCTTATACTAAAAGACAACAGGCTCTGCCGGTGTACTGTATTAAATTAACAGGTGACCGTCCAGGCAGAAGTGAGGGGGGCGTGTCTGAAGGACCTTTTTGTTTACTATCTGAACACCTCCTGAATCAATTGTATACACAAAAATGAGCTCTTTACACCCATTTACTTAGTGGTGGAAGTGACTTCACAACATTGAGCGTGACGACGAAAGGTTTTGAAGGATTACAGACTTATTTAACAGCGTAAAGAAACGTAAGGTAATATATAGGTAAATATCTTAGATGTCTGATCAAAATGACAAATTTCCGACTGTGTCAACTGGTGATGGCCCCGAAACCCGCATTTTACCGTCACTTCGGCGTATCAACAAACAATGTGTTCATGTTCAACGTATAACGGAGTGGGGAGGACTTGAAAATAGGTACAGAGGAGTAGGTTTTTACAATGTGGAGGAAATTTTCGCTTCATCTTGTGATCAAACCGATGGCATATGTGTCTGCATTAAGTGTAAGGACAAGAGTGCATTTCTGTAAGCATGCTGAATTTGAGGGATATATTCTACTGTAGTTAGTGGTTTTGTTGACCACAAAATGACTCGTCCTTGTAACCCATAGAAGAAAATTAATCCCTGTTAAGATCTTCATAATGTGATGGTCGAATGATACTTTGTAAACATTGCAGCCTTTTAACAGTTCGACGATCACTGACTTTTGTGAGTGTGACTGGGAAATACAACTTTATTATAGTTTTGTGACCATGAAGGTTTTTGTGATAAGTCAACGTATACAACTGCGGTCACGTCAGCTGTCTCTCGATTTCACGCGGTCAAGCCAGCTGCTCCAACATTTTAAGTGCGCTCTTATTACAGACTGTATGGCAAGCGCACAGAAATAAGTGGAAAAGTCAGCACTAACTTACTTATAAAAGCGTGTGTTAAATTGCAGTTTACAAAATAAAAAGTGGTTGTGAAATACAATAAGATTTTCTAAAAAATATGAGAACTACATTAAAATGTCATTTTCATGTTTACAGTATGGAATAAATTAAAATTTATTAAAACTATATTAAATGTGTCCAAATGCAATAGAAAGATGTGTGTGTCATAGAGCAGGCTTAAGTCTACTGTCCAACACTGATTTTGAACCAACAGATCACATGACCTGGGAATTATTGAACTATAATGCCCATATTTACTTTATAAAAGACATTACAAATTCATACAAATATGAAACATGTCCAAATGCAAAAATAAGTGGTGTTTCTCATCAAGCAGGCTGAAGTCTACTGTCCTACATGATTCTGAGCCAACAGGTCACGTGACCTGGGAGGTATTTGGGCTCTAATGCTCATATTTACATTAAAAGATAAATTAAAAATTCATAAAAAATATGAAGTGTGTCCAAATGCAATAAACAATGGTGTGTCTCATAGAACAGGCTTAGATCTACCATTCTGGGTTGATTCTGAGCCAACAAGTCACATGACCTGGGACTTATTGAGCTATAATGCTCATATTTACAGTATTAAATATATTAAAAATTAATAGAATGTTTTATGCTCAACTGCAATAAAAAGTGGTGTGTGTCAAGGAGCATTAGATCTACCATTCTGTCTTAATTTTTTAGCAATCAAGACTCATGGCCTGGACTTATCCATGGACTTATTGAGCTAAAATACTCATATTTACAGTATAAAATACATTAAAAATTCATAGCTCAATAAGTCTCAGGCTGTGTGACCTATTAGCTCAGAATCAGTGTAGGACAGTAGATCTAAGCATGCTCAATGACACAATCCACTTTTTATTCCATTTGGGCATATTTCAAATTGTTTTTTTTAAAATGAATTTTAATGTATTTTATAATGCAAATCTGAGCATTATAGGTCAATGAGTCACAGGTCATGTGACCTATTGGCTCAAAATTAATAATACTGACTCTTTGACACATACCACTTTTTATTGGATTTGGACACACAAGTTTCATATTTTGGGGGGGAATTTGTAATGTCTTTTATAAAGTAAATATGGGCATTATAGCTCAATAATTCCCAGGTCATGTGATCTGTTGGTTCAAAATCAGTGTTGGACAGTAGACTTAAGCCTGCTCGATGACACACACCTCTTTTTTTATTGCATTTGGACCATAGACTGTAAAAAACATGGACGCCGTGATGCTGGGCTCAAATTGAAGCCTCCACGAAAACTGCTCCCCCTGGTGACTGGCTGCAGTATAGGTCAAATTTCCGTCTCCCCCATTCATCTGGACGGGCCGAAGTGAAACTTCAAAAAATTATTACACCTCGTAGAAATATTTCTCCCATCCGTATGCTGTGGTGACATTAAAGTATTATTGGGCTGCGTGTTCTCCAAGTCCTCCTTTGTCTGAAAAGTTTCTTTTTTATTAGTTATTAGAGTTTAAAAATAACCGCGGTTTACGGCAGTTTCACAATGATTGTGTACGGCGTATGCTGAGGCGTGTTGCGACCGTTTACGACAGCTGCGTCCGGATTATGGCCCAAATTCTCTACTGGCTGCACAATGGCGGCGCCCTGACGAGGGATATTTTGGCTTCAAGTCCGTTACATGGCGGAAGGCGGAGCCACGCTATCCAGTTCTTATAATACATCCATGATTTGGACACATTTAATATAGTTTTAATACATTTTAATGTATTTCATTCTGTAAATATGAAAATAACATTTTAATGTAGTTCTCATATTTTTTTAGAAAATCTTATTGTATTTCACAACCACTTTTTATTTTGTAAACTGCAATTTAACACACGCTTTTATAAGTAAGTTAGTACTGACTTTTCCACTTATTTTTGTGCGCTTGCCATAAAGTCTGTAATAAGAGCGCACTTGAAATGTTGGAGCTGCTGGCTTGACCACGCAAAATCGAGAGACGGCTGACGTGACCGCAGTTGTAAATGTTGACATATCACAAAAACCTTCATGGTCACAAAACTATAATAAAGTTGTATTTCCTCTATCACATTCACAACTTATCTGCTGTTTATCAATGTCAGTAAAAAAAGGTAATTACATATATTTTCAACAGGACAGCAAATTAAAGACAGCACACCAATGTTTAACAGTTAAAACATTTATTGAGATCAACATTTGATTCAAACAGCATTCAACAACGCCACGTGCCCCGATCTGATGTCAAAAGTCAGTGATCGTCAAACTCTTAAAAGGCTGCAAAGTTTACAAAGTATCATTCGACCATCGCATTATGAAGATCTTAACAGGGATTAATTTTCTTCTATGGGTTACAAGGACGAGTCATTTTGTCGTCAACAAAACCACTAACTACAGTAGAATATATCCCTCAAATTCAGCATGCTTACAGAAATGCACTCTTGTCCTTACACTTAATGCAGACACATATGCCATCAGTTTGATCACAAGATGAAGCGAAAATTTCCTCCACATAGTAAAAACCTACTCCTCTGTACCTATTTTCAAGTCCTCCCCACTCCGTTATGCGTTGAACATGAACAAATTGTTTGTTGATACCCCGAAGTGACGGTAAAATGCGGGTTTCGGGGCCATCACCAGTCGACACAGTCGGAAATTTGTCATTTTGATCAGACATCTAAGATATTTACCTATATATTACCTTACGTTTCTTTACGCTGTTAAATAAGTCTGTAATCCTTCAAAACCTTTTAAATTAAATCACGCTCAATGTTGTGAAGTCACTTCCACCACTAAGTAAATGGGTGTAAAGAGCTCATTTTTGTGTATACAATTGATTCAGGAGGTGTTCAGATAGTAAACAAAAAGGTCCTTCAGACACGCCCCCCTCACTTCTGCCTGGACGGTCACCTGTTAATTTAATACAGTACACCGGCAGAGCCTGTTGTCTTTTAGTATAAGCAGCAAAGTTCTACTTCAGATTATTCCATCTCTCATAATAAGAGCAACAAGAATGTCATTATATGACAGTCCGAGGTGGAAGTGAAAGTTAACTAGCTCACTTCTTCTCTCCATTGTGTGTGTTTGTGAACGTCCGGCTTCTCTACGGGAAGCCGTAGCGGAGAATAAGGACAAGTCAAAAGCGATGAATAACTTTATTTCGGCGCGCGTTTTAGTTAAAAGCGTGCACTCGACTATTTCCTGCACACGCGTTTTAGTATCTCGTCGCCGCGTTTTAGTATGTCGTCGCATGCGCTTTAGCTAAAACGTCGCCGCGAATAAATATTTCGGCGCCGCGTTTTATTATTTCGTGCGCACGTTTTAATATATCGTGCGCACGAATAAGTATCTCGTGCGCACGAGTTATATATTTTGTCCTCTGTGGCACCTAAGGGGCTCCGTACAAACTAGTCACAGCCGAAGGGTTTATTTCTAATGTGAACCATTTTGTGTTTGTTAAGATGGTATTTTTTTCTAAATGCTTTACCACATTCATCACAGCTGAAGGGGTTCTCTCCAGCGTGAATCATTTTGTGAAATTTTAAGAACTCTTTGGTTCTGAAACTTTTCCCGCACTCATCACAAATGAAGGGTTTCTCTCCAGTGTGAATGGTTTTGTGAAATTTTAAGAAGTCTTTGGTTCTGAAATTTTTCCCGCACTCATCACAAATGAAGGGTTTCTCTCCAGTGTGAATCATTCCGTGTATGTTTAGACTGGACTTTTTCCTAAATGTTTTACCACATTCATCACAGCTGAAGGGTTTCTCTCCAGTGTGAACCATTTTGTGAAGTTTTACCTCTGCTTTGGTTTTAAATGCTTGACCACATTCATCACAGCTGAAGAGTTTCACTTTGGTGTGAATCATTTTGTGTTCAATTAAATAGCTCTTTCTTCTAAATGTTTTCCCACACTCAACACATTGGAAGGGTTTCTCTCCAGTGTGAATCATTTTGTGAAGTTTTCCCTCTTTCTTGGTTCTAAATGTTTTGCCACATTCATCACAGCTGAATGGTTTCTCTCCAGTGTGAATCATTTTGTGTTCAATTAAATGTATAGTTGTTCTAAATGTCTGACCACATTCATCGCAGCTGAAGGGTTTCTCTCCAGTGTGAACCATTTTGTGTTCGATTAGACTGCACTTATCTCTAAATGTTTTACCATATTCATCACAGCTGAAGGGTTTCTCTCCAGTGTGAATCTTTTTGTGTCTGTTTAGCTGTGCTTTGGTTCTATATGTTTTACCATAGTCATCACAGCTGAAGGGTTTCTCTCCAGTGTGACCCATTTTGTGAAGTTTTACATCTGCCTTGGTTTTAAATGTTTTGCCACATTCATCACAGCTGAAGGGTTTCTCTCAAGTGTGAACCATTTTGTGTACAGTTAAATGTCTCTTTGTTCTAAATGTTTTACCACACTCATCACAGCTGAAGGGTTTCTCTCCAGTGTGACCCATTTTGTGAAGTTTTACACTTGCCATGGTTTTAAATGTTTTGCCACATTCATCACAGCTGAAGGGTTTCTCTCCAGTGTGACCCATTTTGTGTACATTTAAATGTCGTTTTGTTCTAAATGTTTTACCACACTCATCGCAGCTGAAGGGTTCCTCTCCAGTGTGACCCATTTTGTGAAGTTTTACCTCTGCTTTGGTTCTAAATGTTTTGCCACATTCATCACAGCTGAAGGGTTTCTCTCCAGTGTGAACCATTTTGTGTACAGTTAAATGTCTCTTTGTTCTAAATGTTTTACCACAACCATCACAGCTGAAGGGTTTCTTTCCAGTGTAGATCACTTTGTGAACTTCCCCATCAGGTCTGATCTCCATCTGACGAAGCTGTGAGGTCTGAGTGATCTCTTCATCTTCATCCTCACTCTTCACATGGACAGGCTGTTCTTTCATCACTGACAGCTGCTGGACGTCTGCAGGAAAAGATTGAATTACACTAACATGAGTGGAACTAAACACTCCCCAAAACCAAACTCAAGATGTTTAAGTGTTGCATCATTTTATTTGTCACCAACTTTATTCACACACACAAGGAATCTGATTTGGTAAAACTGTGGAAAAGCCAACAAACACTTGGAAAACATACAAGATCAAGGAATATAATATACAGGACCTCAGAAGATCCTGATGAGGACATCATTTAAAGTCTGTATAGGAAAGAGGGATTGGTGCCCTGAGACTAACTTTATGGACTGTTAAGCTGAGCTCTCACTGAACTCGACTTTGCAACCATGATCATATTACCAACTGAAGTTGTGTTGTGTGTCAATATCTCATTTTGGTTTCCATCCTCGTCGTGATGTAACATTCACTCTAACTTCACTGCGATCATATCATTTATCATATAACAGGATGCATAAGCTGACATTATTCCAACTGAATCCTTCACACTCACCTACCAACCACAAAATACTGCAGCTGATGCCCTACAGCAGCATCGTCTGTCAGTTCTCTGCAGTTCGTCTGAGAGGAACTAATGTCCTCACTAACTAATGTTTCCCAAACGGACATGGACTGTTACTCTGTGAACCAGAAAAAAAACTGTCCGTCAAACACCCACAAAATGCTGATTGGCTGTTGCCGCGCCAGCCCCCTGATATATCACCTGAAAAGATCAACTTTATCACCTTGGCAATGTAATGACGGGTAGGCCTGTGCTGAAAATATCGATACGGCTTAATATCGTAACGCACTCCTTTGGGATACGTGTATCGATACGGAAAGACAATATAATCCTTTATTGATCCCCAGAGGGGAAATTCAGGTATTGCAGCAGTACAGAGCAAGTAAAAGGGTAGTAGAAAGCATTGGGTTCAAAAATTACACATAGTTTAGGACAAAGAAAGGGTGACATATTATAAACAAAACAAAACGGAGAAACAATGAGCATCCAGTAGCAGCAACAGTATGAGCTATTCACATTGTCGAATAAGTGTCATTCAGGGCAACTGAGCCATGCAGTGCAGTGCAGAGAAGGAAAAGTGACAGTGTGAAGGGTATACAGTAATTACAGTGCAGTGCTGTGGCCTCCGCTGCTGTTTAGGAGTCTGATGGTGGTGGGCACAAAGGAGCGCCTGAAGCGCTCAGTTCTGCTTCTGGTTGGGATGATGCACTGGCTAAACGAGCTGCCCATGTTCCACAGCTCGTCGTGGAGAGGGTGAGAGGAGTTGTCCATGATCGCCCGGATTTTGCCCATAATCCTCCTCTCTGCCACAGTCTCCAGAGTGTCCAGTTGAAGGCCCACAACAGAACAGGCCTTCTTCACCAGTTTGTTAAGCCTGTTGACCTCACCAGTCTTGATGCCACCCCACAAGCAGACCACCACAAAGAAGAGTGCGCTGGCCACCACAGACTGGTAGAAGGTCTTCAGGAGCCTGCTGCAGACGCCAAACGACCTGAGTCTCCTCATGAAGAGCGGCCTGCTCTATCCCTTCCTGAAGAGGGCATCTGTGCCGTGGGACCAGTCCAATTCATTGTTGATGTGGACCCAAAGGTATCGATATGAGTCCACCCTCTCCACTTTCTCCCCCTGGATGTTGATGGGGACAGGGGACCTCCTGCCCCTCTGGTAGTCCACAACCACCTCCTCGGTTTTGCTGATGTTGAGCTTCAGGCTGTTGTTGTCACACCATGTGACAAATCTCTCAATCAGCTCTCTGTACACCCCCTCGTCATCATCAGTAATGCATCCAACAATAGAGGAGTCATTGGAAAACTTTGGGAGGTGACAGGAACCAGAGTCTCAAGTTGTAGAACCACTTAAAACTCATCCATGTTCTTTTTCTTCTTATAAGAAAAAAACAAAATTGTTCAGAATTTTGTTTAAAGGGACAGTGAGGAGAATCTATTACCGGAAACGTAAAAGACTCTGCTACCCATGAGCCTGCGCGGCGACTGTCGTAATACTGCGTTCCAGTAACCACGGAACTGGGAGTGACATCATCTCAGAGCTATCAGCGTTCCAGTTACAAAATTGGAAAACATGCTGATCTACCAGGCTATTGTTAGCTGCTGTTAGCATGCCAGCATTGTTCACAAATATCACATGAAGAATGTGATTATCACTATGGCAGCATTTTTGTAAATATAAGTCTAACAATACGATGTATACAGCTGATCTAGAGTGACACACCCCAGTCAGAAGTGCAAATAAATTGATTATTACAGGAGCTAAATAACTGTCCACACTGGGGGCATCCATCTTTGATTGTCAACCTGAGGGTGGCGAGGTTTCACCGTGTTCCCTGGAGACAATTCTGACTCTGAGGGACGTTCCAGTTGCAGTTTCCTACTCGGAGCTCAAAATTCCTACTTCTGACTACAGTGTGTATGTTTTGAGGCTAATGGATGCAATAAGGGCCTTCATCAGAACTCTGCATTGCTTACAACTTCGTTTTTTCAACAACTAACAGGATGCAAAGCAACAAGGTAATGTATCTCTTTCTAGTTATGTAGCGGTAGTTTTTGATGTGTGACAACAAGCATTTTTTGGAAAACTTGTTACCGTAGTTGTAGCCAGCTATTTATCGCTACGTACAGCCCTGTGCTCTAAGACGTGTAATATAAATAATAAAAAATTTGCTCTAGTTTTAATTTTCTTGTGTCGGAAGTTGGCCAGTCTAGCCCTGTCCGACCCAAACTGAAGGCTAGAGAATAGCATTTATAGATAACCTATTATGATGCTATAAAACTCATCAACAAGTGCGTATTTCGATCAGGCATATATCAAAAAGTGAGACTTTTTTGTAATCACTTAGAAACTCCTCACAGTCTCTTTAAAGCTTAGTCAATGTGCACAATTTACCTGTATCGGCATACATACAGTATCGCGAGGTTGCTGGAAATACCCAACCCTAGTGACAAGTGACAAGGTCACCTTGACTGCAGCCGTTACATCACGAGTGGTTGCTAAGTTCGCAAAGTCTCATTTGTTGTGAACACAGCGTTAGATGGACAAGAGGACAGTCCGATTTGTCAATCAACATTTATGTGACATGGCCCCCTTCATGCCTCACAGGGGCCTGAGTCCCATGGGTGCATAGTAGGGCCCTATAAAATCCAAGTCCACATAATCACGGACCTGGATATTAAAAATAGAATTCCCGGAGTGGTTAACAACCAGGCGCGTTCCATATACATATTTCTGCCAGTCCACGTTTGTAACCAGCCTGTGGCAAGTTTGCAGTGTCTTCCCCTACTCTCTCTCACCCCCATTCACAAACCTATCCAGTGTCATTTTCTCCCAACAATAAAGTCACAAAGTGCCTATAAAATACATTAAAAAAGATAAAGAGCAGAATTCACTTTAAATGCAGAATATCACATACCTGGTCGACATTTTAGATAGAAGCTTTTTTCTGCATAAAAAGGAACATCTCCCGGTAAAATGCTCTGAAGGGGTCACTGAGGCTGAGGACAATGCACACTTCACTTCTCCCCTTCCCAACGTCTCTTCATTACTGATGCAACACGTTGAAGCAGCTGTCTGAGACAGTGGCTAAGTTCGCAACGAAGCTACAAAACTCCCGGCTAACTCCAAAGCACAGGTCAGAGCAGTTTCCCTACCATTATTATGGAGGTCAAATGTTCAGAAAATCTTCTCAACATGCTGTTGACTGGACTATGGGGACCACCTGCAGAATGAGTGACTGTATTTCATGTCTTCATACAGTGTCTCAGGGCTAAATTTGTGTAAAATACTACAATTCTCGAAAAACTGAACCAAAAAACTTTGGGGAAAACTGCACAGGTTGTACAGGGCCTTATTATAGGGATCTTTTTCTATTTGAAGAGTTTCCACCACTTCAGATGGACTTCTTGCTTCTAGGATATCCATTCAATCAACTGCACTTTTGGCATAAAGGCAGAAAAGACCTTGATTATCAAACCCTATCCAGGGGTGTCCTGAACTCAAAGGACTGATTTTTAAGTGGCCACATGGTCAAAAAAGCCTTTGGGCCCACACTGTCAAATCCACAGGAAGTCCACAGGAAGTTTGTTTTTTTAAATACAGACTGCACAATAAAATACTGAAAAAAAATCAATAAATGATTGAAAAGTCTTGCCACGTGGTAGAGAAGATTCCAGTCAAACATAGTAATGACTGATGGCCTTCGTTGGTGGGTGTGGCTCTCTGGCTCACTAGGGCCCCCTACAGGGTTTTTTTAATTAGCCCAGCAGCACATGAATCATGCCAAGATGTACAGAAGAATTTTGGTGTGACGGAGCACCCTCATCACTGAGAGTGCACACACATGCTAGAGGCTACACACACGCTACATGCTACACACTACATGCCACACACCAAACTTTCCCTTGCCCCATTCTGATTCACAGCAGCGGTCAACATCGTCACAATAATTCACAACTCACAGATCTTGTAGTTCACACGAGGGTACACACACACACACGTAACATTGCATAAACACTCGCAACAGACGCCAAGTTGTCCTCCCCGCTGCCCTCTGTCAGACATAGTGTCGGCAAAACAGGGGCGCACCTACATCCTCTGTTTTAAAGGGCACTTGGCAGGAAAACGGTCCCTACATGTATTTTGCCCCAATACTGATTTTTTTTCAGTAAAGCAGACTATGTAATAACATATAAAATGGAGGAAATGGATTTGGAATATTTTGCAATACATTCATTGGCAATAAGTCATTTTTGATTGTGTTTATAGAATGTAATTGCTTATATTGTGATTAATTCATTCTTTTTGTGACACGCCCACTAGGACGGGCTTATTATATAAAAGGCAGTCATTTTGCCAGGTGGGAGAGTTAGAGATACTAAGGTATTTGGCAGAACAAACAGAGCAGATTGATTGTTTGAATATTGGCTGTGCTGCTGTTTTTCTTTTTCTTGGACTGGAGTTTGGAGGTTGGCGAAGAACCCAGATCGGCCATTACTAATTTTTGTAAATAGGTTTTGTAAATAGTTTTTGCCTTGTCACTTGTATATATTTTGCCACTTTTGGGAGATTGGTGCCATACAACCCCTGAAACTTACCTTTCTGACGATGCCATATTGTTTTTCGGGAAGAACTTTGCGACATATGGTGTCAGGAGTGGGATATGGCTAGTCGAAAGACGGTCGTTTGTCTCCCTAAAACATGGACTGGACTCCTTCTTCATCTTCCTCAGAGGAAGAAGACACACCAGTGAGGCCAGTTCCAGTAGCAGTGACGGACACCGGAGGAGAGCTACAGGGACTAATGAGAGACTTTCTGGCAGCCCAGAGTCAGCGAGAGGAGGGTCTACTGGCAGAGTTACGAAGTTTAAGGGCTTCTCTACCTCGAGCTGAAGGTGCTGCTGTGACACCAGAAACAATAACTGCGAGTAGTCCAAGGTTGGGGTTACCAGCACCGACACCCTGACTTCGGAGGAACACGTCTGCTAATGTGTCCTCTCTCCAGTTACCAGACACCAATATCAGCCCTGAGCCACTGAGGCCAGCATGGAGACCTCAGGCTGACCCCAAGATTCTACCGTACCACATAGGTGAGGACATTGAAAATTATATTTTAAGTTTTGCCCGGACTTGGAGATGGCCAGAGGATGAATGGGCATGCCGACTCATCCCCCTTCTGTTTGGGAAGGTCTTGGAGACCTACAGTGCAATGGATGAGTCGACTTGAATTTCGACTTGAAAGCTGCCTTGTTGGCAAAATTGGACATCTCTCCAGAGACGTACAGACAGTAGTTCCGCTCACTCACTGTACCACCTGGGGAGAACCCCACAGAGACCTACCACTGGCTAAGAGGCCTCTATCAACGTTTGGATCCGGCCGGAGCAGCACACGAAGGAGGAGATTGGGGAGACCCTTATCCTGGAGCAGCTGCTTTGAGTTCTTCCTGCCGGGGTGAGGACCTGGGTGAAGAGCATGAGCCAACCAACAGACAGAAGGCCACCAAGCTAACCCATCAGTTCCTCAATGCCCACAGAGGAGGACCAGTGCCACGATCCACTGTTGCGGTTCCAAGGTCACCATTCCAGCCATCCCAGCCAGGTGCTCCACTCCAGCCACTCCAACCAAGGCCTGCCAGGAGGGAAACCACCAACCAGGAGCTTCCAGGTACCTCCAGTTCTGCCCCACACCAACAGAGATTGGGTAAGGACTTTGTTTGTTATTATTGCCAGCAGGCCGGCCACAAGGCCTCTCTGTTTCCTTAACATTATTACAAAACTGCATTACAAAACTGTGACTATTAATGGCCAACAAGTTAGTGCTTTGCTGGACAGTGGCAGCTTTATGTCGCTGGTTCGTCAAGATCTGGTACCATTGAGTGCAACTGACTATAGCCGAAAAGAGGATGTTGTGTGTGCATGGGGATAAGCACCCATACCCCACTGCAGAGTTAATTCTCACTACTGATGGACAGCCATATCTCTTAAATGTCTGTGTTGTTGAAAAACTGCCTGTCACAGCTATTATTGGCTGGGACTTACCAACTTTGCCAGACTTACTGCTGGAAGACAAACCAACAGAAGTAAAATGTGGGAGTAGGAGGGGAGGAAAAGATCAAAATGTCTTGTCCTGTTGTTACCCAAGACCAGGCAAAAACTGGTGTCCAACCACTCCTGAACAGTGACAGTGGATTGTGTGAGGGGGACACTCAAGAGTGTCCCCCTCACACAAATGACCTGCTTGCTCTGTACCTTCCAGACTTTGATAGTAGTCTGTTTGACAGCAGCACCAAGGGCCCAAAAAAATTCGGTAGCCAACGCAGCTTTGGAAAAAATATTGAAGTCGGCAGAGCCAAAAATGGGTGATTCATTCTTTGGTATGTGGTCTGTACCTGAAAATGTTTCTGCGCTACAAAGAAATGATCAAACGTTAAAACGCCTGTTTGAAATTGCAGTAAATGAAGACAACGTGAAAAGCATGGGAAAAGAGCAGTATGTAGTAGAAAATTATGTCTTGTTTGCTGTTTATGACGATCACAAATGTTTGGTTGTTCCTGTTAGTTGCAGGACATTTGTCATGTACCTAGAGCACACACTCCCATGGGCAGGGCATCTTGGTCATCAAAAAATAAACCTACGCAGAAGCTCTCTGTTTTACTGGCCATCCATGCACACAGACATTCAGCAATACCATGTGCCCCATCTGTCAGAAAACATGCACTGCCCATAAATCAGATAGAGCTTTCATGCAACCACTCCCCATCATTTCTACCTCTTTCCGCAGGACAGCCATGGACATTGTAGGCCCCTTGGTGAAAAACAGTGGGGGGCATCAGTACATCTTGGTGGTGTGTGACTATGCTACCCGCTTCCCCGAGGCTTTTCCACTACGGACAATTACCACACCTGCTGTGCTGCGAGCCTCAGAGTAGTTGTTTTTGAGGGTGGTCATTCCTGATGAGATCCTGACGGAGCAGGGGACAAACTTCACCTCCAAGTTGATGCAACTCTTCCAGAGGCAGCTGGGCATCACTTCAATAAAGACCACCCACAGACTGATGGCCTGGTTGAACGATTCAACCAGACCCTGAAGAGGATGCTACAAAAGTTTGTGGACGACACCGGAAAGGACTGGGGCCACTGGTTGCCCTTCCTGCTCATTGCCTTCCGTGAGGTTCCTCAGGCGTCCACCGGGTTTTCCCCATTTGAGTTGCTGTGTGGTTGGAATATACCAGGGAAAGGGCTGGGAAGCCCCATCCACCTCCCACAGGGACAGGGGGATCGTGCAGTTTGTGCTGGAAATGAGGGAATGCCTTGCCAGGTATCAGGAAGTAGCTGATTTCAACCTCCAAGAAGCCCAGAGGAGTCAGAAGTTCTGGTATGACCAGCAGGCCAGAAAGTGAGAGTTCCAGCCTTGCCAAATGGTCCTGTTGCTTCTTCCATCCTCCAGCCATAAACTGCTAGCAAAATGGCAAGGACCACACACCATCACCAAGGAAATGGGACCGGTCACCTATGAGTTTTGTCACTCAGAAAAGAAGAGGAGTAAACAAACCTACCATGTGAATCTCCTGAAAGCATGGAAGGAACGCCCAGGCAAAGATCCAGGGAGGACGCTGCTGGCCAGGACAGTCGATGACGAAGAGGAACCAGATATTGGACCAGAGACCTCCAGGGAGACTTCAGATCCAGTCCTGGTACACCTGAAACCTGATCAGGCAGCACAGCTTCTTCAGGTTTTTAAGGACTATCCCTCTTTATTTGCAGCCAATCAAGGCAGGACAACCCTGGTGGAGCATGTGATCCGGTTGAAAGATGGACGCCTAGTCCATCAACGTTCATACTGTGTCCAACAACAGCTGGTGGAGAGATTCCGGACCGAGGTGGAGGAGATGCTGAAGCTCGGGGTGATTGAGCCATCCAGCTCGGAGTGGTGCAGCCTTGTGGTTATCGTCTTCAAGAAAGATGGGTCCCTTTGCATACATCAACTTCAGACACTCAACGCCATCTCTGAGTTTTATGCATACCCCATGCCTCGGGTTGATGACTTGGTGGAGAAGATTGGTGCGGCCACTTTCATCACCACCTTGGATCTGTGCAAATGGCACTGGCAGGTGCCACTGGAGGAGTGAAGTTGACCCTACACAATGTTCCAGACCCCAGCCGGACTTTTCCAGTTCAAGGTGATGCCCTGTGGCTTGCATGCTCTAGCTACCTTCCAGCGCCTGATGGACAGAGGGCTCCAGGTATGTGGTCACTGCAGTGCTGGGTACCTGGGTGATGTGGTGATCTTCATCAAAACCTGGGAGGAGCATTTGCAGTATGTCTCTTTGGATATACGAAAAATCCAGCGAGCAGGGCTGACACTGAATCCAGTCAAGTGTGAGTGGGCCAGACGTGAAACCCGGTACTTGGGATCCGTTTTGGGAAGAGGGGAAGTGTGCCCACAGGTGCATAAAGTCGAGGCCACCCGAAACTGTCCCCGGCCACGTACCAAGGAGGAGGTGCGGTCTTTCCTGGGTCTCGTTGGATGGTACCGTAGGTTTGTTCCCCAGTGTTCCACCATTGCAGCTCCTCTCACAGCCTTGACGGGGAAAGACCAGAAGAACCCTGTAACCGGGTCAGAGGAGTGTCAAGCTGTCTTTGACCGGTTGAAGCATCATCTGTACTCGTCGCCAGTGCTAAAGAGTCCAGATTCTAACCAACAATTCCTGGTCCAGGTGGATGTCTTGGCAGTTGGCATTGGAGCAGTTCAGGCAAGGGGAAGTCGTGAAGAGCATCCAGTCCTGTATCTGAGTCGCAAACTCCAGCCGAGGGAGACCAGGTACTCCACAGAGGAGAAGGAAGGCCTGGCCATTAAGTGGGCCTTGGAGAGCCTGCGCTATTACTGGCTGGGGCAGGAGTTTGACCTGGAAACAGACCACCAGGCCCTCACATGGATAAACTCGATGAAGGACCATAACAGTCAACTGACTCAATGGTACCTTTCCTTTCAACCAGTCAAGTTGAAAATTCGTCAACAGGCTGGTAAGTCAAATGTGGTGGCTGAATACCTCAGTAGATTGCTGCACAACGACAATCTCTGGGAGGAGGAGGATGATGTCACAGAGCGGCCCCGTCAGTGAGAGTGCACACACATGCTAGGGGCTACGCATACATGCTACATGTTACACACTACACTCCACACACCAAACTTTCCCTTGCCCCATTCTGATTCACCGCAGCGGTCATCATCGTCACAATAATTCACAACTCACAGATCTTGTAGTTCACAAGATGGTACACACACGCCATTCTACACACGTACATAGCATAAACACTCACACCAGACGCCAAGTTGTCCTCCCCGCTGCCCTCTGTCATTGGCAATAGGTCATTTTTGATTGTGTTTATAGAATGTAATTGCTTGAATTGTGTTTAATTCATTTTTGTTGTGGCATGCCCACTTGGTGAGGCTTATATAAAAGGTAGCCATTTTGAAGATGCCGGGTGGGAGAGTTGGAGATACAAAGGTATTTGGCAGAACAAACAGAGCAGATTGATTGTTTGAATATTGGCTGTGCTGCTGATTTTCTTTTTCTTGGACTGGAGTTTTGGGGTTGGCGAGATACCCTGATCCTCCATTAATAATTCTTGTAAATAGGTTTTGTAAATAGTTTTCGCTCTGTCACTTGTATATATTTTGCCACTGTTGGGAGATTGGTGCAATACAACCCCTGAAACGTACCTTTCTGACTACGCCATCTTGTTTTTAGGGGAGAACCCCACGACACTTGGAACCATGTTAAATATGTAAAAGAATTTAAATATGTTTCTTTAGACGTGTAATGGTCTGTTTGAGGTAACCAGTGGATTGACTTCAACTTTGGTGAAGTTGATGATGCTTCAAACCCTCAGTGTGTTTACTGAAGGTCAACTTTTTTGTTTTGTATCTACATTGTTAACTCCTGCCTGGTAAGAAAAGGGGCCAGATAATATCAGATCATTCTTCATTCTGCTTTTTGATTTATTTTTTTTGCTTTTTGCTTGTCTGTATTGTCTTTTCTCAATCATCTGGTTTTGGCCTGATGTTACAAAGGACACCTTCCTGCGCTCAGGCCAGGTGAATGTTGTTATCCAGGTGATAATTGAGAGCCTCACAGCAGGACTCTGCTGTTTCAGCAACAATCACAACTGTTCAGAAGGTCAAAGGACCCTGAAGAAACCAGAGAAACACTCAGGAGCTCCAACAGAGTCCTCACTCCCACACACTTTGCCAAAGTGGAAATGGAGGCTGAAAGCAGACTCACCTGCTCTCTGGAGCTTTATCTCAGGTGTGAGGATCACAGCCAGCAGTCTCCTCTGTCTCTGCAGCTCCACTTGACACTCCAAGGTCTCTCTCTGTCCACACAGGTCTCTGTTGATGGCAGCCTGAAGCCGCCGTCTGAATAACTGTCTCAGATCCTGAAACCCCTCCATGGTCCACACACACCAGGAGAAGAAAATGACAGGATGACCTTCTTCTTCTTCTGTTGGTTCTGGCAGAGTGGATGCAGTCAGGGCACGTTGCTGCCCTCCTCGGGTCAGAGATGGAGATTCTTTCGATGCCTCACGTGCTGCTGCCCTCTGCAGGTCACTCAGAGGAGCTGCTCTAGACTTCACCTCCTGTGAGACCCAGTCTGTGCAGGAACTTTCTCCAGATCACCTAAACTGTGTCATTGTTAAGAAATAATAACACCAGGAAACTGTGAGTGACACAGAACAGCACAACACTTCCACTTTTCCTTCCAAAATAAAAGAAACCAAGAAATCTGAACATGAGAATAATAATATAATCAACTTTATTTACAAAGCATTTTTGGGGAATATGGGCTCAGTATGAGTTGATGGAAATTCAGCAAAGGCCTCACTGGTAATTAGAAAGACTATGAACTAAGCTGCACTGGAATCCAAAAGAGGGAAACCAGAACCAGAGTGATGTGGAAATAACCAGCAGAGCTTGACAGAAACCTTGCAGCCGCATTTTTACCTCCGCCAAGGAAGTTATGCTTCCACCAAGGTCTGTTTGTTTGTCTGTTAGCAAGATTAGCAAAAACTACTGGATGGATTTACAGGAAAATTCTACGAGAGGTTTGGTTTGGTCCGAGGAAGAAGCCAATTTGGTCCTGATCTGATCCGGATTAATGTTTAAACATTTAAGTTTATAACAGCAAACTCCATTCATTTACGGCATTATGGGAAATGTAGTTTATCTGCAAACTGCAGATAAACTACATTTCTTAGCCTTTAGCTAACGTTGACATCCACACACAGGTCAGTGTTAGCAGCAGCTAGCCCAGACTGTTGGATCAATCAAAGGTCTGAGACTGAAGTTTCCTCGCTCTTCCTCCTGATCCTCAGAGAGCAGACAGTCGGATTTATTGGGATGCTGTTCAGTTCAGTGGTGAAGATCTTGTTGTGTGTCATGTTGCTGTTCAAACCACATTTTAGCTGCTTGTTAGCTGCTTGATTTGAGCTTTTAGATGCATGGAGCTGATTTGGACCAAATGTCAACATTAAAATCTGCTGAAGGACTCAGTCAGAACTACAGCAATAAAGTGATGCTGAACAAAGTGAAGGAAAATCAAAGCTGGATTAAAGTTGGTGTTATTTTGTAGAGTTGTTCCTGCATTCAGTCCCATGGTAGTTTAATAGTCACAGTAAATAGTTGTAGTTTTTCTCTCCATGTCCTGTTCATTCATGTCCTGACTGTAGAGCTGCTGTTTAATACAGAGCTGAGAGGATCAGCTGATGGGAGAGTTTTACAATACATGTTACAAGACATCAGAATCTATTCAAATGTTGTTATCAGGGCAAAATATCACGATTTCTTCTTGAATTAAAGTCCATTTTTGTTATTTAACAGAACTCAAAGAAAGGAAGTTCGGTTTCTAATCAGTGTTATTTATATTTTCATGCTCGCTGTTACATTTTTGAACTTTAATGTCTGACCCTGTGATAGAAATAATAAAAAATGAAACAGAGAGGCAGAGAGAAATGACTGAATGTCTTGATTCAGGCACTTTAACAAACTACAGGCTGATATCAAACCTTCTAAATACTTTTAACTCTCTACATAGATATTTAACATGTTTTCAAGACTCTTCTGTACATCCTGGCGCGGTTCTTGTACTGCTCAGCTGAATTTAAAAAATGTGGATCTTAGGGGGCAGCAATCACGTCAGAGTGTCGGGTCAGGACACTATTTGATGTTCAGGTGAGCATGAGGAAGAGGCAGAGTCAAGGCTGATGGTCTTGTCTGTTTATAGCTCTCTTCTTTGTACATGAACAATACAGGTAATTGTTATGGGTGTGAGTGTGGTTTCTGGAATAAATAAAAATGATCCTGATTAGGAGTATAATTAACTTAAACATGTCTGACAGATATAACCAAAATTCTATATCGCACTTAACTCAAAGTCTAGCATTCATTAACAACAGCATGCTACATGAAACAACAACATATGTAAACTACTGCAGACTTTTCTGAAATACACCTAAATATAATTATCAACATCAGCAGTAAGTAATTTAACTTTAACCCTTGTGCATCCCTAGGGGTATTTTTTTTTTTTTACCTTTTTGGACACTCTTTTGTGGCTAACTTTGGTTGTGTTGATGTAAAAGGCATCAAATTTGGTCAGGTTGTGTATTTTCTGAAGCTTTTTAATATTTCAGCAGTTATTATTTTTTTAAGTCTTTAATAAACTTTAAAAACAAGAAAGCCCCACAGAAGTCCCTAAGGGTATGTTTTACTGCATTGACTCCCATTCAAACCACAGTTTTTTTAATACACTGCAATTGCAGTATGATATTTTATTATTAGTGTTATTTTAATTCCTTGGTGTTGATAACCCTTCAAAATATATATCTTTTTGTTCCACACGAGATAGTGTTATTTTCTCAGATATTGTATATCGAAGACTGAGAGCTCATGACAGCATATTTCCCTTATTGTATAAAAGCATGCAATGAAAAGCCAATTCAATAAACATTTACAATTATTTTGATTTGGTTGTGTTCTAGGGATGTCAAAGTGTGGTGTGCATGTGTATGTTGACAAAATTTTGTGTATATGTGTGAATATGGGAGGAGCCAAAATGCAGCCCTCTAATTATGGTCATTTCAATGTAAAATGATAAAATCATTTTTTTTAGTGTTTACAATATAGTTTAAGCTTATGCGGGTATGTGTGTGCATGGGTGTTCTTTTGTGTATGTGGGGATGTGTTGGTGTGTGTGTGTGTGTGTGTGTGTGTGCATATGTGTGTGTGTGGGTGGGTAGGGCAGGGGCTTGGAGGGGGGCAGCTACATATGCTTACTTTTTCATTCAGGCTAAAAGTTTGACCTCAGCATGTACCCACTCACAGACCCATGTTTACACACGCTCTTTGTCCAATATTAAGAACATCTTGCTTCCTAAACTTCAAAGTCTGACCCCCAGCAACCCCAAACAACAGCCTGAAAAAGTTTAGCTTTGTCTGCACAAAGATAAACACATTTATATGTGTCCATCAGTATTGGTGTAATTTCATTCTATCTGGTCAAGTTGAGCAGACACAGCAACAGCACTGCTGAAGTCCTCAGCTTCCTTTGACTGGGAGATGAGAAAGACCCTCTGATGAAGACAGCTCAGATGGTGACACAGAGGATGATGTGGACCAGAAGACACAGCATGTGGTCCCTTATTTGGATGGGAGTCAAGGACTAGGATAACTTAGTCCCCCACAAATACAGACATGGCCTGCACCAGCCAGCTGGGAGTCTTTGTCAATCCATCAATCAATCTATCAACCAATCAGTCAACCTATCAATCTATAAACCAATCTATCAATCAATCAATAAATCAATCAATCAATAAACCAATCAGTCCATCAATCAATCAGTCTTTATCTTTATAGCACCATTTCATAACAAGCGTTATCTCAAAACTGTATGATCGAGCAGGCTGAAGACAAACTCTTTGTTTTACGGATACACACATACACACCTGTATAAATATAAAATTCACATATTCTAATATTTCCAAAGTCCAATAGGAATCCTTCATGAGCAGCACTGGGCCAACCAAACTACAGGAAGGTGTTTCTTTAGAGAGTTTACAGTAACAGTAGCAGGAACAAACCTGTTAAAGACCTGGAGATCGTGAGCAGATCCAGTCTCATGTTGGGTATGTGATCGTAAAAAGGGAGGTGAGCAGGATCAAGTGAACAAAAGCAAGAATTGAAGGCACTGACAGATCCGTGAGCCAATCATAGACCTGTCCTTGTCATATTTGTCTCTGATGAATATAATTTTATCAAAGATTACCCCCTTGAGACGTGTGATCTTGTTTTCAAGAGGGTCCTCATGTCTATGTGGTTGTAAAGAAAGTTACTGGGGATGAAAATCATTACAACCACAGATACAGAAATAAGCTTGATGTTAACATTAACATCATTAATGAATTTAATCCAGAGAAGACTGATGTTAATTAATATATCAGCATCTAGCTGAACTACCATTAAAATGAGTTATCTGATCTAAAACTGATCAAAGTCGGCGTCATTGAAACTGAGTCACTACATTTCATAACATCCCCTGCAATGCCAAGGGAGGAGTCCTCCAAAGAAATACAATAATCACATGTCTTGCATATTGATATTTTTCTTAGTTAGAGGTTGAGTTAGAAGTATTTAGAAGGTCTGATATCAGCCTGTAGTTTGTTAAAGTACCTGAATCAAGACATTCAGTCATTTCTCTCTCACTCTCTTTCATTTATTATTATTTCTATCACAAGGTGAAACATTAAAGTTCATTAAAGTAGCAGCGACCATGATATCAATCAAATCAATCAATCAAACTTTATTTCTGTAGCACTTTTCATACAAAATTTTGTAGCACAAAGTGCTTCACACAGAAATTAAGAAAATAAAATTAAAATAATCAAAGGTAAAATAAATAAATCAATACACTGAAAAATACAACCCACCCCCCCTCCCCTCCGTCACCCCCACCCTTGCAATCCACATACAGCACATGCACTCACTTACACACAAAGACATGAAGAAGAGATTCTAACAGAAAACAGAGTAGGAGGACTGAGGAAACGCCATCTTTCATTAAAAAATGAGGAAACACTGGAAGTAAGACGAAAACAATAACTAAAAACAATAAGAATAAATAAATAAATAAAATGAAATAAAATCTTGATAAGGCATTAGAGGTTAATTGATGACTCTAAATTGCCGTTAGGTATGAGTGTGAGCATGATTGGTTGTTTGTCTCTCTATGTGGCCCTGCGATCGACTGGAGGCCAGTTCAGGGTGTACCCCGCCTATCCACTGATGATAGCTGGGATCGGCTCCAGCCCTCCGCAACCCCGAAAGGGACAGCCGGGTATAGAAAAAGAATGAATGAATAAGGCATTAGATTAAAATAAATACATATAAAAATAAACAGGTGAATAAAATGCATTTAAATAGTAATATGGTAAAATGAGACAAAATGCGCTGAAGTGGAAAGAAAATAAAGAAACAGATAATAAAATTCCAAACAAAAATTCTTGCTGAAAAAATATATTAAGGGGGTTAAAATTAATACATAAATAACATTAAATAATAATGATAATAATAATAATAATAAATGTAATCAGCTAAAAGTGACTGAAAAGGTAGGTCTTGAGTTTGCTTTTAAAAATATGAACAGTAGGTGCTGCTCTCAGGCCCTCAGGTAGACTGATCCACAGACGAGGGCCGTAGTATTGAAATGAAGCTTCACCGCATGTTTTAGTTCTAACTTTGGGTATCATCAGAAGGCCACTACCTGAAGACCTGAGGGCTCTACTAAACAAAAAGGAGCAAGACCTTTCAGGGATTTAAAAAATGGTAAAAGAACCTTAAAATCAACTCTAAAAGAAACAGTCAGCCAATATAAATAACACTGATTAGAAACTGGACTTTGTTACTTGAAATTCTTAGTGTTCCAAAACAAAAATGGATTTTGACTGAAGAAGAAATCGTGATATTTTGCCCTGATAACAACATTTGAATAGATTCTGATGTCTTGTAACATGTATTGTAAAACTCTCCCATCAGCTGATCCTCTCAGCTCTGTATTAAACAGCAGCTCTACAGTCAGGACATGTATGAACAGGACATGGAGAGAAAAACTACAACCATTTACTGTGACTATTAAACTACCATGGGACTGAATGCAGGAACAACAACTCTACAAAATAACACCAACTTTAATGCAGCTTTGATTTTCCTTCACTTTGTTCAGCATCACTTTATTGCTGTAGTTCTGACTGAGTCCTTCAGCAGATTTTAATGTTGACATTTGCTCCAAATCAGCTCCATGCACCTAAAAGCTCAAATCAAGCAGCTAACAAGCAGCTAAAATGTGGTTTGAACAGCAACATGACACACAACAAGATCTTCACCACTGAACTGAACAGCATCCCAATAAATCCGACTGTCTGCTCTCTGAGGATCAGGAGGAAGAGCGAGGAAACTTCAGTCTCAGACCTTTGATTGATCCAACAGTCTGAGCTAGCTGCTGCTAACACTGAGCTGTGTGTGGATGTGAACGTTAGCTAAAGGCTATGCTGCTACATCTACAGGAAACAAGTTCACAGAAGAAGAAAGAAAACAAACCTGCTCTCTCTTTAAAGGATAACTTCGGTTCCTGCAGCTTTTACATTGTTTATAGAATGAAGAACAACAATATACTCACCCAGAAGGCTTTCCTGATGCAAACGGTGCTTTGGGAGATATTTAGATCCAAAATCGAGCAGCGGACACCGATATAATGGTAGCCTGTAGGGCATAGATCGCCGCTCCTAAAAACTGCATTGATCGTCCAAAAACTCATGTTTTTCACCAATATTCCATCATGATTCGCGCCGAATGGACGGCCATTGCAGTCTGTGTCTCTCCACACAGCGCTGTGTGGCTGAACTAACCTCTAAACAGACGAGTCTGTTTGCATGCACTTCGCGCATGCGCAGTACTCTCTGGAGCGTTGAGATCGCTTCCTCATTTCTATCAGCTCCTTATCTGTATAATCTGGCTCCAAACTGTAAGGACGTCCATCATATTCAAAGTCCTCCTCCACAACATCTTCATCCCATAGATATTCGTCCATTTTGCACAAAACTGGAAGAAGAAAGTCGATTTGTAGCTGCCCTGAAACAATGAGCACTGCGCATGCAAAGAGCATGTAAACAAACTCGTTGGCTCAGCCACACAGCGCTGTGTGGAGAGACACAGGCTGCAATGGCCGTCCATTCGGCGCGAATCATGATGGAATATTGGTGAAAAACATGAGTTTTTGGACGATTAATGCAGTTTTTAGGAGCGGCGATCTATGCCCTACGGGCTACCATTATATCGGTGTCCGCTGCTCGATTTTGGATCTAAATATCTCCCGAAGCACCGTTTGCATCAGGAAAGCCTTCTGGGTGAGTATATTGTTGTTCTTCATTCTATAAACAATGTAAGAGCTGCAGGAACCGAAGTTATCCTTTAAGATCCTGGAACCCGGACATCTGAGCCTCATCCAAGAGTCAAACAAGGAGAAGAAAACTCTCAAGACTTTACAGGATTACTCTGAGACCACAGGACGACGAGATCCGAAGATCCCAATAGTCCTTTTTTGGTAAGGAATCTTCATAGATGTATTGTATAACCGGATACCGGACTTCCCCTCTGGCGGCACGCCGATTTTTCCGAGAGATTTTTCCAGTGGCCACTCGTGGTATTGCAACTAAAGGGCCCAAAATGCATTTTTGCCATAGGCGGCAACAGCAAAAGACACGGCTGTAAAACTATAGACAGGACATCTCCAGCCGTAAACACGGTCAACTACTGATCTTGGTATCTTATGTTTTGAAGTCCTGGACTTTTGATCGGTCAAAAAGTGTTTAAAAGGCCAGAAAAGCCAGAGGAAAGTCGCTGTATCTCTGGTGACGTCACAGCTGTACACATGCACTCTCACAGCGCGGTCACGCTGTGTCTCGGGAGCGAGGACGCTCGTTAACTTCTTTCAGGCACTGTATGGTGTAAAATTGTTCTGAAAATTGAGAGAACGACTAAATGGTGAGTTTCTGTTTAAAGAACAAGTCTATATACTTAGAAGAGTGGTTTTCAAAAGGAGTTTGGGCGGTTGCTCATTTTATGGATGATGAAGGGAACTTTTTAAGTGTTGAGCAATTTTGTGAAAAAATTCAACTAACATGCACGTTAATTTTTTTAAAAAGAAGATTCTAAAAGCCATCCTAACCTCTATAGGAGCAATGGTTCAGAAAGACATTATCCACTCTAAAGTATTACCTGGACTGAGACAGCTCTGCATTCAAGATACCGATTTGCGTGAGGATAAATGTACTAACAAGTTTCTTAGACAACTTCTTCTACAGCAGCAAGTTTATAAGGAAGATGAAAGAAGAAAGATAAGGAGGACACACATTTCCTATCCATTACCTCCTAAAGTAAATGAATTAAATTTTAAAATCTTTCATGAAATATATCCTACAAAACAATTTTCCAACAGAGATTTAATATTGAGATGAACTTTTTGTATATTAACTTTTTATGACAAAGATATTGAAAATTTGGATCATTTATTTTTTGAATGTGAAGCTTCCCATGCATTCTGAACTGATGTGGAGCTGGATTCAGTCTAAAGGGATTCAAATTTTGCCTTTGTCAGTGAGAGTTATTAATTTTTTTTTATTTTTTTTTTATTTGGGTTATCAACATAGCACATGTCCATTACAATGCATACATTACCCTGTTTTTTTTCCAAACTTATACAAATACACACACACACACACTGAACAAACAACATGTTAACCCCACTACCTCCAAAATATCGAAAGTATTGCATTAAAGAAGACATATCATGCTTGTTTCTCCTTTTCACTATGCCAGACTAGGATGCCTGTAAAGCATTTCTGCCCTCAGTACAAGTCATTTATTTCCTTCATTGCCCCACAATAGCGTTCTCTAAAGCCTCATTTTAGGCCATTATGAAGCTCTTGTTGAAATGCTCAGATCTGAGGGTGACCTAAAGTTACCTCGCAACGTCACAGCCCTTTGTGCTCTGATTGGTCAGTTCTATCGGGGGTAGAGCCAGCCTGTCCTTCTTCTTCTACTGTATTTTCCGGCAGGCTCAAAGCAGCAAGCGCGTATTGAGTCCCCCTACAGGCCAGAGCTGGTAATGAGTGACTGTGAGCTAGGGAACTATAAACCACTGCTGGTGGATGTGTTCCTCGGTGACGGTTTTGTGGTTAACGGACATCACAGAGGAGGAAGTGTTTTATCAGATTACTCCAATAAATAGAAAGGTACCTTGTGATGTCACGATGTTTGAAATCTCGTGGACATCTCGCAATGACCTATTTTCAGAGGCATCAAATCTCGTTCTAGGATATCAGAAAAAATACAATATCTAATTTTTTGAAAATTAAGGGGGTGTAAGGTCTTGTTTTCAAATTTATTATATTATATGTAAGTATTAAATCATGCATCAGAATGGTATGTCTCCTTTAATATAAAAAACATCTGCAAATAATAGATAACAAAATAAGAACATAATAATAATACTTATAAAAAATCACATTTAAAATAATAATAATAAATAATAAATAATAATAATAATAACAATAAAAAAATAAAAAATAAAATAAAATTTAATCAAAAAAAGGGTCTGTACAAAACAACTGAGCATGGAAATAAAGTATGCTCTATGTAACTGCCAAACAGTACATTATTCATCCAAAGACCAAAGAGAGTCAACAAAGGACAGACAAGGACCCCATATCTTATTAAAATTGTCAGAGCAACCTCTAATGCTGTATTTTATTTTTCTAAGAAAGAAAAGACATTAGGTCCCTCAGCCAAGAATAAGGAGATGGTGGTTTTCGGTCCTTCCAATGAAGTAAAATTCGGGCCACAAGAGAAGCAAAAGCTATAACATTCCTCTCCCCAATAGGAATACTACCAAAATCATCAGGAACACCAAAAATAGAGATTAGAGGGCTGGGAGCCACCAGTCGATTAAGGACCTTTGATAATATATCATAGAAGGTGGACCAGAATAAGTTTAGCATGGGACAGAAGAAAAACATGTGAGTGATTGGCAGGAGAAATAGAGCATCTGTCACATGTTACACTTGTGTGAAATAATTTGTTTAGTTTGACCTTGGAAAGATGTGTCCTATGTAGAACCTTAAACTGTATAAGAGTAAAACTAGCACAAGGGGTAGTAGCAGGGCCGGACTGGGAAAGAAATTCAGGCCGGGAGATTTCCAACTAGTCAGGCCACTTCCGCCACTGCGAGGGTAGTGTCACGTGGGGATAATGCACCAAAAAAAATTTTTTTCCTTCCAAAAATATGCCTTTTGCAGTTATGTTATAGTAAGTACAACACTACTAACCTGACAGTAACTCTATTAAACACAACCATGACGACAGCTCCATACAGTCCAGTACTTTTCTCTTCTGTAATGTCTTCACTACCCTCACCGATTGTTAATCTGAATCTCACACATACATGCTCAAGCCTGAAGCCTCTATCTTACACAATACAATGACTTGTCCTACTGTAGAAAGAGTTTTTGCTCTGTACCTGCCAGTTTCTCTGAGCTGGCACTGGGCTCTCCTGCTGAAGCCCCAGCACTGGTATTATATCCACTTTTACACAAGAAACATGCCCAAATTAAATATGGTAAAACATAATTCATTTTAAAATGCTATGCAAAGTGTCTCTCTCTCTCACACACACTTAACCAAAACAATCAGCAAATGAACATCTGAAACCTCATAAAGGACAGGCAAGCACAACCAACCACCACACTGAGAAAAACTGTAGTCAAAATGTTCATATGACCAGGAAGCATGCTTCCAATTACTGTAATATACACTGTGGAATGCAAAGAATATGTATGATTCATCATTGGAACATTACATATTTGCAGAAATTCTTCTGAGTAGAGCAACTGTGTACAGTACATGCACTATATAGCCAACCATATCTTCTTAACCTGTCCTGTTCTAACAATGGCAATGCCAGATATACCAAAATGGCAGCTGCATCAGCAGCAGTACATACATAATATATTTTATTTATCCATCCCTTGGCTTATGATACTGGGACCCCTATAATCCAAGGTTGGAATGTACACAGGTGACTAGTCTAGGAACTGTATTATGTTTTGACTATTGAGAGACAAACACAACAAACCACCACAGCACTGCAGCAAAAGAAATCTACACTGTGGAATAAAGCTTCCTTTTACAACCAGCAGTGAAGGTTGTTATTGTTGCTGTTAGAATAAAGCAAAGGCCATAGAAAGACAAATGGTGTGTGAGTGTGTACTCGACTGGTTATTAAAAGGGTGAGAGTCTAACTCTGAGGATACAAGTGACCCTTTACTAAGCCCCTCCCACAAAGGGCTACTGTCCAATCCTAGGTAAGAAACTATTAAAACGCACAGGAGGCCTGTCAAGCTTTCAAAAGAAACCAATATGCCTAAGCGGTGTGCATTACAGCACTTACAAGTCTAACAGTCAATATTTGAGAAGTTTGGAGGGTGGTGTGGATTTTTTTTTGGCCTTTCCCAAGCGCAAGATGCAGATAGAAAGATGCTGAGTGTGGATAAAGCCCAAGAACGCTATGTGTCAGGTAAGATAAGACAAACAAAGACGTATCAAAAGCAGGTTACTTCTGTTAAACCCTGAGCCACTGAAATATGTGAACAAGAAATATGTGTAACAGAAACAAGTTCTGACATACTGATATATTTTAGCATTTTGTGAATGGCCACCATAGAAATAGGCAAACACAATGACAATGAAAGACAAATTCTTCTTCTTAGTTTAATTGTTTTGATTTCACTTTAACTCTGCCAACATTTGATTTGATCATTATAGAAGGGACCTCATGTCTATGTGGGGCGTGTGCTAAGCGCTGCTGTCCCTGGCCTGTCTGCCAAAAAGGCAACCAACTTTTTTCATTAGCCTGCCAGTCCCTAGCTGCACACACACACACCATACATGCACACCTGCAAAAACTTGTTATTCTACTCACCCAATCAGTGAACAGAGGCTTCGTCTTGATCAAGGGAAACGGACCTTTGAACAAAAATTAAGTCCCTGCCCTTTGTACACACTGCCCGGATCGGCCCCGCTGGGGTCGGTCACGGTCCTGGCGGAGCGCCGAGAAGACGATCAAACTTGACTACTAGAGGAAGTAAAAGTTGTAACAAGGTTTCCGTAGGTGAACCTGCGGAAAGATCATTACCGGTTTGTCTCAGCTCCTCGGAGTGCAGGGCCCTGGCCCCCGGGTCCGACGGAGAACAGAGGCTGATGTTTGTCTCTGGACGCCGAGGCTGGGCCCACCTGCCCGCCCTCCCCTCGATCGCAGCACCAGTTCCGAGTTCCCGGACGCACCCTCAGTGGGGGAGGTGGGGTTCCGGGCCGAGTTGTCGCTTGCCGGTGTCGCTCGGGGGCCTGAGTCCTTCTGATCGAGGCTCAGCCCGTGGACGGTGTGAGGCCGGTAACGGCCCCCGTCGCGCCCGGGTCCGGTCTTCTCGGAGTCGGGTTGTTTGGGAATGCAGCCCAAAGCGGGTGGTAAACTCAATCTAAGGCTAAATACCGGCACGAGACGATAGTCGACAAGTACCTTAAAAATATCACATTTTTTCCATATTTCCTGTTTCTAAAATCATGGTTTTCGATGACTAAAAAGCCATAAAACATAAAAATAACTACAAAATTATATTAAATTTAATATTTTTAGATAGGTCTGAAGTTGTTGAAAAGATTTCATGCTGTGAAATTTTGAAAAAATATGGATTTATTATTTTTTATAGTTTATAATAAGGTCGGCCATTTGTGTCCACGAACAGTAAAAGAGAGTGTTAATTTTAAAAATCCTCCTTGTGCAAAAACAAAGAATGCATTAAAGCTGATATTTATATCAATTATTGACATGGTTAAGGCTGTTATTTATATGTTAGAAAAATCAACTCCTTATTTTTGGAAAAAACGCAAATTTCCTGATTTTCCTGTTTAAAAAAAGCGGGTTTCCGCATACAAAAAGGCCAAAAAAACATCAAAGATATATAAATATTATTAACATTTTTATATCTATGGAAAGCTCTGAAGCTGCTGAAAAGATTTGATGCAGTGAAAGTTCAATAAATACGGATTTGTTATTTTTATAGCTTTATAATATGGGCGGCCATTTGTGTCCACGAACAGTAAAGTAGTGCGTTAGTTTTAAACAGCACAAAAGGGTTAATGTACTTCCTCATGAGAGGATCAGAGCTGTTCTCAAAGGTCATGAACAATCATTCCTTCACATCTGTAAACCATTCATGGATTCTCTCCCTGCTGAGAATTCTGAGCTGTTGGTTCTGTGGTTTTAAAGCTGGTGTCTACGATTTGAAACCGCAGCCTGCCCCTCCTTCCCTCACCTCTCCCCTCCGTGTTCCAAGATCCCGCCCCCAGCTCGTGTCGCCTCATATAAGCCCCCTCGGACAGAGCTACGAGCGACTAGCACAATATATCAGCAGCAAACTCAATCAAAAACAGCTCAGCTCAACTGAAAGTATCAAACACGACGGACATCCCCCTTGTAACACACAGCAGTGGCCATTTCAACTGGACCGGCGGCAATGCGGGTTTGGCGCCGCCAGAGCGGAGCCGAGTGTGGGGGAGGATTAATCTTTCTCAGCCTGTCCTCCCCAGCTCAGCTTACAGTGCTAACGATTAGCGGCTAACAGGCTAACCCGCTCCCCTACAAGTTATTAGCCCGTACAGGCACAAACTAACCAGAGTTATTCAGCAGACATCTCACACTGTAGTAAACAAAGCCATTACCTGATCAACCAGGGGCGAAACGGCCGATGCTGAAGGTCTGACGGCCGGCTGAGGCTATTCGTTAGCCGTTAGCCCGCTAACAGGCCTCAACCCGCGGGCAGAGCTCCGTTGGGCCCGCGGGAGAGGGAGGCGGATTCGGGTTTGGCGCTAGGCTTTCGGCTCCATGATAGTTCAGTAGCTAACGCTGCTAGCTGCACACCGGAGGTAGAGGGGAGGAGGCGGGACCATGGGCAAGATGCTGCGTACTGCGTAGTGAGGGAGACGAGGATTGGATGGACTCATGGACTAACTCACGGACCAATTAATAGTTGCAGGTTCTTAGGCTTGATTGGTCAGCTAGTATGCAGCTTTTCAGCGGATATACTGAATGGATTTTTTTCGTTCTTTTTGGTCTTTATACTGTGTAGATAGGACCATAGGACCATAACAGCCTTATAAACGGTGTTATTAATATGTACAAAGCTTCCAAATCGTAGACCATAGCTTTAAGATTCATTCTTTTTTTTTTTTCAAAAACAGACCCCTGAAATCAAAAAATCAAAGCCTGGCTCCAGGAGAAATAACTGCAGACCTTCCTCACTGAGATGTTCATAAGTGGTGTGAGATGTGAAATGTGCCTTCATGAGTCAGTCAGACATGTGAGCCGTGCTGTGGACTGATGATTGTGACTGAATTCAGGGATAAACTCAAAACATTTCTGTAAAATCTAAAAGTTAAGCAACAAAATTCACTCCAAACTCTGCAAAAGTTACAAGAATTTATTGAAAAAGTACAAAGTGTAAAAAACTTTAGTTATTTGAATCAAACTTCTATGGAAGAGTATTTGGGCCATGTGAGATGGAGAAAATAATTTTGGGGAAGTCGTCATTAAAGTGGAAACTTTGATATTTAAGTCAAAATTTCAAGAAAAAAGTTGGAATGATGAGACTACAGTTGGATAACAATTTCATGTTGTTTTTCTCGACACTTCAACTTTTATCATAAAATTTTTATTTCACTTTATTTTTTTAATTTCAAATTTGATTCCGAAATTTCCATTTTTATGTCCCCAAAAAAGATTTTTTCCATCTAACATGGCCTGGACACTCTTCAGTAAACTTCCAACAAGAACAATTTGGTGATAAAAAAATGAGGAAAAACCAAGAACAAAAACTATACAAAGTTTAAAGCCATCATAACCATTTCTCTGTCAGGTTCAGTCTCACAGATCTTTCACAGGTTTAAGAGAGAGATGCTCGGACCTTAATGATCTTTGCTGGATGTCAAAGTGTCGTGGAACATTCTTTAAAGTTACAGAAGCCTCTCAGGCTGGACTTGTTTGATTTCTTTGCACATACTCCTATGCGTCTTTTACTTTAGCAATAGATGTTGACCATTGCATCCATCAGGGGGCACAAATCTGTCTCTCACCGACCTCCACTTCTCCTTTGTTTCCCATGAGCTAACATTTAGCTCCCTCCTGATCTCTTCACAGCTGTTTTGGAGTTTGATTTTGTCGTGGTGTGAGCATAAATGAGCCTGAAGATGGTGCCTCTGCCCCACCTGAAACCTCTGCAAGACCTTTAACAGTCCATCCACACTTTGGGAAACATCGTTAATACGATGAAAAAAACCACAACACCTGTTTTTAAAAGATTAGCAGCACAGAGAAAACAAAACAAACTCAGCACATTTTCAATTCTTCTGTGGCTTGTTCTGTGGTTTACCAGGTTTGGTCAGAACATTTTTCCTGTCAAATGTGTTTTTGCACAAGCAGAGCAGCCAAAGGGTCTCTCTCTCTCTCAATAGAAATGGCCTGGGATCCTTGGTGGAGACTGCCTGCTGCTGTGGACTCATGAAGCCTCAATAACTACAATTACAGACATGACACTTATTTGGCCATTTCATTAGGAACATTCAAGTTCATTATCATTAAATCTGTTAATGTAGATATTAGCATGATCTCTCTGTCCATGGTTGATACATCTATGGTATCTATATTTATCACCACATAGACATGAGGTCCCTCTGAAAATGGAATGTCACATCTCAAGAGGCCTTTAATACATTTATACTTAAAGGAGACAAGACGAGTTCATTACTACCATAAATTCTTGTTTTTCAGTAAGAATATCATTGATTATACTTCTATACAATGATCACCACAACCATTCAGACATGAGGACCCTCCTGAAAACTTGATGTAGCACCTCAAGAGGCTAACCTCTAATAAATCAGACGACAGGTCTATGATTGGTCCCTGGATTGGTAACTTGCTTTAGTTCTTACTTTAGTCCACCAGTCTCTTCTTACCTCCCTTCCTTCACCCTCACACCCAACACAGCATCGTGTGGCTTTACTGTTCATCATGAGACTGGGATCCACATTCGAGATTTCCTGCTGATTAACAGAAGGGTTTTTCTTGAGCCATGATGGAGGGATTAATGTTGGCCGTTGGATGGATATATTTGTATATATATGTGTGTGCATATATATATATATATATATATATATATATATATATATATATATATATATATATATAGATATATGTATATATGTATATATATATGTTTACATATATACACACACACACACAGATATATGTATATATATATGTATATATATATGTATATATATAGGTGACTCGGAAAGAGGTCAGCCAGTTGTCAGCCAAACTCCAGAATGGTGCAACCAGGAAAGAGATACCCAAGAGGTAAAGACAGATGCCCATACCTGAGGCCTTGGAAACTGCTAAACAAAGACTCCAAGCCTTGGCCACCCGACTGAAGAGGTACACGAGAGAGATAGTGGCCAGGAGAATAAACAAGCTGTTCTCCACTGAACTAGCTAAAGTGTACTCTCAGTGGCAGGGTAATAACACAAGAGCTAACCCACCAAGTCTGGAGACTGAACTGTACTGGAAAGGCATATGGGAGAAAGAAGCATCACATAACAGCGATGCACAGTGGCTAAACAATCTAAGAGCAGACCACGACAATCTCCCTGAACAAGATGCCGTGACCATCACAGTAGCAGATATCCAAGAAAAAGTCTCAGGTATGAAAAACTGGACAGCACCAGGCCTGGATATGATCCATGCCTACTGGCTGAAGAGGCTGACCTCACTCCATGAGCACCTAGCAGCACGAATAAACCAACTGCTGAGAGATGGGACCCACCCAGAATGGCTGACCAAGGGCCGCACAGTCCTGATCCAGAAGGATCCACAGAAGGGAATAGTCCCATCCAACTTTTGGCCAATCACCTGCCTCTCCACAACATGGAAACTCCTGTCAGGCATTATTGCGGCAAAGATAAGTGGGCATATGGATCAATACATGACAGAGACACAGAAAGGCATTGGTAAGAATACCAGGAGAGCAAAACATCAGCTGCTGGTAGACAGAACAGTCGCTCAATACTGTAGAACTAGACAGACCAACCTGTGCACTGCCTGGATTGATTTCAAGAAAGCCTAAGACTCAATGCCACACACATGGATCCTGGAATGCCTGAAGCTGTACAAGGTCAATAAGACTCTAAAGGTGCATTCACACCGGACGCTACCTGTACTACCTCGGCGATCACTCTCCATGCAAAGTCAATGTACAGCCGCGATGGGGCGGGGCTAAGCCTCCCGCGACAGCTGGCGACAAGACAATCACTTCACTCGCTGCGCGATGTCAAAGTTTAAAAAAAGTTGATCTATTCAGGCGATGTCGTGCGTGGCTGTGCAGCATCAGCCAATCAGCGGTGTGTGTACGTGTGACGGTGCTGTTATTCATCTGGACTACAGGGCGGATGACGTCCGCATAGGCGGAACTAATCTCAGTGAGGACATTTGCAGACGGACCGCAGTAAACTCACAGAGGATGCTGCTGCATCATCAGCTGCAGTTTTGTGTTTGATAAGTGAGTGAAAAGGACACAGCTGGAATAATGTCTGCTGATACACCCTATTATGGGATATATAATACGATCGCGGTAAAACTCAAGCGGACGTGACGTCACCAACCGACAGCCGACGGCAGGCGACCAAACAGGTAGGCTATTTATGGACGCGCGACGCTACCTCAGTGGGCGACGCGACTTTGGTAGCTGGGTCGCTTGCGGTGTGAACGCACCTTAAGAGCCTTCATTGCAAACTCAATGAGGCATTGGAACACCACCCTTGAGGCCAACTTCGAGCCAATTGCACAAGTCTCCATCAGATGTGGTATATATCAAGGAGATGCTCTGTCCCCACTGCTGTTCTGCATAGGCCTGAATCCCCTCAGCCAAATAATCAACAAGACTGGCTACGGCTACCGACTCCGAAACGGGACCACCATCAGCCACCTCCTCTACATGGACGACATCAAGCTGTATGCCAAGAGTGAGCGAGATATCGACTCACTGATCCACACCACCAGGATCTACAGCAATGACATTGGAATGTCGTTCGGACTGGAGAAGTGTGGCTGAATGGTGACAAAAAGAGGGAAGGTAGTCCATACAGAGGGCATAACACTCCCAGAGGGCAGAAAAGCAGATGTGGAGGAGAGTTACAAATACCTTGGCATACCACAGGCAAATGGCAACCACGAAGAGGCTACTAGGCAAGCAGCAACGGCCAAGTACCTGAAGCGAGTAAGGCAAGTCCTAAGGAGTCAGCTCAATGGCAGAAACAAGGTTCAGGCAATTAACAGCTATGCCCTGCCAGTGATCAGATACCCTGCTGGGGTAATAAGCTGGCCAAAGGAGGACATTCAGGCAAAGGAGGACATTCAGGCCGCAGATGTTAAAACTCGGAAGTTGCTCACCATGCACCGAGGATTCCACCCCAAGTCCAGTATCCAGAGGCTATACACTAAGCGCAGAGATGGAGGCAGAGGGTTAGTGAGCATCAGAGCCACTATCCAAGATGAAACATCCAAGCTCCATGACTATGTCAGGAAGATGGCCTCAAGAGATGAAGCGCTTAGTGAGTGTCTCAGACAGTGGAAACTGACAAGGAAGGAGGAACCAGAGGAACCATCATGGGAGGACAAACCCCTGCATGGGATGTACCACCGACAGATAGCTGAAGTGGCTGATATGAGCAAATCTTACCAATGGCTGGAGAGGGTTGGACTGAAGGAAAGCACAGAGGCACTAATCATGGCAGCACAGGAACAGGCCTTGAGCACCAGACCAATAGAGGCCCAGATCTACCACACCAGGCAAGATCCCAGGTGCAGGCTATGTAAAGAGGGCCCTGAAACAGTTCAGCACCTAATAGCAGGGTGTAAGATGCTGGCAGGAAAAGCATACACGGAACGCCATAACCAAGTAGCCGGGATAGTGTACAGGAACATCTGTGCAGAGTACAAACTGGAGACCCCAAGGTCAAAATGGGAAGCACCTCCCAAGGTGATGGAGAATGACCAAGCCAAGATCTTGTGGGACTTCCAGATACAGACCGACAAAATGGTAATGGCCAACCAACCGGACATTGTGGTCATAGATAAGCAGCAGAGGAAAGCCGTTGTGATAGATGTAGCCATCCCAAGTGAAAACAACATCAAGAAAAAGGAACACGAGAAACAAGAGAAATACCAAGGGCTCAAAGAGGAGCTGAAGAAATCCTGGAAGGTGAAGGACACAGTGGTGCCTGTGGTCATCGGGGCACTTGGGGCAGTGACCTCCACACTGGAGAAGTGGCTCCAACAGATCCCTGGAGAAACATCAGACATCTCACTCCAGAAGAGTGCAGTCCAAGGAACAGCTAAGAGGACGGGCGCAGACCCCTCAAGCCCCAGCCTCTGCAGAGGACCCGAAGGAAGAACAGCCACCACCCCAATGGGGGCGAGGGGGTGGGGTGAGAAGAGTTTTTTAAAAATATATATATATACATATATATATATATATATATATATATATATATATATATATATATATATATATATATATATATATCAGACATCTCACTCCAGAAGAGTGCAGTCCATATGGATACAGCTATATAGATACTATAGAGACCCTCACAGTTCTGTGCCTCTGTAAGGACCAGCTGAAGAGGTAAATATATATATATATATATATATATACATATATATATATATATATATATATATATATATATATATATATATATATATATATTTATATATATAAAAACAAAAAGGTCTGACTTTTTGATCATCAGTTTTCATCTGTGAAAGTGACCCTCCAGAGAATTCTCATGTTTCTTGCCATACTAGTTTCAGCTGAAGGGATTCTGTCAAGTGTGAATCATTTTGTGTTTGTTTAGATTGCTCTTTTGTACGTATGTTTTATCGTATTTGTCAGAGCTGAAGGGTTTCTCTACAGCATGAATCATTTTGTGAAGTTTTACCTCTGCTTTGGTTTTAAATGTCTTCCCACACTCATCACAGCTGAAGGGTTTTTTTCCAGTGTGAATCATTTTGTGACGTTTTACCTCTTTTTGGATACGAAATGTTTTCCCACACTCATCACAGCTGAAGGGTTTTTCTCCAGTGTGAATCAAATTGTGAACTTTAAGCCAACCCCTGGATTGAAATGTTTTACCACATTCATCACAGCTGTAGGGTTTCTCTCCTGTGTGAACCATTTTGTGACGTTTTACCTCTTTTTTGGTTCTAAATGTTTTCCCACACTGATCACAGCTGAATGGTTTCTCTCCACTGTGAACCATTTTGTGGTAGGTGTGACAACTCTTTTTTCTAAATGTTTTCCCGCACTCATCACAGCTGAAGGGTTTTTCTCCAGTGTGAATCATTTTGTGACTTTTTAAGATCTCCTTAGTTTGAAATGTTCTACCACACTCATCACAGCTGAAGGGCTTCTCTCCTGTGTGAATCATTTTGTGACGTTTTACGTCTTTTTTGATTCCAAATGTTTTCCCACACTCATCACAGCTGAAGGGTTTCTCTCCAGTGTGAACCATTTTGTGTTTGGTTAGATAGCTCTTTTTTCTAAATGTTTTGTCGCACTCATCACAGCTGAAGGGTTTCTCTCCTGTGTGAATCATTTTGTGACATTTTAAGATCTCCTTGGTTTGAAATGTTTTACCACACTCATCACAGCTGAAGGGTTTTTCTCCAGTGTGAATCATTTTGTGAAGTTTTACCCCTTTTTTGGTTCTATATGTTTTCCCGCACTCATCACAGCTGAAGGGTTTCTCTCCAGTGTGAATCATTTTGTGACCACTTAGCTCTGTCTTGCCCCTAAATGTTTTACCACACTCATCACAGCTGAAGGGTTTTTTTCCAGTGTGAATCATTTTGTGACGTTTTATCTCTTTTTTGGTTCTAAATGTTTTCCCACACTCATCACAGCTGAATGGTTTCTCTCCAGTGTGAATCAAATTGTGAAGTTCAAGCCCACCCCTGGTTTGAAATGCTTCTCCACAGTCATCACAGCTGAAGGGTTTCTCTCCTGTGTGAATAATTTTGTGACCTGTGAGCCAACTCCTGTTTTGAAATGTTCTACCACAATCACTGGAGCTGAAGGGTGCCTTCTTTGGCTTTTGTCTGCTAACTGCATTGCTTTTCACATGTTTTGGCTGATGTTCTCTGTCCTCCCTCCAATCATCACTGTCATCAGTCTCAGAGGAGTCTTCAGTCTTGATTCCAGTCTCTGGCTTAACCTGTCTCCCTGGAACAGGGTTCCTCTCCTCATCATTTCCTCCACACTCCTCTCCATCCACTCTGATCTCCATCTGATGAAGCTGTGAGGACTGAGGCTCCTCTTCATCTTCATCCTCACTCTTCACATGGACAGGCTGTTCTTCTTTCATCACTGACAGCTGCTGGACGTCTGCAGGAAAAGATTGAATTACACTAACATGAGTGAAGCTACACACCCCCAGAATAAAACTTTGAGCAATTTTGTGACTGTCTACTTAGTTTTTCTATCTAATTGTTTTCTCAAACTTGTCACTGCTGAGTTTCACTCCAGTGTGAAACATTTTATTTCATTTTCCCTACTTTGTAAACTTATTGTCTTACCACACTCAGAGCAGCTGAAGGGTCTCTCTCCAACCTTTAGTCTACAAAAATCTTTTGTTGCCATGTTTAAACCTGGCTGATGTTCTCTGTCCTCCCTCCAATCATCACTGTTGTCACCCTCAGAGGAGTCTTCAGTCTTGATACCAGTCTCTGGCTTAACCTGTCTCCCTGGAGCAGGGTTCCTCTCATCATCATTTCCTCCACACTCCTCTCCATCAGCTCTGATCTCCATTTGATGAAGCTGTGAGGACTGAGTGATCTCTTCATCTTCATCCTCACTCTTCACATGGACAGGCTGTTCTTCTTTCATCACTGACAGCTGCTGGATGTCTGCAGGAAAAGATTGAATTACACTAACATGAGTGGAACTAAACACTCCTCAAAACCAAACTCAAGATGTTAAAGTGTTGCATCATTATATTTGTCACCAACTTTATTCACACACACAAGGAATCTGATTTGGTAAAACTGTGGAGAAGCCAACAAACACTTGGAAAAAGTAAAAGATCAAGAGGAATAAAATATACAGGAACTTAGATGATCCTGTTGAGGAATCCTTTTAAGTCTGGATAAAAAAGAGGGGATGGTGCCCTCAGACTAACTTTATGGACTGTTAAGTTCAGCTCACACTGAACTCGACTTTACAACTATAATCATGTTACCAACTGAAGTTGTGTCCTTCAATTTCTCATTTCAGTCACTATCGTCAAGTCCACACTAACTTCACAGCAATCATATTATTTATCACCAAACAGGATGCATAAGCTGACATTATTCCAACTGAATCCTTCACACTCACCTACCAACCACAAAACACTGCAGCTGATGCCCTGCAGCAGCATCGTCTGTCAGTTCTCTACAGTTCGTCTGAGAGGAACTAATGTCCTCACTAACTAATGTTTCCCACACGGACATGGACTGTTACTCTGTGAACCAGTATAAAAACTGTCTGTCACACACCCACAAAATGCTGATTGGCTGTTGCCAATTTTGTCTCCACCACTTCAGATGGACTTTTGAGGGCGTCAAAAGCTACTGGGATTTCAAGGGTCTTTCTTTGACTATCTGCTTCTGGGATATCCATCCAATCAACTTCACTTTTGGCATAAAGGCAGGAAAGACCTTGATAATCAAACCCTATCCAGGGTGTGTCCTAAACTCAAAGGACTGACTTTTAAGGGGAAAAAAAATTGAAAAAGCCTTTGGGCCTACACTGTCAAATCAACAGGAATTCCACCATTTTGATTTTTTAAATACAGACTGCTCAATAAAATATTGAGAAAAATCAATAAATAATTGAAAAGTCTTGCCATGTGGTAGAGGAGGTTCCAGTCAAACATGGAATAGACGGATGGCCTTCATTGGTGGGTGTGGCTCTATGGCCCAGTAGTGCCTGTGTGGAATTTTCTTATTTTTCAAAATATGTATGTTTATTGCGCCCTCTAGGGGCAGTATTCCAACTTGTGTTTGGACCAATAATTAGTCTCTTTTATTGTGCTTTGTGTTAACCGCTGAAGCCGAGCTGGTGAGTTGTTGTTTATAATAAGTGATTATAACTTGATTTAACTTGGGATAAAACGTATTAGTATGTTTGTGCCTTTTAACATCGTACTTTGTTGTTATTTTGTTTTTTCTAGTTGATTACCTGTTGCTGACGGCACAATCTTTCACTGTTTAAATGCCTAAGGAGAGCATGTGCACAGTTCCTGATGGCCAATAAACAAGTTATAAAGCATAAAGATTGTGTCGGAGCTGAGTATGACACTGTTTTGCCAGTGCGAGGGGATTATTGGTTGTACACAGTCAAAATCAGTAAAAAACTGTACACACCCAGCCATAGCAGAAATGGAGGCTGAAAGCAGACTCACCTACTCTCTGGAGCTTTATCTCAGGTGTGAGGATCACAGCCAGCAGTCTCCTCTGTCTCTGCAGCTCCTCTTGACACTCCAAGGTCTCTCTTGGTCCACACAGGTCTCTGAGAGCTGCAGCCTGAAGCCGCCTACTGAATAACTGTCTCAGATCCTGAAACCCCTCCATGGTCCACACACACCAGGAGAAGAAAATGACGGGATGACCTTCTTCTTCTTCTGTTGGTTCTTGGTAGAGTGGATGCAGTCAGGGCGCGTTGCTGCCTTCCTCAGGTCAGAGATGGAGGTTCTTTGGATGCCTCACGTGCTGCTGCCCTCTGCAGGTCACTCAGAGGAGCTACTCCACAGACTCCCATCCTCCTGTGAAACCCAGTCCGTGCAGGAACTTTCTCCAGATCATCTAAACTGTGTTATTGTTAAGAAATAATAAGACCAGGAAACTGTGAGTGACACAGAACAGCACAACACTTCCACTTGTTCCCTCCAAAATAAAAGTGACCCAGAAATCTGAACATGAGAATAATAATATAATCAACTTTATTTACAAAGTATTTTTGGGGAATATGGGCTCAGTGAGTCAGAGATGTGCCGGGTGCATGTGCATGCAGCTACTGGCAGTGAGTGGGAGCTCGGCGTCTTCGTCTGTTTTTAGTGTGTTTTTTTAGTGTCTTTTGTTGTGATTTTATCGTCTTTTTCTTTATTTTGGATGTTTTAGTGCTCCCTGTTTTATTCATCGGCAATGGATCTTCTCTATAGAGTCTCGCTGTGGCTTCTTTTACTCTGGCTGCTCACCTGCAACACCGGCATGGCAGCGTGTCAGGTGAGAACCTTGAGGACTCAATACAACAGGGATGTGCTGCTGGAGCTAAACGTAACCACGTTAGCCCAGCCAGCTGACCAAATGTTTGAGATACCGGAATGTCTCCTCAGAAACGCTAATGAAGCAAGGGGGACAAGAAAAAGGAAGCGTGGTAAACGTGGAGGTCTAGGGCCCCTTCAAAACGAAGCCAAACCGAGGTCTAAACGCAGAAGTTCTTTGTCGAATCTGCGCATCATCCATACCAAGACGGCGTTTTTGGGGGTCTGTAAACGATCATTTTTGAAACCAGCCTTCCGGAGTGGAAAGATTTTGAAATGCCGTAATTGTGATAGTAAGGTGTCATTACTATGTGTAACCAGTAGAGGGAGCTGGTGATTTGGATATAGAAGGTTAAAGTCTCCCTGTGTGTGTTTTTGGTTCGAGGAAGATAGAAAAATAAAGTTTGGAGCGAGTTAGCTCGTGTAAAGACAAGTGTCACATTCATTTTAAATAGATGAACAAAACACTGTATACACAGCTCCATGATTACTGGCTCTCCGCAAGTTTTTAGATGCGCTTACGTCTTAGTTTCATATTGTAGTTTCTGATGTGAGTGCTTCTTTGTTTACTCAGGGCCCAGATGGCCAGGTGGAATGCTCAGGATGCTAAAAAAAAAACATTCCTCACATTTATACTCCTCATATAACTGAACCCCTGTGGTTAGGTAAAATGCTGAGGATTTCAGACTGATACTTAAGGCAATAAAGAAAGGTTAAAATTGGCAAGGGTTACAGGGCCTTCACTTCAGGCTTTGATGGGTCAGTCTTTAGGTCACTGGTCATGTATCTTAAGATGCTCTGGTAAAATAAGAATCCATGCTACATGTTATATTTAAACAATTTCTGGTATAAATACATGTCCTCTTACAATGTTCAGGAGGTCTCATTTTGGCTTTGAGCCTATCAGGCTGTCCGGAGAGCATGATTCAGACTTGGTTTTGTAATAAAACTTCTCCTTTTTGCAAACAAGGCTGTGTCGGCGAAGCTTCTTCATCATCTGCATCCACACATCAACCATCGAGAAACTACAATATCTTCATTGACACGCATGCACCACACGCGGCAACTACAATGGCGGTGTACATGAAGCATATGTGCTGATGAAGCTAGTGACCCTACTATCCCTGTTGCAGCAAAATCTCCTTCTTCTCAATCACCACCGAGTTGAACAAACAATTATCGAGGACACATGACGGCACTTTCTGATCACTTTATTACAATCTCTGTTTACAACTTTTGCTGCAAGTGCGCATGCCCACTTTTTGTCTGTTGTCGCTTGTTTGTGTCATATCGTTACAGCGGCCCTAGAGGTCTGGCATGTGTTTTACAGTGTTTGATGCATATCGAGTGCATTCATATAGACGCACACATTTTCTGAGATTCTGTCGTCTTTATGACAATCGTTTTAGAAACTGTTAGCATTTTGTCTTCGTGTGGGTGGGGCCTAAGACAATGCCTGAGGAAACAGCGTCTCGACCGGATTCCTTTGCCCTCTGTTACAATGGGGAATGTCCAGTCTCGAAGAAACAAAGTGGATGAACTCCAGGGAAATGTTCGTTTCCAGAAGGACCTTATGAACTGTTGCGTCATGGCATTCACCGAGACGTGACTCAGTGAGCACGACCGGGACATCGATCTGACCATCAATGGTTTTGGGACTACCATCCGTCTGGATCAAAACGCAGAGGTAACGGGAAAGACTCAGGGTGGCGGGGTGTGTGTCTATGTGAACAAATAATACTGTAGCTCTGTGATGGTAAGAGAGCACATCTGCATGCCACACGTGGAACTCTTATCGGTATCATTGAGGCCTATTTACTTGACCCGTGAGTTCCCTCAACTTTTTATAACGGTTGTTTACTTTCACCTAAGAGCTCACTCTGCCTCCGCCACCAACAAAGTCTTCAAGGTGGCGCAGAAACTGCAGGCTGTTTCACCTGATGCACAGAACTTTATAACGGTCGATTTTAATCATGTCTGTCTTAAAAAAGTGCTCAAGAACTGTCACCAGTAGGTCACCTGTTTTACCAGACATGACAAGATACTGGATCGCTGTTACAGGTCAGTGAGGGATGCCTAAAAGTCAGTTCCACTTCCCCCGCTTGGCTCCGTGGATCATAACTGTGTGCACTTGCTTCCCTCATACAAGACTGTTCTAAAGAGGGAGAAAACGAGGACCAAGGACGTTAAAGTCTGGTCAGAGGATTCAATACTTTTCCTTCAGGAGTGTTTCAACTGTACTGACTGGAATATCTTTGCTCATTGTTGTGGAGATGACTTGGACGCATTAGTGGATGTCACCTGCGCATATGTTGCTTTTTGCAGGGACATGATTATCCTTTGCAAGCGCGTGAAAATATACCTGAACAACAAACCATAGGTCTCAGTCTAACTTATAAAAATATAAGTTAGACTTGGAAAGCAAGATAGTTGCTAATAATCTTGGCTCAGCCTGGGCAAGCATGAAAATTCTAACAGGGCTTCAGAGCACAGAGCATGGTAGTCCTGTTATTTTCAATGATTTTAACACAGATGTGAATTTAGCCAATGCTCTTAACTGATTTTTTTTTTTGCCGTTTTGATACCCCTGATTTTACAACAGAATTACAGGAACTCAGCCACAAACTAAAGGATGATCAGCACTTTAACATTCAACCGGAACAAGTTGAGAAAGTCTGTCTGGCTGTTAAATTCAATAAACAGCACAGCCCAGATAACATCTGTGGTCGTCTACTGAAATCCTGTGCTAAAGAATTGAGTCCGGTCTTTCATTTTATTTTCAATAAGTCCCGACAGACACAGTAAATCTCCAACATTTGGAAAAATGCTGTAGTGGTCTCAGTCACCGAATGCAGCTCTCCTAAGACTAAAATGATTTTAGACCTGTTGCTCTTACTTCAGTTTTAATGAAGACTTTGGAGAAACTGGTCAGGTCTGAGATCCTGAGAACAACAGATGGTGCCCTGGACCCAATGCAGTTTGCTTATAGACCCAGTAGAGGGGTGGAGGATCCAACTGTTACACTGCTAAATATGCCTTTTAAACACTTGGACGGAAATGGGACTCATGCCATGCTCTTATTTGTGGACTTTTCTTCTGCTTTTAACACCATCCAGCCCCACATCTGGGCAGAAAGGCTGTTACAGCTATTCAATTTAAGTAACAGCCTGGTGGGCTGGGTTCTTAACTTCTTAACTGACAGGACACAAAGGGTCAGGGTTAACAATGTTCTGTCTGACCTACAAACCACATCCACAGGTTCACCACAACACACAAGTCTCGGAGTGAAGTGGGCAAGTCGTCTCATTGGGGAGCCTCAGCTCTATCCAGCATCCCTGTACATTAACCAGTTACAGAGGATTGCAAACTCTGCTTTAAATGACGACTCCCACCCTCTTCACAGTGAATTCCAGCTTCTCCCCTCTGGACTGCGGTATATTGTTCCAAAGTGCAGAACGAATCGGTGCAAAAATAGTTTTGTCCCGGCTGATATTGCTGAGCTGAATAAATTGTAGCCTATTTGCACACAAGTAATTATCTGTTCATGCACTTGCACTTTGTTTTACTTACGCTTTTACTTATTCTTTTAGATTTTTTATTCTTTTAACTTTGATCCTAATGGAGGTTGCCTCTGGAACCAACACATATACATGAATCTCACTGACTGCAAAAAAAATCTACCTACAGGTACAAATAAAGTAACCTGAAACTGAGTCAGTGCAAATTAAGTGAAGGCCTCACTGGTTATTAGAAAGACTCTGAACTGATCTGCACTGGAATCCAAAAGAGGGAAAGCAGAACCAGAGTGATGTTGAAATAACCAGCAGAGCTTGACAGGAACCTTACAGCTGCATTTTTACCTCCACCAAGGAAGTTATGCTTCCACCAAAGTCTGTTTGTTTGTTTGTCTGTTAGCAAGATTAGCAAAAACTACAGGATGGATTTACAGGAAAATTCTACCAGAGGTTTGGTTGAAGGAAGAAGCTATTTTGGTCCTGATCGGATCCAGATTAATGTTTAAACATTTAAGTTTATAACACCAAATTCCATTCATTTGTGGAATTATGGGAAATGTAGTTTATTTGCAAACTGATGTCGAGTTTTTCAAAACTGTGTCACTACAATTCCCAGCATCCCATGCAATGCTAGGGAAGAAGATCCCCATGTAAACCCAATAATCTCATTTCTTGCAGATTGATAATTTTCTTAGTTAGAGGTTGAGTTAAAAGTATTTAGAAGGTTTGATATCAGCCTGTAGTTTATTAAAGTGCCTGAATCAAGACATTCAGTCATTTCTCTCTCCCTCTCTGTTTCATTTATTATTATTTCTAACACAGGGTCAAATATTTAAGTTCATTAATGTAGCAGCGACCATGATAACTTAAATAACACTTATTAGAAACTGGACTTTCTGGCTTGGAGTTCTTACTGTTTCAAAACAAAAATGGATTTTAACTGAAGAAGAAATCGTGATATTTTGCCCTGATAACAACATTTGAATAGATTCTGATGTCTTGTAACATGGGTTGTAAAACTCTCCCATCAGCTGATCCTCTCAGCTCTGTATTAAACAGCAGCTCTACAGTCAGGACATGTATGAACAGGACATGGAGAGAAAAACTACAACTATTTACTGTGACTATTAAACTACCATGGGACTGAATGCAGGAACAACAACTCTACAAAATAACACCAACTTTAATCCAGCTTTGATTTTCCTTCACTTTGTTCAGCATCACTTTATTGCTGTAGTTCTGACTGAGTCCTTCAGCAGATTTTAATGTTGACATTTGCTCCAAATCAGCTCCATGCATCTAAAAGCTCAAATCAAGCAGCTAACAAGCAGCTAAAATGTGGTTTGAACAGCAACATGACACACAACAAGATCTTCACCACTGAACTGAACAGCATCCCAATAAATCCGACTGTCTGCTCTCTGAGGATCAGGAGGAAGAGCGAGGAAACTTCAGTCTCAGACCTTTGATTGATCCAACAGTCTGAGCTAGCTGCTGCTAACACTGAGCTGTGTGTGGATGTGAACGTTAGCTAAAGGCTAAGCTGCTACATCTACAGGAAACAAGTTCACAGAAGAAGAAAGAAAACAAACCTGCTCTCTCTTTAAGATCCTGGAACCCGGACATCTGAGCCTCATCCAAGAGTCAAAGAAGGAGAAGAAAACTCTCAAGACTTTACAGGATTACTCTGAGACCACAGGACGACGGAGCAGCTAACATGCTAACAGAGCTCGGCGGGAAAGAAACAAAAGAGCCTCGAGACCCGGAAATTAAAATGTACTTCCGGTTGGCTGATCTGCCTTTAAAAATAAAAGCGTAGTCATCCGTGTCAGCACTTTGTTCACAAAATCAGTTTAGAAAAATGATTTCTGATCTTCATGTAAATATTACATCATCGTCATCAACAGAGAAACAAACTCAAGACCTTCCATTTAGTCTGGCTTTTACCTGAAAAACCTTTTAGTGTTTTTATTCCTATTACAGCTTCACATTATCATTATTTTTTGTTTATTTTACTCTAATTTGTCTTTGCTTCATTTCAGTTTTATTATTTACTTGATTTCATGATATATATTTAATTTTACACCTTAACCTAACCTCCATGGTTTGAACCTTTAATGGGATTTCCTCAGTATGTGCTGGGAACAGCAATGTTCCTGCTTCTTTATCTTTTTTTATTTATGATGCATTTTACCAACCATAGACATAATATACATAGACGCCTCATTTACTGACGCTGCCGATTGTAGCTGACATATTAACTTTGTTGTGGATCAAAGATACAGAATAGTAGTCGGGACAGGGGGTGCATAACTTGTCTGGGCATGGTGCAGCTAGGGGGGTTCAGCCCTTTTCCACCATGATTCTTGCTGGGGAGCCCTTCCAAACGTGGAGAGGTGTCAGTGGCTCTTGGTGCAGCTGGTCTCTGGTGCCTGCGGGTGGGGGCCTGGGACGGTGCCCTGAGGACGGGGTCTCTGCTGGGTCATGTGTCCCTGGTGGCCTGTGGTGCGGGATCAATTGGCCTGTTGGTCTCTGGGGAACTTGCTCTCTGGTCCCCGTCGCTGCCTCTTGGCCTAGGCTCTTCTGGAGGGCAGGACCTAACCTTGACCTTATCTCATGCCCAAACCTGCCCCACCTAGCCTTGCTGCGGCTGTCACGCCGAGCCTCATAGGTTCGGGTCAAGACCCTCCTCCCCCCGGGGTGGGGGCTCGTCCCGAGGTACTTGGCTTCTCCTGGGGCCTCTGGGGTGGCTGGGTGCTGTGGGTGGGGGTGGCTTTGGGCCGGGTGGGAGGGTGGTTGGCTGAGGTGGGTGCTGTCTAAAGGGTTTGCCCCACCCTGGATCCCTGGGTGTTGTCCTTGGTGCCTCTGGGTGAGAGTGGGAGCAAAGATGAAATGGTTTCTCATAATCAGGTAGTTTTAATGACAGGGACTGACGTACTGCCTCTTTCAATAAATCACAGAGGTTTTCATTCTGTATAGACAGTGGAAAAACTGTCTCTTTTGATGTTAACCGCGATTACAGTGGTCCTGACATAGCAGAGAAATTTAGAATCCATTGTCTGCAGTAATTAAGAGTTCCTACGAATGCCATAAGTTCTTTAGATGTTTCTGGGTAAGGTCATTCAGAAATCATCTTAAGACGTCATGTTGTAAGAGATTTGGAACTTTGAGAAATAGTGTGTCCTAGGAATTTAACTGATTGTTGAACAAATTGCAATTTATTTCTGCTGCATTTATGTCCTTGTTCAGCCAGAAATTTAAGCAATGCCAATGAGTCTTTGCAGCATTCAGCATTTACTTTCATCATCTGTGGCGAGAAGGATATCATCCACATACAAAATAATTTGTGACCCACAAGGTGGGTTAAATTTAGAAAGGTTTGCAGTCATAGCTTGAGAAAATATGGTTGGTGAATCAGTGAAGCCTTGAGGAAGGCGGGTATACATTTACCTCTTATTTTCAAAGTAAATGCAAACCAAAATTGTGGCTTTTTGTCTAGAGGTATAGAAAAAAATGCATTTGCCAGATCCACAACTGTAAAATACTTTTCTTTGGTAATAAGTTATTGAACAACGTATGTGGATCAGGCACAAGTGATGCATGTGTTTGAACAGCTCTGTTTACAGCTTGTAAATCCTGCACCATTCTCCATCCTGTACTGAGTAGAGCTTTCTTTACAGGAAAAATAGGTGTATTTACAGGTGAGTCCTCGCATGGTATAACGGCTCCAGCTTTTAATAAGTTCTGTATGACAGGTGTAATGCCTGCTATTGCATCAGGTTTTAATGGGTATTGTCTCTGTCTAGGCCTATATTCATTTTTCTCTTTAACTATGACAGGTTTTACATCTTTTATTAGGCCTACATCAGATGGTCCTTGAGACCAAAGGGTTTCAGGAACATCTTTCAAAGGTCACTCTATAGTACTCAGATGTAAGTCAAAGGAATGCACTTTTTGGTGCCCTGTAGTAATGTTGGATAAAATCTGCTAAAGATTTGGGCACTTGGGGACAATTAAAGGTCACAATGTCCTGGTATGGTGGTCCAGTCCTGTATTAAGGCTGCAGTCAATGCGAGGTCACCACATTCTTTCCATTGTCTGTCTTTTGGTTTGTGCACAGAAATGTGTGGTCTTTTACCTTTAAACTGAGAATGAACCTCAGGTTGTAAATACACTGAGAAACAACAAAGTCCTCCCACTGTCCATAAAAGTGAACCAAATCTCAAAGTAGTGGTTTCAGGTAAGTTATGCCAACGGTCCAGATCGCGTGTCACATCTGTTAAGGAAACTGCCATGGTTGTGTGAAGCAGGACAGGGGTGTCTAGCTTAGTGATATCCATGCCAGCGTCAGTTAGTACATTCTCAGTATCTAATCGCAGTTGCTTTGCTTGGTCACCTTCAATGTTAAAGCCATACTAGTATCCTGGTGGGGTGACATAAAACTGCTCTGTTGATTCATCATTTGGTGGGCTTTGCTCAGCTTTATGAGCTGGTAATTTTTCTAGCATCACTTTTTGGTGCTCCATTGTCTGTCTGTCCCCCTGATCTAGTCAGTCTTCCTTATATTCTTTACCGCTACGTCCCTTACGACGGCGGGTGCGGTCTGATCGGTTAGGTGAATCATCCCTGTTTCTCCTAGTATTATTACAGTCGTCAGAGTCACTGTCCTCTTTTTTTCTTTCTGCAGTTTCTTTCAATGTGGCCTAACTTACCACAGTAGTAGCATCTCAAAAACAAAACAAACTCAGCATATTTTCAATTCTTCTGAGGCTCGTTCTGTGGTTTACCAGGTTTGGTCAGAACACTTTCCCTGTCAAATGTGTTTTTGCACAAGCAGAGCAGCCAAAGGGTCTCTCTCTCTCTCTCAATAGAAATGGTCTGGGATCCTTGGTGTTGACTGCCTGCTGCTATGGAGTCATGAAGCCTCAATAACTACAATTGCAGATATGACACTTATTTGGCCATTTCATTAGGAACATTCCAGTTCATAATCATTAAAGCTGTTAATGTAGATATTAGCATGATCTCTCTATCCATGGTTGATACATCGATAGTATCTATATTTCAATCAATCAATCTTTATTTGTATAGCGGCAATTCATAACAAGAGTTATCTCAAGACACTTTACAATAGAGCACAAAGCTCTTCATTTTATGAATACACACATCTGCATAGATACATATAAAAATACACAAAAACATATACATATATAAACACGATACAAATATATTAATCCATTTTTATCACCACATGTGTCCCTCTGAAAATGGGATGTCACATCTTAAGAGGCCTTTAATACATTTATACTTAACAGAGACAAATATGGTAGGGATTCACTTGTGGTCTGGGCAGCCATGAGATCATTATTACCGTAAATTCTTGTTTTTCAGTAAGAATATCATTGATTATACTTCTATAAAATGATCACCACAACCATTCAGACATGAGCACCCTCCTGAAAACTAGATGTAGCATCTCAAGAGGCTAACTTCTGATTAATTTGTTTTCAGCAGAGACAAATAAGATGAAGACAGGTCTATGATTGGTCCCTGGATCGATTACTTGGTTTAGTCCACTTGTCTCCTCTTACCTCCCTTCCTTCACCCTCACACCCAACACAGCATCGTATGGATTTGCTGTTCATCATGAGACTGGGATCCACATTCAAGATTTCTTGCTGCTTAACAGAAGGTTTTTTCTTGAGCCATGATGGAGTGATTCATGATTGGCCATATGGATTAATGTTGGGAGTTACATGGATAGATTTGTTTATATATATGCATATAATCATGAAACCTTTTTGGCAACCATCTTTCATCAGTGAAAGAGTTTCTATCTGACAAAAGCTTACTTGTGACCCTCCAGAGAATTTTCAGGATTTTTGCAAAACCAGTCAATGGTAAAGGGTTTATTTCTAATGTGAAACTTTTTGTGTCTGATTAGAAAGTGTTTTCTTCTAAATGTTTGACCACATTCATCACAGCTGAAGGGTTTCTCTCCAGTGTGAATCATTATGTGTTCGTTTAAATGGCCCTGTCTTTTAAATGTTTGACCACATTCATCACAGCTGAAGGGTTTCTCTCCAGTGTGAATCATTATGTGTTCGTTTAAATGGCCCTGTCTTTTAAATGTTTGACCACATTCATCACAGCTGAAGGGTCTCTCTCCAGTGTGAATTATTTTGTGTGTAGATAGATCACCTTTACTTAGAAATGATTTACCACAATCATCACAGCTGAAGGGTGTCTCTCCTGTGTGACTCATTTTGTGACATTTTAATTTGGCTTTGGCTCTAAATGCTTTCCCGCACTCATCACAGCTGAAGGGTTTCTCTACAGTGTGAATCATTTTGTGGAGTTTTACCTCACCCTTGGTTCTAAATGATGTACCACACTGATCACAGCTGAAGGATTTCTCTCTAGTGTGAACCATGTTGTGTTTGGTTCGATATCTCTTTGTTCTAAATGTTTTCCCACACTCATCACAGCTGAAGGGTTTCTCAATAGTGTGAATCATTTTGTGACTTTTTAAGGTCGCCTTGGTTTGAAATGTTTTACCACACTCATCACAGCTGAATGGTTTCTCTCCAGTGTGAATCATTTTGTGAAGTTTAACCTGTTTTTTGGTTCTAAATGTTTTCCCGCACTCATCACAACTGAAAGGTTTTTCTCCAGTGTGAATCATTTTGTGACATTTTAAGATCTCCTTGGTTTGAAATGTTTTACCACACTCATTACAGCTGAAGGGTTTCTCTCCAGTGTGAATCATTTTGTGAAGTTTTACCTCTTTTTTGGTTCTAAATGTTTTCCCGCACTCATCACAGCTGAAGGGTTTCTCTCCAGTGTGAATCATTTTGTGACCACGTAGCTCTGTCTTGTCCCTAAATGATTTACCACACTCATCACAGCTGAAGGGTTTTTTTCCAGTGTGATTCATTTTGTGACGTTTTATCTCTGTTTTGGTTCTAAATGTTTTGCCACACTCATCACACCTGAATGCTTTCTCTCCAGTGTGAATCAAATTTTGAACTTCAAGCCCTCCCCTGGTTTGAAATGCTTCTCCACAGTCATCACAGCTGAAGGGTTTCTCTCCAGTGTGAATCATTTTGTGTAGTTTTCCGTCGTCTTTTGTTCTAAATGTTTTCCCGCACTTATCACAGCTGAAGGGTTTCTCTTCAGTGTGAATCATTTTGTGACCTGTGAGCCAACTCCTGTATTGAAATGTTCTACCACAATCACTGCAGCTGAAGGGTGTCTTCTTTGGCTTTTGTCTGCTAACTGCATCGCTTTTCACATGATTTGGCTGATGTTCTCTGTCCTCCCTCCAATCATCACTGTCATCAGTCTCAGAGGAGTCTTCAGTCTTGATTCCAGTCTCTGGCTTAACCTGTCTCCCTGGATCAGGGTTCCTCTCATCATCATTTCCTCCACACTCCTCTCTATCTGCTCTGATCTCCATCTGATGAAGCTGTGAGGACTGAGTGATCTCTTCATCTTCATCCTCACTCTTCACATGGACAGGCTGTTCTTCTTTCATCACTGACAGCTGCTGGATGTCTGCAGGAAAAGATTGAATTACACTAACATGAGTGGAACTAAACACTTCTCAAAACTAAACTCAAGATGGTAAAGTGTTGCATAATTTTATTTGTCAGCAAGGTTATTTACACACAAAGAATCTGATTTGGTAAAACTGTGGAAAAGCCAACAAACACTTGGAAAAAGTAAAAGATCAAGAGGAATAAAATATACAGGAACTTAGATGATCCTGTTGAGGAATCCTTTTAAGTCTGGATAAGAAAGAGGGGATGGTGCCCTCAGACTAACTTTATGGACTGTTAAGTTCAGCTCACACTGAACTTGACTTTGCAACTACAATCATGTGACCAACTGAAGTTGTGTCCTTCAATTTCTCATTTCAGTCACTATCGTCTGGTCTACAATAACTTCACAGCAATCATATTATTTATCACCAAACAGGATGCATAAGCTGACATTATTCCAACTGAATCCTTCACATTCACCTACCAACCACAAAACACTGCAGCTGATGTCCTGCAGCAGCATCGTCTGTCAGTTCTCTGCACTTCATCTGAGAGGAACTAATGTCCTCACTAACTAATGTTTCCCACACGGACATGGACTGTTACTCTGTGAACCAGTATAAAAACTGTCTGTCACACACCCACAAAATGCTGATTGGCTGTTGCCAATTTTGTTTCCACCACTTCAGATGGACTTTTGAAGGCCTCAAAAGCTACTGGGATTTCTAGGGTCTTTCTTTGATTATCTGCTTCTGGGATATCCATCCAATCAACTTCACTTTTGGCATAACGGCAGGAAAGACCTTGATAATCAAACCCTATCCAGGGTGTGTCCTAAACTCAAAGGACTGACTTTTAAGGGGCAAAAAAATTGAAAAATCCTCTGGGCCTACACTGTCAAATCAACAGGAAGTCCACCATTTTGATTTTTGAAATATAGACTGCTCAATAAAATATTGAGAATAATCAATAAATGATTGAAAAGTCTTGCCATATGGTAGAGGAGGTTCCAGTCAAACATGGAATAGACGGATGGCCTTTAATGGTGGGTGTGGCTCAATGGCCCAGTAGTGCCTGTGTGGAATTTTCTTATTTTTCAAAATATGTATGTTTATTGCCCCCTCTAGGGGCAGTATTCCAACTTGTGTTTGGACCAATAATTAGTCTCTTCTGTTGTGCTTTGTGTTAACCGGTGAAGCTGAGCAGGTGAGTTGTTGTTTACAATAAGTAATTATAACTTGATTTAACTTGGGATAAAACGTATTAGTATGTTTGTGCCTTTTAACATCGTACTTTATTTTGTGTTTTCTAGTTGATGACCTGTTGCTGACGGCACAATCTTTCACTGTTTAAATGCCTAAGGAGAGCATGTGCACAGTTGCTGAAGGCCAATAAACAAGTTATAAAGCATAAAGATTGTGTCGGAGCTGAGTATGACACTGTTTTGCCAGTGCGAGGGGATTATTGGTTGTACACAGTCAAAATCAGTAAAAAACTGTACACACCCAGCCATAGCAGAAATGGAGGCTGAAAGCAGACTCACCTACTCTCTGGAGCTTTATCTCAGGTGTGAGGATCACAGCCAGCAGTCTCCTCTGTCTCTGCAGCTCCTCTTGACACTCCAAGGTCTCTCTTGGTCCACACAGGTCTCTGAGAGCTGCAGCCTGAAGCCGCCTACTGAATAACCGTCTCAGATCCTGAAACCCCTCCATGGTCCACACACACCAGGAGAAGGAAATGACGGGATGACCTTCTTCTACTTCTTCTTCTTCTGTTGGTTCTTGGCAGAGTGGATGTAGTCAGGGCGCATTGCTGCCCTCCTCAGGTCAGAGATGGAGGTTCTTTCGATGCCTCATGTGCTGCTGCCCTCTGCAGGTCACTCAGAGGAGCTGCTCCACAGACTCACATCCTCCTGTGAAACCCAGTCCGTGCAGGAACTATCTCCAGATCATCTAAACTGTGTTATTGTTAAGAAATAATAACACCAGGAAACTGTGAGTGACACAGAACAGCACAACACTTCCACTTGTTCCCTCCAAAATAAAAGTGACCCAGAAATCTGAACATGAGAATAATAATATAATCAACTTTATTTACAAAGTATTTTTGGGGAATATAGGTCAGTGAGTCAGGCATGTGCCGGGCGCATGTGCATGCAGTGACCGGCAGTGAGTGGGAGCTTGGCGTCTTCGTCTGTGTTTTTAGTGGGTTTTTTTTAGTGCCTTTTGTTGTGATTTGATCGTCTTTTTCTTTATCTTGGATGTTTTAGTGCTCCTTGTTTTATTCATCAGCAATGGATCTTCTCCATATAGTCTCGCTGTGGCTTCTTTAACTCACCTGCAACACCGGCATGGCAGCGTGTCAGGTGAGAACCGTGAGGACTCAATACAACAGGGACGTGCTGCTGGAGCTAAATGTCGCCACGTTAGCCCAGCCAGCTGACCAAATGTTTGAGATACCGGAATTTCTCCTCAGAAACGCTAATGAAGCAAGGGGGGCAAGAAAAGGAAGCGTGGTAAACGTGGAGGTCTAAGGCCCCTTCAACACGAAGCCAAACCAAGATCTAAACGCAGAAGTTCTTTGTCGAATCTGCGCATCATCCATACCAAGACGGCGTTTTTGGGGGTCTGTAAACGATCATTTTTGAAACCAGACTTCCGGAGTGGAAAGATTTTGAAATGCCGTATTTGTGATAGTAAGGTGTCATTACTATGTGTAACCAGTAGAGGGAGCTGGTGATTTGGATATAGAAGGTTAGAGTATCCCTGTGTGTGTTTTTGGTTTGATGAAGATACAAAAATAAAGTTTGGAGCGAGTTAGCTCGTGTAAAGACAAGTGTCACATTCATTTTAAATAGATGAACAAAACACTGTATACACAGCTCCATGATTACTGGCTCTCCGCAAGTTTTTAGATGCGCTTACGTCATAGTTTCATCTTGTAGTATCTGATGTGAGTGCGTCCTTGTTTACTCAGGGCCCAGATGGCCAGGTGGAATGCTCAGGATGCTAAAAAAGAAACATTCCTCACATTTATACTCCTCATATAACTGAACCCCTGTGGTTAGGTAAACAGCTGAGGATTTCAGACTGATACTTAAGGCAATAAAGAAAGGTTAAATTGGCAAGGGTGACAGGGCCTTCACTTCAGGCTTTGATGCGTCAGTCTTTAGGTCACTGGTCATGTATCTTAAGATGCTCTGGTAAAATAAGAATCCATGCTACATGTTATATTTAAACAATTTCTGGTATAAATACATGTCCTCTTACAATGTTCAGGAGGTCTCATTTTGGCTTTGAGCCTACCAGGCTGTCCGGAGAGCATGATTCAGACTTGGTTTTGTAATAAAACTTCTCCTTTTTGCAAACAAGGCTGTGTCGGCGAAGCTTCTTCATCATCTGCATCCACACATCAACCATCAAGAAACTACAATATCTTCATTGATACGCATGCACCACACGCGGCAACTACAATGGCGGCGTACGTGAAGTACATGTATATGTGTTGTTGAAGCTAGTGACCCTGCTATCCCTGTTGCAGCAAAATCTCCTTCTCAATCGCCACCGAGTTGAACAAACAATTATCGAGGACACATGACGGCACTTTCTGATCACTTTATTACAATCTCTGTTTACAACTTTTGCTGCAAGTGCGCATGCCCACTGTTTTTTTGTCTGTTGTCGCTTGTTTGTGTCATATCGTTACAGCGGCCCTAGAGGTCTGGCATGTGTTTTACAGTGTTTGATGCATATCGAGTGCATTCATATAGACGCACACATTTTCTGAGATTCCGTCGTCTTTATGACAATCGTTTTAGAAACTGTTAGCATTTTGTCTTCGTGTGGGTGGGGCCTGAGACAATGCCTGAGGTAACAGCGTCTAGATCGGATTCCTCTGCCCTCTGTTATAATGGGGAATGTCCAGTCTCGAAGAAACAAAGTGGATGAACTCCAGGGAAATGTTCGTTTCCAGAAGGATTTTATGAACTGTTGCGTCATGGCATTCACCGAGACGTGGCTCAGTGAGGACGACCGGGACATCGATCTGGCCATCGATGGTTTTGGGACTACCATCCGTCTGGATCGAAACGCAGAGGTAACGGGAAAGACTCAGGGTGGCGGGGTGTGTGTCTATGTGAACAAACAATACTGTAGCTCTGTGACTGTAAGAGAGCACATCTGCACGCCACACGTGGAACTCTTATCGGTATCATTGAGGCCTATTTACTTGACCCGTGAGTTCCCTCAACTTTTTATAACTGTTGTTTACTTTCACCTAAGAGCTCACTCTGCCTCCGCCACCAACAAAGTCTTCGAGTTGGCGCAGAAACTGCAGGCTGTTTCACCTGATGCACCGAACTTTATAATGAGCGATTTCAATCATGTCTGTCTCCGCGGATCATAACTGTGTGAACTTGCTTCCCTCATACAAGACTGTTTTAAAGAGGGAGAAAACGAGGACCAAGGACGTTAAAGTCTGGTCAGAGGATTCAATACTTTCTCTTCAGGAGTGTTTCAACTGTACTGACTGGAATATCTTTGCTCGTTCTTGTGGAGATGACTTGGACGCATTAGTGGATGTCACCTGCGCATATGTTGCTTTTTGCAGGGACATGATTATCCCTTGCAAGTGCGTGAAAATATACCCGAACAACAAACCATAGGTCTCAGCGTCTGTTAAATCCTGCATACAGAGGAAAGCTAAAGTTTTCAAAATGGATCAGCATCTGACTTGCATTCAGCAACAAAAGAATTAAAGATGGAAATTATAAAATCAAAACACAAAGATATAAGTTAGACTTGGAAAGCAAGATAGTTGCTAATAATCTTGGCTCAGCCTGGGCAAGCATGAAAATTCTAACAGGGCTTCAGAGCACAGAGGATGGTTGTCATGTTATTTTAAATGGTTTTAACACAGATTTGGACTTAGCCAATGCTCTAAACTGTTTTTTTTTTTTGCCGTTTTGATACCCCTGATTTTACAACAGAATTACAGGAACTCAGCCACAAACTAAAGGATGATCAGCACTTTAACTTTCAACTGTAACAAGTTGAGAAAGCCTTTCTGGCTGTTAAAGTCAACAAACAGCATGGCCCAGATAACATCTGTGGTCGTCTACTGAAATCCTGTGCTAAAGAATTGAGTCCGGTCTTTCATTTTATTTTCAATAAGTCCCTACAGACACAGCAAATCCCCAATATTTGGAAAAATGCTGTAGTGGTCTCAGTCACCGAATGCAGCTTGCCTAAGACTTTAAATGATTTTAGACCTGTTGCTCTTACTTCAGTTTTAATGAAGATTTTGGAGAAACTGGTCAGGTCTGAGATCCTGAGGAAAACAGATGGTGCCCTGGACCCAATGCAGTTTGCTTATAGACCCAGTAGAGGGGTGGAGGATTCAACTGTTACACTGCTAAATATGCTTTTTAAACACTTGGACGGAAATGGGACTCATGCCAGGCTCTTATTTGTGGACTTTTCTTCTGCTTTTAACACCATCCAGCCCCACATCTGGGCAGAAAGGCTGTTACAGCAATTCAGTTTAAGTAACAACCTGGTGGGCTGGGTTCTTAACTTCTTAACTGACAGGACACAAAGGGTCAGGGTTAACAATGTTCTGTCTGACCTACAAACCACATCCACAGGTTCACCACAACACACAAGTCTCGGAGTGAAGTGGGCAAGTCGTCTCATTGGGGAGCCTCAGCTCTATCCAGCACCCCTGTATATTAATCAGTTACAGAGGATTGCAAACTCTCCTTTAAATGATGACTCTCACCCTCTTCACAGTGAATTCCAGCTTCTCCCCTCTGGACTGCGGTATATTGTTCCAAAGTGCAGAACGAATTGGTGCAAAAATAGTTTTGTCCCTGCTGATATTGCTGAGCTGAATAAATTGTAGCCTATTTGCACACAAGTAATTATCTGTTCATGCACTTGCACTTTGTTTTACTTACGCTTTGACTTATTCTTTTAGATTTTTTATTCTTTTAACTTTGATCCTAATGGAGGTTGCCTCTGGAACCAACACACGTGCATGAATCTCACTGACTGCAAAAAAAATCTACCTACAGGTACAAATAAAGTAACCTGAAACTGAGTCAGTGCAAATTAAGTGAAGGCCTCACTGGTTATTAGAAAGACTCTGAACTGATCTGCACTGGAATCCAAAAGAGGGAAACCAGAACCAGAGTGATGTTGAAATAACCAGCAGAGCTTGACAGGAACCTTACAGCTGCATTTTTTATCTCTACAAAGGAAGTTATGCTTCAACCAAGGTCTGTTTGTTTGTTTGTCTGTTAGCAAGATTAGCAAAAACTACTGGATGGATTTACAGGAAAATTCTACCAGAGGATTGGTTTGGTCCAAGAAAGAAGCCAATTTGGTCCTGATCGGATCCAGATTAATGTTTAAACATTTAAGTTCATAACAGCAAATTCCATTCATTTGTGGAATTATGGGAAATGTAGTTTATTTGCAAACTGATATTGAGTTTTTTTTTAAAACTGTGTCAATACAATTCCCAGCATCCCATGCAATGCTAGGGAAGAAGTTCCCCATATAAACCCAATCATTACATTTCTTGCAGATTGATATTTTTCTTAGTAAGAAGTTGAGTTAAAAGTATTTAGAAGGTTTGATATCGGCCTGTAGTTTATTAAAGTGCCTGAATCAAGACATTCAGTCATTTCTCTCCCCTTCTCTGTTTCATTTATTATTATTTCTAACACACTGTCAATTATTAAAGTTCTTTTATGTAGCAGTGACCATGATAACCTAAATAACACTTATTAGAAACTGGACTTTCTGACTTGGAGTTCTTACTGTTTCAAAACAAAAATGGATTTTAACTGAAGAAGAAATCGTGATATTTTGCCCTGATAACAACATTTGAATAGATTCTGATGTCTTGTAACATGTATTGTAAAACTCTCCCATCAGCTGATCCTCTCAGCTCTGTATTAAACAGCAGCTCTACAGTCAGGACATGTATGAACAGGACATGGGGAGAAAAACTACAACTACTTACTGTGACTATTAAACTACCATGGGACTGAATGCAGGAACAACAACTCTACAAAATAACACCAACTTTAATCCAGCTTTGATTTTCCTTCACTTTGTTCAGCATCACTTTATTGCTGTAGTTCTGACTGAGTCCTTCAGCAGATTTTAATGTTGACATTTGCTCCAAATCAGCTCCATGCATCTAAAAGCTCAAATCAAGCAGCTAACAAGCAGCTAAAATGTGGTTTGAACAGCAACATGACACACAACAAGATCTTCACCACTGAACTGAACAGCATCCCAATAAATCCGACTGTCTGCTCTCTGAGGATCAGGAGGAAGAGCGAGGAAACTTCAGTCTCAGACCTTTGATTGATCCAACAGTCTGAGCTAGCTGCTGCTAACACTGAGCTGTGTGTGGATGTGAACGTTAGCTAAAGGCTAAGCTGCTCCATCTACAGGAAACAAGTTCACAGAAGAAGAAAGAAAACAAACCTGCTCTCTCTTTAAGATCCTGGAACCCGGACATCTGAGCCTCATCCAAGAGTCAAAGAAGGAGAAGAAAACTCTCAAGACTTTACAGGATTACTCTGAGACCACAGGACGACGGAGCAGCTAACATGCTAACTGAGCTCGGCGGGAAAGAAACAAAAGAGCCTCGAGACCCGGAAATTAAAATGTACTTCCGGTTGGCTGATCTGCCTTTAAAAATAAAAGCGTAGTCATCCGTGTCAGCACTTTGTTCTCAAAATCAGTTTAGAAAAATGATTTTTGATCTTCATGTAAACATTACATCATCGTCATCAACAGAGAAACAATCTCAAGACCTTCCATTTAGTCTGGCTTTTACCTGAAAAACCGTTGAGTGTATTTAATCCTATTACAGTTTCACATTATCATTTTTTTTTTTTTTACTCTAATTTGTTTTTGCTTCATTTCAGTTTTATAATTTACTTGATTTCATGATATATATTTAATTTTACACCTTAACCTAACCTCCATGGTTTGAACCTTTAATGGGATTTCCTCAGTATGTGCTGGGAACAGCAATGTTCCTGCTTCTTTATCTTTTTTTATTTATGATGCATTTTACCAACCATAGACATAATATACGTAGACGCCTCATTTACTGACGCTGTCGATTGTAGCTGACATATTAACTTTGCTGGGTCATGTGTCCCTGGTGGCCTGTGGTGCGGGATCAATTGGCCTGTTGCTCTCTGGGGAACTTGCTCTCTGGTCCCCGTCGCTGCCTCTTGGCCTCGGCTCTTCTGGAGGGCAGGACCTAACCTTGGCCTTATCTCACGCCCACACCTGCCCCACCTAGCCTTGCTGCAGCTGTCACGCCGAGCCCCATAGGTTCCGGTCAAGACCCTCCTTCCCCCGGGGTGGGGGCTCGTCCCGAGGTACTTGGCTTCCGGGAGGCCTGGGGCCTCTGGGGCGGCTGGGTGCTGTGGGTGGAGGTGGCTTTGGGCCGGGTGGGAGGGTGGTTGGTTGAGGTGGGTGCTGTCTGCAGGGTTTGCCCCACCCTGGATCCCTGGGTGTTGTCCTTGGTGCCTCTGGGTGAGAGTGGCAGAAAAGATGAAATGGTTTCTCATAATCAGGTAATTTTAATGACAGAGACTGACGTACTGCCTCTTTCAATAAATCACAGAGGTTTTCATTCTGTATAGATAGTGGAAAAACTGTCTCTTTTGATGTTAACAGCGAGTACAGTGGTCCTGACATAGCAGAGAAATATAGAATCCATTGTCTGCAGTAATTAAGAGTTCCTACGAATGCCATAAGTTCTTTAGGTGTTTCTGGATAAGGTCATTCAGAAATCATCTTAATACATCATGTTGTAAGAGATTTGGAACTTTGAGAAATAGTGTGTCCTAGGAATTTAACTGATTGTTGAACAAATTGCAATTTATTTCTGCTGCATTTATGTCCATGTTCAGCCAGAAATTTAAGCAATGCCAATGAGTCTTTGCAGCATTCAGCATTTACATTCATCCTCTGAGGCGAGAAGGATATCACCCACATACAAAATAATTTGTGGCCCACAAGGTGGGTTAAATTTAGAAAGGTTTGCAGTCATAGCTTGAGAAAATATGGTTGGTGAATCAGTGAAGCCTTGAGGAAGGTGGGTATAAGTTTACCTGATTTTCAAAAGTGAATCTACAGGTATAGAAAAGAAATGCATTTGCCAGATCCACAACTGTAAAATACTTTTTCTTTGGTCATAAGTTATTGAACAATGTATGTGGATCAGGCACAAGTGGTGCACGTGTTTGAACAGCTTTGTTTACAGCTTGTAAATCCTGCACCATTCTCCATCCTGTACTGGGTGGAGCTTTCTTTACAGGAAAAATAGGTGTATTTACAGGTGATTCCTCGCATGGTATTATGACTCCAGCTTTTAATAAGTCCTGTATTATAGGTGTAATACCTGCTATTGCATCAGGTTTTAATGTCTAGGCCTATATTCATTTTTCTCTTTAAATATGACAGGTTTTACATCTTTTATTAGGCCTACATCAGATGGACCTTTAGACCAAAGGGTTTCAGGAACATCAAAGGTCACCCTATAGTACTCAGATGTAATTGTGTCAAAGGAATGCACTTTTTTGTGCCCTGTAGTAATGTTGGATAAAATCTGTTAAAGATTTGAGCACTTGGGGACCATTTAAGGTCACAATGTCCTGGTATGGTGGTCCAGTCCTGTATTAAGGCTGCAGTCAATGCGAGGTCGCCACATTCTTTCCATTTTCTGGAAAATGGAAAGAATATGTTATATATGTATTATATATAAATATGTTATATATAGAGAGAGATATATATACATATATATAATATTCTATGTTTGTGCACAGAAATGTGTGATCCTTTACCTTTAAACTGAGAATGGACCTCAGGTTGTAAATACACTGAGAAACAACAAAGTCCTCCCACTGTCCATAAAAGTGAACCACATCTCAAAGTAGTGTTTCAGGTAAGTAATGACAATGATCAAGATCATGTGTCACATCTGTTAAGGAAACTGCCGTGGTTGTGTGAAGCTGGACAGGGGTGTCTAGCTTGGTGATATCTATGCCAGCGTCAGTTAGTATGTTCTCAGTATCTAATTGCAGTTGTTTTGCTTGGTCACCTTCAGTGTTAAAGCCATACTAGTATCCTGGTGGGGTGACATAAAACTGTTCTGCAGTTTCTGTTCTTAAAACTGAGTAGTCATCTGTCTTTCTGCCTATGGCCAAGTCAACGGCATAGAGTAAGTCTCTTCCCAAAAGGTCCACTGGACAGGTTGGACAATGAATAAGCTGAATCTCAGCAGTGTTTCCTGTATGGGGGTCCATAACAGACACGGGTTTGGTCAAAAGTTCTGTGGTCAAATCTCCACGAGCAGACTTGACACAAATAGTAGATTCGGTCAATTGTACATGTGGAATGCTGTTTAGAGTGCTTCTAGTAGGACCTGTGTCCATTAGGAATTCAATCAGTTCACCATTTACATTTAACGTAATAGTTGGAAATTGCAACATGGAATTGTAACAGAATCAAACTGTTGATTCATCATTTGGTGGGGTTTGATCAGCTTTATGAGCTAGTAATTTTTCTAGTGTTAATGTTAATGTCTCCTTCCAGTTATATAACACATACCAGACAACATTTGAGAAACATACAGCTTAACACATTTTTTTCACACATTATGAAATTCCTCTGTCCTTGTTGTCCCACGGCATCATACATAGCCTGTAACAGTTTTCAGTAGTATCCTGCTGGAACAAGAGTAGGATAAACCATATATGCTCCAAACATTTGTGGGGGTAGCCAGGGAACACTGCACTGACCATATGCTGGTGTAACTGTATTGACATACAGCGAGTTTGTGTGGGACTCCACCACTCGGTGAGAAGGTTGGCCAAGTGAATCATATGTCAGTGTCTTTTTAGGTCGTCTTTCTCTCTGTGACTTGCTTGGCTGTGTGTCAGAGGGCTCTGGCTCCTGTTTGCTAGGCAGGTCTACAGACTGAGCTGTTTGAGCGACCTCTTGAGTGTCATGTCTAGTAGTGACATTTTTAGTAAAGTCATTTACCACAAGCTTTTGGACTGGAGTCTCCATTTTGAACTCCTGTGCTCCAGCATCCAACTGAGGCTCTGTTTCAGGACTAATGGGAAGCTTAACATTTGGCTCTCTAAGCTGGCTATGATGGTGTCTCAGTCTATTGGCCCAATAACATTCCTCCTCATCTGAGCTCTCTGTGTTCTCTGAAGTTTCATTTGATTTGTCCTTATTGTGTCTCTTCCTTTGTTGGATATGAGAATTTTTCCCTCCCAGCATGCTTTGGGCTGATTCCTGAAATGGTAAAGCATTGCATGGCATCAACATGTTGCGATGCAGAATTCTGCCTCTCCCTGTGCCACTTTCAGGTTTTACCTCATTAACTGGGCTGTCTTTCCCCTTTTGAGAAACCACAATATGTATCTGATTCTCCCAATATGAGCGCAGTTTCCCTGGTCCCCCCTGCTCTGACATATTTCTCACGAGGACCCTGTCACCTGGGGAAAGAACTGAACTTTGTCTCTTTTAATCATGATACATTTTTCCTCAAGCTGTTGTCTTTTTAATGGTTTTGGATGCAATGTCATATGCTTCTTTCATCTGCTGCTGCCATTTTTGTGCATATTCTTGATGTGAGTCATATCTTTTATCCTCACCGATCCCAAAGATCAAATCAATTGGTAACCGAGGATTTCTACCAAAAAGCAAATAGAAAGGAGAATATCCTGTTGCCTCACTGGTTGTGCAATTGTAAGCATGTACAACTTTACTCACATAGGCATTCCAGTTTCCCTTTTTCTCCTCATCCAAAGTTCGGAGCATAGATAACAACGATCCTGGACGATACTTAAGCGATACTTAAGTGTTATGTTGAAGTCAGCCAGTTCAGATACCCAGCGATGTCCTGTTGCATTCAATTTAGCGGTGCTCAAAACGTATGTAACAGGGTTATTATCACTGTAAACTGTTACAGAGGGGGCATAAAACAAATAGTCTCTAAATCTGTCTGTAACAGCCCATTTGAGTGCTAAAAACTCAAGTTTCCCTGAATGTAAGCGGTAGTTTTTTTCTGCTGGTGTCAATGTTCGTGAACCATATCCAATAACTCTAAGCTTGCCCTCCTGTCTTTGGTATAGAACTGCTCCTAGACCCTGTCTGAAGCATCAATGTGAAGAACATAGGGATCTTTAAATCTTGGATATGCCATTACAGGTGGGTTAGTCAACACATCCACCAAATAGTTCAGAGCTTTCTGATGATTATCACTCCATACTATTTTCTGATGTGGGGGAAGCTGCCCTGTCCCTACAGACTGACAGACACCCTTTGACTTTGGATTTGGGGTTACATCTTTGGACAGTAGGTCATACAAGCATTTTGCATGCCGAGAAAAATCCTGCACATAACTGCGATAGTACCCCAGAAAACCCAGTAGTTTGCGCAGCTCTCTGATGTTTGTAGGGGGTGCAGCCTTTAGTGCTTGCACAGCCTCTACCTCTTTCTTATCCGTCCTGTAGCCTTCAGCTGAGATCACATTGCCAACATGACGTACCTCATTTTTGAACAGGTCACATTTGTCCGGCCTAAGCTTAATTCCCCAAGTTTGTTGTCGTTTGAGGACAGCCCTCACATCCTCAACATGCTGCAAAAATGTCTTACTGTAAACTAAGACATCAACTAAGTATGGAATGCATATTCTGTCTCTCAGACCTTCTAGGCTTTCCTCCATACTACGCTGAAAAGCTGAGGGTGCATTTGTGAGGCCAAATGGAATCCTGTTCCACTCATACAGCCCCCAAGGTGTTGTGAAAGCTGTGAATTTTTTTGAGTCCTCACTGATGCTCCCTTGGTGATAAGCCTTGCCTTGGTCCAGTACGCTGAACCAAGTGTTCCCCCCCAGACCATCAAGTATCTCTTGTATACGTGGTATAGGGTGCCTGTCTGGGATTGTCTTTTTGTTAAGCCCCCAATAGTCAATACAAAGTCTTAGACTTCCATCCTTTTTCCTCACGCAAACCACTGCAGCTGCATACGGAGAGGTGGATTTGCGGATGAATCCTTTGTTAAGCAAGTCCTGAATGTGGTTCTTGACCTCATCATACAAAGGGCGAGGTATGGCATTGTATGTTTTGGCTACTGGAACCTCATCAGTTAGCTTAATGTCCATTTTTAAGTTTTTAATGTAACCCTCATCCTCTTTGTCTCTGGCAAATGCTCCAGACTCCTCCCTCAGCATTTGCTTAACCACTGCTTGTTGGTCAATAGTCAAGTGGTCCACATTGACAGGTGGATCAAACAGTTTGGCTTGAGAATCCCCTTTAGGCATTTCTCTGGTGGAGCATGGTGGGGTTTGAAGATTTTCAGCAACTACTGAATTAAGCTGGTGTTCTTCTGAGCACACTGGGTAACAGTTATTCTCTGTATGCTCCCTAACACGGTTTTACTTGGCACTGTGATGTCATGTTGCGTGGTATTTCTAACATAAATGTTCACTTTTCGTGAGGAGCAGGAAACGCTTATGAGCTGACAGGTAAGTTTGAGTCCCTCATCCCCTGACAAGTTCTCCTCAGGTTCAAAGAGCATTTCAGTCCTCACTTTAAGATCTGTTTTGACAGGACAGGTAATACACTGGATTTGTCCCCCTGGAATTACAACAGACGTGCACCCTGTTCTAACAGAAAAAGTATCATTTTCATTTGTAGCCCCCTGAATGAGGTTTAGCAATGCTTCTGCTTTCCCTGACCCCATCTTAAGTGAGTTTCTAAGCAAAGCAATACTTTAACTGGGCTGAACCTGGTTCTCTGTGTTCGTCAAGATTTTCTCAATGACATTAAACCCTATTATAGGCTGCTGCATGATATCTTTGCTCACTAGTACTGGAACTAGTATCTCATCAGACTTTGCCTCTTTAGCTTTTGGATCGCACAGACTGAAACTTACTGGGACCCAGCCTTCAAATGGGATCTCTGAGCCGTTTGCAGCTCCCAAATCCAGCAGTTCTTTACCCTTTAACAGGTCACTGATGGGACGGATTTCTACTTCAGGTAAGTTCTGGGACTTCCATGTCTCACTCACAACACACACTTGTGCTCCTGAGTCCCACAGGGCTTGAGTCTCAACACTGTTAATTCTGCACCAGACAAGACACTTTTTGCCTATTAACTGTGCAACTCGTTTGCGTTTTGTATAAGGGGTGTGCAGTTGATCCACTTTAATTTCTGTCTCTGACTTTAGAGGTGCTGGAGATTTGTGGGATGGCAGCTTCTTCTTTTCTTGAGTCACTGTGCATAGGCGCACTGCATTAATGTCATTTTGGGACTTTAGCTCTGAGGCTATGGCATGTCCCCCTGCCACAACCTCTACTAGTTTCCCGATGTTTTCTGCCGATCCCCTGCTCTGCACCCTCTTGCCCAATGTGTGTCACTACCACACTTAAAGCAATGGTTACAGTCCTTTTTGTCCTGCTGACATTGTTTCTTTGGTCTTCTGAAGGCATTAGTTGGAGCTTTGGTTTGGCCATCACCAACTGTTTTTCTCCCCCGCTGGACAGTTTGCACAAGTGATGCTACCTGACCTGTGAGTTCTCTAATTGCCGTGTTACTCTCCTCCATTTTTGTAAAAAGGGAGTTCTCTTTGACAGGTTTGTTGGATTTAGCTGTCCACTGTCCTCACAACTCATCTCCACTGTGCTCAAATTTTCCCTATGAGTGACTTTAGTAGTCATAATCTTTTGGGCCCTCTCATTTTCATTGTATTGACTGATCTGCATTTTTTTGCAAAAGTAGCTCATCACTGCTATTCTCATCCTGCAGATACATCCTTATCTCTGCCCTTATGTTGTCATTTATCAAGCCTGTTATGATAGACTGAAAACATTGGCTATGAACTAGCTCCTTGTTGTATTTCAAACCAGATTGGGCCCGTTCAGATGTGAACAAGACCTTTTGGCGCAAATCAAGTACACGGATCAGAAAATCAAGTGCTGTTTCATTAGGACCCTGTACAGCTTTAGTCAGTTGTTGGTACAGTACAGTTGCATCTTTTTCTGCATAGTGGGCTCTTAATATTTGTCTGAGAGTGGCGAGTATGAGGTCACTTTTCCCCTCCAAATAGCTCCTCAGTTTCAAGTTGGGGTTTACAGCACGTATGACAGCCTCCATAATTTCAACATCTGGATAGCCCCTCCTTAAACCACTTTCAATCTGGTGTTCAAGGCTGCTAAAGCTCAATGTGTCTTTTGATGCTGACTCACCAACATGTCCGTTGATTCTAAAGTCCTTTCTGAATCCGCTGGAAGACCAGAAACTGTTGCTCCCGGTATCTCTGCCTCTGCTTTGAGTTCCCTCCTCCCGCTCTGTCTCCTGGGTCACCCGTCTCACAGGCGATGGCAGGAACGGCGCGCAGTCCCCCAGTTGTCCTCCCGACGCGGGCCGCATCGAGCGAGCCGTCTCCTCCGCTCCCCCGTCAGCCGCAGGTGAAGAGATGGTCGTCGGTCTCCGCTGGGTCCTCCCGCAGGACTCCAAAAGCACAGACATGCCTTCGTCCTCCCTCTCCAGAAACTCGTCGCGTTCACAAAACTTTACTATGTGCTTAACGAGTGCACGGCGAGATTTATGTTTGATGTCCTCAGAGTCTTTCCCGGTTATTCCACAGCATTCACAAACTCGGTGCAGCTCTTCCATGGTCAGTTCGAGCAGTTTAGCCTCTATTTCCAATAGAAACTCTTCTCGGTCCTCCGACATCCTGCTTATACTGCACTGAGTAGTACGGTCCACACGTGAAAAAAAACAACTAAACGGGACGGCGTCGTACTAGCTCCTTTTCAACTGTTCACTTGTAGCTAAGGTTAGCTCACTTAAGTTGACGTGCTGCTCTCACACGCATCCGTTCATTTTATCCACGGCGTTGACAAAGCGCTGGCCTTGAAGTAATGTCCATTGTGAATCTCGGTGGGACCTCCAAATTGTTACACCACTCAAGCGACAACGACATGGTGCAGAAATGAGTTCACATTATTACTTCAACAGCAGGACACAAGACCGTCAAAGGCACATTTTTACAGCAACGCGGACTCTGAATCTCGGCAGGAGGGGAATAAAAAAAAACTTTTTTTTCTACTTCCACCTCTTGGCTGACAGTCATTTGCCATTAACTCTGCCCCTGCTGGCCGTCATAAAACATTAAACATACTCAACTAACAGTGAATGTCAGTAAATTACATGCACATTGAATCAATTAACTATAAAAGAAAAGTATATTTTCTTCAGGTGCTACACTAGCATCACTTTTTGGTGCTCCATTGTCTGTCTGTCCCCCTGATCTAGTCAGTCTTCCTTACATTCTCTACCGCTACATCCCTTACGACGGCGGGTGTGGTCTGATCGGTTAGAGGAATCATCTCTGTTTCTCCTAGTATTATCACAGTCGTCAGAGTCGCTGTCCTCTTCCTCTTTTTTTCTTTCTGCAGTTTCTTTCAATGTGGCCTAACTTACCACAGTAGTAGCATCTCAAAAACAAAACAAACTCAGCATATTTTCAATTCTTCTGAGGCTCGTTCTGTGGTTTACCAGGTTTGGTCAGAACACTTTTCCTGTCAAATGTGTTTTTGCACAAGCAGAGCAGCCAAAGGGTCTCTCTCTTTCTCTCAATAGAAATGGTCTGGGATCCTTGGTGTTGACTGCCTGCTGCTATGGAGTCATGAAGCCTCAATAACTACAATTGCAGATATGACACTTATTTGGCCATTTCATTAGGAACATTCCAGTTCATAATCATTAAAGCTGTTAATGTAGATATTAGCATGATCTCTCTATCCATGGTTGATACATTGATAGTATCTATATTTCAATCAATCAATCAATCTTTATTTGTATAGTGGCAATTCATAACAAGAGTTATCTCAAGACACTTTACAATAGAGCACAAAGCTCTTCATTTTATGAATACACACATCTGCATGGATACATATATACATATAAAATACACATGTTTCTATACATATATAAACACTATACAAATATATTTATCCATTTTTATCACCACACAGGCATGATGTCCCTCTGAAAATGGGATGTCACATCTCAAGAAGCCTTTAACACACTTAACAGAGACAAATATGGTATCGATGCACTTGTGGTCTGGGCACCCATGAGATCATTATTACCGTCAATTCTTGTTTTTCAGTAAGAATATCATTGATTATACTTCTATAAAATGATCACCACAACCATTCAGACATGAGGACCCTCCTGAAAACTAGATGTAGCATCTAAAGAGGCTTACCTCTGATTAATTTATTTTCAAGCAGAGACTTATATGATGAAGACAGGTCTATGATTGGTCCCTGGATCGGTTACTTGCTTAAGTCCACTTGCCCCCCTTACCTCACTTCCTTCACCCTCACACCCAACACAGCATCGTATGGATTTGCTGTTCATCATGAGACTGGGATCCACATTCAAGATTTCCTGCTGCTTAACAGAAGGTTTTTTCTTGAGCTATGATGGAGGGATTCATGATTAACCATATGGATTAATGTTGGGAGTCACATGGATATATTTGTTTATATATATATATGTATATATATATATATATATATATATATATATATAATCATGAAACCTTTTTGGGAACCATCTTTTATCGGTGAAAGAGTTTCTATCTGACAAAAGGTTACTTGTGACCCTCCAGAGAATTTTCAGGTGTCTTGCAAAACCAGTCAATGGTAAAGGGTTTATTTCTAATGTGAACCATTTTGTGTCTGATTAGATAGTGTTTTCTTCTAAATGTTTGACCACATTCATCACAGCTGAAGGGTTTCTCTCCAGTGTGAATCATTATGTGTTCGTTTAAATGGCCCTGTCTTTTAAATGTTTGACCACATTCATCACAGCTGAATGGTTTCTTTCTTGCGTGAATCATTATGTGTTCGTTCAGATTGCCCTTTCTTTTAAATGTTTGACCACATTCATCACAGCTGAAGGGTTTCTCTCCAGTGTGAATTATTTTGTGTCTAGTTAGATCACCTTTTCTTATAAATGTTTTATCACAATCATCACAGTTGAAGGGTTTCTCTCCAGTGTGAATCATTTTGTGAAGTTTTACCTCTTTATTGGTTTTAAATGTTTTCCCGCACTCATCACAGCTGAAGGGTGTCTCTCCTGTGTGAATCATTTTGTGACATTTTAATTTGGCTTTGGCTCTAAATGATTTCCCGCACTCATCACAGCTGAAGGGTTTCTCTCCAGTGTGAATCATTTTGTGGAGTTTTACCTCACCCTTGGTTCTAAATGATTTACCACACTGATCACAGCTGAAGGGTTTCTCTCCAGTATGAACCATGTTGTGTGTTTGTAGAATACACTTTTTTCTAAATGTTTTCCCACACTCATCACAGCTGAATGGTTTCTCTCCAGTGTGAATCATTTTGTGACTTCTTAGCTCACCCTTGGTTCTAAATGCTTTACCACAGTCATCACAGCTGAAGCGTTTCTCCTTGGGCTTTAGTCTGCTAACTCGATTGCTTTTCACATGTTTTGGCCGATGTTCTCTATCCTCCCTCCAATCATCACTGTCATCAGTCTCAGAGGAGTCTTCAGTCTTGCTACAGGTCTCTGGCTTAACCTGTCTCCCTGGAGCAGGGTTCCTCTCATCATCATTTCCTCCACACTCCTCTCCATCAGCTCTGATCTCCATCTGATGAAGCTGTGAGGACTGAGTGATCTCTTCATCTTCATCCTCACTCTTCACATGGACAGGTTGTTCTTCTTTCATCACTGACAGCTGCTGGACATCTGCAGGAAAAGATTGAATGACACTAACATGAGTGGAACTGAACACGTCTCAAAACCAAACTCTAGATGTTAAAGTGTTGCATCATTATATTTGTCACCAACTTTATTCACACACAAAGGAATCTGATTTTGTAAAACTGTGGAAAAGCCAACAAACACTTGAAAAAAAAAAAAATCAAGAGGAATATAATATACAGGACCTTAGAGGATCTTGATGAGGGCTTCCTGTAAAGTCTGGATAGAAAAGAGGGGATGGTGCCCTCAGACTAACTTTATGTACTGTTAAGCTGTGCTCTCACTGAACTCGACTTTGCAACCATAATCATGTTACCCAGTGAAGTTCTGTTGTGTGTCAATAGCTCAATTTGGTCAGCATCCTCGCCACTCAGTGATGTCACGTTCAATCTAACTTCACTGTTATCATACTATTTATCATCAAACAGGATGCATAAGCTGAAATTATTTCCAACTGAATCCTTCACACTCACCTACCAACCACAAACACTGCAGCTGATGCCCTCGAGCAGCATCGTCTGTCAGTTCTCTGCAGTTCGTCTGAGAGGAACTAATGCCCTCACTAACCAATGTTTCCCACATGGACATGGACTGTTACTCTGTGAACCAGAATAAAAACTATCTGTCACACACCCACAAAATGCTGATTGGCTGTTGCCAATTTCATTTGCAGAGTTTCCACCACTTCAGATGGACTTTTGTGAAATGGTAAATGGCAAATGGACTTGAGCTTATATAGCGCTTTTCTAGTCTTTTGACTACTCAAAGCTGCTTTACACCGCAGGTCACACCTACCCATTCATACCCATTCACACCCATTCGCGCTCACATTCACTCACTGATGGTTCAGAGTTTCTATGTTAGTTATCCATCAGTATCTCTAACACATTCACGCCCTTTCATGCCCATTTACACACCACTGACGCAGCAGTGGGAGCAACTTGGGGTTAAGTGTCTTGCCCAAGGACCCATCGCCATGTGTCGCCTGGAGCTGGGCGTGAACCTGCAACCTCCCGATCACTGACCAAGCGCACTATCCAACTGCGCCACCAACGCCCTTTTGTGGGCTTCAAAAGCTCAAAGTCCTGCAGTAGGACTGGGAGAACTTGTAAAAATAGATTTAGGAGTTTTTTTTAAGATATTTTTTTTAGTATGCAACAACAGGGCCCTGTAACAACATTCAAAAGAACAGCTCCTTCAGCTACATCTTGTTAAATCTCAACCTTTTCAAATGTGTCCAGCTCCCAAACACTTAGAAAAGTCGGTTGTTGTCATGTTGAAACCCTGAAAACAAAACATTTTTGTTTACTTGCCACACCGTGGCAGATACTGGGATTTCCAGGCTCCTTCTTTGACTACCTGCTTTTGGGATATCCATCCAATCAACTGCAATTTTGGCAAAAAGGCAGAAAAGGTCTTGATTATCAAACCCTATCATGAGTGCGTCCTAAACTCAAAGGACTGATTTTTAAGTGGCCACAAATTTGAAAAAGCCTTTGGCCCACACTGTCAAATCAACTGTCCACTATTTTGATTTTTTAAATACGAACTGCTAAAATAAAATATTGAGAAAAATCAATAAATGATTGAAAAGTCTTGCCATGTGGTAGAAAAGATTCCAGTCAAACATGGAATAGAAGGATGACCTTTGCTGGTGGGTGTGGCTCTCTGGCTCAGTCGTGCCCCCTGCAGGGTTTGTACAAAAGGTTGCAATTTTCAGTTGTTTATGTAATTTCCCACTTTCTTTTACACTTTGAACGCCATCGTTCATGTCATGTCTTACGCTGATGTGGGCCTTGAACGCCTCATTACCAGCACATGCGGTCGGACATTGATGGGGATGATCGTTCCAGAGTGTGCGTCCATTAGACTGTAAGTTATGCTGGTTAAAGTTAAATTACTTACTGCTGATGTTGATATTTATCTTTAGGTGTATTTCAGAAAAGTCTGCAGTAGTTTACATATGTTGTTGTTTCATATAGCATGCTGTTGTGAATGAATGCTATAGCCTTTGAGTTAAGTGTGATATAGAATTTTGGTTATATCTGTCAGACATGTTTAAGTTAATTATACTCCTAATCAGGATCATTTTTATTTATTCCAGAAACCACACTGACACCCATATATATTAACAATTACCTGTACTGTACATGTACAAAGAAGAGAGCTATAAACAGACAATACCATCAGCCTTGACTCTGCCTCTTTCTCATGCTCACCTGAACATCAAAAAGTGTCCTGACCCGACACTCTGAAGTGATTGCTGCCCCCTAAGATCCACCCATACAGTCCATCGTACAGGTTTTTTAAATTCAGCTCAGCAGCACAAGAACCGCGCCAGGATGTACAGAAGAGTCCTGAAAACATGTTAAATATCTATGTAGAGAGTTAAAAGTATTTAGAAGGATTGATATCAGCCTGTAGTTTGTTAAAGTGCCTGAATCAAGACATTCAGTCATTTCTCTCTGCCTCTCTGTTTCATTTATTATTATTTCTAACACACGGTCAAACATTAAAGTTCAAAAATGTAACAGCGACCATGATAATATAAATGACATTGATGAGAAACTGAACTTTCTTTCTTTGAGTTCTGTTTAAAAACAAAAATGGACTTTAATTCAAGAAGAAATCGTGATATTTTGCCCTGATAACAACATTTGAATAGATTCTGATGTCTTGTAACATGTATTGTAAAACTCTCCCATCAGCTGATCCTCTCAGCTCTGTATTAAACAGCAGCTCTACAGTCAGGACATGTATGAACAGGACATGGAGAGAAAAACTACAACTATTTACTGTGACTATAAAACTACCATGGGACTGAATGCAGGAACAACAACTCTACAAAATAACTCCAACTTTAATCCAGCTTTGATGTTCCTTCACTTTGTTCAGCATCACTTTATTGCTGTAGTTCTGACTGAGTCCTTCAGCAGATTTTAATGTTGACATTTGCTCCAAATCAGCTCCATGCATCTAAAAGCTCAAATCAAGCAGCTAACAAGCAGCTAAAATGTGGTTTGAACAGCAACATGACACACAACAAGATCTTCACCACTCAACTGAACAGCATCCCAATAAATCCGACTGTCTGCTCTCTGAGGAAACTTCAGTCTCAGACCTTTGATTGATCCAACAGTCTGAGCTAGCTGCTGCTAACACTGAGCTGTGTGTGGATGTGAACGTTAGCTAAAGGCTAAGCTGCTACATCTACAGGAAACAAGTTCACAGAAGAAGAAAGAAAACAAACCTGCTCTCTCTTTAAGATCCTGGAACCCGGACATCTGAGCCTCATCCAAGAGTCAAAGAAGGAGAAGAAAACTCTCAAGACTTTACAGGATTACTCTGAGACCACAGGACGACGGAGCAGCTAACATGCTAACTGAGCTCGGCGGGAGGAAAACAAAAGAGCCTCGAGACCCGGAAATGAAAATGTACTTCCGGTTGGCTGATCTACCTTTAAAAATAATAGCGCAGTCATCCGTTTCTCCTCTTTGGCTGTTTCCCAAAGCACAGGTACCTTGCCTTGCCTTGGAAGGCAGTGCCTCCGAAGCCACTTACTTCCAATCTAAGGCAAGTATCCTGCCTCTGCTCAAAAGGAGACGCGAATGGATCAGCCTACAAAGGCATCCGCCTCTTCCTGACGCTATTGTAATTGGAGACTATAGTTTCATATCTTGCAGACATGACTGAGGATGAATTTGTTTATATTTTGTTTGCCTATTTTTTGATGACTTTTTGGTTTCTGATATTTTTGTTATAATAAATGAAGGTACACAAAAACGAATTGTGTATGTTTAATATGAACTAAAGTAAGGTTCATTGTTGCAGCATTTTTTTTCTGCAGATATGGAGAAGTATGTTAATCTGCTATGTTCACCAGACGCACACATTAGTTTTATGCAGCTTCTTCGTGCATTGCACACATCAAATCTCAATCTCCATCTTATTAATGCATTATTTCCAATGCAAATCACTGTTCAGCATCTGCCATTTTACTCAATTTTGATGCCAATATGTCTTCCAACTAAGCTACATTTAACTATAATTCAGTCCAGTCAAGTACATTTGGGTTCCCAGTTCATACATGCCAACTTCATCACCTCGAACCATCAGGCAGTGGGAATGCCTGTTACCCTACTATCCATGAAAAGTACTGCAGACTCTGCATGGATCTATTATACATCACCAGTCATGTAAAAGCATAGCAATCTAATCAGTTTTGGATATGCTATTTGTACAGTCATCTTTTCTTGTGATCAGTAAAAATTGTGAAATAGAGTTTGCCACAATTATATCATATGTCTCTGCTCTAACAACAATTATAATTTATTGTACCACCGTGACTAATGAAGGTATTGTTGATTTTTGCCACAAAAAAGGTAGCACACACCAATTGTAAATAAGGCTTTATTCATAAAACTACAAATAAAAGTGTTTATAAATTTGTAATATTTCTTTACCATCAGATTCCTGTCACAAATGTATATGTAATTGGAGTTACATTATCTCACATAACATGTGTTGCACTGTGGGCAGTGCTTGGAAAGTTTATACAAACGTGGGAGTAGACCGTATGCTCAAGCAGCTACAAATATTGTCATGATTTGCCACTTCTGTACGCTTTTTGCTTTTTTATGGTTACATCATTGACACTCTGCAGGTGCGGCTTCTCAGCAGTTATAGTTACGTGATTGACACACAAAAGAGTTAGTGGTGGACATGGTATAAGTTGTTATTTTCAGAGGTGTATTTGGTACTTACATTTGAATTGGAATTTAACGCGCGCCTCCGCTGGAGCGTCTCTCTCTGGTGCGTCTTTTCCTTCCATTTTTTTCCTTTTTTTGTAGATTCGCGCGTTGCGTGTTGGGTAATTATAGCCATGGCAAGGCAGCGAAAGATACACCTGTGTATCCTTGATCAATTAGCCACATGCTAACCAAACGGAGGACATATGCCTCCGGAGGACATGAACATTGGAACAGCACTTGGGCAGCGACTGATGATGTGGATGCCTGCCCACGCCCACATCAGACCAAGGCAAGGCAAGGTCCCTGGGCTTTGGGAAACAGCCTCTGTTACCAAAAGAAGTTTAGAAAAAAATATTTTTGACCTTCAAGTAAACATTTCATCGTCATCATCAACAGAGAAACAATCTCAAGACCTTCTATTTAGTCTGGCTTTTACCTGAGAAACCTGTCAGTGTTTTTAATCCGATGACAGCCTCACATTATGATTATTTATTTTTTTTATTTTATGCTATCTTATCTTTTACTTAATTTCAGTGTTATTTACTTTTTTTCCTAATACAAATTTAATTTCACACATTAACCTAACCTCCATGGTTTGAACCTTTAATGGGGTTTCCTGAGTATGTACTGGGAACAGCAATGTTCCTGCTTTATTATTTTCTTTTATTTATGTTGCATTTTACCAACCAAGAATTAAGTTGAAATGATGAGACTACAGTTGGATAACAATTCCATTACAAAAGTCAAAATGTTCAGAATAAAGTCAACATACGATACATTTTGACTTTATTCACAAAATTTCACTTTTTTCTCGACACTTCAACTTTTATCACAAAATTAATATTTCACTTTCATCTTTTAATTTACTTTTCCAAAAAAAAATCCAAAATTTCCATTTTAATGTCCCCATAATTATTTTGCCACTTAACACTGTTGCCCCAACAACCAAGGTACGTTTTGTCAGTCTGTTTCCTTGGTACAAAAGACACAAGCAGAAACAAGAAATCAAGATGTTTTTCTGTTTAATGCAAAAAACAAACAAAATAGGAAACGACTCGTTTTCCCGTTTCTGTGTTTTGCACAAAAAAACAAAAAACAAGAAACAGCCCGTTTTTTTTTTGTTTTTTTTTTTACTTTTCACACAGAAAAATGATGATTCCACTCAATATTTTATTTTGTTAGTAGGCAGGGCTTTGAAGACCAACAGTGCTTTGCCCTTCACAATTAAACTCCCTCTCTGGCAGACATGGAAAGAAGGACTTTCAGTGCACTGCCTGCATTTATTCCAAATCAACGCAAGTCGTGTGCACAGCACAGAATTTACACAGAAGTAATCTGTATCGGCGATAAAATGCACAAGACAAGATCGACGAGGCACGCTGAAAGTAGATATTTAAATGACCAGCAGGTGTTTCCGTGCCATAACGATGCCATCAGTCAGCCCTAAATGTCCAAGTGATCCATACATGGATGATACTTAGATAATACTTTAAATTTTTATCTTGAATCATGGAAAACACAAATGGATTCAAATTAAAAATACGTTTGTTTTTTTTCCATTTAGATGAATTATGATTCATCCCTTTAGACCTATATATCCTATCTGAGTCAGCACTGAACTATATTGATGTTTTGATCAGTTCTGTGATCATCAAATACCCCTTTAAATACCAAATTAATAGGCACATCTAGTCAAAACAACTATAAAAAAAAAAAAAAAAAAACTCTAAACATTGGACTACACTGATTGGGCAAGAATTTTTGCTGAATTGATGTCACGATGCTGAAGTAAGTATCTGGCATGGCATGGATGTTAATCTTGCTTATTTCACATAAGTCATCTCTGAAAAAAGTATTAACGTTAAATTTCATACTGTAGTTTTAATGACATGCTCATGAATCGCACTAGCTTTGGGTACATTTTTGTTACACAGTTTATTATTCACGAATAGAAAATAAAGACATAATGCCTAATATGTGTAAATTACATACAGTAAGTGGGGGGCTTTCGTTGGCATGTGCAGCTTCTATGCTCCACCAGCAGAGGTCGTACTTCATCATCAACTTTCTAGGATGTTCAAATGGTGCCTCCGTGTTTAGGTTGAAGGACTACGCTGTTTTCTGCATTCACGTCAGTTGTGACCAAGCAATGCTGTTCGTTTGTCGCATAGAAGATCGGATGTTTATCTCTGTATTGTTTAATTGAAAATTTTACGTTTGAGTCGACTGTTTTATTGCAGTATTGTTAGTTACAACAGGCTAGATTGTTAGCTATACATTCATTCACCTTGGCCAACTGGTTAATATATATTTATTTGCATGTTTGGTTTACAATTTTTACGACACGCATTTCAACTTAAATACATCATCAGATGAAAAGCGACTCTACTACTCAATCGTGGAACAAATTAGAGCAGGGTCCGGGGCGGGGCAAATGACCGGGCCCAAATAAAAAAGCTCTATGCTATGCATTTTTACCCCTGGAATGTGAAATGACGAATGTGAATGACCAATATCAAACTAAACCTTGGCGTAATTACTACATATTAAAGGTTGTCTAAAACTTTATCAGTTAAAGCACTGTAAATTAACATGAAATTAAAATTCATGATGCCATCCCGCAGGAGCAGCACTAACGGAAGCATTACAAGTAAAACAACAAAAGTCATGATTGTTCATTCAAAGACAAGTTGTAGACTATGACAGAATGACAGACTATCATCTGCCTACTATATGAAAACATCACAGCATATCCGAGCAGTGGAGAAACAATCGATGCACGCTCCCGTCAGGGGCAGTCATTTTCCGACAGACAGTCACTTTTCGGCACATCACCAGCTCTCCATGCCTGCCAGAGAAGGAGTTTTGTTTTGAAGGGCACAGGACTGTCAGGCTTCAAAGCCCCGCCCACCCAAAAATGAAATATGAAGTGAAATTTTCATTTTTGTGTAAATAGGAAAAAAACAAAAAACGGGCCAAATCTTGTTTTTTTTTGCACAAAACAGAAAAACGAGAAAACAGTTTGATATCTTGTTTCTGCTTGTGTCTTTCATACCCAGGAAACAGACTGATAAAACGTATCTCGGTCCCGAAAACTCTTCCAACAAGCATGCTGATTGATGATTCATGAATGGCCATATGGATTAATGCTGAGCATTGGATGGATATAATTGTAAATATATGCATATAATCATGACTCCCTCCATCATGGCTCAAGAGAAAAACCTTCAGTTAAGCAGCAGGAAATCTTGAATGTGGATCCCAGTCTCATGATGAACAGCGATGCTGTGTTGGTGTGAGGGTGAAGGAAGGGAGGTAAGAGGAGACAAGTGGACCAAAGTAAGAACTAAAGTTAGTGGCAGATCTATGAACCATAGACCTGTCATCTGATTTATTAGAGGTTAGCCTCTTGAGATGCTACATCTGGTTTTCAGGAGGGTCCTCATGTCTGAATGATTGAGGTCATAATTTTATGGAAGTACAACCAATAATAACCATGAATATTGAATTCATAATTAATTAACATTGAATAATACAACTGCAACATTGGGTAATTTAGAGGCAATGTATTCTCAGCTGGTAATGGACTGAAAACAAAAATGTATGGTAGTGTAAGACTCAGGGACACACAGCCATAAATGTATCCTCACCATCTTTGTCTCCACCGAGTATAAATTTATAACAGGCCTCTTGAGATGTGGCATCTCATTTTAAAGAGAAATCTCATGTCTATCTGGTACCAGAGATAATAAGTACGATTGTAAAGTCAACCATCGATAGAGTGATCATTCTTATGTCTACATTAACAAATATAATAATTATGATCTGGAATGGAGCCAAAGACATGGACAAATATTTGTGATCTCTGAAATTGTAGTTTGTTAATATATTCAGTAGCCCTGCATTGTAATTAGCACAAAACACATGAAGAATGTAAATAACACAACAGCACATATCTTTATCTAAACATCAAACAAAACTATAAACCCACTGATAAAGTGTGACAAACACTAGCCAGAAGTACATATAGACTGAATATTACACAAAGTTAAAAACTGTTTACATTGTAGGCAGCCATCCCATAAATTTCCTACTGGGAACTCAAAAATCCTGACTTCCTGGTCCAACTGGAATGCACTATAGACTCTGTCAGGATGAAGAGTTACTTCCACTCCTGTTCACTGAAACAGGTCTAGAACACTCAGTATGAGCGAAAACATGAAGAATTAATGTTATTGGATATACTGGACCTAAAAAGGGTGTTGTGATACAAAAAAAAGTTGAGAAGAAAAAGGTTTGACTTTTTGGAAACCAATTTTAATCTGTAAAAGAGTTTCTGTCTGAAATCAGGCAAATTCTGACACAAGAAAATTTTCATGTGTTTTGCCAAACATCAAGTGTGAACCATTTTGTGTTTGTTTAGACTGTACTTTGTTCTAAAGGTTTGACCACAGTCATGACAGCTGAAAGGTTTCTCTCCAGTGTGAGTCATTTTGTGAAATTTTACCTGTCCTTTGGTTTTAAATGTCTTACCACAGTAATCACAACTAAAGGGTTTCTCTCCAGTGTGAATCATTTTGTGACGTTTTAAGGAATCTTTGGTACTGAATGTTTTACCAGTCATCACAGCTGAAGGGTTTCTCTCCCGTGTGCATCATTTTGTGACGTTGTAAGTTCGTCTTGGTTTCTAATGTTTTACCACAGTCATCACAGCAGAAGCGATTTTCTCCGGTGTGAGTCTTTTTGTGACATTTGAAGTTCGTCTTAAACCTAAATGTTTTACCACAGTCATCACAGCTGAAGGGTTTCTCTCCGGTGTGAGTCATTTTGTGAAGTCTTAAGGTCTCTTTGGTTCTAAATGTTTTACCACAGTCATCACAGCTAAAAGGTTTCTCCCCAGTGTGAATCATTTTGTGAAGTTGTACATTCCTCTTGGCTCTAAATGTTTTACCACAGTCATCACAGCTGAAGGGTTTCTCTCCCGTGTGCATCATTTTGTGACGTTGTAAGTTCATCTCGGTTTCAAATGTTTTACCACAGTCATCACAGCAGAAGCGATTTTCTCCGGTGTGAGTCTTTTTGTGACATTTGAAGTTCGTCTTAAACCTAAATGTTTTACCACAGTCATCACAGCTGAAGGGTTTCTCTCCGGTGTGAGTCATTCTGTGAAGTCTTAAGGTCTCTTTGGTTCTAAATGTTTTCCCACAGTCATCACAGCTAAAAGGTTTCTCCCCAGTATGAATCATTTTGTGAAGTTGTAAGTTCGTCTTGGCTCTAAATGTTTTACCACAGTCATCACAGCTGAAGGGTTTCTCTCCCGTGTGCATTATTTTGTGAAGTTGTAAGTTCGTCTTGGTTTCAAATGTTTTACCACACTCATCACAGCAGAAGCGATTTTCTCCGGTGTGAGTCTTTTTGTGACATTTTAAGTTTGTCTTATGCCTAAAAGTTTTAAAACAGTCATCACAGCTGAAGGGTTTCTCTCCAGTGTGAGTCATTTTGTGAAATTTTAAGGTCTCTTTGGTTCTAAATGTTTTACCACAGTCATCACAGCTGAAAGGTTTCTCCCCAGTGTGAATCAATTTGTGAAGTTTTACGTTCTTCTTGGCTCTAAATGTTTGACCACAGTCATCACAGCTGAAGGGTTTCTCTCCCGTGTGCATGATTTTGTGGCGTTGTAAGTTCGGGTTAGTTCTAAATGTTTTACCACACTCATCACAGCTGAAGGGTTTCTCCCCAGTGTGAATCATTTTGTGACCTTTGAGCCCTCCCCTGGATTGAAATGTTTTACCACAATCGCTGCAGCTGAGGGGTTTCTTCTGCGGCTTTTGCTTGCTAACTTTGTTTTTTTTCACATGTTTTGGCTGATGTTCTCTGCCCTCCCTCCAATCATCCCTGTCATCAGTCTCAGAGGAGTCTTCAGTCTTGACCCCAGTCTCTGGCTTAACCTGTCTCTCTGGAGCAGGGTTCCTCTCCTCATCATTTCCTCCACACTCCTCTCCATCAGCTCTGATCTCCATCTGATGAAGCTGTGAGGACTGAGTGATCTCTTCATCTTCATCCTCACTCTTCACATGGACAGGCTGTTCTTTCATCACCAACAGCTGCTGGATGTCTGCAGGAAAAGATTGAACGACACTTACATGAGTGGAACTACACACCCCCAGAATAAAACTATGAGCAATTTTGTGACTGTCTACTTAGTTTTTCTATCTAATTGTTCTCTCAAAATCGTCACTGCTGAGTTCCACTCCAGTGTGAAACATTTTTTTTTTTTGCCTACTTTGTTAACTTATTGCCTTACCACACTCAGAGCAGCTGAAGGGTCTCTCTCCAACCTTTAGTCTCCAAAAATCTTTTGTTGCCATGTTTAAACCTGGCTGATGTTCTCTGTCCTCCCTCCAATCATCAGTGTTGTCACCTTCAGAGGAGTCTTCAGTCTTGATACCAGTCTCTGGCTTAACCTGTCTCCCTGGAGCAGGGTTCCTCTCCTCATCATTTCCTCCACACTCCTCTCCATCAGCTCTGATCTCCAACTGATAAAGCTGTGAGGACTGAGGTTCCTCTTCATCTTCATCCTCACTCTTCACATGGACAGGCTGTTCTTTTTTCATCACTGACAGCTGCTGGACATCTGCAGGAAAAGATTGAATTACATAAACATGAGTGGAACTAAACACTCCTCAAAACCAAACTCAAGATGTTGAAGTGTTGCATCATCTGAAAAACTGGGCCAACTGGATGGAGCTGCTTTTTGACCTTGTTTTTCCAAATGCAACAGAAGAAAAGATGGCTGTTTTCTTGCCGGATTAGCTTCTAAAATCACAACAGTCTTACTTAAGTTCTAAAACTGTCTCCTGAAGACGGCACAAACAATGGTATGAGTCAGAAACAGAATCTGTATTTTCAGCAACTTTTTTTTACACATCAAAGGAATATGACTTGGTTAAAGGATGTAAAAGCTAACAAACAAATAGAAAATATAAAAATGTCAAGAACAGTTAAAGAAATACAAAGACAGCAAAGAAATAGTGCAAATGAAATGAGGGAATGACAAAAAGACAACATAAAATAAAAAAATGAAAGTGAAGATGTACAGTGGTGTGCGAAAGTAAGGGCAGTAGGGATGGGACGATACACTTAAACTCATGATAGGCTGCACCTCGATATGCCTGAGTCACGATACGTCACAATACAACATCAAAAAAGTAAAAAACAAAAAGATATTACTGTGTTATTACAACTTATTTGTTTTTGTTTGAGGAGCACACAGGAAAACACAAGGCCTAACAGGTCAAACACAAACAATAACACTCTCTTTAACCCTAGAGAGATTAGAGAGACTGTATGTTAACGAGCGGTAGGCTCTTTTTCGCCATCTTTGTCTATTTTAGTGAGAAAGCCAAAATACTGCCAGACAGATGACTTGTATCCAGGCAGAGCGTTCTCAATTTCAACCTCATCTGACTCCATCATTTGGGTTTTTGGAGGCAAGGTAGTTGGTGCTAATGTTTGTTGTCATCACTTATGGTCACATGCGCTATTACCGGACGTGACGTCTTTATTTCACAATCCATTTTGTTCAAATTCGATGCATTTCGTCACATACTGCGACATATTGCAAACCAACATTCATTCCATCCCTACAGGGCACCACTTTAAAAGCAGCGTATTCGCTATATTAAAAATAAAAGTCATAGTATCTCTGGTATATGAGCAAAAGACAATATTATAAGTACACAATAATACATAGTTACATTTTATTTTATACACTGAGCAAAATTACAAAAAGCAACAGCACACTGAGAGTTTCAAAGTGTCAGATTCTTTTAACAAGCCCAGATCGTTACCAGCTGTGTAAGAAAAATCTGTGTAAGACAGGAAAAATGAAATTTATTGATGACCATGATGCTGAGGATGTCGACAAGAAGATAGCGAAGAATTTTCAATTTGCAGTTACCTCACGGCGAGTGTTATGTGTGTGGTGGCAGCTGTGGGTTTCCTCTCTCTTCCCCCCTCCCTCCTCCCTCTGCCTGTGTGGCTGCAACACACCTGTGTGCTGTTTCGCACTCAGGTGGAGTAGGGGGAGTATGTAGTGGAGCAGGGAGAGGAACATGAGGCAGAGAGGCTGGAGGCTGGGCTGCACATGCACACATTTACCCGGAGACAGGTTTGAGGAGGTTTTTGTTTGTTCTCCTTTTGTTCAAAGATTTCTTCTTTAATCACATGTTTTTTTTTTACTTCTGCAGGAATGCCAGATTGCTGGGTTTTGTTATTTTAGTTTGGCTTAAGTGCGCTGGCAGTCCTGTTTTCACAGCTTCATCTTATTAAGTTAGGGTGTTTTCACACCAACCATATTTAGTGCACACCAAAGAAGTTTTGGCCCAGAGTTTGGTATGTCAGTATCAATGTGAGTGCAACCACACCAAAACAGCCAATCCGAGACCTCCAAGAAGGGGTAGTCTCGATCCACTCCATCTCCCTACATTTGGTGCGGTTTCACTGGCGTGAAACAAAGTGGTCCGAACCAGTCTAATTTTGATGCATTATGGGTATGTGAAGCACAGAATTATGGGTCAAGTCCTTCATTATTTATGGCCTGTTAATCCCGCAGTTGAATCTTTTGATTACTCAAATTGTTGATTTGTTTATTCTGGTTAAGATTTACGAGGGTCCAGAAGATTGCTGATGCCGTCTCAAACATGATTAAAAAAAAACAAATTTGAAGGAAAATGTAGAAGAGAGCGAAACATAAAGATTGGTTGTTTGGTGCGGGGAATGGTTACCATGGTAGCCTCTTCTTCTTTCTCCTGAGTAGCAGATTTGGTAACCAATAACGTGCATATCGCCCTCTGCTGTTTAAACTGAGTAAATACACAAGTGGGTCTGGGCACAGTTCGATGTTGCAAGTGTGAGCTCGAGGGGGAGGGGGGCGAACCGCACTGCAGTGCGCTTTGAAACAAGTGGGCCTAACGCGAAAGCGCCCTTAGGGTTACTTCTGGTTAGGGAGTTAAGTTAGGGGATGGTGGCTGGTTCGATGGCCCACTGCGTGGTTAGTCGTGTCCACCATTCCCCTTTTGTTCTTTTTGGCCAGCACCTACTTCGTTTTCATTTCTTTTCCTTTTGCTTCATAAATAATTGATTTTTTGTGTTAAATAAAGTTCACATTCTTTTGAAACTCCTTACCACTTTGTTTGTGTCCTTTATGTGTTACTGATCTCTTTGGGTTTGAGCCTTAAACCTTCAATTTGGGATTGAATTTTTTTATGCTCCAGAGGCTGTAACAGCGAGGTATAAGAGAGAGAAGGCAGGTGAGGGGAACTATGGAGGTCAAGATGAGATCTGAAAGACCAAGGAAACTCTCAGAGAGAACAGCTCATAGGCTGGTCAGAAAGGTAAATACCCACTGCACAACCTGCAGGCAGATTTATAACACATTTACACTAAAATTAGCAGGTTGATGCAGGTGTTTTCAACATGGGTTAACTTGCTAACAATTGGCAAGTCAGTCTGTTCCCACTGCCTGCAGACTCGGATGAGCTGCATGGGTGCTGTTTATTTCCCTCTGGAGCATAAAGCTGTTGTCTCACGTTGATTCAATCATTAGCGCGACGTAGCCCCTCCATGTTAACAATGGAAAGGAGCATAGAGGCAATGGACACAGTTTTCTGTACTTTAAAATTTTGTCCCTCTTTAAAAATGTACAAAGTCGGGGCTGATGATACAAAAGTGGATGGATTTAGTTGATGAGACAGCAAAGAGTCACGTAAGTTACAGACGGAGGGGGCAGCAGCGATATTATACCATGGGAACGTTACGCCCCTGTCATCTGTAAATTATCAGGTTGACCCGGGTGTGATTAAAACCTGCATCTCAGGTTGAAATGCTGATTACTTTACTTTTTATATAGCATATTTAAAAACAGAAGTTCACAAAGTGCTTTTACAGACAGAACAAAGGCAGAAAACAAAGCACAATAAAATCAACAATCAGTTCATCAGTGACCACAAGAGTCATCAGAAAAGGCACAGAGGATCACATTAACTAAAGCAACAAAATGAGAGAAAATGTTACAAACTGTGGATTGAAACAGCCTCTAAAATGCATAATGGCAAGAAGATAATAGGAGAGTAGACAGATAATGGATTTTCAGGTACATAGATTAATTTAAGATTGTTTAAAGTTGACAACATCACATCAGGAAGATTAAAAATAAGAAGGCAGATAGAAGACTGGTCAAAGGGAAAATAGATGGATAAATAAAATACTACTAACAATAAATACTACCAATAAATAAATCATTATATAAAAAAAAGTGAAATAAAATAATGATAATAGAAACTGGGTATGTCAAAACAATAAAAAAGTAAAAATAAGAATAAAATAATGAGAAACCATGAGAGGGATAAAAACAGCAGATAAAGCAAGTAAGTTAAAAGAGTAAAAAAATATATATATCAATAAATAAAACAATTTTTAAAAAAACATGTAAAAGCAAGTCTAAAAAGTGGGCTTTAAGATGTGATTTAAAAGATGACACTAATTCAGCTCGCCTGATCTCCTTGGGCAGGGCGTTTCAAAGCCGAGGAGCTCTGACAGAAAATGCTCGGTTACCTTTAGTCTTCATTTTCGACTTTGGAACAGCAGACAGGCCCTCGCCCGAGGATCTAAGGCTGCGGGGTTGGCTCATAAGGAATTAATAATTCAGAAATGTTGGTTGGAGCCCGCCCAGTAAGGGCTTTAAAAGTGATCAGTAAAATCTCAAAATCACATTGATTAAAGCGAAAAAAAATCATTTGACTGAAAATTATTTTTTGTGTTGGTGGTGTTAGTAGGGGGTCGGGGGCTGCATTACCTCCTAAGCCCCTACTTGTAATAAATTTTCATAATGCAACAATAGACCTTACTATGGTCATTAATTGGATATAAATCACAAAACTTCAGTTTTTTACTATTTCAGTAAAAATAGTTCAATAACAATAGTGCAGCAGAATAAAGTGCAACTGCAGATCGCCCTGTAAAATAGGGCCTTACAGACTATTTTTAATCTTAGCCTCTCTTAAATACTGCTGCCAATTATTGCTTAACTGCTCCAATCTGCTAGACCAGGGGTTGGCAAACTTTTGTATGGAAAGAACCATTTTGCCCTCTATTCCACCGTGGAGAAGCAGGGCCATAGCCAGGATTTTGGAATAGGTGAGGTCCATGATGCGCGTTTTTTTAAAAACTTTATTTTATTATTTTTTTTAGGCTACAAGTCACACAAGATGCTTATTGTTTAAATATCTTTGTGTTTTTCTGCGCTCCACTTTCCTCTGTGTTTCTGTGCTCTCCATCCTCCTCTGTGTTTCTCTGCTCCCCTTCCTTTTCTGAATGACTCCTTTCTGTGCTTCCCCTTCCTTTCCCTATTCTCTCTTCCATCCTCCTTGGTTTCATGTTCCTCTTTGTCAATCTTTTTCTTTTTCTTTGCCAGAAATGCTTCCAGTGTATTTTGTTTTAATCTCTTGGAAATGTTTGCCCTGCTCTCTGTGACTTGTTTTCTGTGGAATGGGTATATTAAAATTAATATGAGCTGAAAACAAAGCATGCGTCATCAAAAAAAGCGCATGGCACTCTCTGCTGTGGATAAAAGTAAATAAACTGGCTTTGGTCAGATGATTTGACAGGCCGAAGTAGTGCCGAATTATCTAAAAAATATATATATTGTGGTCACCTAGGTGTAGATGGGCGGGGATGTGGTCTTCAAAGTGCTAATAATAAAAACACTCAAGTTTTTGAATAGGGTTTGGCCCGCTGCCAAGCTCGGCGCATTACGGGTCGCTGATCAAACAGCTGTTCACCGATACACGTACACAAACACAAACAGAACACAAAGCCCATGGATGTTTACCACAATTTACAAGCACGTTTCACAAAGAGGTTTCAAGTCGTTATGAGTTTATGTTTTATTCAGTCGGGCATATTTAGCGAAAAAAAAAAAAACTCGGAAAAAATAGGTGAGGTCAGGACCTAGCTTACCTCATACCTGGCTATGGCCATGTGGAGATGCGAGTCTTCAGGGGGGCGGGGTGAGTGAGCCAACATCAGGGAAGAGGTATTTACGCACCCGCTGATCGTCACGGCACGGATAATAACAAATGTAGACAACGTGGCGCTCCCTCCGCTGCATCACTGGCATGGAGCAACACCAAGCTAAAGAGCCGCATGCGGCTCCGGAGTTTAGACAGTAAAAGAGGCCGCTCTTTGTTCTCCATTTAAGTCCGTTAATATCACAAACAGTGACAGCTCCTTTCCCCCCCTCCGCCCAGTTGACGGAAATCCGTCGCAGCGACGGAGAACTTTAATCCATGAAATCAATTCAAAAGTGAACAGGAAGCCAGTGGAGAGAAGCAAGGACAGGGGTGATGTGATGTCATCTGTTAAAACCATAGACTGTAAAAAACAAGGGCGCCATGAAGCCGCCACGAAAACTGCTCCCCCTGGTGACTGGCTGCAGTATAGGTCAAATCTCCGTCTCCCCCATTCACCTGAACGGGCCGTAGTGAAACTTCAAAAAATTAATACACCTCTTAGAAATATTTCTGCCATCCGAATGCTGTGGTGATATGAAAGTATTATAGGGCTGCGTTTTTTCCAAGTCCTCTTTTTTCTGAAAAGTTTCTTTTTCATCAGTTTTTAGAGTTTCAAAAATAACCATGGTTTATGGCAGCTTCACAATGATTGTGTACGGTGTATGCTGTGGAGTGCTGCGACCGTTTACGACAGACGGTCCGGATTATGGCCCAGATTCTCTACTGGCTGCACAATGGTGGCGCCCTGGCGGGGGAAATTATGGCTTCAAATCCATCACATGGTGGAAGGCGGAGCCACGCTATCCAGTTCTACTACAGTTATAATACATCCATGGTTAAAACAAGTTAAAAGCCTAGCTGCTGCGTTCTGGACCAGTTGGAGGCGGGAGAGTAATTTGTGTGAGATACCAGAGAGGAGGGAGTTACAATAGTCCAATCTAGGCTTGTCACGAGAACCGATACTTCGGTACCAAGTCGGTACTAAGATTCAGAAAATGTGACGGTCCTGACTTTTCTAGACTAACCAAAGCACCGTAGGTACCGAGGAGCCAGTGGCAATTGCTCTAAGACTGCAAGGGAAGCTCAGCTTCCCCTAAAATATCCCCAAAAAAAGTGGTGATATGTACTGCTGTGTGTACATTTCATTGACTAAATATGAGCTAGAATACCTTCATCTTTTGTTCAGAATCAGCTACTTATCATAGGTAACTGGTGCAAACTTCCTTCTCATTCATCCCCGCAGCGTCTCAGCGCTACAGTTGAAGTCGGACGCTGGCGTCTTCAGACTTCAACAGGAAAACTTAGAGTGGGTTGTTCCACTGTGGAAACTGGGCGGTCATTGGATAAGCGCCGGGCTTTGTCCGCCCATCGGACGCTCAGCGTCTCTGGGAGTCAATGAGGCAGTGGGCTGGCCTGGGCGCTCAGCTTCTGCGTGATGATTGGATGATCTGTCTGAGGCTGGATGCCTTTTTGATTGACAGTGAAATGAGCCAATCAGCGATCTTGAAGTATCACCCTTTACTGCAGCATCTACTAAGTTTTACATTCAGTTGTTCTGGACTGATCCGGAGGCTTTATCGATCTCCAGCGACTTTATCTTTCTTAAAAACGACTAGCGTTGTGTTTGAAGACTCTCTCCTGCCACTTTTCTTTTCACCAACGAGCAGATCGGATCTTCTCTCCCTTTCACTCACACTCACAGCCAGTCAATAGTCTCACGTAGCAGCTCCAGCTGCTAGCAAGCTGCACATCATGGCAGATAGTATGAATGTTGTAAACCAGATTTTGGCGAAGCCATTTGATAGTCTTCCTTACAAAGAGAAAATTAGAGTGAAACAGCAGGGCAGATCAACTCCTAAGATTGATTTAGTGCAAAAGGTGGGGAAAAGAAACAGGTCTTTTCAGCATTCCTGTTATGACAAGGTGAGCTGGCTCATTGGAAGTGCTGTCACAAAATGTGTTGTCTGGTCAAAAGTGAGTTTTGGGGAATAAAATCCCTGGAAAAGACACCAAACAGGGTCACAGATCATTTAGATAAATAAACAAAATTATGATGTAGGCCGGAAAAAAAAGAGCTTCCCCTCCTTGACTGACCAGCAGCCGCCACTGCGAGGAGCCAGATCTGGCCACTTCTTTAGCGTTGTTTTTTTGGCTGTAAATGAGCGATTATCTGGCAACCCTCACACAGTCCTGATCACATGACCGAATACCCTGCTAAGAACAACAACACTCGATATGACGGAGCCACACGCACCTGGCTCGTCAACAACGAAACATTTAAAAGACAAGCATCCAGACTTGTACAGAGAATGCAAGGTGAGTGCATTTGAATTCTCGTGTTATCACTGTTGCTCATATCTAATTATGTTACAGTGATGAGATGAGCCCAGCCTATAGTAAATGCTACGTGCCTGCTACCTCTGCTGCAGCGCGGCTGTAAAATCATGAAGGAAGAGAAAAGAGAGGGACAGAAAGGAGAGGGTCCACAGAAGAAATGACAGAGAGTGTCCCAAGTGTGTGGTCACTACAAGAAGGGACGAAAAGAAAACACAGTGCAGTGTGTCTGATGTCAAACAGAGTTAGCTTAGCACATAGCTTAGCATGATAGCACGTCGTCACTGCTGCAGCAGTAAACATCCGGTCTGTTCATCGTCAAAGTGGACTCGACAGGATGACACTCATGATACATCAACAGATGCAGTTAATGTGATCAATAATCTGGAGAAGATGAGTGCATGAATTACTTTTTTGAAATCAACAAGGGGAAGGATGAATTTGATTTTTGAGATGGATTGGATCTGAATGAAACATGACTGTACTGTTTTCTTAATATGATGTTCGAGGGTGAGGTTGGAATAAAAAAAAAACTCAGAGATTTCTGACAGATGGTGTGATATTAGCAGAGGGTGGGCTGAGGGTGCTGGTGATCTGGGTGGTATTTGGGTTTGGGTAATTAAATAGAACAATTTCTGATTTGGATTCATTTAACTGTAAGAAACTCTGGGTCATCCAACTTTTGACGTCCTTGAGACAGTCAAAAAACAGCAGCTAGGCAGTTTGGGTCACCAGGTCTCAGCGGTAGGTATATCTGTCACACGGTGTCATCCACATAGCAGTGAAAAGACGGATTATGATGATGGATGACTTCACCAAGTGGAAGCGTATAAATAGAGAATAAAAGTGGACCTAAAATAGAACCCTGCGGTACACCAGAGACAATATGACGTGGGGAGGAGGAGTGGTTGCCTATGGTGACCGCAAGGGTTCTGCCTAAACGATAAGAATAAAACCAACTAAGTGCAGAACCCCTGACACCAACCCAGGTCTCAAGACGATGCATTAAAATGGCATAATCTACAGTGTCAAATGCTGAACTTAAATCTAAAAGAATTTAAATTCCGCTCTCTCCTCTGTAAAGCTACTCTCTCTAAAACTTTTGATAAAAATGGTAGTTTAGAAATTGGCCTAAAATTACTAAGAATAGACGTGTAAAGGTTAGGTTTCTTTAAAAGAGGTTGGACCACAGCTTTTTTAAAAGCAGATGGAAAATGACCAGTTAAAAGGGAGCTATTTACAAGAGTTAATACTGGGTCCAATCGGGATTAAAACTTCGTTGAGAAACTTTTTGGGTATGGTGTCAAGGATGCAAGTAGTTGGGTTCATATGTGATAAAATATCTAATAAGTTTTGCAGTGAAACTGGGCAAAAACTACTAAAATTAAAGCCAGTTTGTCTTTGAGAGTTAAAAACACAGTCTGGGGTGGCTATCTGTTCTCTAATATCTTAGATTTTTTGGATAAAATGTGTTAAAAAAGACATACATGCCTCTTGTGAGGCATCGATAAAATTAGAAGGGGTAGGGTTAGTGACAGAACTTAAAACTTCAAATAAAATTCTGGGGTTTGACTGATTGAATAATATAAGAGTTGAGTAAAATGACGCCCTTGCTTCTTTAATTGCTTTGCTGTAGCTTTTCATGGCATCTTTCCAAAGTTAAAAAAAAACATTAAGACCAGATGTTTTCCACTTTCTTTCATATGGTCTGCAGATCCTTTTTAGTTCTTTGGTTGTGTGGGTTCAACCAAGGTTGGGGTGTTTTAAAACAATTTTTGGTCTTGTACAGGGCAACAGAATCCAGAGTGGTTTTGCAAACAAGGTTAAAATTGGAGACCAGCTCATCAGTGTTAAAATCTGGGTTAAAGGCAGTTAAAGAAGCAGTGGTAAAAAGCTGAGAAAACTGGTTGGCAGAAGAAGGAGTAAAAAAGCGACAAGAATAAGAACTACTTTTAAAAACAGGTAAAAATGATAAAACAACACTTAATAAAACCAGCTTATGGTCTGACACACAGATATCCTTAGTTTCAAAGTTGTAGGGGCTGAGACCATGTGTGAAACAGAATCTAATGTACGACCTTTTGAATGTGTAAGAACCTGAATTGACTGCGAGAGATAAAGATTCAAAGGTATCAATAAAATCAGTGGTAAAAGCCTGAGAGGGGCAGCATACGTGAATTTTAAAATCAGCTAGGATAAGAATTTTGTCATATTTTGGCATAAAACATGATAAAACATCAGCAAATTCTTGAATAAAAACGCTGTTTGGCTTGGGGGGTCTATAGATGATTAAAACTACAACAGATGATCCAGAGTGTATGATAAAACCAAGGTGTTCAAAGAGGTGAAGGGGTTTAGTGGGGTGGATGTGCATTTAAAAACTTTTTTAAAAATAATGGCAACCCCCCCTCCCCTGCCTGACAGTCTGGGTTGATGTAAAATGTAAAATGGGGTGCCTCTACAAGTGAGTAGAGATCCCCCTCCGTGAGCCAACTTTCAGTTAAAACCAGAAAGTCTAGATTATCAAAAGTAATAAAATCTTGACATAAAAACGATTTGTTGTTTAAGGATCTGATGTTCAAAAGACCAAAATTGACTGGGGGTGCACTTGGGGGCAAAAGGAGGATTGCTGAGGGATGTGAGGATGGGCGAGTGGAGTGTCTATGGGAGATGATAGTTGTCCTTGAGGAGACAGAGTTTTGAAAGTCAGAGGGTCCAAGTCCGGTGGGATGTAAAATACTGATGATGGAGGAACTAAAATGATGCAGACTCGGACCAGGGGGACATCAGTCTCTGGAGTGGTCGGAGGGCGTGGGCTCGAAGCGGCGAGAGGGGGCTGCCGGTCGCGAATGCTGGATGCCAAATGTCAGGTTGGCGGACTACAAATGGCACCCAGCGCTGTTCAGGTGAAGCCCGTCAGCCCTAAACAGATGCCTCCTCTGCCAGAAAGTGTCAAAATTGTCTATGAAGCTCGCGTTATGTGAGCCGCAGACAGAGGAGAGCCAGGTATTAAGGCTAAGCAGCCTGCTGAATCGACCCACACCTCGTTTTCAGGTGGGGGGGTGGGGGGGGGGGTGGATATGAAAACACTCAGATGGAACTGATTAAGGATGTGAAAGAGGTGGAGGAAGTCCTGCTTTACATGGATGATGATCCTGGAGGCCTCAGTCAGACCTCTCTGGCCGTCATCCTTCAGCGCCGAGTAGTGATTACTGAGGGGGAGCGGCGGGGGAGAAAGAGATCGTTTCCTTCTGTTTCTGTCTCCTTGAACCACAACCTCCGCCCAGGATACCCGGGGAATTGGTGTTGTGCAGGAGGAAGGACGTTGGCTTACAGGATCCCACAGCAAAATGACAGAAATTTCAGTGTGAATGGCCAGTAGCCTCTTGGACTCGGATGCAGCCATGTCGATGTAACTCGACAGCATGGTGTCCTTCCTCTGGAGCTTACCAGATAACCTACGGATATCCTCTCTAAGGTTGGTCAACTCTCTTTTTGTGCGAGACAGTGTTAGACAGCCTTCACAGTGTACAGATCTTATGTGTGCTGTAGACGCCATATCATTGCTAGGGTAAGCAATACCGCTTCGGCCTGGAGCCGGCGAGCCTCCACAGTGATTCAATGAGTGAAAGAGAAAACCTTGCAACCGAGACCGAAAATAAGGATTCTGGTATGGTCTTAAGACTTGATAGATGTTCACAGTCTCTGATTGGTAGATATTAAAACAGGAACGCGCTTGCAATCAGTACAAAATTAGATTTTAGGGAAGCACAGCCCATACACAGAGAAGTCAGCGTCTGACATCATCCAGCAACCATGTCTTGACTGTAGAGCTGATTAAACCCTTTTTAAACTGCTGATAGGGTTTGACCAGGTTTTTGGACAGCCTGAAAGGGGTATGAGAGTCTCAGGAGTGGTGTTATCTGAGTGATAATTCAGAGCCCCACAGCAAGACTCTACTGCTTCAGCAACAATCACAACTGTTCAGAAGGTCAAAGGACCCTGAAGAAACCAGAGAAACACTCAGAAGCTCCAACAGAGTCCTCACTCCCACACACTCAGTCAAAGAGGAAATGGAGGCTGAAAGCAGACTCACCTGCTCTCTGGAGCTTTATCTCAGGTGTGAGGATCACAGCCAGCAGTCTCCTCTGTCTCTGCAGCTCCTGTTCATACTCAGAGGCCTGTCTCAGGTCAGACAGGTCTCTGAGGACTGCAGCGAGCAGCCGCCGTCTGAATAACTCTCTCAGATCCTGAAACCTCTCCATGGTCCACACACACCAGGAGAAGGAAATGACGGGATGACTTTCTGCTTCTTCTTCTGTTGGTTCTTGGCAGAGTGGATACAGTCAGGGCACGTTGCTGCCCTCCTCAGGTCAGAGATGGAGGTTCTTTCGATGCCTCACGTGCTGCTGCCCTCTGCAGGTCACTCAGAGGAGCTGCTCCACAGACTCACATCCTCCTGTGAGACCCAGTCCGTGCAGGAACTTTCTCCAGATCACCTAAACTGTGTCATTGTTAAGAAATAATAACACCAGGAAACTGTGAGTGACACAGAACAGCACAACACTTCCACTTGTTCCCTCCAAAATGAAATCTGAACATGAGAATAATAATATAATCAATTTTATTTACAAAGCATTTTTGGGGAATATGGGCTCAGTGAGTCAGACATGTGAGTCAGTGCAAATTAAGTGAAGGCCTCACAGGTTATTAGAAAGACTCTGAACTGATCTGCACTGGAATCCAAAAGAGGGAAACCAGAACCAGAGTGATGTTGAAATAACCAGCAGAGCTTGACAGGAACCTTGCAGCTGCATTTTTACCTCCAACAAGAAAGTTATGCTTCCACCAAGGTCTGTTTGTTTGTCTGTTAGCAAGATTAGGAAAAACTACTGGATGGATTTACAAGAAAATTCTAAGAGAGGTTTGGTTTGGTCCAAGAAAGAAGCCATTTTGATGCTGATGTGATCCAGAATAATACCTTGCAATGCCAAGGGAGGAGGTCTCCAATACATCAAATAATCCCAATTCTTGCAGATTGATAATTTTCTTAGTTAGAGGTTGAGTTGAAAGTATTGAGAAGGTTTGATATCAGCCTGTAGTTTGTTTAAGTGCCTGAATCAAGACATTCAGTCATTTCTCTCTCCCTCTCTGTTTCATTTATAATTATTTCTAACACAGGGTCAAATATTAAAGTTGATAAATGTAGCAGCAACCATGATAATATAAATAACACTTATTACAAACTGAACTTTCTTTCTTAGAGTTCTTACTGTTGAAAAACAAAAATGGATTTTAACTGAAGAAGAAATCGTGATATTTTGCCCTGATAACAACATTTGAATAGATTCTGATGTCTTGTAACATGTATTGCAAAACTCTCCCATCAGCTGATCCTCTCAGCTCTGTATTAAACAGCAGCTCTACAGTCAGGACATGTATGAACAGGACATGGAGAGAAAAACTACAACTATTTACTGTGACTATTAAACTACCATGGCACTGAATGCAGGAACAACAACTCTACAAAATAACTCCAACTTCAATCCAGCTTTGATTTTCCTTCACTTTGTTCAGCATCACTTTATTGCTGTAGTTCTGACTGAGTCCTTCAGCAGATTTTAATGTTGACATTTGCTCCAAATCAGCTCCATGCATCTAAAAGCTCAAATCAAGCAGCTAACAAGCAGCTAAAATGTGGTTTGAACAGCAACATGACACACAACAAGATCTTCACCACTGAACTGAACAGCATCCCAATAAATCCGACTGTCTGCTCTCTGAGGAAACTTCAGTCTCAGACCTTTGATTGATCCAACAGTCTGAGCTAGCTGCTGCTAACACTGAGCTGTGTGTGGATGTGAACGTTAGCTAAAGGCTAAGCTGCTACATCTACAGGAAACAAGTTCACAGAAGAAGAAAGAAAACAAACCTGCTCTCTCTTTAAGATCCTGGAACCCGGACATCTGAGCCTCATCCAAGAGTCAAAGAAGGAGAAGAAAACTCTCAAGACTTTACAGGATTACTCTGAGACCACAGGACGACGGAGCAGCTAATATGCTAACTGAGCTCGACGGGATGAAAACAAAAGAGCCTCGAGACCCGGAAATGAAAATGTACTTCCGGTTGGCTGATCTGCCTTTAAAAATAAAAGCGTAGTCATCCGTTTCTCCTCTTTGTTAACAAAATCAGTTTAGAAAAATTGTTTCTCCTCTTTGTTAACAAAATCAGTTTAGAAAAAATATTTTTGATCTTCATGTAAACATTTCATCGTCGTCATCAACAGAGAAACAAACTCAAGACCTTCCATTTAGTCTGGCTTTTACCTGAAAAACCTTTTAGCGTTTTTATTCCTATGACAGCTTCACATTATCATTTTTTTTTTTACTCTAATTTGTCTTTGCTTCATTTCAGTTTTATTACTTACTTGATTTCATGATATATATTTTATTCTACATCTTAACCTAACCTCCATGGTTTGAACCTTTAATGGGGTTTCCTGAGTATGTATTGGGAACAGCAATGTTCCTGCTTTATTATTTTCATTTATTTATGATGCTTTCTACCAACCATAGAGATAATATACATAAACGCCTCATTGACTGACGCTGCAGATTGGAACTGACATATTAACTTTGTTGTGGATCAAAGATACAGAATAGTAGGGGGGACAGGGGGTGCATAACTTGTCTAGGCATGGTGCAGATGGGGGGGTTCAGCCCTTTTCCACCATGACACTTGCTGGGGAGCCCTTCCAAACGTGGGGATGTGTCAGTGGCTCTTGGTGCAGCTGGTCTCTGGCGCCTGTGAGTGGGGGCCTGGGATGGTGCCCTGGGGACGGGGTGACTCTGCTGGGTCATGTGTCCCTGGTGGCCTGTGGTGCGGGATCCATCAGCCTGTTGCACTCTGGGGACCTTGCTCTTCTGGAGGGCAGTACCTAACCTTGACCTTACCTCACGCCCACACCTGCCCCACCTAGCCTTGCTGCGGCTGTCACGCCGAGCCCCACAGGTTTGGGTCCCTCCTTCCCCCGGTGTGGGGACTCGTCCCGAGATACTTGGCTTCTCCTGGGGCCTCTGGGGTGTCTGGGTGCTGTGGGTGGGGGTGGCTTTGGGCCGGGTGGGAGGGTGGTTGGTTGAGGTGGGTGCTGTCTGCAGGGTTTGCCCCACCCTGGATCCCTGGGTGTTGTCCTTGGTGCCTCTGGGTGAGAGTGGCAGAAAAGATGAAATGGTTTCTCATAATCAGGTAGTTTTAATGACAGGGACTGACGTACTGCCTCTTTCAATAAATCACAGAGGTTTTCATTCTTTATAGACAGTGGAAAAACTGTCTCTTTTGATGTTAACCGCGATTACAGTGGTCCTGACATAGCAGAGAAATTTAGAATCCATTGTCTGCAGTAATTAAGAGTTCCTAAGAATGCCATAAGTTCTTTAGATGTTTCTGGGTAAGGTCATTCAGAAATCATCTTAAGACGTCATGTTGTAAGAGATTTGGAACTTTGAGAAATAGTGTGTCCTAGGAATTTAACTGATTGTTGAACAAATTGCAATTTATTTCTGCTGCATCTATGTCCTTGTTCAGCCAGAAATTTAAGCAATGCCAATGAGTCTTTGCAGCATTCAGCATTTACGTTCATCATCTGAGGCGAGAAGGATATCATCCACATACAAAATAATTTGTGAACCACAAGGTGGGTTAAGTTTAGAAAAGTTTGTCGACATAGCTCGAGAAAATGTGGTTGTTGAATCAGTGAAGCCTTGAGGAAGGCGGGTATACATTTACCTCTTATTTTCAAAAGTAAATGCAAACCAAAATTGTGACTTTTCGTCTATAGGTATAGAAAAAAATGCATTTGCTAGATCCACAACTGTAAAATACTTTTTCTTTGTTCATAAGTTCTTTAACAATGTATTTGGATCAGGCACAAGTGGTACACGTGTTTGAACAGCTTTGTTTACAGCTTGTAAATCCTGCACCATTCTCCATCCTGTACTGGGTGGAGCTTTCTTCACAGGAAAAATAGGTGTATTTACAGGTGAGTCCTCGCATGGTATTATGACTCCAGCTTTTAATAAGTTCTGTATGACAAGTGTAATACCTGCTATTACATCAGGTTTTAATGGATATTGTCTCTGTCTAGGCCTAAATTCATTTTTCTCTTTAATTATGACAGGTTTTACATCTTTTATTAGGCCTACATCAGATGGACCTTGAGACCAAAGGGTTTCCGGAACATCTTTCAAAGGTCACTCTATAGTACTCAGATGTAATTGTGTCAAAGGAATGCACTTTTTGGTGCCCTGTAGTAATGTTGGATAAAATCTGTTAAAGATTTGGGCACTTGGGGACCATTTAAGGTCACAATGTCCTGGTATGGTGGTCCAGTCCTGTATTAAGGCTGCAGTCAATGCAAGGTCACCACATTCTTTCCATTTTCTGTCTTTTGGTTTGTGCACAGAAATGTGTGGTCTTTTACCTTTAAACTGAGAATGGACCTCAGGTTGTAAATACACTGAGAAACAACAAAGTCCCCCCACTGTCCATAAAAGTGAACCACATCTCAAAGTAGTGGTTTCAGGTAAGTTATGACAACGGTCAAGATCACGTGTCACATCTGTTAAGGAAACTGCCATGGTTGTGTGAAGCTGGACAGGGGTGTCTAGTTTAGTGATATCCATGCCAGCGTCAGTTAGTATGTTCTCAGTATCTAATTGCAGTTGTTTTGCTTGGTCACCTTCAACGTTAAAGCCATACTAGTATCCTGGTGGGGTGACATAAAACTGTTCTGCAGTTTCTGTTCTTAAAACTGTGCAGTCATCTGTCTTTCTGCCTATGGTCAAGTCAAGAGCATAGATTAAGTCTCTTCCCAAAAGTTTCACTGGACAGGTTGGACAATGAATAAGCTGAATTTCAGCAGTGTTTCCTGTATGGGGGTCCATAACAGACACGAGTTTGGTCAAAAGTTCTGTGGTCAAATCTCCACGAGCAGACTTGACACAAATAGTCAATTCCGTCAATTGTACATGTGGAATGCTGTTTAGAGTGCTTCTAGTCAATCTTTATTTGATCAATCAATCAATCAATCTTTATTTGTACAGCGCCAATTCATAACAATTGTTATCTCAAGACACTTTACAGTAGAGCATAAAGCTCTTCATATTGTGGATACACATATATGCATAGATACATATATACTTATAAAATACATATATACATATATATACAAATATATACATCCAACACCCAGCATGAATCCATAAAGCCAATCATGAATCCCTCCATCATGGCTCAAGAAAAAACCTTCTGTTAAGCAGCAGGAAATCTTGAATGTGGATCCCAGTCTCATGATGAACAGCAAATCCACACCATGCTGTGTTGGTGTGAGGGCAAAAGAAGGGAGGTAAGAGGAGACAAGTGGACTGGAATAAGAACTAAAGTTAGGGACAGGTTCATGGACCATCGACCTGTCGTCTGATTTATTAGAGGTTAGCCTCTTGAGATGCTACATCTCATTTTCAGGAGGGTCCTCATGTCTGAATGGTTGTGGTGATCAATTTGTAGAAGTATAATCAATGATATTCTTTCTGTAAATAAGAATTTATGGTAGTGACGAACTCATGGGTGCCCAGACCACAAGGTCATCCCTACCATATTTGTCTCCATTAAATATTAATGTGTTAAAGGCCTCTTGAGATGTGACATCCCATTTTAAAAAGGGACCTCATGCCTATGTGGTAATTAAATATAGATACTGTCGATGTATCGATCATGGCTGTGGAGATCATGCTAATATCTACATTAACAGCTATAGTGATAATGGGAATGGAGTGTTCCTAATAAAATGACCAACTATGTGTCATGTTTATACTTGTAGTTTTGAGGCTTTGTGACTCCACAGCAGCAGGCAGTCTACACCAAGGATCCCAGGCCACCTACAAGACAAGAGCCAGAGACGAGTACAGGAGCAAACAAAAGGGGCAAAAGCAGATGTGGAGAGAGAGTGAGAGATATTTGTATATATATGTATATATGTATTTTATATGTATATATGTATCTATGCATATATGCATATATGTGTATCCACAATATGAAGAGCTTTATGCTCTACTGTAAAGTGTCTTGAGATCACAATTGTTATGAATTCGCGCTATACAAATAAAGATTGATTAATTGATTGATCAAATAAAGATTGATTGATTGATTGATCAAATAAAGATTGACTAGAAGCACTCTAAACAGCATTCCACATGTACAATTGACAGAATTGACTATTTGTGTCAAGTCTGCTCGTGGAGATTTGACCACAGAACTTTTGACCAAACCCGTGTCTGTTATGGACCCCCATACAGGAAACACTGCTGAAATTCAGCTTATTCATTGTCCAACCTGTCCAGTGAAACTTTTGGGAAGAGACTTACTCTGTGCTCTTGACTTGACCATAGGCAGAAAGACAGATGACTGCACAGTTTTAAGAACAGAAAATGCAGAACAGTTTTATGTCACCCCACCAGGATACTAGTATTTTCCTTTTTTGTGCTTCATCTGCAAAATCCAACTGCAATTAGATACTGAGAACCTACTGACTGATGCTGGCATGGCATGGGGAGGAGCCCAATGTGGAGGCAGGTATTGCATCTAGACTATGAGTTTTTGTTCAGATGTTATAAACTATAAGCTTTCCTCTAATTGCTTTTCAAAGAGGAATGTTTTAAGTCTAACCTTACCATGTCAGGTAGAGATCTCATCTGTGGTCGGTAAATTGTTCCAGAGAAGAGGAGCCTGATAACTGAAGGCTCTACCTCCCATACTACTTTTGCTTGATGGTACTACAAGTAGGCCAGCATTTTGGAGCTTGTGAGCCATCAGCTACAGCTTGTTGAATGGTTTCAGCTTTTGAGCTTTTTTGGTGGCTTCTTTCTAAATTTTGATGCACCAAGTGCTTAATACAAAGTTCTGTCTTCTCCTAGTTCTAGTCAGTTCCATCAGCAGCTTAATTTAACTTGCTGGGACAGCCTGAAAGCAGAGAACTATAATAGTCCAGTCTAGATTTCCATGGACTATTGGTTTTCCATTATGCATCTTCTGGGACAGGATGTTTTTAGCGATATGGTGAAGAGTTTAAAGGTTGAAATACACCTTCATTCTCATATTAAATACTTGGATCACTCTAACACTGTATTTCTTTGGTCCAGGCTTTGTCCATCTATGTGCTATCAGATTCCCAATCCAGCAGGACTATGGTCTGTCTTGTCTGCAGTGTTGTTTATCCAGGTTCTGATGTCCTTTAAACAGGCATCTAGTTTGTCTAAGTGGTTTGTCTCACCAGGCTTCAGTGATACATAAAGCTGTATATCATCAGTGTAAAAATGAAAATTAACAGAGTATTTCCTCATGATATCACCAAGGGGAAGCATATATAGAGGGAAGAAATCAATCTAGTAGCACCTGCGTCCAATAGGAATTCCATCAGTTCACCATTTACGTTTAACGTAATAGTTGGAAATTGCAACTTGGAGTTGTAACAGATTTGAACTGTTGATTCATCATTTGGTGGGGTTTGATCAGCTTTTTGAGCCAGTAATTTTTCTGGCATCACTTTTCCTGCTCCATTGTCTGTCTGTCCACCTGATAGTCAGTTTTCCTTACACCAACCGTTCCTGAACTAAGGGTGTTTGGGATGGGGAGGATGTGGAGGCAGGTTTCTCCTCAATTATCAGGGAGTCACTGTCCTCTTTGACTTTTGATCTTTCTTTCTGTTCTCAAATTCTAAATCCAAGTGAGCCTCCTTCGGTGATCACTGCTCAGGGTCTCAGATTGAACTTGTCTCAGTTTTGTTTTTGGTGGTTTTGTTTCGATATTTTTTCTTTCTCTGCCCATATTCAGCAGCTTGTTCAGAAAATTGAAGTTAGCTTTGATTTTTTTTGTTGAGTCTTTTCATATTGAATCCAGAACAGTGTTCCAGAAGTTATTCTTCAATACAAGTTGATGTTTTGACACATGCAGCTCTAATAACATTGCAAGGTTTCAGGAACTGTGTATCATGGAGCTCTGAGGTTTTCCATGGTGCATCTTTTGAACCCCAGGTGTTTCTCGAAGCTATGGTGAAAGGGGTCACAAAGGTTGAGATGAGTCTTCATTCTCATATTAATGACTTGACTTGGATTCTTATTTATAAGACTGTATTTCTTTTCCACTTTGTCCATATGCTGACTTACATCAGTCAGACCTTCCCAATCCTCAGCAGGATCTTTTCATGTCCTGTTCCCAAAGTAAGAACTGAGCTTCAAAAAAAAGGATTTTTGACACTTCATCAATTCCATGACAGTGGGTTGATAAGTGCTTATCATCAGTTCGAGACCGGAAAAATAATCTCGGCACTTTAGATAAGTTCAATGTTGAGCTCACCTCACTGGCAGACCACGGACATAAACTGGCTGCAGAGCTTTTGACTGATAATCAGTCTTTCTCCTTGGGGAACAATCCAAGCAAAATAAGCTATGAATGTTGTTTCTTTCTTAATGTACTGAATTCTGTTCATAATCTCCCCTTGATCACATGTGTTTTTGTAAAACTGTTGAATGTGCTGCTAGTCCACCATATAAAGATTTTTACTTCACCTAGTGTTTTTCCTGAACTAAGGGTGATTTGGGATGGGAGGATGTGGAGGTAGGATTTGTTTTTTCAATTTCAGGGACTTGCTCCTTGGCACCCTCATCTTGTTTAGTTTGTTCATTTTGTTTTAACAAATACCTGTCATCACTGCTCATCTTCTAATTGAACTTGTCTCTTCCTATAAGTATTTTTGTTGTTCTCTCTTTCTTTCAGCTTTCAGCAGCTTGTTTTAAACTTTGTTTTTCTTTTTGAATTAAGTCTGCTTTGAATCCAGAAAAAGACTGGTTTCTGAACTTTGTGCTGGACTATGGTGATCTTTTTTCCATGCATTGGCCTCCTTTTAACCATTCTCTGGATACTGTGTAACATGGAGCTCGGAGGTTCATCACTGGTTTTAAAACTCTTACTCATCTTTGTCATTGTTCTGCATACTTTGGGGATCCACAGATGGATTTCATTTTGGACTTTCATTATCAATCTTCCATTATGCTCAAATCTTGGTCTCCTTATTTTACCTGTCTCCTGGTTTACTTAGCATCTTATGTCTTCCCTTCCCCATTTTCAAACTGTATATCATACACTAATCAATATAGATCAGACCATCAGAAAAAGATTGTCCATTACATCAGGCTTGGACTGTGACTAAATTCCCAGCGGATGTAGCCATCTTTAGATCTCTTTGACCAGTGTCACTAGACACACACAAGTCAATTGAGACTGAGAACAACTGCTGCAGATGTGTCACTGATGCACACTTATACTCCTGTGGACAATCCAAGCAAAATTGACAGCTGTCTGAACTTGTGACTCTCTTTCTTAATGTACTTGAATGGTGTCTTTTAGAGACAATTGATGACTACATGTGTTTGTGTAAAACTGTTGAATGTGTGCTGTTTTGTCCAGGACAAATCTGCTCTGAATCATCCTACACTGAAATCTCAATGAGGTTTTTGTAAAGCCGTTAAATAAAAAGACAAAAATAATCTGGGATGGGGAGGATGTGGCAGGTCAGTTTTTGTTCATGTGTTAGGATCCTTTCACTGGGCTCCAGTCAAGTTTGAGACCACCGATCCCTCATCTTTGTGGATGCTGGAATTCTTTTCCCAGGCTGTGCACTTTTTTGTCCTCTCTCCACATTCACTAGGATCCACTCAGAGGACCAATTTATGTCAGGATTTTTCCTTCGCAATTCTAAGAGCTCAAGTATAACTTTCAAGTTTGTACCATACACCTTTGTCCATTTTTCTGCAAAATACTGAATCCATCAGATGGATTTCCATTTTGGTCTTTCATTATCAATCTTCCAGTACAAACAGAGGCTGGATGTTACTGTGGAAATACTGTTTCTCTCTTTTACAAAGTGACAAGAATCTGTGTAGACTCATACATCACCATCTTGGAATGAGTCAGACTGAAGTATAGATGTCCTCAGCCTGATAAAAAGAATCAGCCTCACAGGTCACATGTAGAGTCACATTGTGTAATCAGTAGAACAATGTCTGGGTGAGTGTTTGTGTCAGAAGAATGCAAAAAGCTTGACAATGTGTACAAATATGATTACAAGACAAGATTGAACAGGGTTATAAAGAGACAAATACATGAAAAAAGGTGACATGAATTTTTACTGGTTGAATACATGGTTGAAACATCAGGTGTACAAAGGTCAAATCTATTCTTCACACTGAAATCCCAGTGGTTTGTAAAGCCAGGATGAACTCAGGCCTGTACTGAAGACAAAAAGAAGCTCACCAGTTTGCAGTCAGCTGTCTCAGGGACACGATCAAGACCATGATGAAGCAGAACAACATCAGGGAGGTCTGAAGTGGGATGAAACAGATGATGGGCTTCAACAGACCTTCACCCAGAGCTGAAGGAGACAGAGGTTTATGTCAGGATTTTTCCTCATGAGGATCAGGGCTGTACTCAAAGGTCATGAACAATCCTTCCTTCAAATCTGGAAACCATTCATGGATTCTCTCCCTGCTGAGAATTCTGAGATGTTGTCAAAAGGACCTAACTATCTGTCCATGAAAGATCAACACTGACAGCAGAAAGTCTTGGCTTATTCAAAATCTAGGTAGTTTGGAGACTGAGGAATTACATAACTAGAATAACTGGATGTTGGGATGTTTTTGTATTTTGTTTGGGTGTGTGTTTTGTCAGAAGAATGCAAAAGCTTGACAATGATTACAAATATGATTACAAGACCCTGGAACAGGGTTATAAAGACAGAAATCATATGGAAAAATGTTCTTGTGTATAGTTGAATAAATGGTTTTGAAACATAATAAACTGTGTACAAAGGTCAAATTATTCTTCACAAAGAGATTAGGCTAAGGACAGGACTGTGGAGTTCATGGCTGTCAGAAGGAGCTAAAATTCAGAAAATCAAAGCCTGGCTCAGGAGAAATAACTGCAGACCTTCCTCACTGAGATGTTCATAAGTGGGATGAGATGTGAAATGTGCCCTCATGAGCTCAGTCAGACATGTGAGCTGTGCTGTGGATGATGATCATGAATTCAGAGCTGTACTCAAAATTCATACATCCTTCCTTCAAATCTGGAAACCATTCATGGATTCTCTCCCTGCTGAGAATTCTGAGCTGTTGTCAAAAGGACTTCACTATCTGTCCATGAAAGATCAACACTGATAGCAGAAAATCTTGGCTTATTCAAAATCTAGATAGTTTGGAGACTGAGGAATTACATAACTAGAATAACTGGATGTTGGGATGTTTTTGGTTGTTTTTTGGGCTCTGTTTTGTCTGTTGTTTTTCTGCTTGTATTACTGGCGCAGTATTAGACCCTTGCTCATTTGACTGATCAGCTCTGGATGTTCTTGTTATAGTCTTATATGTTTTGAAACAGCAATAAAACTGTACATAAAAACCACCCAGGAGATTAGGTAAGACTTATGTAGACTGTGGTTTTAAGATTCACTCATTTTTGTTCAAAAACAGGTTCAGAGAAAGGCTCAGACCTTAATGACCTGCTGGATGTTCACAAGTGAGATGTGACCTTCTCATGAGTCGTTACAGACAGTGGTGTGGATGTTGTGCCTTTCAGTACACTAATGGGTTCAAAAAGATGGTGCCTCTGAAAATCTGCAGACCTTTAATTCAATACATTTCTGAAAATCGTTTACTTAAAAAAACTGCAAACTCTGTGTTTTAAAGTCAAGCTTTATTGAAAAACAAAAAACACTCAACATATTTTCAATTCTTCTGTGGCTCATTTGTGGTTTACCAGGTTTTCAGAACACTTTTATCAAATGTGTTTTTACAAGCAGAGCAACTGTATTCTCTTTAATTTCAAATTTGATTCCAAAATTTCCATTTTAATGTCCCCCAAATTATTTTTTCCATCCAACATGGCCCGGAGTAAAAACCAAGATTAAAGATAAAAATCATTTGACAAAATTTTTTGTCAGGTTCAGTCTCACAGGTGGTTCAGAGAGGCTCAGACCTTAATGACCCCTGGATGTCAAAGTTTTCATAAGTTACAGAAGCCTCTGAGGCTATTTGTTTTGTTAATTGGATACTAATCAGGTTCAAAACTTCTGTTTTTATTACCTTTCAGAATAATAGTTTAATAACAATAGTGCACTTAGAAAAAAGTGTGATTGCAGAGCCCTGAGAAATACAAAAAAAAACTCAGCATATTTTCAATTCTTCTGAGGCTCGTTCTGTGGTTTACCAGGTTTGGTCAGAACACTTTTCCTGTCAAATGTGTTTTTGCACAAGCAGAGCAGCCAAAGGGTCTCTCTCTCTCTCTAAATAGAAATGTCCTGGCATCCTTGGTGTGAAGACTGCCTGCTTTAGTTTGAAAATGTTTATGAGGCTGCATGACCAGGAGATCTTGTTGGCCAATCCTTGCTAATGGACATTTGACATGAAACTATTTCTCTCAATGTTTTTTAGATTTTCACACATTAAAGCTGTCAATATAAGTCATGATCTTTATTTTTTTCACATTATTAAATATTGTTGTTATATGTAATATGACATGAGGTCCACATCAATATGCAAATATGGAAAATTTTATATAACTAGAGTTCATTCACTTACATAGCATATATTAAGTTTACACCAAGAAAATCATTGAGTATATATATACTATATATATATATATATATATATATATATAAAATATATATATATATATATATATATATATATATATATATATATATATATATTGGTTGATACATCTATAGTATCTCTATTTATCATCACATAGACATGAGGTCCCTCTGAAAATGTGATGTCACATCTCAAGAGGCCTTTAATACATATAAAGTTAACTTTAAGGAGACAAGACATGAGTTCATTACTACCATAAATAATTATTTTCAGCAAGAAAATCATTGATTATACTTTTAGAAAATGATCACCACAACCATTCAAACATGAGGACCCTCCTGAAAACTAGATGTAGCATCTCAAGAGGCTAACCTCTGATTAATTTGTTTTCAGCAGAGACAAATATGATGAAGACAGGTCTATGATTGGTACCTGGTTCGATTACTTGCTTTAGTTCTTACTTTCTCCACTGGTCTCTTCTTACCGCCCTTCCTTCACCCTCACACCCAACACAGCATCGTGTGGATTTTCTGTTCATCATGAGACTGGGATCCACATTCAAGATTTCCTGCTGATTAACAGAAGGTTTTTTCTTGAGCCATGATGGAGGGATTCATGATTAGCTATATGGATTAATGTTGGTGTTGGATGAATATATTTGTATATATATGCATATAATCATGAATCCCTACTGGGAACTCAAAAAATTCCGACTTCCTGGTCAACTGGAACGCATCATAGACTCGGTCAGAATGAAGAGTTACTTCCACTCATGTTCATTAAAACAGATCTAGATCGCTCAGTTTGAGCAGAAACATTGAGATTAGGGATGTAACGGTTACCGGTAAAATGGTAAACCGCGGTAAAATTTCCCACGCTAATCATTACTGCGTCCTTTTAAAATTACCGTTACACCGTGTTTGATCACCACACAGCGTCAGCAACTCATGGTGATGCTGCTCTGTGCCTGGAAAAGCCTGATCTATGTATCTGCCCTCGATTAGGCAGCCTCATTGGAAGCGCGCATGCGCAGTTTGCATTGTTTGGCCTCTGAATCTGAGAGAGAAAGTTGGAGACACAGTGGAGAGTTTTCTCGAAACGGACTCTGAAGTCTGGTTGAATTTTGGATTTTTACAATGATGCTGAGAGGAAATTGATAGAAGACAGTCTCCCTGTCTGAAACAGTCTCTGTTTGAAAGACGATGCTGCAGCGAAAGAAAAAGACGTGCGCGACTGAAACGGCTGGAACTCTTCGAGTATATATACTAAGTGTTTTCGTGTTCTTTTGTTAAGACAAAAAGGTATGGTCTTAACAAGACAAGATGAATCTAATTAGTTACTTGAGTATATATACTGACCGAGCCGTAGAGGTAGAGAGAGAGGGAGGGAGAGAGGGAGGGACAGGATGCAGTGAGCCATACCTGAGAGAATTACAGGTAGTTAATCAGTAATTTTATCCAAAAAATGTATAAATCTTATAAATAACAGAGTAAATATCATTCTGGAGTGTGTTCTTGCCTTTGTTTTGCCCTGTATTCGCTGTATTTTGAAATCGATCGTCTTTTTTCGTCATAGTTCGTGTTTTATGGATTTCATCTATCGTAATTTGGAAATATTTAGAGGAGCAAATATTGTAGTCTGCTAGGGAGAGGGGAGACTAGAGGAGAGTCATAAAGGAGGATTATTGCTTTAGGGACTATCGTCGGTTAAAACAAAAGAAATTCCTGGATATGGTCTAATATAACGAGCTGTAACATGGACACTAGTGCTGTATGTAAAATAGGTTAAGGTTCTTTTCTTGTCATCTCAAAACTTTGAACATGTTCATTTACAAATGTTTATAAAGAGAATCCTGTTTGATGTTCAAATCAGTTGTTTTCTTTTCTTGTAATCACACTGTTTATACCATAATAATGGCAAATACTTTCCAGAAGTGTTTACTTTTTTCTCATGAAAGAAGGGTAAAAAATGTACTGAAAGGGCATTTCATGACACATTATTGACAAAAAAGAACCATTATGATTATAATATTGAAGGGGTTAAGTGATTTTAAATTGTGTGCAAAAGTACTTTTTTAACATTTTGAGCACATTGCAACGATACCGTGTTAATAATGATAACCGTGATAATTTTGGTCACAATAACCGTGATACAAAAATTTCATAATATCACACCCTTAATTGAGATTAAATGTTATTGGATACACTGGACCTGAAAAGGGTGTTGTGGTATAAAAAAAGTTGAAAAAGAAAAAAGGGTTTGACATTTTGGAAACCAGTTTTAAATCTGTCAAAGTGTTTCTATCTGACATCAGGCAACTAGTGGCCCTCCAGAGAATTGTTTTTTGCCAAGGTAGTCACAGCTGGAGGATTATTCTCGAGTGTGAATCATTTTGTGACGTTTTACATCTTTTTTTGTAATAAATGGTTTACCACACTCGTCACAGCTGAAGGGTTTCTCTCCAGTGTGAATCATTTTGTGAAGTCTAACCTCTGTTTTGTTTCTAAATGTTTTCCTGCACTCTTCACAGCTGAAGGGTTTCTCTCTAGTGTGAATCATTTTGTGACGGTTTGTATCTACTTTGGTCCTAAATGTTTTCCCACACTCATCACAGCTGAACGGTTTCTCACCAGTGTGAATCATTTTGTGATATTTTATATCGTCTTTGTTTCTAAATGTTTTCCCGCACTCATCACAGCTAAAAGGTTTCTCTCCAGTGTGAATCCTTTTGTGACGTTTCAAGATCTCCTTAGTTTGAAAGGCTTTCCCACACTCATCACAGCTGAACGGTTTCTCACCAGTGTGAATCATTTTGTGAAGTTTTGCCTCTATCTTGGTTCTAAATGTTTTCCCACACTCATCACAGCTGAAGGGTTTCTCACCAGTGTGCATCAAATTGTGTACTTTAAGCCCACCCCTTGTTTGAAATATTTTACCACAGTCAATACAGGTGAAGGATTTCTCTTCACTGTGAATCATTTTGTGAAGTTTTAAGAACTCTTTGGTTCTAAATCTTTTCCCGCACTCATCAAAGGTGAAGGGTTTCTCTCCAGTGTGAATCATTTTGTGTATGGTTAGATGGGTCTTTTTTTTGAATGTTTTCTTGCACTCATCACAGCTGAAGGGTTTCTCTCCAGTGTGAACCTTTTTGTGTGTGGTTAGTTGGCTCTTTCTTCTGAATGTATTATCACACTCATCACAACTGAAGGGTTTCTCTCCAGTGTGAAACATTTTGTGTTCGTTTAGATGGCCCTTTATTCTAAATGTTTTACCACACTCATCACAGCTGAAGGGTTTCTCTCCAGTGTGAATAATTTTGTGTTCACTAAGATGGCCCTTTATTCTAAATGTTTTACCACATTCATCACAGCTGAAGGGTTTCTCTCCAGTGTGAATCATTTTGTGAAGTTTTACCTCTTCTTTGGTTCTGAATGTTTTCCCGCAGTCATCACAGCTGAAGGGTTTCTCACCAGTGTGAATCATTATGTGACGTTTTAAGATCTTCTTGGTTCGAAATGTTTTACCACAGTCATTACAGCTGAAGGGTTTGTCACCAGTGTGAATTATTTTGTGTTCGGTTAGATGGCTCTTTACTCTAAATGCTTTACCACACTCATCACAGCTGAAGGGTTTCTCTCCAGTGTGAATCATTTCATGTCTTTTTAGATGGCTCTTTTGTCTAAATGTTTCGCCACATTCATCACAGCTGAAGGGTTTCTCGTCAGTGTGAAACATTTTGTGTTCGGTTAAATGGCTCTTTATTCTAAATGCTTTACCACACTCATCACAGCTGAAGGGTTTCTCTCCACTGTGAATCAATTTGTGTCTGTTTAGCTGTGCTTTGGTTCCATACGTTTTACCACATTCATCACAGCTGAATGGTTTCCCTCCAGTGTGAATCATTTTGTGACCGTTGAGCCCTCCCCTGAACTGAAATGTTTTACCACAATCACCGCAGCTGAAGGGTTTCTTCTTTGGCTGTTGTCTGCTAACTTCATTTCTTTTCACATGTTTTTGCTGTGGTTCTCTGTCCTCCCTCCAATCATCACTGTCATCAGTCTCAGAGGAGTCTTCAGTCTTGATACCAGTCTCAGGCTTAACCTGTCTCCCTGGAGTAGGGTTCCTCTCCTCATCATTTCCTCCACACTCCTCTCCATCAGCTTCGATCTCCATCTGATGAAGCTGTGAGGACTGAGTGATCTCTTCATGTTCATCCTCACTCTTCACATGGACAGGCTGTTCTTCTTTCATCACTGACAGCTTCTGGATGTCTGTAGGAAAAGATTGAATTACACTAAGATGAGTGGAACTACACACCTTGAGAATCAAACTATGAACAATTCTGTGACTGTCTACTTAGCTTTCCTATCTAATTGTTTTCTCAAACTCGTTACTGCTGACTTTCACTCCAGTGTGAAACATTTTATTTTATTTTGCCTACATTGTAAATTTATTGTTTTACCACACTCAGAGCAGCTGAAGGGTCTCTCTCCAACCTTTAGACTCCAAATATCTTTTGTTTCCATGCTTAAACCTTGCAGATGTTCTCTGTTCTTCCTCCAATCATCACTGTTGTCACCCTCAGAGGAGTCTTCAGTCTTGACCTCAGTCTCTGGCTTAAACTGTCTCCCTGGAGCAGGGTTCCTCTCCTCATCATTTCCTCCACACTCCTCTCCATCAGCTCTGATCTCCATCTGATGAAGCTGTGAGGACTGAGGTTCCTCTTCATCTTCATCCTCACTCTTCACATGGACAGGCTGTTCTTCCTTCATCACTGACAGCTGCTGGACGTCTGCAGGAAAAGATTGAATGACACTAACATGAGTGGAACTAAACACTTCTCAAAACCAAACTCAAGATGTTTAATTGTTGCATCATTAAATTTGTCACCAACTTTATTCACACACACAAGGAATCTGATTTTGTAAAACTGTGGAAAAGCCAACAAACACTTGGAAAAGTAAAAGATCAAGAGGAATAAAATATACAGGACCTTAGAGGATCCTGATGAGGACATCCTTTAAAGTCTGGATAAGAAAGAGGGGATGGTGTCCTCAGACTAATTTATAGACTGTTAAGTTGAGCCACACTGAACTCGACTTTGCAACCATAATCATGTTACCCACTGAAGTTGTGTCCTTCAATTTCTCATTTCAGTCACCATCATCTGGTCTACAATAACTCCACTGCAATCATATTTATCACCAAACAGGATGCATAAGCTGACATTACTCCAACTGAATCCTTCACACTCACCTACCAACCGCAAAACACTGCAGCTGATGCCCTGCAGCAGCATCGTCTGTCAGTTCTCTGCAGTTCGTCTGAGAGGAACTAATGTCCTCACTAACTAATGTTTCCCACACGGACATGGACTGTTACTCTGTGAACCAGAATAAAAACTGTCAGTCACACACCCACAAAATGCTGATTGGCTGTTGCCAATTTTTTTCCACCACTTCAGATGGACTTTTGAGGGCGTCAAAAGCTACTGGGATTTCTAGGGTCTTTCTTTGACTATCTGCTTCTGGGATATCCATCTAATCAACTGCACTTTTGGTATAAAGGCAGGAAAGACGTTGAGAATCAAACCCTATCCAGGGTGTGTCCTCATCTCAAAGGACTGATTTTTAAGGTGCAGAAAACTTGAAAAACCTTCACGGCCTACACTGTCAAATCCACAGGAAGTCCACCATTTTGATTTTTTTCTATACGGACTGCTCAATAAAATATTGAGAAAAATCAATAAATAATTGAAAAGTCTTGCCATGTGGTAGAGAAGATTCCAGTCAAACATGGAATAGACTGATGGCCTTCAATGGTGGGTGTGGCTCTATGGCTCAGTAGTGCCTGTGTGGAGTTTTCCGAATTTTTTTCAATAATATGTATGCTTATTGTGCCCTCTAGGAGCAGTATTCCTACTTGTGTTTGAACCAATAATTAGTCTCTTTTGTTGTGTCTAGTGTTAACCAGTGAAGCTGAGCTGGTGAGTTGTTGTTTAAAATAAGTGATTATAACATGATTTAACTTGGGATAAAACTTATTAGTATGTTTGTGCCATTTAACATCATACTTTTTTGTTATTTTGTGTTTTCTAGTTGATTACCTGTTGCTGACGGCACAATCTTTCATTGTTTAAATGCCTAAGGAGAGCATGTGTGGAGTTGCTGAAAGCCCAATAAACAAGTTATAAAGCATAAAGATTGTGTCGGAGCTGAGTATGACACTGTTTTGCTCGTCAAGCACAACCCGTGCGGTGGGATGATTGGTTTGACACAGTCAAATTCAGTAAAAAAAACTTACACCCACACACTCAGCAAAAGTGGAAATGGAGGCTGAAAGCACACTCACCTACTCTCTGGAGCTTTATCTCAGGTGTGAGGATCACAGCCAGCAGTCTCCTTTGTCTCTGCAGCTCCTCTTGACACTCCAAGGTCTCTCTCAGTCCACACAGGTCTCTGTTGATGGCAGCCTGAAGCCGTCGTCTGAATAACTGTCTCAGATCCTTAAACCCCTCCATGGTCCACACACACCAGGAGAAGGAAATGATGGGATGACCTTCTTCTTCTTCTTCTGTTGGTTCCTGGCAGAGTGGATGCAGTTAGGGCACGTTTCTGCCCTCCTCAGGTCAGAGATGGAGGTTCTTTGGATGCCTCACGTGCTGCTGCCCTCTGCAGGTCACTCAGAGGAGCTGCTCCACAGACTCACATCCTCCTGTGAGACCCAGTCCGTGCAGGAACTTTCTCCAGATCACCTAAACTGTGTTATTGTTAAGAAATAATAACACCAGGAAACTGTGAGTGACACAGAACAGCACAACACTTCCACTTGTTCCCTCCAATGTCTATTGTTGTGATTTTATTGTCTTTTCCTTCACCTTGGATGTTTTAGTGCTCCTTGTTTTATTCATCACAGTAGAGCTTCTCTATTTAGTCTCGCTGTGGCTTCTTTTACTCTGGCTGCTCACCTGAAACACCGGCATGGCAGCATGTCAGGTGAGAACCGTGAGGACTCAATACACCTGGGACGTGCTGCTGGAGTTAAACGCAGCCACGTTAGCCCAGCCAGCTAACCTAATGTTTGAGATACTGGAATGTCTCCTCAGAAATGCTAATGAAGCAAGGGGGACTAGAAAGAGGAAGCGGGGTAAACAAGGAGGTCTAAGGCCCCTTCAACACGAAGCCAAACCGAGGTCTAAACACCACAGAGTTGAACAAACAATTATCGAGGACACATTACACCACTTTATGATCACTTTATCACAATCTCTTTTCACAACTTTGCCACAAGTGCGCATGCCCACTGTTTTTCGTCTGTTTCCGCTAGCTTCCGTCATATCGTTACAGCGCCCCTAGAGGTCTGGCATGTGTTTTACAGTTTTTTGATGCGTATTCGGTGCATTCATATAGACGGACACATTTTCTGAGACGCCTTCGTCTTATGATGATCATTTTGGAAACTGTTCAGCGTTTAGTCTTCGTGTGGATGGGGCCTAAGACAAGGTCTGAGGAAACAACCGGATTCCTCTGCCCTCTGTTATAATGGGGAACATCCAGGATCTGAGAAACAAAGTGGATGAACTCCATGGAAATTTTTGCTTCCAGAAGGATTTTATGAACTGTGGCATTCACCGAGACGTGGCTCAGTGAGCATGACCGGGACATCGATCTGACCATCGATGGTTTTGGGGCGTCTTTCCGTCTGGATCGAAACGCAGAGGTAACGGGGAAGACTCAGGGTGGAGGGGTGTGTGTCTATGTGAAGAAACAATACTGTAGCTCTGTGACTGTAAGAGAGCACATCTGTATGCCAGAAGTGGAGCTCTAATTGGTATCATTGAGTCCTATTTACTTGCCCGTGAGTTCCCCCAACATTTTATAACTGTTGGTTATATTCACCGGAGAGCTGACTCTGCCTCCACCACCAATACCGTCTTCGAGGTGGCGCAGAAACTGCAGGTTGTTTCACCTGATGCACCGAACTTTATAATGGGCGATTTTAATCATGTCTGTCTTAAAAACGTGCTCAAGAACTATCACCAGAATGTCACCTGTTTTACCAGACATGACAAGATACTGGATCGCTGTTACGGGTTAGTGAGGGATGCCTTTAAGTCAGTTCCACTTCCCCCGCTTGGCTCCGTGGATCATAACTGTGTGTACTTGCTTCCCTCATACAAGACTGTTTTAAAGAGGGAGAAAAGAAGGGCCAAGGACATTAAAGTCTGGTCAGAGGATTCAATACTTTCTCTTCAGGAATGTTTCAACTGTACTGACTGGAATATCTTTGCTCATTCTTGTGGAGATGATTTGGACGTAGAGATGTAACGACATGAAAATTTTGTATCACGGTTATTGTGACCAAAATTATCACAGTTATCATTATTATCACGGTATTGTTGCAGTGTACTCAAAATGTTCAAAAAGTACTTTAACACACAATTAAAATCACTTAACCCCTTCAATATTATAATCATAATGGTTCTTAGATTAGATTAGATTAGATTAGATTAGATTAGATTAGATTAGATAAGATAATACTTTATTAATCCCTTAGGGAAGACTCTCTCAGGGAAATTATGATTCCAGTTGCATTATATTATAAATCAAAGACAATACTTGTAGGCTACTGCTGCTGCTTCTTCACATCCTCTGTCTTCCTGTTACTCCTCATCCCCCCAATTGAGGAGTTATACAGTCTGATGGCCTGAGGGACAAAGGAGTTTCTCAGCACTTGGGGGGGAGCAGTCTTGCGCTGAACAGGCTCATCTGGTTGTTTATGGTCTTTTTTGTCAGAAGTGTCAAGAAATGCCCTTTGAGTACATTTTTTACCCTTCTTTCATGAGAAATAAAAGTAAACAAGTTTTGAAATGACAAAAAATAACCTTAACCTATTTTACATACACTAACAGACACTAACACGAACACCTTTTTTTGCCTGCAGCATGAGTGTCCATGTTACAGCTCCTTATATTAGACCATGTCCAGGACTTTTTTTTAATGACCACCTAAAGCAATTAACCCCCTTCATCATTCTCCTCTCGTTTCTTCTCTCCCTGGCAGATCTCCTCGGTATTTTCCCATCTAGATGTTTCCAAATTACGATCGATGAAATCTACTGAACACAAACTTTGACAAAAAAAGACGATCTATTTCAAAATACGGAGAATACACGGCAAAACAAAGGCAAGAACACAATCCAGAATGATACTAATTCTGTTATTTATAAGATTTATACATTTTGGATAGAATTACTGATAAGTCACCTGTTATTCTCTCAGGCATGGCTCACTGAATCCTCTCTCTCTCTCTCTCTCTCTCTCTCTCTCTCCCTGCGGCTCCATCAGTTTATTTACTCGAAGACTTCCTGCCGTTGAAATTGCACATGTCTTTTTCTTTCGCTGCAGCTTCGTGTTTAGACAGGGAGACTGTCTTCTACCAGTTTCCTCTCAGCATCTTTGAAAAAAACCAAAATTCAACCAGACTTCAGAGTCCGTTTCAAGAAAACTTGCCACTGTGTCTCCAACTTTCGTTCTGACTCAGAGGCAAAACAATGCAAACTGCGCATGCGCGCATTGGTTGAGGCCGCTTAATTGAGGACAGATACATAGTTCTGGCTTTTCCAGGCAAAGAGTAACATCACCGTGCATTATTGACACAGGGTGGTGATCAAACATGGTAAAACGGTAATTTTAAAAGACATGGTAATGATTACCGTGGGAAATTTTACCGCGGTTTACTGTTTTACCGGTAACCGTTACATCCCTACTTGGACGCATTAGTGGCTGTGACCTGCGCATATGTTGCTTTTTGCAGGGACATGATTATCCCTTGCAAGCGCGTGAAAATTACCCCAACAACAAATCATGGGTCTCAGCGTCTGTTAAATCCTGCATACAGAGGAAAGCTATGGCTTTCAAAAATGGATCAGCATCTGACCTGCATTCAGCACTAAAAGAATTAAAGATGGAAATTATAAAATCAAAACACAAATATAAGTTAGACTTGAAAAGCAAGATGGCTGCCAATAATCTTGACTCAGCCTGGGCGAACATGAAAATTCTAACAGGGCTTCAGAGCACAGAGCATGGTCGTCGTGTTATTTTAAATGGTTTTAACACAGATGTGGATTCAGCCAATGCTCTTAACTGTTTTTGTTTTTGCTGTTTTGATACCCCTGATTTTACAACAGAATTACAGGAACTCAGCCACAAACTAAAGGATGATCAGCACTTGAACATTCAACTGGAACAAGTTGAGAAAGCCTTTCTGGCTGTTAAAGTCAACAAACCGCATGGCCCAGATAACATCTGTGGTCGTCTACTGAAATCCTGTGCTAAAGAATTGAGTCCGGTCTTTCATTTTATTTTCAATAAGTCCCGACAGACACAGCAAATCCCCAACATTTGGAAAAATGCTGTAGTGATGTCAGTCCCCGAATGCAGCTCTTCTAAGACTTTAATTAGACCTGTTGCTCTTACTTCAGGTTTAATGAAGACTTTGGAGAAACTGGTCAGGTCTGAGATCCTTAGAACAACAGATGGTGCCCTGGACCCAATGCAGTTTGCTTATAGACCCAGTAGAGGGGTGGAGAATGCAACTGTTACACTGCTAAATATGCTTTTTAAACACTTGGACGGAAATGGGACTCATGCCAGGCTCTTATTTGTGGACTTTTCTTCTGCTTTTAACACCATCCAGCTACATATCTTGGCAGAAAGGCTGTTACAGCAATTCAATTTAAGTAACAACCTGGTGGGCTGGGTTCTTAACTTCTTAACTGACAGGACACAAAGGGTCAGGGTTAACAATGTTCTGTCTGACCTACAAACCACATCCACAGGTCACCACAAGGGTGTGTGCTCTCTCCTCTGCTGTTCATTCTGTACACAAATGCGTGTCTGAGCACATATGAAAACAGAGCCATCATAAAGTATGTGGACGACTCTGTCATTGTCAGTTTACTTAAAGGGGGAGAGTCCAGCCATGGTCCAATTGTTGATGATTTTGTTGCTTGGTGTGAGGCGTCATACCTTTTGCTAAACACAGCAAAAACAAAAGACATGTTGATAGATTTTAGGAAAAGTCCTCAACAAAACTGCTTAACCTCAATTAAAGACCAGACTATTGAGTGTGTACAGTAGGGATGTAACGATTACCGGTAAAATGATAACAGCAATAAAATTTCCCATGGCAATCATTACCGCGTCCAATTAAAATTACCGAATTTCCAAGTTTGATCGCCACACTGTGTCTATAATGCACGGTGATGCTGCTCTTTGCCTCGAAAAGCTGGAACTATGTGTGTCTACCCCCAATGAAGCAGGCGTGTCACACAAACGGAGGCGCGCATGCGCAGTTAGCATTGTTTAGTCTCTGAAAGTTTAGCGGTTGGAGCCTCGCTCAGACTCTTAACAGGTTTCCCCCCTCGAAACGGCTAAAGTCTGGTCAAACTTCGGATTTTACAAGGATGTCAGGGGAAACTAATTGACGACAGTCACCCTGTCTAAAACATGAAGCTAAGGTGAAAGAAGAAAATGCACGTGATTAAAACCGCCTTAACTCCTCGAGTAAACGAGCAGAGAGAGAGACAGAGATTCAGTCAGCCATGCCTGAGTGAATTAAAGGTGGTTTATCAGTATTTTCTGTGTAAATTATGTATAAAGGTTGTAAATAACAGCATTAGTATTGAATTGAATTCAACTGATTTATTTATTTCGGTCATGTCAGCACACTTATTCAGCATCACACATTGTCAATAGATGATCACACTGTACATGTCCGAAAGGGAAGACGGAAGAAGCAAAGCTTATCTAGTCCTGTCCCCATTTCCTCAATATTTAGTCTCTTTTTTTTCCCACATATCATCAGATTATTGTAAATTTCTATTTCATTTACAGAAGTATGACATAATTCTTGGGCGTCTTTTAGTGTCAATATGTGATATTTAATGTCCAATCCTTTGTTCCAAGTACGGCATAATTCACGAGTGTCTTTTTAAGGTTCCTGTATAGCATTTTGATTGTCCAAAGTTCCAAATCGATTGCGTTGAGAGCCCAACTCAGTGAATCCATTTTCAGACTGTATGTTCCTCTGCAGTTAGTCATTCACTATCATTGTTTTGGTACATTTGGTCCTTCCTATGGTCACACAGACTATCCATACTCACATGTTTACATTTCAGCATCTGTCAGGTCTTGGCAGTTTTAAGATGATACACAGTCAGAAATGATCCTCTTCATATCCGTCAAAGGTCATTTTGACAATTTTTTTCTTAAATATATTACCGCTGCGCCTAGTTTCTCCTTGTAAGCTGTTCCATTGATTGACTCCATTAACTGTGATAGTCATGGATTTCAATGTAGTTCTCACTTTTCTTTTTTAAAATATTATATCACCTCTTAAGTTGTGTCTTGTGTTTCTTTTTATAAACCTTGTTTGTAGGTTCTTTGGTAGCTGATTGTGTGCGGCCTTGTACAATACCTGCACAGTTCGATACTTTATTAGGTCATATAGTTTCAGGATCTTTGCCGCAATTAACAGCTGATTTGTGTGTACTCTATAGCTTGCGTGGTGAATAATTCTTACTGCTTTTTTCTGTAGTGTTAATATGCTTTTAGTGTTCGTCTTGTAAGTGTTTCCCCAAATCTCACTGCAGTATTGTATATGTGGTGCCACCAGTGCCCAGTAAACTGTGAGAAGTGTTTTCTGATTCAGCAGTTTTTGTGCCTTCCACAGTATTGACACACTCCTTGCTATTTTTTTTTGCGTATAAGATATGTGAGATTTCCAGTTTAGCTTATCATCAATAATTACTCCCAGAAATTTGAATTCATTAACCCTTTGTATCTTGGTGCCGTTTCTACAATATCATCACAGTCACTGTTTTTGTTGCCGAATAACATAAATTTTGTCTTGTCCAGGTTCAGAGATAATCTGTTTATATTAAACCAGATTTGTAGCTTGTTTAGCTCTTCGTTTGTTATAGTGATCAGCTACTTCAGGTTGTCTCCCGAGCAGAAAAGACTCGTATCATCTCTAAATAGTATGAATTTAATAGTTTCGGATACCTTACATATATCATTCATATAAAGAGTAAATAACTTTGGACCCAATACGGACCCCTGTGGGACACCGCAAATAGTGTTGAGGCACCTTGATTTTTTTTCCTGCTAATTGGACGTATTGGTATCTGCCATTCAGGTAGCTCCTGAGCCAGTTCAGCGCTATACCTCTTACGCCCAGCTTTTCTAGTTTATAACAAAGTATACTGTGATCAATTGTATCAAATGCTTTCTTGAGATCTATAAATATTCCAATAGAAAATTTTTTTGTTCAATTGTGTCAGTGATTATTTCTACAGCTTCCATTATCACTAATGCTGTGGAATGATTTTTTCTGAACCCATATTGACGATCATATAGCAAATTATATTTTTCAATAAAATTATCTATTCTGCTGCTGAACAGCTTTTCTAGTATTTTGGAGAATTGTGGTAGTATCGAAATTGGCCTATAATTATTGAATTCCTCGTTGTTACCTTGTTTATGCAAAGGGATTATTTTCATCTCATCTTGGAATTTTCCTGTCTGAAACTAAAGATTACATATATATGTCAAAGGTAATACAATTTCTTCTTGTACCGTTTTGACCAGTTTCATGTCAATGTCATGGACGTCTTTTGACGTTTTTCCTGTGCAGTTATTAATCAGTTGTTTTATTTCTGTGTCGTCTGCTGGAGTCAGAAACATAGTGTTTTGGTTACATTTCCCCTCCCTATCAAAGTGGTTCCAGTCGAGGTCATTCTCTGGGATCTGCTTGGCAAGATTAGGCCCCACCTCTGCAAAGAATTCATTGAACTTATTCAGTGTTATCTGCATTGTCTGTAAGGTTAAGTGGATAGCTTTTAACAGGTTTTTTGTTTTTGATTTCACTGTTTATGATATTCCACAGTTCCTTAGTGTGATTCACATTATTTTGTATTTGTTCCTCGTAGTATTCTTTCTCTTTTTCTCTCAAGATGGAAGTTATTTCGTTCTTATATCGCTTGTATTTCTCTCCAGATTCTGCAGTTCTATTTTTGAGAAACTGCCTGTATAGTGTGTTTTTTTTCTGCATGCATTTATCAGTGTTTTTGTCAACCAAGGTCTATACTCTCTGCTTTGTTTTTTAAGCTTCAACTTTCTCACAGGGCAATATTTATCAAACAGTTTTGTGAATGTGTGTAAGAACTTGTTGTAAGCACTGTTCACATCTGTGGCCTTGAAGACTTCTTCCCATTTTTCTTCTTTTAGAGCATTTTAAAATCTATTTAGACATACCTCCGATTTAATTCTTGTGTTAATATATGTATTCTGTATCTCTGTCCTCTCACAGTTCTGGTCATAGACCATAAAAATTGGTAGATGATCGCTTATGTCATTCACAAACAGCCCACTTATTAAATTATCCTCGAGCACGTTAGAAAAAATGTTGTCAATTAGTGTAGCACTGTGTTTTGTGATTCTGGTCGGGTGAGTGATAAGTGGTTCAAATCCTAAACTGTACAAGGAGTTTAAGAACTCCTCATTGAGCTTCTGTTTATTTGGGTTAAGTAAGTCAATGTTAGTATCACCACAGATAAAACCTTTTTTCTGCCCAAATTTTGAGAAAAGATCTCCAGCATATGTGATGAAGTTGTTCAAATTCGAACCTGGTGCTCTGTAAATACAACAAATGATAATGTTACAATTTTTCTTTAGATCTATTTCAGCCGTAATACATTCTAATATGTTTTCAACTGCTACAGATATGTTCTTCAACACTTTGAATTTGATATTATCAGCAATGAACAGTGCGACACCCCCCCCACACACACACCTTTGTTTTCTCTGCTCATACAGACAAGGTTATATCCTTCTAATTCAAAGTCCATACCTGTCTCTTCGTTAATCCATGTTTCCGTTATTGCAATAATGTCAAAAGGGTTCTTAAATTCCATTAGGTATTCCTTTATTTGATCAAAATTGGTGTAGAGGCTCCTGCTGTTAAATGAATAATTTTCAGCTTGTTGTCTGTGTTAATTCTTGCATTAAAATAATGTTCCGTATAGTAGTTGCAATTAATCGATTTGTTGCCATAAAAACAGTTATCCAGGTCGATGTTTATGTTTGGGTTATTGGAGTCCGAACAGTTCTGGTCTACATTTTGATTTTTTATTAGATCCCGATGTCCATGGTTTGTAATCCAGTCAGGTAAATCCAAATGTCCATGTTCTGTGTTACAGTTCATGAGCTCCTTTTCCTCAGATTGTGTTGAGGTTTTGAAGCTTTTTTTATCCATTTATTCATCAAATTTGTCCAGATCCTCCATGCTCTTGATCAGCACCGTCTTCATTTGTTCTGGGGTTTCTCCGTTGGTTCTTCTCAGTATTTTGCAGTTTGCCATCCAGGTGCTTTTTATCTTCCCGGCCTTTTTTTTAGCTCCCGTGCCTTTGCTTTGGGCCCTGTTTCAGCAGTGCTATCTTGTATTTTCTGTTTGCGAATCTTAATTTCACAACTTTCCCGCCGTTGGCCCCTTTCCAGGGCATGAGGTGACAGTATTCCACGTTGTTGAAATCCATCTCGATTTCATTTGATTTCATGAAGTCGGCCACCTGTCTCTCCACTGTCTGGATGTCTTCTTTGTCTTGTTCGCTGTCATGCTCCCCTGCCTGTCCGTTTGTCAAGGCTTTCGAGTAGGAGCGCAGCTTGATCTTTATGCCGGTTACCATCACCTCAGTCAGCCTGGTTTGTTGATCCAGGTCTTCGACTCGCGCTTCCAGTTGTTTGATCATCGCAGATTGTTTTTTGTTGTAATCCTGCAGCTGCTTGTGTTCTCTCTGAAGGTTTTTTAATTCAGTGAGAACAGTTTGCATCTTCTCTTCCATCTTCACCATCTTCTCGTCTAGATCGTTCTTGATTTCTTGTTGTCCTTCCAGGATTACATGGATCTCCTCAGCCATGTTTGGTTCGGATCCAGAACCCGAATCCAAATGTTTTGTTTTTGGTTTTCCCTCCTTATTACCTCTCATTTTAGTCAATTCCAGAGAGTCTTGGAGGAGACTCTGTTGTTTTTGCTGTGGCTGCTATCCAAGGACAGAGCTCACAGACATGCGTCCCTCTCCCACTGAGGACAGACTAAGACTGTACACTAGGGATGTAACGGTATGAGTCTCTATATGGAGTGTGTTCTTGCAGTTCGTTTGCCATGTTTCGACGTATTTCGTTGTAATTTTATGGATTTAATCAATCCTAATTTGGAAATATTAAAGGAGATTTCGAGGACATCTGCCATGGAAAGGGGAGAGTAGAAAAGAGTCATGAAAGGGGCTAACTGCTTCAGGTACTATCGTTAGTTAAAACAAAAAATAAATATATAAAAAGGGCTGGACATGGTCTAATATAACGAGCTGTAACATGGACACTAATGTTATAGGCAAACAAACGTGTGAGTGTAAAATAGGTTAAATTTATTTTTGGCCATCTAAACACCTTGAACATTTTCATTTAAAATTGTTGATGAAGAGAAACCTGTTAGAAGTAAAAATCTGTTTTTTTCTTTTCTTGTATTACACAGTTTAAGCATTTATAACATAATAAAGACAAATACTTCCCAGAATTGTTTACTTTTATTTCTGATGAAAAAATTTTAAACAAATATTCCTGAAGGACAATTCCTGACAAAAAGACATAAGAACTGCTAAAGTTATGATATCAAAGGGATGAAATGATTTCAAGACTGTGTCAGCGTATTTTTTGAACATTTTGAGCACAATGCAACAATACTGCGATAATAATGATAACCTTGATAATTTTGGTCACAATAACCGTGATATGCAATTCTCATACCATTACATCCCTAGTGTACAGTCATATAAATACCTCGGTACAATCATCGATTCAAAACTTGCTTTGCAGTCAACCATGAAGCGGTGTGTAAGAAGGCTCAGCAGCGTTTATATTGTTCAAGGACACTGTCGCACTTTCATATTGATAAAACATTGATGGCTATGTTTTATCGTGCTTTTATTGAGTCAGTGTTGTCTTTTTCCTTGGTGTCCTGGTTCAATCATACGTCCTTAAAGGAAAAAAACTCTTTGGGTCTCGTAGTGAAGTGGGTAAGTCGTCTCATTGGGGAGCCTCAGCTCTATCCAGCATCCCTGTACATTAACCAGTTACAGAGGATTGCAAACTCTGCTTTAAATGATGACTCCCACCCTCTTCACAGTGAATTCCAGCTTCTCCCCTCTGGGTGGCGGTATATTGTTCCAAAGTGCAGAACGAATCGGTGCAAAAATAGTTTTGTCTCTGCTGCTATTGCTGAGCTGAATAAATTGTAGCCTATTTGCACACAAGTATTTATCTGTTCATGCACTTGCACTTTGTTTTACTTACACTTTTACTTGTTCTATTAGATTTTTTAATCTTTTAACTTCGAACCTAATGGAGGTTGCCTCTGGAACCAACACGCGTGCATGCCGCCCCCCCATGTTATGTCGTTTTTTCCCATGTCTAGTGTGATGATAAAACCTAGAGCACTTTAATAATGGAGAGAAAAACTACAACTATTTACTGTGACTATTAAACTACCATGGGACTGAATGCAGGAACAACTCTACAAAATAACACCAACTTTAATCCAGCTTTGATTTTCCTTCACTTTGTTCAGCATCACTTTATTGCTGTAGTTCTGACTGAGTCCTTCAGCAGATTTTAATGTTGACATTTGCTCCAAATCAGCTCCATGCATCTAAAAGCTCAAATCAAGCAGCTAACAAGCAGCTAAAATGTGGTTTGAACAGCAACATGACACACAACAAGATCTTCACCACTGAACTGAACAGCATCCCAATAAATCCGACTGTCTGCTCTCTGAGGATCAGGAGGAAGAGCGAGGAAACTTCAGTCTCAGACCTTTGATTGATCCAACAGTCTGAGCTAGCTGCTGCTAACACTGAGCTGTGTGTGGATGTGAACGTTAGCTAAAGGCTAAGCTGCTACATCTACAGGAAACAAGTTCACAGAAGAAGAAAGAAAACAAACCTGCTCTCTCTTTAAGATCCCGGAACCCGGACATCTGAGCCTCATCCAAGAGTCAAAGAAGGAGAAGAAAACTCTCAAGACTTTACAGGATTACTCTGAGACCACAGGACGACGGAGCAGCTAACATGCTAACTGAGCTCGGCGGGAAAGAAACAAAAGAGCCTCGAGACCCGGAAATGAAAATGTACTTCCGGTTGGCTGATCTGCCTTTAAAAATAAAAGCATAGAGTCATCCGTTTTACCACTCTGTTCACAAAATCAGTTCAGAAAAATTATTTTTGATCTTCATGTCAACATTTCACCGTCATCATCAACAGAGAAACAAACTCAAGACCTTCCATTTAGTCTGGCTTTTATCTGAATAACCTGTCAGTGTTTTTAATACAATTACAGCTTCACGTTATCATTATTTATTTTTTTTATTTTACTCTGTTTTGTCTTGTACTTCATTTTAATTGTATTATTTACTTTATTTCATAATATATTTAATTTCCCACATTAACCTAGCCTCCAGGGTTTGATCCTTTAAGATGGGGTTAATAATAATAATAATAATAACAATAATAATAACAAAAACAACAATAACAATAACAATAATAATAACAATAATAATAATAATAATAATAATAATAATAATAATAATAATAATAATAATAATAATAATAGATGTTCTTTCAAATTTTATTTACATCATTTTTTAAATCATCATCGCTGCCATTATAGTATGTGCTAGTTATGGTGGGGTGTATTATGTATTATGTTGTTTGACAAAGACAGATGGTTCTGCATATTAATAAATGTATAAATGAATTACTTGTATTTTGTTCATTTGAGTTGACCTGTCTCTCACACACTCACAATCATGATCCCTCTGTACACCAAGAGCACAATATTCTTTTTCATATTTTTGTTTTTGTTTGATATGAGAACGATCACCATAACTATTTCAGTCACAGGCACATGTACTCACTCACAGACACACAAATCAGACATCTCATATAAATCTTGTTGACATTTAAACTTTAAATAAGTTTTTTTTCACAGCTGTACTGGAACAAAACTAAAACATGTCATCTGTTTTCAATACTGCGCCGTTTACTGTAACCTTAGACTTCACAAAGTACAGGCATAAATACGTTCATCCCAGTTGTTTCTGGAACTAGACTGGAGTTGAGAGATCTGTCCAATATGGCAGTGACACTGGATTACGCTCCATGAGGCGTCTTGTCACAGTCTCAGTCTCAGCCTCAGTCTCAACCTTCAGCCTGCCACATTCCTGCTGCAGCCTAATCAGCTCAACTCACCTCACTTGGGCTCCTGCTCACACCTGTGCCTCATCTGCTGCAATCAGGCCACCTATTCAAACCACAGCTCCACACACAGCCAGTGTCAGACTGTCTTCACCTTCATGCTCAGAACTCCAGACCTGTCTTCCAGATTGATCACCTGTTGGAGACAGGTTTCGTTCCTGGTTCTGCCATTAACGCCTGACCCTTGGCTCGACGGCAAGGTATCAACTAGCTTCTGTTCCTCACTTACGTGTCTGCCTGAGTCCCGGCTGTTGAACTCACCTTTTGTCTCCGATGCTGAGTATCTGCCTGTGTATCCTGATCTGTGGTGGCCTGCCTGGTACCCGACCCTCCTGCCTGTCCTCAATATTGAGAGTTCGCCTGTGTATCCTGATCTGTGGTGGCCTGCCTGGTATCCGACCCTCCTGCCTGTCCCTGACATTGAGAATCCACCTGTGTATCCTGATCTGTGGTGGCCTGCCATGTATCTGACCACTCTGCCCGTCCTCGACATTGAAAATCCATCTGTGAATCCTGACCAGTGGTGGCAGCCTGGTTTCTGGCTGTCCGGTGCCTCCTTGCTTCCCAAGTAAAGAGTGAGTCCAGTCCAAGCCTTCCTGAATGCCTCTGTGTTGTCAAACTAAGAGCGAGTCCAGTCCAAGTTTTCCTGAAAGCCTCTGTTTGCCAAGTGAGAGAGTGTCATCAGCGTGGCTGAGTGGTCTTCTCATCGGTCTTCTGTTTAAAGGCTCGCGAGTTAGATCCTCGCTCTCACCTCTGCTGTTATCTGCAAAGACTGTGTATTCCTGTTGGCTGTTCACCTCCAGTGTGGTCAAGTGGTTAAAGCACAAGACTGGCAAGACAAGGCTCCTGGGTTTGATCCCCGCTCTAAACTGTGTTGCTCCCAAAGATCCGTCAATAAAGTCTGGTTACTGTGTGCACAACCCCTATTTTGCTTCTGGGTCCTTCCTGAAACCGTGTCATGTCTACGTATATTATGTCTATGTTACCTATACTGTGTATGGATTACTGGGCTGGGTGGAGTGGGTTTGGGTCATATTCCTTTTATCTTATTCTAATTATCTGTCTGTTTGTAAAGAACTTTGTGCAGCAGTTTTTAAATGAAAAATGATGGTTGATTGATTGAAAGAGCTGTAACCATGGCAACAGGTTATTCAATTATTCACAGAGTCACCAGCTAATTTAAATTTCTTCAGTCATTTTATGACACAATTAGAATCAAGATGAAGCTTGGATTTCACATTTCAGCTTTAGTGAGGACAGGTTTGTTTTTACTCTGGTTCCTAAATTGATGGCTGAAGAACAAGGAGATAAAGGAAAGGGACGGCTGTTATGTTTTGATTTCTGGATACACATGCAGCGACAGGGAATAAAATCCTAGATCTCCTGTTGTGTCAGGTTAAGGGAGCTCTTCTTCTCTCCTAATTCTGGGGGAATCAGACCACACTCTGGTTGACCTTGAGTGCTTCAATGTCACAGACTGGGAACTTTGTAAAGAGGACACTGGTGATGACACTGAAGGTCTTTCTCACTGCACTTCAGACCACATCCACTTCTGTACATAACATAATAAAAAAATATTGTGATTCGATGTACCGTATTGCCGTTACCGCAATTTGTTCAGGGATTTTTTTGAGTAGAGACTATTTTGGGGGACAAACTGAAGAACGTAAGGTCTTCAGGACTCAAAGCCTTTTGGTTTTCGGTCTTGGAGAAAGGAGACATACAGCTGGGTTTTGAAGTTTGAATGAACTCTGTAGGTGTAAGGAAGGCGAAGCAGTCGTGCTTAGAAAACCAGTGTTTTTTTTGGTGTGTTCGGCGAGTCTCCCCATTCATTTTCGATGAGACTATTTTCACAGTTTTTCATGAATAACTCCGCCATATTTTTGCAAAATTTTTATAAAAGTCATAGCACACCAATTGGGACCGAGCCGCAAGTTTTGACATATAATTTGTGGGGGGTTTCTCAAAGCCCTAGAACTAGATGTGAATCAAAAAACTGTCTGCAAGATGAAAAAGAAAAAACAAGACAATTCCCGCGGGAATCGTGAGTGGGGCTCGGGCCGCTGCAACCGGGGCAGGGTTGCCAACCACTCAGCCAAACCACCACGCTAATACATCCCATTTCTGAGGAAATTTAGCTCAAATGTAGCCCAACCAACATGTCATGAAACCAAAAAGATGGGTTTGGTGACTCATTCATCCATTCATTTTGGTGTTCATAGGCATTGTTAATGAGTTGATAGTGGGATGTTCGGATTTTCGATTTTATGACTCCTTCTCTCTCTCTCTCTGTAGCGCACACTTATACAATAACTAGGAGCGTAGAACAAGAAATCCCACATTCTGCTGTGGGCGACGGAGCCGTGGACAGACACAAGAGGGGTCAGCAGAATGTGGGATTTCTTGGGTTCTTTTTTATTGTTCTACGCTCCTAGTTATTGCAGAGTGCGCGTTCCTTTGGTTTGGTCAGCTGCAGCTCCCGTAGACACCCGTAAGTGTATCACAGAAATGCGAAGTAGTACTGTTTAGGCTATAAACATGTGCTAAATGATGTCGTTTCGAGTAAATGGTGGACGTTATCCGCTCGGGACACTTGGATTACAGCACACGAGCAGTATGGAGGAATATTGCCAACTTTTTGTGGACTTTTTGTGGACTTTTAAGGACACTGTTTGTTCGGGCTCTGACCGAAGTCATGATATCAATGTCGGTGGACAGCGAGGATTCCCCCAGATCTCCGGCTGCATCCTAGATGTTCCAAAACTACTCCACAGTGTTGTTCAGCATGAGGGTGAGTAGAAAATGAGGCCAAATCGTTGTTTGGGTGTAGTGTTCCTTTAATTGCCCAACGGCATCACTTGGCTAAATGCTTTATGGCCAAAACACAGAAGACTGGCGGATGTGATGACAACAGGAGGTGACTGCATGTTTGAAATAATAGCAGCTAATGCATGTTATCCTGTGGTCATAATGATTACTCAGGGGTATTTGGTTAAATGTGCTCTCCTCAGAAGTTAACTTCTTAGAAATTACTTCTGACATGGTTCATGTCACATATTAGTGATAAATTTTATATGAGTGGTTTAATTTAAAATGAAACAACAGTCTTAAGTTAGTTTAAGCTAACAGCAAACAGTCGATATAAGTAAGACTAAGGGCTGTTAGCTGCTACTACTAGCAAAGGCATACAACAGTAAATGCCTGTTTACCTTTACTTGCTATTTTTAGCCATTATCTGTAAGCTGTTTAAATGTCGTTTGCCATTATAAACTATATAAGCGACTTCATACTGACGTATGAAGTTCTGCTTGATAGATTTGTCTGTGATGAGTTAGATGGGACAAACAATCGTCCATAGCTAACAGCTATTAGCTGTAACAGCTAACGACTAACTAGGGGAAACACATTTCTGGACTTACGAAGGTCAAATATAGCCAAACCAAAACAAAATATTATAGTCCTGAAGAGAGGAGACATACGGCTGTGTTTTGAAGTTTGAATCATTCCTCTAGGTGAAAGTATGGTGAAGCAGTTATGTATGCGACTTGGTCCTGTGTGGCTTGATTAGCTGAGCCCCTGGAAGGACCTGGCAGCTGGCCAAGTGATAATGAAGGCTTTGTTGTCATGGTTACAGGTGCAGGTGCGGCCTGAGACAAACAGTTTCGATGTCTAAAATGATCACAATATGATGACTTCTGACAGTGTCGAACAGCTGCTTATATTTCAAAAACCATAGAAGATATGGGATTTTTGAGCACATTGTGAGCGTCTGGCAAGTCTTGGGATCGTGAATATGTAATTTTTATGAAGATAGTGTGAGAAATGACTGAGTTATCTTGATTTACAAACAGCCTGTCCAACACGAGGACTTCATGTCGCTCTATGGGAGCGATTAATGGACTTTGGACCAAACAGCTGGCTCTCATTTAATTTCAGAATGAGTTAGGGCTTCACATTTTCTTTTAAATGAGGCCTAAGAGACTCAGATCTATTTTTCTGAAAAATTATTTAGGTCCGATGTACCGTTTTCCAGTTATCGCAGTTTGTTCAGAAATTTATGGAATCAAGATTTCAGGTCTGCCAAGCAGAAACCGTTTGAATTTCATTTGAATCCTTCACTCACACTGATCTGAGATTTTGGGCCGACGCAAGGTAGATTTGAGGACTCGCTTACTGAAAGTAGGGCTTATGGTTTTCAGTCCTGAAGAGAGAAGACATACGGCTGTGTTTTGAAGTTTGAATGAAGGTGCCACGATGGTGAAGCAGCCGTGGTTAGACAAACAGTGTTTTTTTGGTGTGTTCAGGAGTCACTCTATTCATTTTTACTGGGAGTTTTTCGCAAATACCTCGGCCATTTTTTCCCAAAATTCTTGTAAAAGTCATAGCACACCAATTGGGACCGAGCCATATGTTTTGATACATAATTTGTGGGGCATTTCTCAAAGCCCTAGGACGAGATGCAAATCGAAAATGAGGTGGAATATGAAGAAAAAAACTAGACAATTCCCGCGGGAATCGTGAGTGGGGCTCGGGCCGCTGCCGGGCTGTATCTTTTTAATACAGGCCAGCCTCAAGCAGCATTTCAGCTGGATTACAAGCTGGAATAGCTCTGGAGATGACAGGAGACTTCATTCAGGTGTTTAAGTCATGTGTGGCGTGATTAGCTGATGATCATCATCTGGCACCTGACCTTGAGCTAAGTTCTTATTATACCTGGTGGTCTTTCACCAGACTGATGTCCACAAACACTTTAAAAGTGGGCGTGCTGTTAAAGCTCACACATCCGTAATTCACACACATAGACACTCACAAACATGAGCGCTTCGTGAACAGGATCATTTAGGGGACAAAATATACATTTATAGTATGCGTCCCCACTAATACTATGTGTCCCCAAATACTGGCCTTTTGTAAAGTCAAGGTCCTCTTAATGTCATAGTACAAGCACACTCTCACACACACAGACCACAGAGACAATTGTCCACAAACACTTTTAAGTTGGCGTGATGTAAAAGCTTAAATGTCGTTCATTCACACACACACACACACACACACACACACTCACAAACATCTGTATGTCGCACACAATTTTGCATTTAGGGACACATACTATACATTTATAGTAAGTGTCCCCATTAATATTTTGTGTCCCCCAATTTTGGTGCTGTTTAAAGTCAAGGTCCCCATAATGTCATAAGAACAAGAACACACTCACACACACACAGAGATCAAACACCAGATTAATGTATCAACTTCAAAGGAAGAGAGAGATTGTTATCAGTTACACAGGTGTTTTAATTACACTGACTATTGCAATGCTTTTCTTGGTTCTTCAATGGTTTCTAAATATGCTTTTTTCATAAACCATAGAAGATAGGTAAATTTTGAGCACATTGTGAGCGTCGGGACAGTCTTGGGATCGTGAAAATGTAGTTTTTCTGAGGATAGTGTGAGAAATGACTGAGTTATCGCAATTTACAAATAGCCTGCCCAGAATGGACAGGCTATTTGTCACGTCTGATCAGTTTGAATGGACCTCTATGAGAGAGATTGATGGACTTAGGAGGAAACAGCTGGCTCTCATTTAATATCAAAATGAGTTAGGGCTACATATTTTGTGTTATTTGAGGCCCAAGAGTCTGAGATCCACTTTTTTGAAAAAAATATTCAGAATTAATGTACCATTTTTCTGTTATTGCAATTTGCTTGAGGATTTTTTCAACTGGTGACTGACTGCTCTCGTACTCAAGATCTGATAAGTAGTTAGGATCCCACTGAAAATCTGTTGATTTTTGATTGGCATAGTGATTTTGGAGGCTTGTGTACGGTTTTCAGTCCCGAAGAGATGAGACATACGGTTGTGTTTTGAAGTTTGAATGAACTCTGTAGGTGCCAGGGCAGTGAAGCAGTAGTGCTAAGAAAAACTGTTTTTTGTTGTGTTCAGGAGTTTCTCCATTCATTTTCAATGGGACTTTTTTCGCAATTTTTCATGAATAACTCCGCCATATTTTTGCAAAATTCTTATAAAAGTCATAGCACACCGGTCCAGACCGAGCCGCATGTTTTGATATATAATTTGTGGGGGTTTTCTGAAAGCCCTAGGACTAGAAGCAAATAAAAAAACTGCCCGGAAGATGAAAAATAAAAAAAAAAGATAAAAATATAGACACACGGAAAAACACATGTGTAGCTCTGCTATGGGGAGAGTGGCTCATTGCAAAGCCCAAGCCCCAAACTAGACAAGTCGCACATGAATAGTGAGTGGGTCTCAAGCACTGCCAGGCTTTATCTTTTTAATTAGGGCCAGCCTCAAGCAGCATTTCAGCTGGATGACATGCTTAAATACTTCTGGAGATGGCAGGAGACTTCATTCAGGTGTTTAAGTCATGTGTGGAATGATTAGCTGATGATCATCACCTTGCACCTGACCTTGAGCTGTGTTCTTGATATACCTGTTAGTGTTTCCCCTCCCTAACAGACTGACGTCACCAAGCACTTTATGAGTGGGGGTCCTGTTTAAACTGAGCTCCAATGGTCTTCATAAACACACACACACAAAAAAACATACATGCGTGCTTTGCAAGCATTACAAAAAACAAGCATACACTATGTGTTCCTTGGTGGAGATTCTGTGTGAAGATTAGGTCACTTTAATTTCATCATAACATACACATATGCAGCAGAGATGTCAGGAAACTTTATTCCTGTGTTTTGGTCCTCTGTAGCTTTATTAGCTGATTACAAACACCTTGACTGGAGATATTTAAGGGCTCCGCTGTCATGGTAATAGGAGCAGGTGCAGCCCCAGGCGCAACCATTGTAGCTCAGTTTTCTTTAGGCGATTGATGCTTTTTGACAGTGTCGAACAACTCCTTGTTTCTTTGGGGCTGTTTGAGCTACGTAAAAAAAAGCACACTCTGGTTGTCGGGGCAAGTCTTGGGATCGTGAATATGTAATTTTTGTGTTGAAAGTGTGAGAAATGACTGAGTTATCACAATTTAAAAACAGCCTGTCCAGCATGGGGACTTCATGTCAGGTTTGAATGGATGTCTATGGAAGAGACTGATAGACTTTGGTGGAAACAGCTGGCTTTCATTTAATTTCAAAATTAGTTAGGGCCTCACATTTTGTTCTATGTGAGGCCCAAAAGTCTAATATCTGTTTTCTGAAAAAATTATCCTGGTCTGTTGTACAGTTTCGCCATTTTCACAATTTCTTCAGAAATTTTTGGAGGTCTGAAATCAGGTCTGCCAGGCTGTATTCCTATAAATGTCGTTCGAATTTTGCCTTCTAAACAGAGATGTTGGGCCAACACAGGGCAGATATGAGGACTTGCTGACTGCAAACCGTAAGCCCTATGAGCCCTAAAGGCTTACAGTTTTCAGTTCTGAAGAGAGGAGACATACGGCTGCGTTTTGAAGTTTGAATGTACTCTGTAGGTGCCACGATGGCTTTGCCATCGTGAAAAACTGTGTTTTTTGGTGTGTTCGGAGAGTCTCTCCATTCATTTTTAATGGGACTTTTTTTGCTGTTTTTTGAAGAAAACTCGGCCATATTTTTGCGAAATTTTCATAAAAGTCATAGCACACCAATCAGGACCAAGCTGCATGTTTTGATATATTATTTGTGGGGTTTTTCCTCAAAGCCCTAGGACTAGTGGTGAATCATAAAACTGGACGCAAGATTAAGAAAAAGAAGGCAATAAATGTGCAGAAGAACACATATGGCTCGTGGCAAAGCCCGGGCCCGAAATAAACGAGTAGGAGAATACTCTGTCCATAGGTTTGCTATGGGGTGAGTGGGGCTCTTTGCAAAGCCCGAACCCCCCAAAAAAGACAGACAAACACATGGAAGAACACATGTGGCTCTTTGCAAAGCCCAAGAGCCCTAAGCTATACAATTTCCATGGGAATTGTGAGTGGGGCTTGGGCCACTGCTGGGCTTTATCCTTTAATACTTATACATTTTTTTGATACGCATGGAGAGAACACATGTGGCTTGTGGCAAAGCCAAAAGTCCTCATAGCTTTGCTATTATCAGGCCAGCAGTCCACAGAGCAGCTGCTTAAGATAGTGGAGGAAGGGTCCTCTTGCACAAAATGTACCTGTGGCTGATTGCTGCAGCCTGAATGTACAGTTTTTACTTTGACTGTGTCAAACCAATAATCCCACTGCACAGGGTGTGTTTGACCCGCGAAACAGTGTCACACTCAGCTCTGACACAATCTTTGTGCTTTATAACTTGTTTATTGGCCTTCAGCAACTCCACACATGCTCTCTTACGGCATTTAAACAGTGAACGATCATGCCGTCAGCAACAGGTAATCAACTAGAAAACACAAGATAACAACAAAGTACTTTGTTAAAAGGCACAAACATACTAATGAGTTTTATCCAAAGTTATATAAAGTTATTATCACTTATGGTAAACAACATTCACCAGCTCGGCTTCACCGGTTAACACTAGGCACAACAAAAGAGACTAATTATCGTCCCCCCACAAGTTGGAATACTGCCTGTAGAGGGCGCAAAAACCATACATATTTTGAAAAACAGGAAAACTCCACACACTGAACATGTGTGCCTGCTGATCCTCTGTGGAGTCACAGCAGACATGAAGGATTTTAACACTAATGGTGCAATGGCTCACAACCTGTGGGTCGAGGCCCATAAGTGGGTCTCAGAGCTGTTTTCAGTAGATGGTGTATAAATCAGGTAAAAATGTGGCAAAAATGTCTTCAGTCTAGGGAGGCCCTAAGAGGACAAACATCCATCAGAGTATATCAGAGTTTACCCTGTAGAATAAAATGGGGTACACTGCTTGAATGTGGGCATGTATGTTGTTGAATTAAAATAAAAAACTTTGTGGCATAAGCATTCCATCTGCTAGCCTGCAATCAGGAAACAGAAGAGAGGATAATTCTGTCTGGATGTGGACTAGAGATTAATTTCCCCCGAGGCCCAGATTATTATTTCTTTAATGTCCAGTAAACAATATACAGTATATATGCAATATATTAACCTCTAATGAAAAAGCAGTTGCTAATAATTGAGCAGTTGGAGATAGTATGTGGGGCAAGCTTTATAGGAGGGTTTCCATTGACTTGATCAGGGTGGGGGGAGGTTCAAGTCAATGGAGAAAGAATGTTATTGGATATACTGGACCTCTAAAGGGTGTTGTGGTATAAAAAAGTTGAGAAGAAAACGGTCTGACTGCTTGGAAACCAGTTTTATCAGTGTTTTAAGAGTTTCTATCTGAAATCAGGAAACTTCTGACCCTCCGGAGAATTGTCGTGTGTTTTGCCAAACTAGTCACAGCTGAAGGGTTTATTTCTAGTGTGAACTATTTTGTAAAATTTTTAACTCCTTTGGATTTTAAGTGTTTAACCACAATTGTCACAGCTGAATGGTTTATCTCCAGTGTGAATCATTTTGTGATGTTTTACATCCTTTTTGGTTTTAAATGTTTTACCACATTCATCACAGCTAAAGGGTTTCTCTCCAGTGTGAATCATTTTGTGAAGTTTTAAGGTCTTCTTGGTTTGAAATATTCAGCCATGCTAATAACAGCTCAAAGGAGAGGGTAATGGCTGCGGCCTGCAGGAAGGCGGGGCTGGACATCCAGCCCCGTCCACAAAGGTCCAGGCCCACCCAACAATTCCAAATATAGGGTTAGGGTTACTGAAACCCCATCCCCAACCCTAACCCGAACCCTAACCAGTTTGGATGTGGGTGGGGCTGGACTTGTCAACAGTGGAATAGGTGAGGCTGGATGTCTAGCCCTGCTTTCCCACAGGTCGCAGCCATTACTACTTGTCTCAAAGTTTCTCTCCAATATGAATCATTTTGTGACCTCTTAGCTCAGTCTTGCTTCTAAATACTTGGCCACAGTCAATGCAGCTGAGATGTTTCTCTCCAGTGTGAATCAATTTGTGACCATTGAGCCCACCCTGGATTAGGTACATTTTACCACAATCATCACAGTTGAAGGGTTTCTCTCCAGTGTGGATCAATTTGTGACCATTGAGCCCACCCTGGATTAGGTACATTTTACCACAATCATCACAGTTGAAGGGTTTCTCTCAAGTGTGAATCCATTTGTGACCTTAAAGTTCAGTCATGGTTCTAAATATTTTGCCAGAGTCACTATAGCTGAAGGGTTTCTCTCCAGTGTGAATCAATTTGTGACCTTTTATCTCAGTTTTGATTTAAAATTTTTTTACCACACTCATCACAGCTGAAGGGTGTCTCTCCAGTGTGAATCATTTCATGTCTTTCATGTTTAATTGACTCTTTGTTCTAAATGTTTGACCACAATCATCACTGCTGAAGTTTTTCTCCAGTGTGAATCAATTTGTGTTCAGTTAGATTGCTCTTTATCCTAAATGTTTGACCACATTAATCACAGCTGAATGGTTTCTCTCCAGTGTGAATCATTTTGTATACGGTTAGATGGCTATTTATTCTAAATGTTTTACCACAGTAATCACAGCTGAAGGGTTTCTCTCCAGTGTGAATCGATTTGTGACAATTTAGCTCAGTCTTGATTTTAAATACTTTACTACAGCCACTGCAGCTTAAGGGTTTTCTCCAGTGTAAATCATTTTATGTCTGTTTAGATTGCTCTTCGTTCTAAACGTTTTACTATAGTAAGCACATCAGAAGGGTTTCCCTACAGTGTGAATCATTTCGTGTCTGTTTAGAATGCCCTTCGTTCTAAATTTTTGCCCACACTCATCGCAGCGGAAGGGTTTCTCTCCAGTGTGAACCATTTTGTGAAGTTTTACCTGTCCTTTGGTTTTAAACGTTTTACCGCAGTGATCACAGCTGAAGGGTTTATCTCCAGTGTGAATCATTTTGTGAAGTCTTAAGGGGTATTTGGCTCGAAATGTTTTACCACATTCATCACAGCTGAATGGTGTCTCCCCAGTGTGAATTATTTTGTGATGATTTACTTTGGTTCTATATATTTTACCAAACTCATCACAGCTGAAACGTTTCTCGTCAGTGTGAACCGTTTTATGACGTTTTACCTCTCCTTTGGTTATAAATGTTTTACCACAGTGATCACAGCTGAAGGGTTTCTCTCCAGTGTGAATCATTTTATGTCTGTTTAGATTGCTCTTCATTCTAAACGTTTTACTACAGTAATCACAGCAGAAGGGTTTCCCCACAGTGTGAATCATTTCGTGTCTGTTTAGAATGCCCTTCGTTCTAAATGTTTGACCACACTCATCGCAGCGGAAGGGTTTCTCTCCAGTGTGAACCATTTTGTGAAGTTTTACCTGTCCTTTGGTTTTAAATGTTTTACCACAGTGATCACAACAGAAAGGTTTATCTCCAGTGTGAATCATTTTGTGAAGTCTTAAGGACTGTTTGGCTCGAAATGTTTTACCACATTCATCACAGCTGAATGGTGTCTCCCCAGTGTGAATCATTTTGTGACGATTTACTTTTGCTTTGGTTCTATATATTTTACCACATTCATCACAGCTGAAGGGCTTCTCGTCAGTGTGAACCGTTTTATGACGTTTTACCTCTCCTTTGGTTTTAAATGTTTTACCACAGTGATCACAGCTGAAGGGTTTCTCTCCAGTGTGAATCATTTTGTGACCACGTAGCTCTGTTTTGTCCCTACATGTTTTACCACACTCATCACAGCTGAAGGGTTTCTCTCCAGTGTGAATCATTTTGTGTAATTTTAGATTGTACTTTGTTCTAAATCTATTACCACACTCATCACAGCTCAAGGGTTTCTCGCCGGTGTGAGTCATTTTGTGTCTGTTTAGAAGGTAATTTGTTCTCAATGTTTTCCCACACTCATCACAGCTGAAGGGATTCTTCTTCAGCTTTAGTCTGCTTACTTTATTTCTTTTCACATGTTTTGGCTGATGTTCTCTGTCCTCCCTCCAATCATCACTGTCATCAGTCTCAGTGGAGTCTTCAGTCTTGATACCAGTCTCTGGCTTTAACTGTCTCCCTGGATCAGGGTTCCTCTCCTCATCATTTCCTCCACACTCCTCTCCATCAGCTCTGATCTCCATCTGATGAAGCTGTGAGGACTGAGTGATCTCTTCATCTTCATCCTCACTCTTTACATGGACAGGTTGTTCTTCTTTCATCACTGACAGCTGCTGGATGTCTGCAGGAAAAGAACGAGTTACACCAACATGAGTGACACAGGAAAACACAAGGCCTGACAGGCAAAACACAAACAATAACACTCTCTCTAATCCTCTCTCTAAGGTTAGAAAGAGTGTATGCTAACGAGCGGAAGGCTCGTTTTCGCCATCTTCGTCTATTTTGGTGAGAAAGCCAAAATACTGCCAGACAGATGACTTGTATCCAGGTGGAGTGTCCTCAATTTCAACCTCATTTGACTCCATCATTAGGGTTTTGGAGGCAAGGTAGTTGGTGCTAATGTTTGTTGTCATCACTTCTGGTCGTCTATATTTCCCAATCCCTTTTTTTCAAACTCGATGCATTTTATCACGCACTGCATCGCAATATATTGCAAAACAATATTTCATCCCATCCATACAGGGCACCCCCTTAAAAGCAGTGTATTTGCTATATTAAAAATAATAGTCATAGTATCTCTGGTATATGGGGGAAAAAAATATAAGTACACAATAATGCATAGTTACATTTTATTTTATACACTGAGCAAAATTGGAGTTTCAAAGTGTCAGATTCTTTTAACAAGCCCAGATCGTTACCAGCTGTGTAAGAAAAATATGTGTAAGACAAGAAAAATGAAATTTATTGATGACCATGATGCTGAGGATGGCTACAAGAAGATAGCAAAGCATTTTTAAAGTGCAGTTTCCTCGAGTGTTATGTGTGTGGTGGCAGCTGTGGGTTTCCTCTCTCTTCCCCCCTCCCTCCTCCCTCTGCCTGTGTGGCTGCAACACACCTGTGTGCTGTTTGGTACTCGGGTGGGGTAGGAGGAGTATTTAGTGGAGCAGGGAGAGGAACATGAGGGAGAGAGAGCTGGAGGCTGGGCTGCACACGCACACATTTGCCAGGAGACAGGTTTAAGGAGGTTTTTGTTTGTTCTCCTTTTGTTCAAAGGTTTCTTCTTTAATCACATGTGTTTTTTTCTATCTGCAGGAATGCCAGATTACTGGGTTTTGTTATTTTAGTTTGGCTAAAGGATTTGAAGGAAAATGTTGAAGAGAGCGAAACTTAAACATTGGCTGTTTGGTGTAGGAAATGGTTACCATGGTAGCCACTTCTTTGTTGTCCTCCGTAGCAGGTTTGGTAACCAGTTATGTGCATATCGCCTGCTGCTGTTTCAAACTGAGTGTGACTGCAAGCCAGCAGGGGAGGGGGAGCGGGGCGAACCGCACTGCAGTGCGCTTTGAAACAAGTGGGCTTAACGTGGAAGCACCCTTAGGGTTACTTCTGGTTAGGGAGTTCAGTTAGGGGGTGGTGGCTGGTTCGATGGCCCACTGCGTGGTTAGCCATGTCCACCATTCCCCTTTTGTTCTTTTTGGCCAGCACCTACTTCCTCTTTATTTCCTTTCCTTTTGCTTCATAAATAATTGATTTTTGTGTTCAATAAAGTTCACATTCTTTTGAAACTCCTAACCCCTTTGTTTGTGTCCATTATATGTTATTGATCTCTTTGGGTTTGAGTCTTAAACCTTCAATTTGGGATTGAATTTCTTTATGCTCTAGAAGCTGTAACAGCGAGGTATAATAAAGAGAAGGAAGGTGAGGGGAACTATGGAGGTCAAGATGAGATCTGAAAGACCAAGGAAACTCTCAGAGAGAACAGCTCATAGGCTGGTCAGAAAGGTAAATACCCACTGCACAACCTGCAGGCAGATTAATAACACATTTACACTAAAATTAGCAGGTTGACGCAGGTGTTTTCAACATGGGTTAACTTGCTGACAATTGGCAAGTCAGTCTGTTCCCACTGCCTGCAGACTCGGATGAGCTGCATGGGTGCTGTTTATTTCCCTCTGGAGCATAAATCTGTTGTCTCACGTTGATTCAATCATTAGCGCGACATAGCCCCTCCATGTTAACAATGGAAAGGAGCATAGAGGCAATGGACACAGTTTTCTGTACTTTATACTTTTGTCCCTCTTTAAAAATGTACAAAGTCAGAGCTGATGATACAAAAGTGGATGGATTTAGTTGCTGAGACAGCAAAGAGTCACGTAAGTTACACACGGAGGGGGCAGGAGCGATATTATACCATGGGAAGGTTATGCCGCTGTCATCCGTAAATTATCAGGTTGACCCGGGTGTGATTAAAACCTGCATCTGAGGTTGAAATGCTGATTACTTTACTTTTTATATAGCACATTTAAAAACAGAAGTTTACAAAATGTTTTAACAGACAGAACAAAGGCAGAAAACAGAGCACAATAAAATCAACAATCAGTTCATCAGCGACCACGAGAGTCATCAGAAAAGGCACAGAGGATCACATTAACTAAAGCAACAAAATGAGAGAAAATGTTACAAACTGTGGATTGAAACAGACGATAAAATGCATAATGGCAAGAAGATAATAGGAGAGTAGACAGATAATGGATTTTCAGATACATAGATTGATTTAAGATTGTTTAAGGTTGACAACATCACATCAGGAAGATTAAAAATAAGAAGGCAGATAGAAGACTGGTAAAAGGGAAAATAGATAGATAAATAACATAGTAATAATAAATACTACTAATAAAAAAATCAATACATAAAATAAAGTGAAATAAAATAATGATAATAGAAACTGGGTATGTAAAAACAATAAAAGAAAGTAAAAATAAGAATAAAATAATGAGAAACCATGAGAGGGATAAAAACAGCAGATAAAGCAAGTCAGTTAAACCAACACTATGTAGCTTTTCAAACATATTATAATCCTTCGATATTCATTGTGATGGTCCACCACTTTACAATGAGTTCAATGAAACCTCTGTCGTGGTCTGGAGTGGTCTGTATCCCTTTAACTGGCGCTATGTAACTTCGAGGAACCCTGCCAAACTAAAAAACCACACATTTGGACTGCTTTACGGCATACATCACTTCCCCCGATTCCCGATTCGTTTAAAACACGTAGGTCTCAGCGAAAGCCAATCGCGGAGCTGTAACCATGGCAGAGGCAACAACGTAAGGAAGAGAAAAGTTTTGTCGGAGGATACAAAACAAAGAAAGCGAGAGAAAAACAAGCTGAATACTCGGACAGGAATAACCATCGGTTCGGCGTTCACTTGCTGCGTGAAATAAAAGACAAGGAGGGATGTCCGACTACTATCAGGTATGTTGGCCGACTAATTTTTACGAAGTTCCTCAAAAAACTTGACAGGAAAAAAGTACAGCACAACAAATCCAGAATGTACCAGTATGTAGTTTTGTTTAGACCTATTTCAAGTGTGATATCAACAGCTCGTTGTTGTCTTTACTTTTATTTACTTTATCGCTTCAACAGGATGGGGGCGACTTCACGGTAATAAAACCAAGTTGAACTTAGCGATTTTTAACATCGTCATTTAGTCAAAAATAAACACATTACCTCATCGCTATCCATCCTGCAAACAGCCGCCGAAGACAGAATACTTTTAGCAAAGTCCTGGCTTCTGTGATTTGCCTACAAAACAAACGCACGCAGCCGGCAGATCTTTATCCTTACGACAGTATGCACGCGCTAGAGCTCATGGGTAGTTGAGTTCTCTCTCCGGTCAAGCGGAGATCTTCCGTAGTGCTGCTTTAAAAGAGTGAAAAAATAAATAAATACATCAGTGTTTCCCCTATAGTGTATTTGAGAGGGCGCCCCGCCCCCCCAACAGACGCACCCGCTCTACTTACAGGATTCAGACCGACGTACATTTAAAAAAAATCATATTATTTCGATCAAAGTTCTTATGACAGAGATTCTTCTCAAATAAAAAAGCTAACGAGAGTATAATGTTGGAATCTAATGTTGTGTCGCTATGGTTTGCTTGCATTTCAATAAAATGCATTTTTCCTCTCCGCTCTGAACGCCGCCTCCCCCCGCTCCTCTCGTACAACACTGATAAGCCGCGCAGCAACCAAACCGTCTCTCTGCAGAGTTCCCCCGAAATGCAGACTTTTTCAAGTGGCTGCTGCCACCGCGGGCCGAGACGTAGCGGTGACTCAGCGAACGTCAGAACAGGGGCCTCCTAAAAGTGTCTCAGTACACTCTCTTCCCTAAAAACAATTCAGTAGAAATGCTTTCCCAAGCGGCAACTGCTTCTGGGTCATAACGCCGCGGTTAAAACAGCTTGCTGTCTGCCGCCAGTTCCTCATTGAAATGACTGGAGGCGGTACGTTGCCACGCGGCAGTGTGAAGGGGAGTATAAAGACACACACACACACACACACACACAGGCGGCGGAGGAAAGAGCGACCATAACGTTAGAAAAAATAAAAACAATTTGAACAAACATTAATGGATGACCAGAAGCTGACCAAACAATCTCCCCAGGCAAAAATCTCAGTGTTTTTAAGCCAACTGCCCTTACTAAGAAGGAAAGCACAGCGAGCAGTGTAGGAAACTTTCAGCATGTAGTTTCTCCTTATTGTCAGTCACTTGCTATAACTTTATTAAGCATTATTTATCTTCTCTCCACCTGCTGAGCTTACATGGTTACATGAAATGGTACATTCTTCTTGTTTTTTTAATACTTTTTATACTTTATGCAGTGTATTTTAAATATTTTTGAGAATGTTGTATGAAAAAGTGCTCCATTGCCAAAAAAAAGTGAACAAAAATCAGTGTTCAATATTTATTCAGATCTAAATGCTCTGTAACTATGATATTACGGACCATGTTTGACAGACCACGCTCCCTCCAGCACCAGTCCCCCCCCACCCCCACCCCCCCTCCTAAGGCAATGAACCTAGGGGAAACACTGTACATCAATAAATAAAATAGTTAAAGAAACATGTAAAAGCAAGTCTAAAAAAGTGGGCTTTAAGATGTGATTTAAAAGATGACACTAATTCAGCTCGCCTTATCTCCTCGGGCAGGGCGTTCCAAAGCCGAGGAGCTCTGACAGAAAATGCTCGATCACCTTTAGTCTTCAGCTTCAACTTTGGAACAGCCAACAGGCCCCCGCCCGAGGATCTAAGGCTGCGGGTTGGCTCAAAAGGAATTAATAACTCAGAAATGTTGTTTGGAACCCACCCAATAAGGGCTTTAAAAGTGATCAGTAAAATCTCAAAATCAATTCGAAAGTGAACAGGGAGCCAGTGGAGAGAAGCAAGGACAGGGGTGATGTGATGGCGTCTGTTAAAGCCATAGACTGTAAAAAACATGGACGCCATGATGCTAGGCTAAAATTGAAACCGCCACAAAAAATGCTCCCCCTGGTGACTGGCTGCAGTGTAGGTCAAATCTCTGTCTCCCCCATTCATCTGGACGGGTCGTAGTGAAACTTCAAAAAAATAATACACCTCGTAGAAATATTTCTGACATCTATATGCTGTGGTGATATGGAAGTATTACTGGGCTGCATTTTTCCAAGTCCTCTTTTTCTGAAAAGTTTCTTTTTCATCAGTTATTATAGTTTCAAAATAACCATGGTTTACGGCAGCTTCACAATGATTATGTACGGCGTATGCTGCGGAGTGTTGTGACCGTTTATGACAGCTGTGTCCAGATTATGGCCCAAATTCTCTGCTGGCTGCACAATGGCAGCACCCTGATGGGGGATATTCTGGCTTCAAATCTGTCACATGGTGGAAGGTGGAGCCACGCTACCCACTTCTTATAATACATCCATGGTTAAAACCACTTAAAAGCCTAGCTGCTGCATTCTGGACCAGTTGGAGGCGGGAGAGTAATTTGTGTGAGATACCAGAGAGGAGGGAGTTACAATAGTCCAATCTGGAGAAGATGAGTGCATGAATTACTTTTTCCAAATCAACAAGGGTAAGGATGGATTTGATTTTTGAGATGGATCGGATCTGAATGAAACATGACTGTACTGTTTTCTTGATGTGATGTTCGAGGGTATGGTTGGAATAAAAAAAAACTCCTAGATTTCTGACAGATGGTGTGATATTAGCAGAGGGTGGGCTGAGGGTGCTGGTGATCTGGGTGGCATTTGGGTTTGGGTAATTAAATAGAACAATTTCTGATTTGGATTCATTTAACTGTGAGAAACTCTGGACCATACAACTTTTGACATCCTTGAGACAGTCAAAAAAACAGCAGCTAGGCAGTTTGGGTCACCAGGTCTCAGTGGTAGGTATATCTGTGTGTCATCCACATAGCAGTGAAAAGACAGATTATGACGATGAATAACTTCACCAAGTGGAAGCGTATAAATAGAGAATAAAAGTGGACCTAAAATAGAACCCTGTGGTACACCACAGACAATATGACGGGAGGAGGAGTGGTTGCCTATGGTGACCGCAAGGGTTCTGCCTAAAAGATAAGAATAAAACCAACTAAGTGCAGTACCTCTGACACCAACCCAGGTCTCAAGACGATGCATTAAAATGGCATGATCTACAGTGTCAAATGCTGAATCTAAAAGAATTTAAATTACGCTCTCTCCTCTGTAAAACTACTTTCTCTAAAACTTTTGATAAGTAGTTTAGAAATTGATGCCCTTGCTTCTTTAATTGCTTTATTGTAGCTTTTCATGGAATCTTTCCAAATTAAAAAAAAAAAACATTAAAGCTTTGGTCGACGATTTGAAAACCGTTGAACAAATGAAGAGGGGGCAGGCTGCTTCCCGGTTTTGGCTAGGGCTGCAACTAACGATTATTTTCAAAATCAATTAATCGGGTGATTATTAAACAATTAATCGATTATTTGGATAGTGACACATTTTTGCAATTTCCTTTACAATTAAGTTTAAAGTTGTTTTAGATATTTTCCAAACAACAACAAAGACAATGAAAAGCATTTTCCTTCAGTAATAATATTTTATTATAGCTTTTTTCTTTCTTGACTCATTGTGCGAAACTGTAAGTACATTGATAGTGTAGCAGTTCTTCTGTTTGGTCAGTGAAGGGGCCAGGAAGGCGGGGCGAGCAGGTCAGAGGTCAGAAGGGGAGAGATAGTGTGTGGGTTTGAGCGAGGAGGGAGAGAGCTACTAGCAGGGGATCTAGAGATTACTACTCACTGTTTTGTTCGTGAATTAAAATCATAACTGGCGTGGTCACGGCCCACAGTGACTGTTTAATAAAAGCAGCCATATTTGCAAGCCGCAGTCACCTTTTTTTTTTACATCCAACGGACGTTACAAAAGACTTGTTTGCCTGTTGTTCGAATAAATGCTCACAAACTGACTTTTTTTTTTTAAACAAAGCAGACAAAGTAGTAGCAGTCTTGTCTATAAAGTGTTCAATAAAATAAGGTGCTGCTGAATGTAATAAATAAAAATAATCTTTATACCGAGGCGAGTCTTCGTCCATCTCCAACATGCCGATGTGCTTTCTCAGCAGGTGCTCTTTCATAAAGGTCAAGCTCCCATGCCAGATGAAGTCGGCCTTGCAAGTGATTGTTTGCTTTGCTTTGTTGAGTGTGAAATGCTCCCAGCTTTTGGAGGTTTTTGGTCGTTCACGAAGTGATGCTGCCGTGGACGCCGCCATTGTGAATCCCTCTGTATGTTGTTGTGTGCAGTGACGGTCGCTAGTGCGCATGAGCACCTCTCACAGTAGGTTACGGCAAGAGAGCGGGCTCATTTCCCCTGAACTAACCGACTCTAAGCTACAGTTTCATGCATCAAAACACCCGCGATTAGTTGCTGATGAAAATCGATAAATAAATTAGTTGCCAACTAATTTAATTATCGATTTTAATCGATTTCATCGATTAGTTGTTGCAGCCCTAGTTTCGGCGCTAGGCTTTTCCGGCTCCATGACAGTTCAGTAGCTGACGCTGCTAGCTGCTCACCGGTATACGACACAGGTAGAGGGGAGGAGGCGGGACCATGGGCAAGACGCTGCGTAGTGAGGGAGACAGGGGATTGGATGACTCACAGACCAATCAGAACCGCGTGGGTACGGCGGTTCAGATTGGTCAACTAGTATGCAGCTTTGCAGCGGAAAAAACTGAATGGATTTTTCATTCTTTTTGGTCTTTATTGTGTAGATTGGACCATAGGACCATAACGGCAATATGAACGGTGTTATTAAGATGTGCAAAGCTTTCAAATCGTAGACCATAGCTTTAAGACCAGATTTTTTCCACTTTCTTTCATATAATCTGCAGATCCTTTTTAGTTCTTTGGTTGTGTGGGTTCAACCAAGGCTGGGGTGTTTTAGAACAATTTTTGGTCTTGTACAGGGCAACAGAATCCAGAGTGGTTTTGCAAACAAGGTTTAAATTGGAGACCAGCTCATCAGTGTTAAAATCTGGGTTAAAAGCAGGTAAAGAAGCAGTGGTAAAAAGCTTCCATTATAAGCAATGCGTGTACTTCCACCAGCTCCGGCAGATGGAGCAGATACGCAGAGCTTCTATTTTTGCCGGATGCCGGACCACGGTGCAGCAATTTAGCACACAGAATATCGTGCGGGACAGGAAGTTGAGCACAAACACAAAATAAAATATCCATGGATGTTTCAAAATAAAATAAACCGTGTCAACAACGGAAAAGTATTGTACCTGGAAAAACGTCATTTAGGGCGGAGACAGACCTGGTGTGAAAAGTTCAGTCTCACCCCACTTCACCATGGATGAGGAGCTTTTGATTTTGGAGGTGCAAACCACAAAATACTTTGCGAGCTCGTTGACCCGCTGCAAGGCGGAGCTGCAATGCTTCCGCAGGCGGATCCAGTGGGAGTTGACGCACGTCAGATGACGGAGCAGAGCGGAGAAGGACCGGATACGCATCCAGTGGAATCCCCCAGTCAGTCAGACCTCTCTGGCCGTCATCCTGCAGCGCCGAGTAGTGATTACTGAGGGGGAGCGGCAGGGGAGAAAGAGATTGTTTCCTTCTGTTTTTGTCTCCTTGAACCACGACCTCCGCCCAGGATACCCGGGGAATCGGTGTTGTGCAGGAGGAAGGACATTGGCTTACAGGATCCCATAGCAAAATGACAGAAATTTCAGTGTGAATGGCCAGTAGCCTCTTTGACTCAGATGCAGCCATGTCGATGTAACTCGACAGCATGGTGTCCTTCCTCTGGAGCTTATCAGATAACGTACGGATGTCCTCTCTAAGGTTGGTCAACTCACTTTTTGTGCTAGACAGTGTTAGACAGCCTTCACAGTGGACAGATCTTATGTGTGCTGTAGACGCCATATCATTGCTAGGGTAAGCAATACCGCTTCGGCCTGGAGCCGGTGAGCCTGCACCGTGATTCAATGAGTAAAAGAGAAAACCTTGCAATCGAGACCGAAAATAAGGATTCTGGTATGGTCTTAAGACTTGATAGATGTTCACAGTCTCTGATTGGTAGATATTAAAACAGGAACGCGCTTACAATCAGTACAAAATTAGATTTTAAGGCAGCACAGCCCATACACAGAGAAGTCAGCGTCTGACATCATCCAGCAGCCGTGTCCTGACTGTCGAGCTGATTAAACCCTTTTTAAACTGCTGATAGGGTTTGACCAGGTTTTTGGACAGCCTGAAAGGGGTATGAGAGTCTCAGGAGTGGTGTTATCCAGGTGATAATTCAGAGCCCCACAGCAGGACTCTGCTGCTTCAGCAACAATCACAACAGTTCAGAAGGTCAAAGGACCCTGAAGAAACCAGAGAAACACTCAGAAGCTCCAACAGAGTCCTCATTCCCACACACTCAGCCAAAGAGGAAATGGAGGCTGAAAGCAGACTCACCTGCTCTCTGGAGCTTTATCTCAGGTGTGAGGATCACAGCCAGCAGTCTCCTCTGTCTCTGCAGCTCCTGTTCATACTCAGAGGCCTGTCTCAGGTCAGACAGGTCTCTGTTGATTGCAGCCTGAAGCCGCCGTCTGAATAACTGTCTCAGATCCTGAAACCCCTCCATGGTCCACACACACCAGGAGAAGGAAATGATGGGATGACCTTCTTCTACTTCTTCTTCTTCTGTTGGTTCTTGGCAGAGTGGATGTAGTCAGGGCACGTTGCTGCGCTCCTCAGGTCAGAGATGGAGGTTCTTTGGATGCCTCACGTGCGGCTGCCCTCGGCAGGTCACTCAGAGGAGCTGCTCCACAGACTCACATCCTCCTGTAAGACCCAGTCCGTGCAGGAACTTTCTCCAGATCACCTAAACTGTGTCATTGTTAAGAAATAATAACACCAGGAAACTGTGAGTGACACAAAGCAGCACAACACTTCCACTTGTTCCCTCCAAAATAAAAGTGACCCAGAAATCTGAACATGAGAATAATAATATAATCAACTTTATTTACAAAGCATTTTTGGGGAATATGGGCTCAGTGAGTCAGTGCAAATTAAGTGAAGGCCTCACTGGTTATTAGAAAGACTCTGAACTGATCTGCACTGGAATCCAAAAGAGGGAAACCAGAGTGATGTGAGAATAACCAGCAGAGCTTGACAGGAACCTTGCAGCTGCATTTTTACCTCCAACAAGGAAGTTATGCTTCCACTAAGGTCTGTTTGTTTGTTTGTCTGTTAGCAAGATTAGCAAAAACTACTGGATGGATTTACAGGAAAATTCTAAGAGAAGTTTGGTTTGGTCCAAGAAAGAAGCCATTTTGATGCTGATGTGATCCAGATTAATACCTTGCAATGCCAAGGGAGGAGTTCTCCAATACTTTCAATAATCGCATTTCTTGCAGATTGATATATTTCTTAGTTAGAAGTTGAGTTGAAAATATTTAGAAGGTTTGATATCAGCCTGTAGTTTGTTAAAGCGCTTGAATCAAGACACTCAGTCATTTCTCTCTCCCTCTGTTTCATTTATAATTATTTCTAACACAGGGTCAAATATTAAAGTTCATAAATGTAGCAGCGACCATGATAACTCAAATAACACTTATTACAAACTGAACTTTCTTTCTTCAAGTTCTTACTGTTGAAAAACAAATATGGATTTTAACTGAAGAAGAAATCGTGATATTTTGCCCTGATAACAACATTTGAATAGATTCTGATGTCTTGTAACATGTATTGTAAAACTCTCCCATCAGCTGATCCTCTCAGCTCTGTATTAAACAGCAGCTCTACAGTCAGGACATGTATGAACAGGACATGGAGAGAAAAACTACAACTATTTACTGTGACTATTAAACTACCATGGGACTGAATGCAGGAACAACAACTCTACAAAATAACTCCAACTTTAATCCAGCTTTGATTTTCCTTCACTTTGTTCAGCATCACTTTATTGCTGTAGTTCTGACTGAGTCCTTCAGCAGATTTTAATGTTGACATTTGCTCCAAATCAGCTCCATGCATCTAAAAGCTCAAATCAAGCAGCTAACAAGCAGCTAAAATGTGGTTTGAACAGCAACATGACACACAACAAGATCTTCACCACTCAACTGAACAGCATCCCAATAAATCCGACTGTCTGCTCTCTGAGGATCAGGAGGAAGAGCGAGGAAACTTCAGTCTCAGACCTTTGATTGATCCAACAGTCTGAGCTAGCTGCTGCTAACACTGAGCTGTGTGTGGATGTGAACGTTAGCTAAAGGCTAAGCTGCTACATCTACAGGAAACAAGTTCACAGAAGAAGAAAGAAAACAAACCTGCTCTCTCTTTAAGATCCTGGAACCCGGACATCTGAGCCTCATCCAAGAGTTAAAGAAGGAGAAGAAAACTCTCAAGACTTTACAGGATTACTCTGAGACCACAGGACGACGGAGCAGCTAACGTGCTAACTTAGCTCGGCAGGAAGGAAACAAAAGAGCCTCGAACCCGGAAATGAAAGTGTACTTCCGGTTGATTGATTTGCCTTTAAAAATAAAAGCGTAGAGTTATCCGTTTCACCTCTTTGTCAAAGGGACTGTGAGGAGTTTCCAAATAATTACAAACAAGTCTCACTTTTAGATATATGCCTGATCGAAATACACACTTATTGATGAGTTTTATAGCATCTAAGTAGGTTATCTATAAATGCTATTCCTTAGCTTCACGGTCGGGTCGGACATGGCTGGACTGGCCTGGATACTCAACTTCGGGATCAAGACAATTAAAACTAGAGCAAATTTATATTATTCAGACACGTCATAGAGCACCGGGCTGTAAGTAGTGATATATAGCCGGCTACAAAACTACGATAGACCTACTAAGTTTTCCAAAAATTGCTTGTTGTCACACATCAAAAACTGCCGCTACGTAACTAGAAAGAGATACATTACCTTGTCACTTTGCATCCTGTAAGTTGTTGACAAAAGAAGTTGTAAAGCAATGCAGAGTTCTGAGGAAGGTCCGAGCTGTATTCATTAGCTTCATAACAAAAACACGCTCTGGGTCATGTCTCATGCTGCGTTCCAGTTGTAGTCAGAAGTAGAAATTTTGAGCTCCGAGTAGGAAACTGCAACTGGAACGTCCCCCAAAGTCTGAATTTCCTACTGGGAAAACCTCGCTACCCCCAAGTTGACAATGGAAGATGGATGCCCCCAGTGTGAACAGTTATTTAGCTCCTGTAATAATCCATTTATTTGCACTTCTGACTGGGGTGTGTCGCTCTAGATCAGCTGTATACATAGTATTGTTAGACTTATATTTACAAAAATGCTGCCATAGTGATAATCACATTCTTCATGTGATATTTGTGAACAACAACGCAGGAATGCTAACAACAGCTAACAATAGCCTGGTAGATCGGCATGTTTTCCGACTTTGTAACTGGAACGTCGATAAGTCAGAAATGATGTCATACGCAGTTCCGCGGTTACTGGAACGCAGCATTGCGACAGTTGCCGCGCGGGCTCATGGGTAGCAGAGTCTTTTACGTTGCCGGTAATCGATTCTCCTCACAGTCCCTTTAACAAAATCAGTTTAGAAAAAATATTTTGATCTTCATGTAAAAATTTCATTGCCATAATCAACAGAGAAACAAACTCAAGACCTACCATTTAGTTTGTTTCAATAATAGAGATATACTTATGATACAGGACGCTGTCACAGATTAATAACACCTTTCATGTTGAAATACTTTGTGTTATTTGTCTTAAAAATAATAACAACAACAATAACAACAACAGTGATAATAATAATAATAATAATAATAATAATAATTATTATTATTATTATTATTAAAATTAAAGCTGCAAGCAGCGTTGGAAGGGTCCTCGCTCTGTTGCAGGTCCCTCATGGACCGTTGACCTCCATTTTGAGGGTTTCATCAGTTCGGGGGTCAGGGGTGTCAGCATGACATTTGTGGGTCTTGATGAGACAAACATTTTGACGCTGATTTCATCTCTCTACTACATTCCTAGTGGAAGTTACAACCATTTTAGTGGTGATTGTTCAAAGGTGGAGCTAGAGAGCTCATCATCCAGAAACCGTTTGAGAAACAACAAATCCCTTCATAACTTTTGTACATCGATGTCTCCGCTCTCATCTGTCCACATTTCAAGCTGATGCCACTTACGGTCTAGAAGGAGATCATTTTTGCGTCCGACATACTTTTCCCCTGAAATTTTACTTTGAAGGGCAAATTGTTGACTTCCTGTTTGAGATAGGTCAGGGACGTCAGTGCATGATTTTGGGGTCTCAATGAGAGGAACATTTTAGTGTTTAATTGACCTCTCTCTCACACACACAATCATGATCCTTCCGTACACCAAGAGCACAATATTTTTGTTCTAATTTTTATTTTTGTATGATATGAGTATGATCACAGTAACTTTTTCAGGCACAGGCACATGTACGTGCTCACAGACACACAAACCAGACAACTCATATAAATCCAGTTGACATTTCAACTTTCAATACGTTTCTTTCTCTGCTGTGTTGGAACAAAACTAAAACACTTCATCTGCTTTCAATACTGCAGCGTTAACTGTAACCTTAGACTGCACAAAATACAAGCATAAATGCGTTCACTTCAGTTGTTTCTGGAACTAGACTGGAGTTAAGAGATTATGGAGCCATAACAGTGACAGTATGAATTGGCATTGAAAAAGAAACTTGGTATTGAAAAAAAACTTGCATTGTCACTGTAAAAAGTATTGACATTGTAAAATGTTGAACTGAAAAATAAAACACAGACACTAAAAAATATATATTTTTAGGATATTTTTTGTTTTATGATGTTTTTCAATGCCAATGTTCTGTTTTTTTATACTGAAAACCAGAAAGTTGAAACTGAAAGCCCTTTGAAACTGAAAAAAAAAACAGAGCAGAACAAAAACAGAGCATTGGCATTGAAAAACATCATAAAACAAAAAGTATCCTAAAAATATACATTTTTTAGTGTATGCGTTGTATTTTTTCAATTCAACATTTTACAATGTCAATAATCATTTCAGTGACAATGCAAGTTTTTCTTCAATACCAAGTTTCTTTTTCAATGACAATTCTTACTGTCACTGTTATGGCTCTATAAGAGATCCGTCCAATATGGCGGCGACGCTGGATTACGCTCCAGCATGTAATGAGGCGTCGATATTCTGTCTATGTTACCAACACTGTGTATGGATTGCTGGGTGGATTCTGGGGTTTGGGTTTGGGTCATATTTCTTTTATCTTATTATAATTATCTGTCAGTTTGTAAAGAACTTTGTGCAGCAGTTTTTTGGAAAGTGCTGGTTGATTGATTGAAAGAGCTGTAACCATGGCAACAGGTTATTCAATTTTTCACAGAGTCACCAGCTACTTTAAATCTCTTCAGTTATTTTATGACTTTAAGGGACTTCTCTACAGGAAGAAGAGGGCCGTCATGGCTAAGAACCAGGATGACCTCAGGGCTGTCCAGAAGGAGTAAAAGAAGAAGCTGAAGGAGGCCAAGAACAGCAACAGGGACACCATCAAGACCAGGATGGAGCAGAACAACACCAGTGAAGTCTGGAGTGGGATGAAACAGATGATGGGCTTCAACAGACCTGCACCCAGAGCTGAAGGAGACCCAGAGTTTGACATTTAATGTACTTCCTCATGAGAGGATCAGAGCTGTTCTCAAAGGTCATGAACACTCATTCCTTCAAATCTGTAAACCATTCATGGATTCTCTCCCTGCTGAGAATTCTGAGCTATTGGTTCTGTGGTTTTAAGATTCACTCATTGTTGTTCAAAAACAGACCCCAGAGTTCAGAAAATCAAAGCCTGGATCCAGGAGAAATAACTGCAGACTTTCCTCACTGAGATGTTCATAAGTGGTGTGAGATGTAAAATGTGCCCTCATGAGTCAGTCAGACATGTGAGCTGTGCTGTGGACTGATGATCGTGACTGAATTCAACAGTCCGTCCACACAAACACAACACCTGTTTTTAAAAGGTCAGCAGCACAGAGAAAACAAAACAAACTCAGCGTATTTTCAGTTCTTCTGAGGCTCGTTCTGTGGTTTACCAGGTTTGGTCAGAACATTTTTCCAGTCAAATGTGTTTTTGCACAAGCAGAGCAGCCAAAGGGTCTCTATCTCTCTCTCAATAGAAATGGTCTGGATCCTTGGTGTTGACTGCCTGCTGCTGTGGAGTCATGAAGCCTCAATAACTACAATTACAGACATAACACTTATTTGGCCACTTCATTAGGAACATTCCAGTTCATTATCATTATAGCACTTAATGTAGATATTAACATGATCTCTCTATCCATGGTTGATACATCTATAGTAACTATTTTTATCACCACATAGGCACAATGACCCTCCTGAAAACTAGATGTAGCATCTCAAGAGGTTGACTTCTGATTAATTTGTTTTCAACAGAGACAAATATGATGGAGACAGGTCTATGACTGGTCTCTGGATTGGTTACTTACTTTAGTTCACTTGTCTCCTCTTAACTCCCTTCCTTCACCCTCACACCCAACACTGCATCGTGTGGATTTGCTGTTCATCATGAGACTGGGATCCAATGTCAAAGTTTCCTGCTGCTTAACAGAAGGTTTTCTTGAGCCATGATGGAGGGATTCGCGATTGGCCATATGGATTAATGTTGGCCGTTGGATGGATACATTTGTACATATATGCATATAATCATGAAAGCTTTTTGGAAACCAGTTTTCATCAGTGAGAGAATTTCTAACATTGGCAACTTGTGACCCTCCAGAGAATTTTCATGTGTTTTGCCAAACTAGTCACAGCTGAAAGCTTTATTTCTGATGTGAACCACTGTTTAAATTTTAACATATTTGGGTTTTAAGTGTTTTACCACAATCATCTCAGATTCAGGATTTCTCTATAGTGTGAATCATTTTGTGTCTGTTTAGATCGTATTTTGTTCTAAATCCTTTACCACATTCAGCACAGCTGAAGGGTTTCTCTCCAGTGTGAATCATGTTGTGAAGTTTTACCTCTGTTTTGGTTCTAAATCCTTTACCACAGTCATTACAGCTGAAGGATTTCTCTCCAGTGTGAATCATTTTGTGAAGTTTTACGTATCTTTTGCTTCTAAATGTTTTACCACATTCATCACAGCTGAAGGGTTTGTCTCCAGTGTGAGTCATTTTGTGAAGTTTTACTGCTCTTTTGCTTCTAAATGTTTTACCACATTCATCACAGCTGAATGGTTTCTCTCCAGTGTGAATCATTTTGTGAAGTTTTACCTCTGTTATGGTTCTAAATGTTTTACCACATTCAGCACAGCTGAATGGTTTCTCTCCAGTGTGAGCCATTTTGTGTCTAATTAGATCGCTCTCTTTTCTATACGTTTTCCCGCACTCATCACAGCTGAAGGATTTCTCTCCTCTGTGCATCCTTTTGTGACCTCTTAGCCCAGCGTTGGATTTAAATGTTTTACTACAATCACTGCAGCTGAAGGGTTTCTCCTTGGGCTCTAGTCTGCTAGCATGATTGCTGTTCACATGTTTTGGCTGATGTTCTCTGTCCTCCCACCAATCATCACTGATGTCAACCTCAGGGGAGTCTTCAGTCTTGACCTCAGCATCTCTCTGAAAGTGTCTCCCTGGATCAGGGTTCCTCTCCTCATCATTTCCTCCACACTCCTCTCCATCAGCTCTGATCTCCATCTGATGAAGCTGTGAGGACTGAGTGATCTCTTCATTTTCATCCTCACTCTTCACATGGACAGGCTGTTCTTCTTTCATCACTGACAGCTGCTGGACGTCTGCAGGAAAAGATTGAATTACACTAACATGAGTGGAACTACACACCTCCAGAATCAAACTATGAACAATTTTGTGACTGTCTACTTGGCTTTCATATCTAAATGTTTTCCCAAACTCGTCACTACTGAGTTTCACTTCAGTGTGGAACATTTTATTTTATTTGGCCTACTTTGTAAACTTATTGTCTTACCACACTCAGACCAGACTCTGAAGGATGTCTCTCCAACTTTTAGTCTCCAAAAATATTTTTCTGCCATGTCTAAACCTGGCTGATGTTCTCTGTCCTCCCACCAATCATCACTGTTGTCACCTTCAGAGGAGTCTTCAGTCTTGATACCAGTCTCTGGCTTAACCTGTCTCCCTGGAGCAGGGTTCCTCTCCTCATCATTTCCTCCACACTCCTCTCCATCGGCTCTGATCTCCATCTGATGAAGCTGTGAGGACTGAGGCTCTTCTTCATCTTCATCCTCACTCTTCACATGGACAGGCTGTTCTTCTTTCATCACTGACAGCTGCTGGACGTCTGCAGAAAAAGATTGAATTACACTAACATGAGTGGAACTACACACTCCTCAAACCCAAACTCAAGATGTTCAAGTGTTGCATCATTATATTTGTCACCAACTTTATTCACACACACAAGGAATCTGATTTGGTAAAACTGTGGAAAAGACAACAAACACTTGGATAAAATAAAGGATCCAGAGGAATAAAATATACAGGACCTCAGAGGATCCTGATGAGGGCACCCTTTAAAGTCTGTATAGGAAAGAGGGGATGGTCCCCTGATACTAACTTTATGGACTGTTAAGCTGAGCTCTCACTGAACTCGACTTTGCAACCATAATCATGTTGCCAAATGAAGTTGTGTTGTGTGTCAATATCTCATTTTGGTTTCCATCCTCGTCGCTCAGTGATGTCAAGTTCATTCCAACTCTAAGCTGACATTCTTCCAAATGAATCCTTCACACTCACCTACCAACCACAAAACACTGCAGCTGATGCCCTGCAGCAGCATCGTCTGTCAGTTCTCTGCAGTTCGTCTGAGAGGAACTAATGTCCTCACTAACTAATGTTTCCCACACGGACATGGACTGTTACTCTGTGAACCAGAATAAAAACTGTCTGTCACACACCCACAAAATGTTGATTGGCTGTTAATGGTTAATTGGCTGCAATGGAATGACGAGTAGGCCTTTGCTCAAAATATCAATACAGCAAAATATCGTCATGCACTTCTTTGGCATACGTGTATCAATACAGATTCTACAGAATTGTTACGGCCTAAATAATTTGACAGTTGTTGTCAAGACACTTTGGCTAATGTTAGCAGTAGCACAGTTCAAGATAGAGGACGTGCTACATAATGAAGCATATGTTCTAAATTTGAACTTAGGTCTACCATCTTTGAGGATCTGAACTTATGTTTCTCAAGTTGTAGAACCACTTAAACTCATCCTTATTCTTTTCCTTCTTATAAGAAAAAACTAAATGTCAAGAATTTTGTTAAAAGCGTAGTCAATGTTCACAATTTACCTGTATCAGGATACGTATTGTTTCGTGAGGTTGCTGGAAATACCCAGCCCTTGTGACGAGTGACAAGGTCACCTCGACTGCAGGTGTTCCATCACGGAAGGGTTAACCTGCCATTTCGTGGTTTCACCTTGACTTCACGTTGAGAGTGGTTGCTAATGATGCAAAGTCTCATTTGTTGTGAACACAGCTTTGGATGGACAAGTGGACAGTCAGATTTGTCAATCAACATTTATGTGACATGGCCCCCTTCATGCTGGATGGGGTCCTGAGCCCCACGGGTGCATAGTCGGGCTCTATAAAATCCGAGACCAAACAATCACGGATCTGGAAAGTAAAAATAGAATTCCCAGAGTGGTTAACAACCAGGCGTGTTCCATATACATATTTCTGCCGGCCCAGGTTTGCATCCAGCCTGTGGCAAGTTTGTAGTGTCTTCCCCTACTCTCTCTCACCCTCTTTCACAAACCTATCCACTGTCATTTTCTCCTATCAATAAAGTCACAAAGTGCCCATAAAATACATTAAAAAAGATAAAGAGCAGAATTCAATATGAATGCAGAATATCACATACCTGGTTGACATTTTAGATAGAAGCTTTTTTTCTGCATAATAAAGAACATATTGTAGTAAAATGCTCTGAAGGGGTCACTGAGGCTGAGGACATTGCACACTTCACTTCCCCCTCCCCAACGTCTCTTCATTACTGATGCAACACATTAAAGCAGATGAGACACCGGCTTGGTTTGCAAGGAAGCTACAAAACTCCTGGCTAACTCCAAAGCACAGATCAGAGCAGTTTCCCAACCATTATTATGGAGGTCAAATGTTTAGAAAATTTGGTCAACATGCTGTTGACTGGACTGTGGGGACCACCCGCAGAGGGAGTGACTGTATTTCATTTCTTTGTACAGTGTCTCAGGGCTAAATTTGTGTAAAACACTACAATTCTCAAAACACTGAAACAAAAAAACTTTGGGGAAAACTGCACAGGTTGTACAGGGCCTTCTTAAAGGGATCTTTATCATTTGCAGAGTTTCCACCACTTCAGGTGGACTTTTGAGGGCTTCAAAAGCTCAAAGTCCTGCAGTAGGACTGTGAGAACTTGTAAAAAAAGTCAGACTTAGGATTTTTTAGGATATTTTTTTAGTATACAACAAGAGGGCCCTCTAACAACATTCAAAAGAACAGCTCCTTCAGCTACATCTGGTTAAATCTCAACCTTTTCAAATGTGTCCAGCCCAAAAACTTAGAAAAGTCAGTTGTTGTCATGTTGAAACCGTAAAAAGAAAACATTTTTGTTTACAAGCCACACCGTGGTAGATACTGGGATTTCCAGGGTCTCTTTTCTCTCCTTCTGGGATATCCATCCAATCAACTGCACTTTTGGCATAAAGGCAGGGAAGACCTTAATTATCAAACCCTATCCAGGATGTGTCCTAAACTCAAATGACTGATTTTTAAGGTGCCACAACTTAAAAAAGCCTCTGGGCCCACACTGTCAAATCAATAGAAAGTCCACCATTTTGATTTTTTAAATACAGACTGCTCAATAAAATATTGAGAAAAATCAATAAATGATTGAAAAGTCTTGCCACGTGTTAAAGAAGATTCCAGTCAAACACGGTATAGACTGATGGCCTTCGTTGGTGGGTGTGGCTCTCTGGCTCAGTAGCGCCCCCTACAGGGTTTTCAAATTAGCCCAGCAGCACATGAACCACTCCAGGATGTACAGAAGAATCTTGGAACCATGTTAAATATCTAAAAAGATTTATATATGTCATTTTAGACATTTGTAATGGTCTGTTTGAGGTTTCCAGTGGATTGACTTCAACTTTGGTGAAGTGGATGATGCTTCAAACCCTCAGTGTGTTTACTGAATGTCAACTTTTTGTTTTACTATCCACACTGTTAACTCGTTTTGGCCCGTTGTTCCAGAGGACACCTTCCTGCGCTCAGGCCAGATGAATGTTGTTATCCAGGTGATAATTCAGAGCCTCACAGCAGGACTCTGCTGCTTCAGCAACAATCACAACTGTTCAGAAGGTCAAAGGACCCTGAAGAAACCAGAGAAACACTCAGAAGTTCCAACAGAGTCCTCACTCCCACACACTCAGCCAAAGTGGAAATGGAGACTGAAAGCAGACTCACCTGCTCTCTGGAGCTTTATCTCAGGTGTGAGGATCACAGCCAGCAGTCTCCTCTGTCTCTGCAGCTCCTGTTCATACTCAGAGGCCTGTCTCAGGTCAGACAGGTCTCTGAGGACTGCAGCGAGCAGCCGCCGTCTGAATAACTCTCTCAGATCCTGAAACCCCTCCATGGTCCACACACACCAGGAGAAGGAAATGACGGGATGACCTTCTTCTTCTTCTTCTGTTGGTTCTAGGCAGAGTGGATGCAGTCACAGACTCACATCCTCCTGTGAGACCCAGTCCGTGCAGGAACTTTCTCCAGATCACCTAAACTGTGTCATTGTTAAGAAATAATAACACCAGGAAACTGTGAGTGACACAGAACAGCACAACACTTCCACTTGTTCCCTCCAAAATAAAAGTGACCAAGAAATCTGAACATGAGAATAATAATATAATCAACTTTATCTACAAAGCATTTTTGGGGAATATGGGCTCAGTGAGTCAGACATGTGAGTGGATATATTAAGTGAAGGCCTCACTGGTTATTAGAAAGACTCTGAACTGATCTGAGCTGGAATCCAAAAGAGGGAAACCAGAACCAGAGTGATGTGGGAATAACCAGCAGAGCTTGACAAGAACCTTGCAGCTGCATTTTTACCGACAAGGAGGTTATGCTTCCACCAAGGTCTGCTTGTTTGTTTGTCTGTTAGCAAGATTAGCAAAAACTACTGGATGGATTTACAGGAAAAATTTACCAGAGGTTTGGTTTGGTCCAAGGAAGAAGCCATTTTGATGCTGATGTGATCCAGATTAATACCTTGCAATGCCAAGAGAGGAGTTCTTCAAGACATCCAATGAACACAATTCTTGCAGATTGATATTTTTCTTAGTTAGAAGTTGAGTTAAAAGTATTTAGAAGGTTTGATATCAGCCTGTAGTTTGTTAAAGTGCCTGAATCAAGACATTCAGTCATTTCTCTCTCCCTCTCTATTTCATTTATTACTATTATTTCTGTCACAGGGTCAAACATTAAAGTTCAAAAATGTAGCAGCAACCATGATAATATAAATAACACTTAGTAGAAACTGAACTTTCTGACTTGGAGTTCTTACTGTTTCAAAATAAATATTTGAAACACATTTGATATTTGCCCTGATAACAACATTTGAATAGATTCTGATGTCTTGTAACATGTATTGTAAAACTCTCCCATCAGCTGATCCTCTCAGCTCTGTATTAAACAGCAGCTCTACAGTCAGGACATGTATGAACAGGACATGGAGAGAAAAACTACAACTATTTACTGTGACTATTAAACTACCATGGGACTGAATGCAGGAACAACAACTCTACAAAATAACACCAACTTTAATCCAGCTTTGATTTTCCTTCACTTTGTTCAGCATCACTTTATTGCTGTAGTTCTGACTGAGTCCTTCAGCAGATTTTAATGTTGACATTTGCTCCAAATCAGCTCCATGCATCTAAAAGCTCAAATCAAGCAGCTAACAAGCAGCTAAAATGTGGTTTGAACAGCAACATGACACACAACAAGATCTTCACCACTCAACTGAACAGCATCCCAATAAATCCGACTGTCTGCTCTCTGAGGATCAGGAGGAAGAGCGAGGAAACTTCAGTCTCAGACCTTTGATTGATCCAACAGTCTGAGCTAGCTGCTGCTAACACTGAGCTGTGTGTGGATGTGAACGTTAGCTAAAGGCTAAGCTGCTACATCTACAGGAAACAAGTTCACAGAAGAAGAAAGAAAACAAACCTGCTCTCTCTTTAAGATCCTGGAACCCGGACATCTGAGCCTCATCCAAGAGTCAAAGAAGGAGAAGAAAACTCTCAAGACTTTACAGGATTACTCTGAGACCACAGGACGACGGAGCAGCTAACATGACAACTGAGCAAACTGAGCTCGGCAGGAGGAAAACAAAAGAGCCTCGGCACCCGGAAATGAAAACGTACTTCCGGTTGGCTGCCCTGCCTTTAAAAATAAAACTACAGACTCATCCGTCCCACCGCCTTACTAACAAAAAAAATAAATAATATTTTAATTTTTTTTTAATAATAAAATGAACTTTATTCTTAAATTAAAAAGTAATAATAAATCCAACTTTTCAATATGTTGCTAGGTTTGGAGTCATGAGAGATGCAGTTTTTTGTTACTATGCAATTGAAACTATTTGCCATTTGTTTATTGAATGTTTGTATAGCCTTGCATTTTGGTCAGGTGTAGAGCAACTCTTTAATGCACAAACCAGGCCTACAGTTCAACTTACTGAAACGGACGTTTTGTATTTTTATGAGTGAAAATAGAAAATGTCAGAAGATGTATTTTCTTGATTTACTTATACTACATGGTAAATGTTAAATTTATATAAGTGTAAATGGACACAAAAATTACCAAAAATTAAACAATTAAAAAAAAAAAAGGAATATTATATGAGCTCACTTAAAGGAATGGAAGACACAAGAACAAACAAAACTCTGAACTTTATGGATAGATGCTTCTTGTACTTTTGTATGTATGCGTATGTATGTATACATGTAAATATGTATATAATGTAAAGTTTGTATATGCACGGTGTTGAAAATCTTTGCGTATTGGTGTATGTGTTACACATAAATTAAAAAAAATATTAAAAGTGAGAAAAAAAAGGTGGCAGTTTATGTTATCTCTTTCATGATTGCTGTCAATAAAAACAAAGAGCTGTCCTATTCTTGTCTGTAGCACTTCAAGCCATTGCAGCCTCATGCACTCAATCACTTTCCAGGTTCAGGGACTTAAGTCAATGAGGGCTCAGGGTTTAGGGAGGAGATTGAGATTCAGCCACTGATCACTGTGTAAAGTCTGAGGAAGAGCGATTCAGCTCGAAATGTCACTTTCTAATAAACAATTTTCTTGGGAGCTATTTTTTGGTGTGCGGATCTCTTTACTCATTTTTCATGTCTAGAATCTTTTGGATCCAGCACCCTACATAGGATGTGCTTGCCAATCCTTTTATTTTTCAGTTCATTTTGACACAATCAGGATCAAGATGAAGCTTTGATTTCACATTTCAGTTTGAGTGAGTACAGGTTTTGTTTTAACTCTGGTTCCTAAATTGATGGCTAAAGAAAGACAAGGAGACAAAGGATAGAGACTACTGTTATGTTTTGATTTCTGGATACTGGATGCTGTTCCCTGCCGTCCTTGCCTGACAGTCCTGGACAAGTTCTCCCCAATCCCCCTACAAGAACTAAAGAACCTGGTTAGAACTATGAAAACATCCTCTAGTCCCTTTGACATATTGCCCACCCATGTACTGAAATCTGAAATTGAGTCCATTAGCCCTGACATTCTTTCAATTATCAACAAGTCATTAGAATCTGGACATGTCCCATCATATTTCAAACATGCCACAGTACAACCACTGCTCACAAAAACAAATCTGGACCCCTCTCTGGACCCATTTCAAAATTACCATTTATCTCAAAATTTTTAGAAAAAAATAACATCCTGGATAGGTATCAGTCCCATTCCACAGAAACAGCTCTTCTCAGAGTTTTCAATGACCTTCTTCTTAGCAGTGACAAAGGAAAATGCTCTGCGTTGGTTTTATTGGATCTCAGTGCAACATTTGACACTGTGGATCATGATGTTTTAATTAATAGACTAAGGCAGTGGGTGGGCATTTCTGGCTCTGCCCTTGATTGGTTCTCCTCCTACCTGTCAGATACCCCTTTTCCACCAAACTGGTTCAAGGGCTGGTGCTAGAGCTGGTTCGCAGTTGGTTCAAGTGCGAACCGGTTAAGAACCGTTTGCCTTTCCACAAATGGGTGCCGGCCAGAAGGCTACGTCATCACGTCAATGTGTACGTCTGTATATGCCACGCCAGTTTCCCATAACAACTAGCGCCAAATTCAATTGCCACAACATAGATGGAGGACTGCGTTGCGGTTCAAGTGTTGCTGTTGGCTTTTCGAGCCTTCCTTGGAGAGCAAAAGTTGGCGATCCAGCAAGTTAATGCTGCTCGACGATTACGCAACGAACAGCGATAACGCTTGAGAAGACGGGTAAGAGTGATCCATGTTTTTACTCTGCTTTGGTTGGTCAATAATCCCGCCCCCACCCCCTGATGTAAGCCGTAGGCCCCGGTGTAGTGTGGTTTTTTTTTGCTTGTCCAGCACCGGTTTTGAGAGTCAGCAACTGGTGCTCAGTCTGTGGAAAACCAAAGAACTGGTGCTAAGTCTGGCTCTAGCTCCGAACCAGCCCTGAAACCAGCTTGGTGGAAAAGGGGTAACAGAGAACTTTCTCTGATACTGTCAATCCCCACACCTCTTCTAATTCCCCCCTAACTTGTGGAGTCCCTCAAGGCTCAGTCCTTGGCCCAGTATTAGTTTCTCTGTACCTGCTCCCACTAAGCCACCTAATCAACAGTTTTAAAAATGTATCTTATCATTGTTATGCAGATGATATCCAGTTACACATATCCTTTTCACCTAATGATTATTCTCAAGTGTCAACCCTACTCAGTTGTTTAAGTGCCATTAGAGAATGGATGTTAGATAATTCACTACAACTCAACTCTGAAAAAACAGAAGTTCTTGTCTTGGCTCCAGAGAGCTTAGTGGCAGACATACACTATATTACCAAAAGTATTTGCTCACCCATTCAAATGATCAGAATCAGGTGTCCTAATTACTTGGCCTGGTCACAGGTGTATAAAATCAAGCACCTAGGCATGCAGACTGTTTCCACAAACATTAGTGAAAGAATGGGTCGCTCTCAGGAGCTCAGTGAATTCCAGCGTGGAACTGTCATAGGATGCCACCTGAGCAACAAATCCAGTCGTGACATTTCCTCACTCCTAAATATTCCACAGTCAACTGTCAGCTTTATTATAAGAAAAGGGAAGAGTTTGGGAACCACAGCAACTCAGTCACGAAGTGGTAGGCCACATAAACTGACGGAGCGGGGTCAGCAGATGCTGAGGTGCATAGTGAGAAGAGGTCGCCAACTTTCTGCAGAGTCAATCGCTACAGACCTCCAAACTTCATGTGGCCTTCAGATTAGTCCAAGAACAGTGCAGAGAGCTTCATGGATGGGTTTCTATGGCCGAGCAGCTGCATCCAAGCCGCACATCACCAAGTGCAATGCAAAGCGCCAGATGCAGTGAATCAGGCTTTTCCATCTGACAATCTGATGGATGAGTCTGGTTTTGGAGGTTGCCAGGAGAGTGGTACATTTCGGACTGCATTGTGCCAAGTTTGGAATTTGGTGGAGGAGTAATTATGGTGTGAGGGTGTTTTTCAGGAGCTGGGCTTGGCCTCTTAGTTCCAGTCAAAGGAACTCTGAATGCTTCAGCACACCAAGACATTTTGGACAATTCCATGCTCCAACTTTGTGGGAACAGTTTGGAGCTGGCCCCTTCCTCTTCCAACATGACTGTGCACCAGAGCACAAAGCAGGTCCATAAAGACATGGAGGACAGAGTCTGGTGTGGATCAACTTAACTGGCCTGCACAGAGTCCTGACCTCAACCCCATAGAACACCTTTGGGATGAATTAGAGCGGAGACTGAGAGCCAGGCCTTCTCGACCAACATCAGTGTGTGACCTCACCAATGCGCTTTTGGAAGAATGGTCAAAAATTCCCATAAACACTCCTAAACCTTGTGGACAGCCTTCCCAGAAGAGTTGAAGCTGTTATAGCTGCAAAGGGTGGACCGACGTCATATTGAACCCTATGGATTAGGAATGGGATGGCACTTAAGTTCATATGAGAGTCACGGCAGGTGAGCGAATACTTTTGGTAATATAGTGTACTTCAGAAACTGGGAAACCTGTCCACTTTTACAAAACCAACTCTTCTTGGTGTTTCTTTCAGCCACTCACTCACTCTAGATCATCATGTCAATAACCTGGCCTGTTGTTTTTTTTTTCATCTCAGAAATATTGCACAACTCAGTCACATTGTTTCTACAGCTCAAATGGAGATGGTTATTCATGCATTCATTACTTCCCGTTTAATCTACTGTAACTCACTTTTCACCTGTCTCAGTAAAACATCCATAAACCGTCTACAATTTTTTACTGATTGTTTTTTTTTAATCTTGTTCAGCGTCCTTGAGTGTCTTGAAAGGCGCTTTTAAATAAAATGCATTATTATTATTATTATTATTATTATTATTATTATTATTATTATTATTATTATTATTATTATTATTATTATTATTATTATTATTATTATTATTACAATTAGTACAAAACGCTGCAGCCAGACTACTTACCAGGTCCCCAAAAAGGTCACACATCACACCAATTCTGTTTTCACTCTACTGGCTTCTCATACATTTCAGAATACATTTTAAGATACTTTTCCTCACTTTCAAAGCCCTTCATGGCCAGGCTCCAGCATACATCTCAGAATTTTTAAAACACTACATTCCTGGTAGGCCTCTCGGGTCCACTGAGCAAAACCTGTTGGTTGTTCCACACTCCAGACTAAAAACCAAAGGTGACTGTGCTTCTAGTGTCATGGCTCCAACTCTGTGGAACTCGCTCCCCTTGGGTTTGAGATTGACTGAAACAGTTGATTCTTTTAAAAAACAACTTAAGACCTACTTGTTTGGTCTGGCCTTCGCTTAATATGTCTTGTGTGCTGTGTTTTCTTTTATTGTACCTTTAAAAATTGCTTGTATTTTTTTATTTGTTTTGTGAAGCACTTTGTGACTTTGCTGTTCTTCTAAGGGGCTATATAAATAAACTTATTATTATTATTATTATTATTATTATTATTACACACATTCAGCAAGAGGGAATAAAATCCTCGATCTTCCTGAGCCACCACCGTATTGCAGTGGAGGGGTTTGTGTGCCCCAATGACCCCAGAAGCTAAGTTGTCTGGGGCTTTAGGCTTGTAGGGTCACCCAAGGCAAACAGGTCCTGGGGGAGGGGCACCTCAAGTGTGGCTTGGAGATTGCAACAGAGAAACAGAACAAAGGCTCCCAGTTTCCCTTGCCTGGATGTGGGTCATCGGGGCCCCAACCCACCCAGGAGCCAGACCTGGGGATAGGGCATCTGCTGGCTGAGCCTGCGCCCATGGGGCCTAGCCAGCCACAGCCCAAAAAGGCAACGTGAGACCCTGGTGGAGACAGGGCCGGAGCTGGTACATGAGGTTGAACAATTCTGACTAGATTTATTCGGACTCACATAGTTTAGGCTCTGAAACCAGTCCTCTTGGGAGAGGCTGGGCTGTCCTCCACTCCGGAGTTACCGATAGCAGTATCAGTGTATCATTTGTTCATTCCATATCCGTTTTAGAATCCGAAATTGGAAAACGGATAAAAAACTTATTTCATTTCTCATTTTCAAATCAAAAATCGGAAAACAAATAACAGCCTGTTTTTTGCTGTTTTGAAATTAAAATTCGGCTATAAGAGAATGGAATTTTCATGGGATTTTTGTTCTATTTGTTTTTGGCTTGTATCATTTTCGATGTGTTGCTGACATTTTTCTCAGGGAGGCCAGTCTTTAACCGCGTGGATCTTGAAACCGTTCACAGAGATAGAGAAGGCGATATACAGTGAGTGACATATAAATAGACCACTATGGCAGCACTTGAACAATACGCCAATCTTATTAAGCAGTTGGTAAAGCTGGTAAGACAAACACAGACATTTCGGAGACGTTGCAGGAGATGGGTGTCCTAAGTGTGACACGCTTCCCCTCTTTGAAAAGCACAGACACTTCTGCCATCCTTGACAAAAACGTTAATTAATAATAACTGTAAAACATTATCTATCATTCGATCAATGGAATCACCCGGTAGAGACTGACTGACTTTCCTGAGAAAAAAAAGTCAACAACTCCCGGGTCACAACACATCGAAAATGGTACAAACCAAAAACAAATAGAACAAAAATCCCATGATAATTCCATTCTCTCATATTCTATTTTTAATTTCAAAACAAAATCAAAACAGTGAAAAATAGGCCTTTATTTGTTTTCAGATTTTTGATTTGTAAAAGAGAAATGAAATAAGTCGTTATCCATTTTCCAATTTCGGATTCTAAAACGGATATGGAATGAACGAATGATACACTGGTACGAGAGGCGTTGGGCAGGGTGATAATTCTTTTTGCTCCCAGGCTCAGTGCCATTATGTTGGGGTTTACCCCAGTAGACGAGAGGGTAGCCTCCCTCTGCCTTCGGGTGGGGGACAGAACCTGGATGTTGTTTGTGCTTATGCATCAAACAGCAGCTTAGAGCATCCAGCTTTTTTAAACTCCCGAGAGAGGGTGGTGAAGAGTGCCCCTTCTGTGGATTCCCTTATTCTTCTGGGGGACTTTGGGTGTGACTGGGAAGATATGAAATGTGTGTGAATGCAGGATGGATCAAGATATTTCTATGATTTGGGGAATTCCCAAACCAAACATGATGGGAGGTTGTGATCAAGTGATTGTGGCAAGTGTGGTGCTTACCCTGTAAATGCTTGTATTGATTTACTGTTTTTTTTATTTTGTTTAACACACTTTATTCTCATTTTCTTTTGTTACTTTTTGCATTCTGTATTGTTGTTGATGTTCAAAAACAATAAAAAGGGAGTTACAAGGGGTGCTGGTTTGGCAGAGTGGTTAGCAACCAGGCACCCCATGTACTTGCTTCTGCCGGTCCATGTTCGAATCCCGCCTGTGACCAGTTTGCAGAGTGTCTCCCCTACTCTCTCACCCCTTTTCACAAGCCTACCCACTGTCTCTCTCCTCTCAATAAAGGCACAAAATGCCCAAAAAATACATTAAAAAAAAAAAAAAAAAAAAGGGAGTTACAAAAGAAAAAAAAAGGGTGTCCATAAGTTCACTTGGAAACAGGACACCCTAGGTCGCAGTTGGATTATTGACTTTGTAGTTGTATCATCAGACTTATGGCAGCATGTTTTGGACACTCAGGTGAAGAGAGGGGCAGAGCTGTCAACTGATCACCACCTGGTGGTGAGTTGGCTCCGATGGTGGGGGAGGATGACCGTCAGACCAGGCAGGCCCAAGTGTGTTACTCGGGCTTGCCGGGAATGTCTGGCTGAGGCTATGCTTACATGGAAACTCCTGACTTCAAGGAATACTCAGACGATTTTGGACCCACGCCCTTTCCCTCTCATTGACAAAGTGAGACAAGCTCAAAAATAACTTTTTTGTGTCTCTCGACCAGTGACTGGCTCCCAGCTGTTAGCACGTAGGTAGCTTAGCTCAATTGCTGAACGTGAATAGGAGTCAGAGCCGGACTGACGAAAGTGGACAAAATAATTTTTCATTTGCATTTGAGAATTCTTCTGCGTTCAGTCAATAACACTCGTAATCTGCTAAAGTGTGCACGCCGGTTCAGTAGATGGTGGTGCAGGTCTGCAGAAAGGCAGCGCTGCTACATCACACGTATGAAGAAGAAAAACATTCAAAAACAAGAATGGTGAATAGACCCACAGAGACGCAGGAGTTTCTTTTCTGGACAACAAATTAGTTTGGACAACAAATCTGTCTGGATGGTTTTGACTGGATAACAAACTGTGCATCGGAAGAGGCTCACATGTTACTCCCTGGACGGTCTAAGCTGTTCTTGTTCCTGGTATACGTGCACAGCCTTCATTTCAAAGAGTACTGCGTATGCGGTGACGTCAGCGTTTCACTGTGAAACGCTCCGATGCAGGTTTACAAGGAGCTGAATGGAGAGCGGATTCAAATCTTTCCACTGGTTTCGGTTTTCAACAAGTTTCCATGTTTTTCCAAGGTAAAACGCAAAGAAAACTTATCGGATTTGACCGTTTTCGACGCCATGTAAATGTGGACTGAGTCTCCCGTCAGAAAGAGTTTCAATTCCCACTTCCAGGTGGAGTTCGACAATGTGGCAGGGGAGGCAGGGGACATTGAGTCTGAGTGGGCCTTGTTCTGGGCCTCTACTGTTGAGGCAGCTGCATGGAGCTGTGGCTGTAAGGTGGTCTATGCCTGTCATGGCGGCAGATTCACTCGTTTTTGTTCAAAAACAGACACCTGAATTCAGAAAAATCAAAGCCTGAAATAACTGCAGACCTTCCTCACTGAGATGTTCATAAGTGGTTTAAGATGTGAAATGTGCCCTCATGAGTCAGTCAGACATGTGAGCCGTGCTGTGGACTGATGATCCTGACTGAATTCAGGGATAAATTCAATACATTTCAGTAAAATCTAAAAGTTAAGAAACAAAATTCACTCCAAACTCTGTGCAAAAGTTACAACAATTTATTGAAAAAGTAAAAAGTGAATCATACATTGGTTATTTACATCAAACTTCTATGGAAGAATTTTTGGGCCATTTAAGATGGAGAAAATAATTTTGGGGAAGTCGACATTAAAATGGAAACTTTGACATTAAAGTCAAAATTTCAAGAACTAAGTTGAATGATGAGACTACAGTTGGATAACAATTTCATTACAAAAGCAAAATGTTCAGAATACAGTCAACATACAATGCATTTCAGCTTTATTCACAAAATTTCACGTTTGTCTCGACACTTCAACTTTTATCACAAAATTGTTATTTCACTTTAATCTTTTAATTTCAAATTTGATTCCGAAATTTCCATTTTTATGTCCCCAAAATTATTTTTTCCATTTAACATGGCCCAGACACTCTTCCGTAAACTTCCAACAAAAACAATTTGGTGATACAAAATGAGGAAAAACCAAGAACAAAAACTATACAAAGATAAAAGCGATCATAACCATTTCTCTGTCAGGTTCAGTCTCACAGATCTTTCACAGGTTCAGGAGAGAGAGGCTTGGACCTTAATGACCTTTGCTGGACGTCAAAGTGACGTGAAACATTCTTAAAAGTTACAGAAGCCTCTCAGGCTGGATTTGTTTTGCCGTTTTACACTAATCAGGTTCAAAAGTCTAAGATGGTGCCTCTGCCCCACCTGAAACCTCTGCAAGACCTTTAACAGTCCGTCCACAATTTGGGAAACATCATTAATACTTAGAAAAAAACCACAACGCCTGTTTTTAAAAGATCAGCAGCACAGAGAAAACAAAACAAACTCAGCATATTTTCAGTTCTTCTGAGGCTCGTTCTGTGGTTTACCAGGTTTGGTCAGAACACTTTTCCAGTCAAATGTGTTTTTACACAAGCAGAGCAACCAAAGGGTCTCTCTCTCTCTCAATAGAAATGTCTTGGGATCCTTGGTGGAGACTGCCTCCTGCTGTGGAGTCATGAAGCCTCAATAACTACAATTACAGACATGACACTTATTTGGCCATTTCATTAGGAACATTCAAGTTCATTATCATTAAAGCTGTTAATGTAGATATCAGCATGATCTCTCTATCCATGGTTGATACATCTATAGTATCTATATTTATCACCACATAGACATGAGGTCCTTCTGAAAATGGGATGTCACATCTCAAGAGGCCTTTAATACATTTATACTTAAAGGAGACAAGACAAGAGTTCATTACTACCATAAATTCTTATTTTCAGTAAGAATATCATTGATTATACTTCAATAAAATTATCACCACAACCATTCAGACATGAGGACCCTCCTGGAAACTAGATGTAGCATCTCAAGAGGCTAACCTCTAATAAATCAGACGACAGGTCTATGATTGGTCCCTGGATCGATTACTTCCTTTAGTTACTACTTTAGTCCACTTGTCTCCTCTTACCTCCCTTCCGTCACCCTCACACCCAATGCAGCATGAGACTGGGATCCACATTCAAGATTTCCTGCGTCACATGAAGCGACGTCTTTCAGTGACGACGGCGTCACAGCTGAATAAACCGGTCTGGGCGCAGGGTAGAAGCTGAATTAAGGAAAATAATAACTCCAGGGCGCTCGACCGCGGTTCATTCATATTCACTTTTCGATCAGTTTAACATGAATATGTTCATGAATGAAAAAGAAAAATGTCAAGTTTTCCCAGGCCCAGGATGATAGGAGTTTTTAATTGTTATGTTGCGGCCACTTTGTGTTCATAAATAATGTTTTAATTCTGCACTAAGCACTTAAACCCTCCTCTGCGCATTTATATAGAAAAAATGTAAAGACCTGAGATAAAAATGTACAGTTCACTTTCTCTCCTTATTTATGCTTGGTTAGATCAGGAACTACATAAAACATGCTTTTCATTAATGTGCATTATAATCTGCCTGACCATGGGGTCTATTGGGTGCTGATATTTGTCAATAAGCATCTCTTTTTTTTATTATTTATTGTTGTCCATGTTTGCTGTTTGTAAATGTATGTATGGTCTGGGCAGACTGCAAAAACTGAATTGTCCTTTGGGATAAATAAAGCTGTCTGATCTAAAATGTGTTTTCCTGAACAGACCTGTCTACTGTAGCAGCCTCACAGTTACAGACACAAACACAAACAACACAGAAAAATCAGGACAGACAACAGGTGGAAACCCTGAAAGAACTGCCCCATGATAGTGTTCAGTATTTTCTGTGATATCAATATGCCCAGCTTTGAATTATTTTAAATGATTAGTCAAATATTTTTTTGCACAGTGAAGAAAATAAAAAAATAGATTAAAGAGACACTGAAATTTAGTAACTGCTCACATTTTGAGGGAACATCAGACCTACACATCGGCTGCTTTGTGTGAAATGTGGATATACTCATTACAATGACTCCCAGGAAGTTGCTAATTACACTTTAACACTTTCTTTTGCGCCGTGATGTTTATATTTCACTCATGTGGGCAGCTGACGCTTTACAGCCGGCTGCTGATACGTCACAAGGGGGCGTGTCTGTCAGTGAAAAGACTTCCGCGAAGCCTGCACTCGTGTTTCCTCGATTATGCCTCCTCCAGATCAGTCTCCTCTCTCCTCTCTCCTCCGAGCGCATTTGGCGCTTTGGAATGTCCTTCAATATGGCTACTCACAAAGTACTTCCGGTGTCGCGGAGGAGAGAGGAGAGAGGAGAGAGGAGACTGCATTTTGGCACATTGGGAAGCACCCATAGACCCTGTCAGGATGAAGAGTTACTTCCACTCCTGTTCATTAAAACAGGTCTAGATCGCTCAGTATGAGCAAAAACACTGAGATTTAATGTTATCGGATATACTGGACCTGAAAAGGCTGTTGTGGAATAAAAGAGTTGAGAAGAAAAAAGGCTTGACTTTTTGGAAACCAGTTTTCATCTGTGAAAGAGTTTCTATCTGAAATCAGGCAAATTCTGGCTCTCCAGAGAATTTTCATGTGTGTGTCAAACATCACTACTGAATGGTTTATTTCTAATGTGAATCATTTCCTAAAAATTAAAACTCATTTGGGCTTTAGGTGTTTTACCAAAACCATCATAGCTGAATGGGTTCTCTCATGTGTGAATAATTTTGTGTTTGTAAAGACAGAACTTTCTTCTGAATGTTTTTCCGCACTCCTCACAGCTGAAGGGTTTCTCTCAAGTGTGAATCATTTTGTGACGTTTTACCTCTGTTTTGGTTATAAATGATTTTCCACACTCATCACAGCTGAAGGGTTTCTCTCCAGTGTGAATCATTTTGTGACGTTTTACCTCTTTTTTGGCTCTAAATGTTTTCCCACAGTCATCACAGCTGAAGGGTTTATTACCTGTGTGAATCATTTTGTGACGTTTTACCTCTGCTGTGGTTTTAAATGTTTTCCCACAGTCATCACAGTTGAATGGTTTCTCTCCAGAGTGAATCATTTTGTGACGTTTTACTTCTTGTTTTGTTTTAAATGTTTTCCTGCACTCATCACAGCTGAATGGTTTCTCTCCAGTGTGAGCCACTTTGTGAAGTTCCTACGGAGCCCCTTAGGTGCCACAGAGAACAAAAAATATAAATCGTGCGCACGAGATACTAAAATGTGCGCACGAGATACTAAAACATGCGCACGATAAATTAATTTGTGCGCACGATTAAGCTAAAACGTGCGCACGATTTAGTATCTCGTGCGCACGTTTTAGCTTAATCGTGCGCACGAAATAATGTTATTTACCACGTTTTGACTTGTCCTTCTCATTGTCCACTACGGCTTCCCGTAGTGACGTCGGATGTTTAGAAACACACAAAATGGAGAGAAGAAGTGAGCTCGTTACCTTTTACTTCCACCTCGGAATGTCATATAATGACATTCTTGCTGCTCTTGCCATGAGAGATGGAATAATCTTAAGTCGGAGAACTTTGCTGCGCATACTGAGAGACAACAGGCTCAGCCGGCGCAAAGAGTACTCAGATTTGGGCCGTGTCATTGATTTCATACAGGAACAATTACAGGGTCCGGGGAAGATGCATGGATATCGGTGGATGTTCACTAAGTGCCAAGAAAATGGCCTAAAAGTCAAGAAAGAAGAAGTCTGACTCATACTGGCCGAACTGGATCCAGAGGCGTCAGCATTCAGACAGCGACGGAGACTGTACAGAAGACAGTACTTCTCAAAGGGACCTAATCACATCTGGCACATCGACTCTTATGACAAACTGAAACCTTTTGGTGTGTGTATTAATGGGTGCATCGACGGCTTCTCTCGTAAAATAATTTGGCTGAATGCCTACAAAACAAGCAGTGACCCGAGAGTGATTGGAGGCTATTTTGTCGAAGCTTTAGAGACACTCGGTAAATGTCCCGAACTTGTGCGCACTGACCGTGGCACAGAAAACGGCATTGTGCGAGACCTGCAGATATCTTTACGCACAACTCATGGAGACGATTTGTCCGGAGAGAGAAGCTACTTAGCTGGGGCAAGTACAGCGAACCAACGCATCGAGGGTTGGTGGGGCATCCTCCGCAAAGAGGGTGTCGAATATTGGATCCAGCTTCTTGGGGACTTACGGGACGAAGGGAGCTTTGATGGAGGGTTACTGGACAAGGCCATACTTCAGCTGTGCGTCATGGGATTAATTCAGGTATGATGGGTTCAGGTATGTGTGTTAATGTGGTCCCACATGAATTATTACTGGTGGCAGTCTTCTGATTATTTATTTAATTTTATGTAGACTGTACCACAGAGTGAAAATACACATTGCAAGTAAAAGTTCTGCTTGCAAAGTATAGGTATGCATGCAGGCTAATGTACTAAAAGTAGAAGACGTAAAAGTACCCACTGACAATGTTTACATGCAGAAAATATTCTGTTTTATTCCGTTATTCTGAAAAAGGCAATGGGCCAGGTCCACAAAGAATGGATTGCTCCTACTAATAACGTCATTATTAAATAGCTCACACAATCTGCCCTGTTTTAGCGCCTTATCTCCTGAAAAAATGCTCTAATCATATACTGGCGCTCACACGCCCGCAAAGTTTGGCAGTTCAGCGCAGTTTGATTGCAGCGAGCCGCGGGGTATAGAGGTGGCTTTGTTCCAAGATCACAGTTGACACGACAATGGCAATGCAATTTTGACCGACGCAGCCAGTAGCGGCAGTGCAGTTTGTGTTCAGTTTGCGTGCATTTCACCCTTTGCGGATGCTTTGTGGATTGCACGCTGTTTTTTTCTCTCATTTGAACAGGTTTTGAACACTGCAAAAGCAGTGCAATCCTCTTGAGGATCTGGCCCAGTAATCCTTCTTCCCTTTTGGGTAACACTTTCTATGAAGACTGCATCTACCGTGCATTATGAGCACATTCACACTGATTTATAATGCCCATCATAATCAGCCATAATTCATTATGACTACACTCATAAACAAACATAATGCTTTATTTCACGCTATATCAACAGTTATAAATAACCATAAATATAGTTTATGATGACTTATAAATCCAAAGGTCTTATGAGTGCTCTTGACTGGTTATAAACAATAGGCTGACTAATGGGGCTTGCAAGTTATCAATGTATGCTTTAAGTAATTTGAAGTTCATATGTATACATCTGTTATGCAGCATATCTCATCATAATGTTTCATTGTCGGTGTTAAGTGTTATAACTGTTGATACAGCATGGAATAAAGCATTATGTGTTTATGAGTTTAGTCATAATGCATTATGGCTGATTATGATGGGCATTATAAATCAGTATGAATGTGCACATAATGCACTATATAGATGTAGTCTGCATAGAAAGTGTTACCAGCTTGTTTACATGGCTAATGAAAATGAATATTCAACCAATATTCCTGTTTACATTTGTATAACTAAAGCTGTCATACTAATGTAGCTGAGTAAAGAGTACAATATTTTACTCTAAGATGAGATGGAGTGAAAGTATAAAGTAGCATAAAAAATACTCAAGTACAGCACAAGCACCTCAGATTTGTACTCTAGAGCTGAGTAAATGTACAAGTTATAGTCCATCACTAACTATTGCAACACGTATCAGGCAACTAAAATGAGTCATGATTATGATTAACTCATGTGATGAATTTTAGTTTTTAGCATGTTGTTTCATTTGGGTCATTATAGTGGACATCTTTTTATTTTTAGGAAGAGCTGAATAACATAAAGGATGTCTGGAATGCACACAGAACTGGCCCCACGTCCAATCCAAATGTGCTGCATGGAATCCCACATGTGATGTACTCCGCACCAGAGCTATGGGACACTGAGGACTGTGCCATGCCACTGGACCAAGAGGAGCTGGATGTGTTCAAAGGACGATGTGTGTTTCGCAGTTGTGTTCCTTGCGATGAAGATGTATTTGATCTTTGTATGGTACTTGTGGAAGAACTGGGCTTACAGTTCCCCAGTAAAAGCCCTCTGGAAGCCATTGATATATATTTAACACTGAGGAATGCCATCAACATACAACTAAGGGATGACTAGCCAGTGGTGGATAAAGTGTTCTGATTCTTTATTTCGGCAAAAGTACTAAACCACTGTGGAAACAGTTGACTACAAGTAAAAGACCTGCATTCAAAAGCTTAAGTAAAAATATGTGTCAGCTAAATGGACTTAAATATCAAAAGTAAAAGCACTGTGCATTAAAATGCTCCATCTCAGTGTCTTATTATATAGGATGTTTTTGGATTAATATTACTGCTGCTTGACAGTTTTTCTCAGTTGTTTTGGTGCATTTCTCACATAAGTCTTAACATTTTCACAACAGTTAGTTTAACCTCCACAACATTCAGTCATGTGTGCACATAATAGTAACAGTTTGACATTACTTCCATTTAATTTCAAATGCTTTTTGACATCCATCAACTGCTTTAATACAAATCTCAGTGTTTCCACAACATTTTCAATTACTTAAGTCATGTCAATCAAAGTGAATTATGCTTTTGAATGTGGAATAGTCATTCCCTACAAAATGAAAGTCCTTATTTCATTGCTTACGCCATCACATACAAAAATATTGCACTAGTTTTCAATATCTGTCAAGCAGATTCTATACATTTATACATTTTTTTAATCTGAAAATTCCTTCTAAATTGAACACTTACTCTCAGGTTAACCTCAGCTCTAACTGATGAGAAGGGTGTGTGAAGCAACAGTTTCAACCAATGTTAGACCAATTCTCCACAGTCACTCAGAGCAGAATCCTGCAATATGAGGGAGGATATTTGCAGTGATGTCGATAAAAATATGTGGCCAGACAGACAGTAACATCTGGAATAAGATGACTGATTTGCAGTACTGTGGACAATGTTACATTTTTAGAGTTTATGTTTGTTTATGTATGGTGCATTTTTTTTTCTTGTGCACAGTTCTGTTATTGCTACAAATTTCATCTGTCAAGAGCATGCAATAAACGTTAAACATGAAATACTGTCTTGTACTCAGTAACCTTTGTACATACAGTAATATGTAACGTTAGTTGTGGTTTTAAAATGTCTGAGTAAATAGAATAAAGTTACTGTATGTCTGAGCATTTTTAGGTAGTGCCACCAAGATCTGACCTTTTTACACTGAAATCACTGACCGAGGAAGCTGTCAGCGGTCCCACTCTTTTCTACAAATCATTTTCCAGGACTTTTCCAGGATTTTTTTTTCCAGCATTGCACAACCAACTGAAGTTACAATTTTGGTGCTGGTTAATCCAGCCTTCTGAAAAACAAGATTAAAGGTTGATGACCAATTTCTCTAACTAGCTCCACCGTATCATATTGCACTAAAGATTTCTTTCTCTCTTTTTTATTGTATTTAGATTTCTATTGAGAACAGAGCCAACATGTACCATAACACAACTTTGATGACATCCTGTCCCTTTTTCTTTTCTTTACAAAAAATGTGTGCAACACGATATTACTGTGGTTTCCAATAAGAATAATAATCATAGTAATTTGAAAAAAAAAATTAAATAAACCCGTTTCTTTAGGTCAATTTTGAAAAATGTATACTTAATAAAGACAGATATATGTATATACATACATACACACACATATATATGCATATATACACAAACATGTATATACATACATACTCATACTTGCATATATACACACATATATGCATATACTTCTATTCACATACATGCATGAATACCCAGAAAAACATAAATTCATACACAACCATAGGTGTGTGTGTGTATATATATATATATATATATATCTATATATATCTATCTATATATATATATCTATATATATATATATATATATATATATATATATATTTTACATTTTATTCCTTATATATATATGCATTTATTAGTTTAAAATAATAGCTAATAAGTAAATAAACCTCTATATATGTTTAGTAACAATACCAATAATAATATCAAAAACAAAAAAAGAAAGAAAAGGAGAAAAGAAAAACAAAAGTAAAATTGAAGAAGATTAATTTATTAATATATTTATTTACTCTCAGGTATATATAGCCATTACTGCTTGCCATCTTTTTAGGCTGGCTTTTATGTAGTCTTACTGTGATGCATTTATCGTTTATACTTGTCTTTTATAAAACTGTAATTTCTTTCTTTCTTTCTTGCTTAGGAAGCCTAAATTTCATTTTGGGATTTTTATATTTCTTTTTGTCACCAGTTTTTCGATTTTTTTTACATTTTATTCCTTAACTTGCTTTATATTTTTTATTACTCATATTTCTAAGGGTAATTGTGCATTTCTTACCAAGTTCATTTTTAGTTAATTCCCTCGGTTTGATTTTTGTTCACTCACAACAATAATAATACATTTTATTTTTAAAGCCCCTTTCATGATACCCAAGGAAGCTGCACAAATGTAAAACAACCAAAATACTGGAGAAGGTAGGAGGATGGGTCATTTTCCAGGACAATTCAAGCTTCTCAAGCTTTTTTGCATGACTGGAAAATTGGTCAATCATTTTCCAGATTTTCCAGGGCGCATGGGAACCCTGTGTCATCATGAAAACATGACTAACTCAATTGACTATTTATAAACGATGGTGTCATTTTGGTGACACTGACACTTGTTTTGACAAAAATACTTGCTTTTGAGGTATGAACTACCCATTTTGAGCAGGTGACACACTTGTGCAAATTATCCAACAGGTCTTGCATGTTGTACCAATTGTTTTGAGAAATACCCAAAGTGTTGTGAAAATGTTAAGACTGATGTGAGAAATGCTCCTCCTCCTAAAACTACAATATGTATGTTTTGTTTTACAATTCAGCATTCTGCATGTATTCGGCGTTGCTGTATGCCTGAAGTGTTCTTACAGTGCTTCCTGTTGATTAATTACATTTTTCAAACAAAAATGAAAGTTTCATTAGTGTTGTTTAACAATTTAATAAACTGAACATTTGTAAACAAATGATCAAAAATAGCCCACCACAGAGTGGCCACATTTGGTAAAACATTGATGAATGCCCATGTAGACCTATCAGGTAAAGAGTAGAATTATACCTTATTAGCTGTTATGAATTTTTTGTGGCTAAAGACAACTGTATTTATTAAAAATGTCATTTGATAGTAAAGGTTGCTGACATATGGTGTAGGGGGAAGCATGCATCACAAACTACCACCTGTTTCTATGTACCTTCTCCTGCTGATTTAGACAGAGAATCATCCAGAAATTCAACTAAAGGTCACTGTTCCAACACTTTTTTGACAGTGTATAACAGCGTGCTGCTGACCCTGTAATGAAGCAGTGAATAAGTATTTAATGCCAATATAAAATTATGTAAAATGATGAAACAAACAAATACAAAAGGGAGTGCTTTTTAAAATTTATTTTAACAGTAGGCCTAAATTAGGCAGAGTTAACTTCAACAATATTAGAACTGGAGTGGCCCTGCTCATCAACAGTTAAAATGGGCTATAGTTCAGTACAAAAACAGTACAGTATAAAAATATAGATCTGAGGGCATTTCACTCTGAAAGACTGTTATTCCCAAACATACATGTCTCTAAGTGTATATTCATGGGCCATTCCACGGCAAATCAGACAGAATCCATAAACATGGTTTCAGGACTGTCTCAGATTTTGTTCAGACTATAGCTAAATCATCAATGGGCTCCAAAACTAAGGCTGTAAAAATTACTGATACACATAATATCTCATAATGAATGCAGGTTCCTTAACAAATTCTAAAGAACCTGACTTTTGAGAGCAATGTGATATTTACTAATATCACAAAGAATTTAATAAAATATAATTGAAATAATTTACAGGGATTAGTTTTGGCACATATTCATGATAAAATTAAGTTTTGAACCAAATCTGAGATGGTTCTGCTACAACCTTAGCAAATATCAACCCTGTCTACAATGCTACAAACTGACCCTCATGTTAAACGGAAAGATGAAAAACAGTCATTTGAAAAGACTGACAAAAGAAATATGCCCCATAAAAACAGGAACAATTAAGACATGGCAGTAACATTTCTATAAATAAAACATTCCTCCAATGTGATACTGCCTTTTTGCAAAAACTGCCTGTCTAACAGGCAAACAGGCATTCGAAAAAAAAACAGTCATTTGAAAAGACTGACAAAAGAAATATGCCCCATAAAAACAGGAACAATAAAGACATGGCAGTAACATTTCTATAAATAAAACATAAATCAATAAAACATCACCAAAGTGATACTGCCTTTGGAAAAACTGCCTGTCTAACAGGCAAACGGTTATTTTAAAAACAAACCAAAATGATTCTTTTAACCATTAAAATTGTAACAACTGTGTACAATAACATTTTGAAAGCCTTGAACAGCCTCACAATTAAGTTAGTTTATCAAAAGGCAAGTTAGGAGGGGGCTAACTGGAAGCCTAGATAACATCCATGACCCACACAGAGCTTGTGAGTATCTTGTTGAACTCACTGCGGAGGTCAGGATAATTGTGGTATCCTACAGGCAGCTTTAAAAGAAATCCACATGTGTGGGATTGTGGTCTTCTCTGGAAGTCTGATGTTTCAATGAACTCTACCTTTATTGGTTGTTCCATTAAATTGGAACCAGTGCAAAAGCGGAGAAAAAGCTCAAGGGTGTTGGAATCAACTTCACCCACGTACCTCCTCAGGTATCGGGCAACTGCTGTCTGGGCAGGGGTCATGTCGTCTGGGAACTTCAAGAGCTCCTTTACTGCTTTTCCAGTTGGTTTCTTCTGCTGAATGATATGATGTAGAGCATCAAGTGGCAACACAGTTGCTAGCTGCAACACAATGGGACGCCAACACTCGATTATGTACATTGGTGCCTGTATTAAAGCCTTATGTCCAATCTGTGACAGCAGTGGGATTAAATTGTCCTTGGTAGGTATTTGCTGGCACTCATGTGCCCCAAGGGCATCAAACAGTGCATCGCTGTCGACCGAATCAAAGTTCTCCAAGGCCTTCAGAAGTACTTCTCTCTCCTGATCAGACACATACTGAATGAAGGTGTCTTTCAAGCTGGTGGTGATTTTGCAGTACAGTGCCTCCTCAAGGAATGGTGTTGCCAGTTTCACTGGGAAATACTGACTAATTCGCCACCCCACTACCAAGATTCTGGCAACTGCCTGCCACTCTTCAGACAGGAAATCGTGCCTAATAAAGGGAACTTTCACATCCCCTCCCAAAGTGCACCTTTCATAAAAGTCTGTCCAAAACTCTGTTAAGCAGTCCCGGGTCACACCACTTCCCTCCCCCTCCTCAAGGTTTCCATTGGGTAGGCGCATCTTAATAAAAACCTCTGCACTTAAAATGTCTGGGTCTTTGAAGGCTTGGATTAGGTCAGTGAGACAATGCCCCCTCCTTATTATCAGTGTAACAGGAGCATGCTCAGGATAACCCAGTGTCTGGTCATTCCATGGCCCTGAAACAGGAGCAGGTTGTGGCTCGCTCAATCCATCTGGTGGCTGGTCACCCCAAGCATCAAGTTGCTGTTCGCTTTGTATCTCTGGTGGCTCGTTATTCGAAGGATCAGGCTGAGTTTCCTCCAGTCCCTGAGGTGACTGATCATTCCATGGTATTGTGTCATCTAACTGCGCATCTTGAATTGCCTCGGCCCCAACTATTACCTCAAGGTCGACCTCTTCAACAATGGCATCTATTTCTTGTACCTCAGTTGAACAATGTGGCTCAATTGTAAGATCTTCAACAGTGGCTGAGTTCAACTGCATGTCTGCATCTTCCTCCTCCTCTGAAGACAGCTCCACTTGCTTCATTTTGGTATGAAGATACAGTTTGAGGATTCTAACTTTGCTTTCTTCATACAACTCATCCACAGTGCTTGAACTGTAGACCTTTATCTGAGAAGATTCAATTTCTGTTGAATAATCTGAGATTTTTTGTTTTGTTTTAGAAATACCATTTGGGAAGAACAGATTTTCAGCTATTTCTTTGATGTCCAGTACAGTTTTATTCCTGTCAATGGTCAGGTGCCTCGTGCCTCCACCATTAACTGCCTTCACTTGTTTGTAACGTTTTTCTTTCTCAACAAAGTCCATCCAGCCAAGCTCAATCCGTCTCTCATTTTTTCTTGCACTTTTATTTCCGACCCATTGCTTTTTTCTGGCAGACACTGTCACCTCACTAGACACCAGTCTATGTCGCAGTCTTTTGAGTAAAGATTCTTTCCTGCTCCTTGTCTCCATCGATGCATTGACTTGTCGGCAGAAGGCCACAGTGGCTAATCTGTCTCCATATTTAGGGATGTACTTTGCCAAGTCACCATCAGTCATTACAGGGATAACAGATGCATCAATCTGGAAAAAAATAAAGAATAATTACACTGTGGGACTGCATATAACTAGTACAAGTATAAATTATTTAATCTTAATTTTGATTTAAAGGTTTAACATTTTGATTAAACAGGAAACACAGCACACAACTTAAATTGTGTGCTTCCAGAAGTAGACATTCTTTCAATACACAGAAGATGATTATGGTAAGCAACAAATAATGCAACTAGCATTTCAGTTGAATTACAGCTTGTCTGAATCCCCAGAATTACTTTTTTTATCACTGCCTGTAAGCATAACAATGACAGATTACACATCGGTTTAAGTATTGAAAAGGGATAATTCACCGCAAAATAAAAATAGACTATTTTTCCTCTTAACATTAGTGCAATTTGTCCATTTTGCTGTTGCTTGATGAATTATAGAGATATGAGGCATAGGAATCATTGCATTCTCTCAAATAAAACGGGACTGAATTGATTTTTTCTTGTGGTGCTTACAGCGTGAAAACAAAAACAGTACAATACAAATGTGCAATGTCTCTTTTCCAGAAATCACAATCACTCAAAATAATCCACACACTGTGTTGTGGGCAGTTTTTTGTAGTTCTGCCAAAAGATAACAGTTCTTACACATGTGCTCACAACAAGGTGTGTGTATTATCATCATAACTGAGTCATGAATTCTGGAAAGAGACATTTCTGTTGTGCACTTTGAATGTACTGTGTGGTGCTGTGAACACTATAGGAAAAGGTCTATTCAGTTTTGCTGTATTCCAGAGAAAGCAGAAATATCCAAAGCCCATATCTCCAAAATTCGACCACTCATGCCAAACCATTTAGATGGATAAACAGGTAAGAGGAATAATGTTTTCTTTTTTATTTGAGGTGAATAACACACAGAAAAAGGAATGGAAACATGTGTAAAGAGGCTTACCTTTTCATTTTCCAGCTGTTGGATAAAGTCCTCAGGAATTTTCCGATTTAGTAAGAAGTCCCTCAGCTCTTCATCCATTGTTGTGATTGTCTGCTAAGTAAAGGAGATCACACAAAATAGAAGTACTTAAGTATAGGTATGTGGTGTCTTGTAAGGGCATACAATTGAATGTATTAACACAATAATAAAAAGTATTTCAACCATCCTTCTTTTGTAAAAAATTTTAAGCTCGCAGAACTTTTCTGATTGCAGAGAACTTGGATCTGTACAGTATGTAGAATAGCAAAGTTACTTTTACTGATATCAATATTGAGAAAATGTATTTGGGAGAGAGTAAGTATGGAAATGTTAAGTTGTATGCCTTTGCCAATAGGGAAAATAACACACTTGCAAATACATATTCATAGTAGGCTGTGAAATTACATAATCATTGCAGGGAAAATGACATGTTATTGTACTCAAATAATAAGGTGATGCCAATCTCAAAGTTTAAGACCATAAACTGGACAATTGCTGTATTTTCCCAGGTCCACTGTAAAGTCAGACTTATCGATCTCACTGTTGAGAAGCAGAAAAACGAACAATTGGAAATTATCAATTCCAAAACCGTCACATCTAGTATGTAGGTTTGAACTCATCCTCACTGATAAACGCATGGACCACAAATGGCAATAAAACTGCACTTCCAGCTTCTTCAGACGAAACCTCAGCCGAGCTTTGACCGTTTTGATAGCACAGCTACACGCACATGTGTTTCAAACCTGGCTGTCAAACAGCAAAAGAGCCATAAAACTGTTGTATATAGTCCGGATTTGATGTAAGTCCTGATGGGGTCAGCAAACGTGAATTCTGCGCCCTGTAGCCAGTGTTTTGTAGGACAGTGATACATATTGGCCCCGTCTATTTACTAAAATTTACCAAGATCCTGCTGCTCCGAATCAGAGCATTTTCGTTAATATGACTTCAGTCGTTTGTTTTGAACTGATGTACAGTTTCCTCTAACTACTGCACCAATTTTCTGTTAAGAACCAGTCAGTGTCCTGACCTGGGATGCACAGGGGGACTTTTTTGCAGCTACAGAGGCGAAGTTGTAGCTAACTTCGGGGCTAACTCCCTCCACCTTATTCTGCGGGTGGCAGCAACACACGAACTTTGCTTGAGTCTCGAGAGTTGTGTAGCTTTTATATAAGGTAGTGATGAATAGCCTAAGGGACTGTACATACCTGCACTCCAACATTCACTGACACAGTGAACTTTGGCTGGTTACTGGGATGTTTCAGTCGAGCTCGGCTGTCTTCTTCTTCATTGTTTGTAACGGCAGCTGACAACAATATATTATGGGGCATTAGCGCCATCTACTGATGAGCCCGGCTGTCTGTTGTCGCTTACCTGTTTAATTAAAGCGTGCGCACGTTTTAAGTATCTCGTGCGCACGTTTTAGCTAAAATGTGCGCATGAATAAGTATCTTGTGCGCACGTTTTAGTATCTCGTGCGCACGATTCATATTTTTCTCTTCTCTGTGGCACCTTAGGGGCTCCGTAAGTTCCAGCCCTTTTTCTGTTTTAAATGTTTTCCTGCACTCATCACAGCTGAATGGTTTCTCTCCAGTGTGAATCATTTTGTGACATTTCACCTTTGCTGTGGTTTTAAATTTTTTACCACACTCATCACAGCTAAAGGGTTTCTCTCATTTGTGAACCATTTTGTGAAGTTTTACCTCTTTTTTGGTTATAAATGTTTTCCCGCACTCATCACAGCTGAAGGGTTTCTCTCCAGTGTGAATCATTTTGTGACGTTTTACCTTTGCTGTGGTTTTAAATTTTTTACCACACTCATCACAGCTGAAGGGTTTCTCTACAGTGTGAATCATTTTGTGACGTTTTACCTCTATTTTGGTTATAAATGTTTTCCCGCACTCATCACAGCTGAAGGGTTTCTCTCCAGTGTGAATCATTTTGTGACGTTTTACCTCTGCTGTGGTTCTTAATGTTTTCCCACACTCATCACAGCTGAAGGGTTTCTCTCCAGTGTGAATCATTTTGTGACGTTTTACCTCTGCTGTGGTTCTTAATGTTTTCCCACACTCATCACAGCTGAAGGGTTTCTCTCCAGTGTGAATCATTTTGTGACGTTTTACCTCTATTTTGGTTCTAAATGTTTTTTTGCACTCCTCACAGCTGAAGGGTTTCTTGCCTGTGTGAATCATTTTGTGACGTTTTACCTGTGCTGTGGTTTTAAATTTTTTTACCACACTCATCACAGCTGAAGGGTTTCTCTGTAGTGTGAACCATTTTGTGAAGTTTTACCTCTGCTTTAGTTCTAAATCTTTTCCCACAGTCATCACAGCTGAATGGTTTCTCTCCAGTGTGAATCATTTTGTGAACTTCCCCATCAGCTCTGATCTCCATCTGATGAAGCTGTGAGGACTGAGGTTCCTCATCATCTTCATCCTCACTCTTCAAATGGACAGGCTGTTCTTCTTTCATCACTGACAGCTGCTGGATGTCTGCAGGAAAAGATTGAATTACACTTACATGAGTGGAATTAAACACTTCTCAAAACCAAACTCAAGATGTTAAAGTGTTGCATCATTATATTTGTCACCAACTTTACTCACACACACAAGGAATCGGATTTGGTAATGGAGTGACGAGTAGGCCTGTGCTCAAAATATTGATACAACAAAATATCGTAACGCACTCCTTTGGGATATGTGTATCAATACGGATTCCACAAAATCATTACAGCCAAAATAATTTCACAGTTGTTGTCAATACACTTTGGCTAATGTTAACAATGGCACAGTTCAAGGTAGAAGACGAGCTACTGTACAAAATGAAGCATATGTTCTAAATTTTAACTTAGGTCTACCATCTTTGAGGATCTGAATTTATGTTTCTTAAGTTGTAGAACCAATTAAAACTCATCTTTGTTCTTTTTCTTCTTATAAGAAAAAACTAAACTTGTCAAAAATTTTGTTTAAAGCGTAGTCAATACAATTTACCTGTATCGGGATACATATCGTATTGTAAGGTTGCTGGAAATACCCAGCCCTAGTGACGAGTGACCAGGTTGCCTTGACTGCAGCCATTACATCATGGGAGGGTTAACCCGCCATTTTGAGGCTTTACTTTGACTTCACGAGGAGAGTGGTTGCTAAGGTTGCAAAGTCTCATTTGTTGTGAACACAGCTTTAGATGGACAAGTGGACAGTCAGATTTGTCAATCAACATTTATGTGACATAGCCCCAGTGGCGGCTGGTGAAAAATATTCTTGGTGGGTCAGTACTGTGCAACACTCAGTTTTAACAACCATTCCACTACAATTTGACACAAACTACAGGATACCACTGCTTTGTAAAAGTGTTATTATTGATTCCAAATAAAAATAACAGATTACAGAATGGTGCACGCACATCAGACACACACACATAGATATATACAAATGGTCAACCACATACTGCTGAAAAGCTTACATAACCTATATACAAAAAAATGAGTAAGGTGAACATGTGTACATGTGTAAATTAAAAATAACTTTATACAGAAATGAGTAAGGTGAACATGCGTCTAACTGTCCACATTGCTTTTCCTCCACATAAAAAACCTACTTCTCTTTACCTATTTTCAAGTCCTCCCGACTCCGTTATACGTTGAACATGAACAAATTGTTTGTTGATACGCCAAAGTGATGGTGAAATGCGGGTTTCGGGGCTATCACAAGTTGACATTGTTGAAAGTTTGACATTTTGATCAGGCATCTAAGATAGTTACCTATATAAACAACTACTGTTTACGCATGCGTCAGCGTTGACGTTGGGTCCATGAGACGCTCCCCCAAACCACTGACTTTTATCCACTTTTAACCACTTTCTACCGATTTCTTTTTTCTTTCTTTTAACCATAACATTGTTTTAGAAATTTTAAATTGATCTCAGGACAATCTGTGCTAAATCAAACACTGAAAGCTGTGGCTCCTAACCTCAGCGCCAACTCTCGGGACCCGGAAGAGTGAGTGGGACTTTTACAAAACCTTTCAACTCTGGTTTTAAATGGCTGTGTGTATGGGCTGCAAGGAAAAAAACTCACGTTTGGAAGAGAAGCTTGGTTGTCTGCAAAATGACCTCCGTGAAAAGGACAGGCTGTTGGAGGGATTTATCTCCATTGCCGCAGAACAATCCAAGCATATATCCCTGATGCAGGCCTCGAGGATCACTGGTCTGTCGCCCTCAGCTCTGGTGCCACAGCTGGTCTCAGCCTCCGCTGCCACCCTACCCTGGATGGCCTCTCTCCACTCTCCCAGCGGGCCAACGGAGGGCCCTGCGGCCGGGGCCACAGCCTGCTCCCCCGCACCGCGGCTCAGCGCTGAGGCGGCGGGCTGTCACTTCACCTCCCCTGCCGCAGGATGCCCCTGGTGCTGGCCTGGGAGACGGGCTCCCAGCGTATCCTGCCCACAGCTCTACCCCGAAGCTGCAGGCAGAGTCAGTCTGGTCTAAGATGGTGCAGTGCGGCCGGATGTCTATTGCCGCAGGGAGAGCTTCGTCACCACCAGGGTTCTCCCTCTCCAACCGCTTCTCAGCCCTGAGGGATGAGGCTCCTGTCTGCACCGCTGATCCTGCCGCTGAAACACCTCATCCATCCCTGACAGACCGGGTTCTGGCAAAAGCCGCTCCCCCCTCTGCTACGTCAGCTTCCTCCTCCACTGTGGCGGCTCCACGGATGCCCAGCACGGACCAGGCTGCGCGACCCGCCTGGACCGGCACTCGGAGGGGCTCCCCCGGCCTTCCAACACCCTGACCCCACCTGGTCCATCTGCGCCTGTCTCAGCACAGGTGGGGCGCCTGAGAGCTGGGGGCTTCAGTGCACGCTCCTCATCTCTGCGTCCTCTCCTCTCCCCCATCACGTTGATCATTGGCGATTCAATAATGAGGTACATCAGATTTTTTAACGCCATCACTCACTGTTTTCCTGGTGCCACCGTTCCTGTCATCCTGGACAAACTCCTCCGCCTACTCCCCTCCCTCCCCTCCTCTGCTCCCCTGGCTACCCCGCCATGCTTTTAACAGTAAACCTGTGAACTTTGGACTTTTAAATATCAGATCAATCAACAACAAAACCTTTTTATGTCATGATTTTATTTCTCAAAACAACCTGGACTTTTTTGTTTGAACAGAAACTTGGCTCACTCAGGACAATTACACCTCCCTCATCGAAGCCACCCCCCTTACTTTACTCACCTCCATCAACCCCGGCTGTCAGGTCGGGGAGGGGGGGTGGCGGTCATTCACAAAAAGGCTTTAAAATGCATCCCCATCACCATCAGCACTTTTAATTCCTTTGAGCACCTTGCTTGTATTATGAAGTTGAAAGACCCTGTCTTAGTTTTAATAATCTGTAGACCCCCCAAAACGCAGCACTGTTTTTATCCATGAGTTCTCTGACTTTTTATACCATTTTTTATGTAATTATGACAGTATTCTTATTTTAGGTGATTTTAACATACACGTCTGTTGTCCCTCTCAGCCCATGACTGCTGATTTTATTGAAATTCTTGACTCTTTTAACCTAACCCAGGAAATACAGGAACCAACCCATGCAAAAGGACATTGTCTAGATTTAGTCATTTTTACTGGTCTTAGCCCTGGTGAATTTTTAACAAAGGATATCTGTGTGCCAGATCAGAAACTGGTTTTATTCTCAGTGGTTTTATCCCAGCCCTCTTTTATTGACCATGCTCCTGTTCATTGAAGAGTTTTTAAGTCAACGTCTGCTAGCAAGTTTAAGGAGCTTTTTATTTCTGCATCTTTGACTGCCTTTAACCCAGATCTTAATCCAGTTTTTAACACAGAAGAGCTTGTCTCTCTTTTTAATCACACGTCAGACCATCCTGGACTCTGTAGCTCCCTTAAAATTGAAAAGGTTAAAAAAAGACCCCCAGCCATGGCTTACAAAGTCCATGCATGAACTGAAGAAACTTTGCAGAAGAAATGAGCGTAAATGGAAAAAGACTGGGTTGGTGGTTTTTCATGACATCTGGAAAGATTCCATGAAAAACTACCAAAAGGCAGTTAAAGATGCAAGGGCAGCATTTTATTCTGATTTGATTTTAGCCAATCATTCTAACCCCAGAGTTTTATTTAAGGTTTTAGACTCCCTTACCAAGCCATCCCCCTCCCATTTTAGTGATGCTTCTCAAGACACCTCTGCGAAGTTTTAAACCCAGTTTTTTAACAAGGTTAAGGACATCAGGCATCAAATCACTCCTCCAGAATATCCCGTGCTTTTAAGTAGGGAAGTTCTTTGTTATTTTAGCAGTTTTGAGCCGGTGTCTTTATCCTTTTTATCATATGAAACCAGCTACGTGCAGTCTTGACTTTATTCCTACTAGATTTCTCAAAGAGGTTTTTAACACGGTTAGACCCAGCATTTTATCCACTATTAACAGTTCTTTGTCAGAGGGAGTATTTCCTTCTGCTTTTAAACACGCTGTGGTCCAACCCCTTTTAAAGAAACCAAACCTTGACCCCACTGATTTTAACAATTTTAGACCAATTTCAAAACTTCCCTTTTTATCCAAACTTTTAGAGAAGGTGGTTTCTACACAGCTTTTATGTTTTATGTCTGAAAATAACCTCTTTGAGAAATTTCAGTCTGGTTTTAGAGCAGGTCACAGTACTGAGACGGCCCTTCCTCAGAGTGACCAATGATCTTCTTTTAGCAGCCGACAGAGGGGAGGGCTCAGTTTTAATTCTTTTAGATCCCAGTGCAGCCTTTGATACTGTCAACCACACCATTTTAATTGAGCGTCTTAAAAACTGGGTGGGTATCAGAGGCACTGCACTTAGCTGGTTTCAGTCTTATCTTTTAGAGCGAACCTTTGCGGTCACCATAGGCAACCACAGCTCCTCTACTGCTGCTGTTGCCTATGGTTTACTGCAGGGTTCAGTTTTAGGTTCAATTTTATTGTCGATTTACATGCTGCCTCTTGGCAAACTAATTCAGTGCCACTAAGTCTCCTACCACTGTTATGCAGACGACACACAGATATACCTTCCTCTGAGACCTGAGGACCCACAGGGCCTAGCTGCTGCCATGGACTGTCTCAGGGACATCAACAGTTGGATGGCAGAAAACTTTCTTCAGTTAAATAATTCAAAATCCGAAATAATCCTCTGTACCATTCAAAACTCCCCCCTCATACAGTCTTGCCTTGGTCCACTGTCAGTAAACATCACCCCCTCTGCCAGAAGTTTAGGAGTCATTTTCGATTCAGACCTCACCTTCTCCATCCACATCAATAAAACCATCCAGTCCTGTTTCTTTTACTTACGATCCATTTAAAAAATAAAACACACCCCTCCAGACCTCCAGAAAATCACCCATTCATTTATTTTCTCCAGGCTATTGCAATGCCCTCCTCCCTGGTTTAAATATAAAAATCTCTTTCTCGCCTCCAACTGGTCCAGAATGCAGCAGCTGGGCTTTTAACTGGTTTTAACAGGCGGCATCACATCACTCCAGTTTTAGCCTCCCTCCACTGGCTTCCTGTCAGTTTTAGAATTGATTTTAAGATTTTACTGATTACTTTTAAAGCAATCATGGGGCTGGGCCCCAGTTATTTATCGGAGCTTTTAGTACCATATGTGCCTGCCTGCAGCCTTAGATCCTCTGGTGAAGGCCGGCTGGTCGTTCCAAAGTAGAGACTCAAAACTAAGGGTGAAAGAGCTTTCTCCATCTGAGCTCTTCGACTTTGGAACGACCTGCCGGAGGAGATAAGGCATGCAGAGTCAGTCAGCTCTTTTAAGTCGCTTTTAAAGACTTACTTTTACAGACTTGCTTTTATGTGATGCCGTCTATTACTGTCTTTTACTGTCTTTTACTGTCTTTTACTGTTTTTTCCGTCTTTTACTGTCTTTTACTGTCTTTTACTGTCTTTTACCGTCTTTTACTGTCTTTTACTGTCTTTTACTGTTTTTTCCGTCTTTTACTGTCTTTTATCTCTATCTTATTTTGCTTTACTGTTTGTTTTGCTTTACCTTCTTTTACTCCTTTTTGTTAATTTATTAATATTATTACGTGCAATAAATTATGATTTTATCTTTTTAATGGTTAAACTTTTACACTCTTTAATAGATCATTTTTAGACTTTATAAAATGTCTTAACTCTTGCTCATATTTATTACTGTATTTTATCATCGCTACTTATTTTTATTAATTTATTATTATTATTATTGTTATTTTCTGACCTGATATCTGCTTTCATCCCCTTTTTTATTGCGTTTCCAGTTCTTGCTGATTTTATGTTTTTATGTTTGGTCCTCATGATCTCTTTTTATGCTGCATGGTTCTTGTATTGTCTGGGTTCCTATAAAGTACTATAAAGTACGGAAAGGGCCTTTTCACCTCATGTCTTTTTATCTTTGTGTCTTTCTGTTAGTCTTGATTTAAGCTGTGCTTGTTTTTACTTCATTGTGCTCATTGTTTGTTTGTGTTCTATTATTTTGTGCTGATTGCTTGTCAAAGCACTTTGTAAACTATGTTTTTAAAAGTGCTATATAAATAAAATTATAATTATTAAAATTATTATTATATATTACCTTTGGTATATCTATGCCGTCAAATAAGTCTGTAATTCTTCAAAATCTTTAGTTGTCATGTTAAATGTTGTAAAGTCACTTCCACCACTAAGTAAGTAAATGGGTGTAAAGAGCTAATTTTGAGTATAATATGGATTTGGGAGATGTTTGGAACGTAAACAAAAGGGTCCTTCAAAGGCACGCCCCCTTCACATCTGCCCGGACGGTCACCAGTTAATATGGCACACTGGCACCGACATGAACATAAACCCGAGGGGCGATTTCAGAAGCACCCTTTGGAGATTATTTTCAATGACGCTGATTGGCCAAATTCACATTGAATGACGTTTGGGGCGGCACCCTAGCGCCCTCTATTGGCTAGCCGCCACTGCATGACCTCCTTCATCACTGACGGGGGCCTGAGCCCGACAGGTGCATAGTAGGGCCCTATAAAATCCAAGACCACATAATCTTGGATTTGGACATTAAAAATAGAATTTGCAGAGTGGTTAACAATCAGGCACTTTCCATATACATATTTCTGCCAGCCCAGGTTTGCATCCAGCCTGTGGCAAGTTGGCAGAGTGTCTTCCCCTACTCTCTCTCACCCTCTTTCACAAACCTATCCACTGTCATTTTCTCCTATCAATAAAGTCACAAAGTGCCCGTAAAATACATTAAAAAAGATAAAGAGCAGAATTTAATATGAATGCAAAATATCACATACCTGGTTGACATTTTAAATAGAAGATTTTTTTCTGCATAATAAAGAACATCTTGTGGTAAAATGCTCTGAAGGGGTCACTGAGGCTGAGGACATTGCACACTTCACTTCCCCCTCCCCAACGTCTCTTCATTACTAATGCAACACTTGAAGCAGCTGTCTGAGACAGTGGCTAAGTCGGCAAGGAAGCAACAAAAGTCCCGGTTAACTCCAAAGCACAGGTCAGAGCAGTTTCCCAACCATTATTATGGAGGTCATATGTTCAGAAAATTTGTTCAACATGCTGTTGACTGGACTGTAGGGACCACCTGCAGAGGGACTTCTTTATACAGTGTCTCAGGGCTAAATTTGTGTAAGATACTACAATTCTCAAAACACTGAAACAAAAAAACTTTGGGGGAAACTGCACTGTACAGGGCCTTATTATAGGGATCTTTATCATTTGCAGTTTCCACCACTTCAGATGGACTTTTGAGGGCATCAAAAGCTCAAAGTCCTGCAGTAGGACTGTGAGAACTTGTAAAAAAAGTCAGACTTAGGAGTTTTTTAAGATATTTTTTTAGTATGCAACAAGAGGGCCCTGTAACAACATTCAAAAGAACAGCTCCTTCAGCTACATCTTGTTAAATCTCAACCTTTGCAAATGTGTCCAGCTCCCAAAAACTTAGAAAAGTCGGTTGTTGTCATGTTGAAACCCTGAAAAGAAAACGTTTTTGTTTATGAGCCACACCGCGGCAGATACTGGGATTTCTAGGGTCTTTCTTTGACTATCTGCTTCTGGGATATCCATCCAATCAACTGCACTTTTGGCATAAAGGCAGGAAAGACTTTGATTATCAAACCCTGTCCAGGGTGTGTCCTAAACTCAAAGGGCTGATTTTTAAATGACCACAAATTAAAAAAGCCTCTGGGCCCACACTGTTAAATCAACAGGAAGTCCACCATTTTGATTGTTTTAAATACAAACTGCTCAATAAACTAGAAAGCACTGGGAGAGCGCAGACCTCCGCCAGCGCCACAGTCCTCAGCCATATTGTCATTTTGACCATAAATATTAGTCCTACCTTTATTTCATGTGAATATTAAGATTCCTTGATCATGAAAACATACCATTAGCAACTGGATTCATAATGATATCTATTTTAGTTCAGTAGTTATTCACAGAAATCACATTTTTCGCCATGGCGGCCATGGCGAAAAATGATCAACACCAAAATCGAACAAGTTCTTCCTTGTCCCATGCTGATCATTTCCTGAAAATTTCATTCAAATTCATCTATTACTTTTTGAGTTATTTTGTGCACAGACAGACAGATGGACAGACGGACAGACTGACAGACGGACAAACTCTCCCAAAAACATAACCTCCTTGGCGGAGGTGAATATTGAGAAAAATCAATAAATGATTAAAAAGTCTTGCCACTTGGTAGAGAAGATTCCAGTCAAACACGGTATAGACTGATGGCCTTCGTTGGTGGGTGTGGCTCTCTGGCTCAGTAGCGCCCCCTACAGGGTTTTCAAATTAGCCCAGCAGCACATGAACCACTCCAGGATGTACAGAAGAATCTTGGAACCAAGTTAAATATCTAAAAGAATTTAAATATGTCATTTTAGACATTTGTAATGGTCTGTTTGAGGTTTTCGGTGGATTGACTTCAACTTTGGTGAAGTGGATGATGCTTCAAACCCTCAGTGTGTTTACTGAATGTCAACTTTTTGTTTTATTATCTACATTGTTAACTCGTGCCTGGCAAAAAAAAAAGGGGCAGATCATATCAGATAAGTCTTCTTCCTGCTATTTGATTTATTTTTTTTGCTGTTTGCTTGTCTGTATTGTCTTTTCTCAATCATCTGGATTTGGCCCGTTGTTCCAGAGGACACCTTCCTGCGCTCAGGCCAGGTGAATGTTGTTATCCAGGTGATAATTCAGAGCCTCACAGCCTGACTCTGCTGTTTCAGCAACAATCACAACTGTTCAGAAGGTCAAAGGACCCTGAAGAAACCAGAGAAACACTCAGAAGCTCCAACAGAGTCCTCACTCCCACACACTCAGCCAAAAAGGAAATGGAGACTGAAAGCAGACTCACCTACTCTCTGGAGCTTTATCTCAGGTGTGAGGATCACAGCCAGCAGTCTCCTCTGTCTCTGCAGCTCCACTTGACACTCCAAGGTCTCTCTCGGTCCACACAGGTCTCTGAGGACTGCAGCCTGCAGCCGCCGTCTGAATAACTGTCTCAGATCCTGAAACCCCTCCATGGTCCACACACACCAGGAGAAGGAAATGACGGATGACCTTCTTCTTCTTCTTCTGTTGGTTCTTGGCAGAGTGGATGCAGTCAGGGCGCGTTGCTGCCCTCCTCAGGTCAGAGATGAAGGTTCTTTGGATGCCTCACGTGCTGCTGCCCTCTGCAGGTCACTCAGAGGAGCTGCTCCACAGACTCACATCCTCCTGTGAGACCCAGTCAGTGCAGGAACTTTCTCCAGATCACCTAAACTGTGTCATTGTTAAGAAATAATAACACCAGGAAACTGTGAGTGACACAGAACAGCACAACACTTCCACTTGTTCCCTCCAAAATACAAGTGACACAGAAATCTGAACATGAGAATAATAATATAATCAACTTTATTAACAAAGCATTTTTGGGGAATATGGGCTCAGTGAGTCAGGCATGTGAGTCAGTGCAAATTAAGCGAAGGCCTCACAGGTTATTAGAAAGACTATGAACTGATCTGAACTGGAATCCAAAAGAGGGAAACCAGAACCAGAGTGATGTTGGAATAACCTAGCCTTGCAGAGCAGACAGAGCTGCCTGATTCTGAAATCCTGCAGCTCTGGCCTTGCAAGCCTCCGTTGTCCAACAAATTCACGCGGCTGAATTTTTAACGGCCCAATCAGGGAAGAGAGGGGGGAGCTGTAGAATGCGGATGTGATGACAACCGGAAGTTGAGAACGGACATGCCGATCAGCCTATAGACGGGTTTCTGTACAACATCATCGCCGATGTGCGCGTGCAGCCAGGGGGCAGAAAGCGAGGCACTTCTTCTTTTACAGTAGCATTGGAGAAGCAAAAATGACAAGGAGTTGCTGCGCGGTTAACTGCACCAACCGGCAGAAGAATGGGTGGAAATTATACAATATTCCAAGAGGATCTCATCCTTTTGCAAAGACCTGGAGGAGATTGTGGCTTCTGGCTATAAAAAGGGCAGATTGGGGTCCCGAAGGTCCAAAAGGCAGCAAGAGTATACGCAGCGCGCACTTCGTGTTCGGTATGTTAACGCTATGTTATTGTTTGCCAATATGAGCTGGGTATGAGTTAGCTAGGACTGCGTGTGATTTTATCTCAGTTGATGAGACAATATTGATTTTGATTCAGTAGGTCATAGCTAAACTAACCTCATATTAGCTGTCTGTTTTAAACCCAACAACGACCTGTGGCCGAAGGTAAATGGTGTATGTAGTGCAGGACTTTCTTTAACTCCAAAGTAACATTTGCTTGTGCTATTGGTATTCATTTTGTCTGACTTCATTAAAAAAGGTTAAACTATGCAATAAGCTAAGATGATCTTATTGTTTTCTCTTATGAGGAGCACCGTCCATGGATGGTGATAGTCCAGATTTTGTGCCATGTGTTTTCCCACACCAGCAGCACTGGAGACACACCAGGAAAGGTGGCAAGGTAAGTATCATGTCATGTATTTTCTACTTCATGAGTAGCTTGTTAACTATCTGAGCAAATAAGATTTATTTGTATGGTCTTCTTTATTGTGTTATTGCATATTCCTAATGTGATAATAATATTAAATAATATTGTTTATTTTTTATTACTTAACTGTACTCTATTGTTTACACTAGATATGAAAGAAAGAGAAAACGGGATGAAGATAAGGCTAGAGCAGCAACCTGTCCCAGAAGCGAGCCTAAGGCAGATCTTCTCGATTGTTCTGAAGGTAAGGACAAGTCACCCTACTGAGTGTGTTTTAGTGTTGCTTGCTTGCTTGGTTGTGTGAGTAGAGTGATAGGGAAACAGACAACTATTCTGTGTGTTGTATGCATGTCTGTTTGAAAGCTGGTGTGTTGCGCATGAGTTAATTTATCTTTTTTTTATTGTAGACAATTTTGAGTTTGTGTCCAGCAAAGACATGCATCAACTTCATCTGCAGTACAACCAGCTGAGAGATGACCATGAAGCTCTGAAAGCAGAACTGCATGCCACACAGGAAGAAAACAATCGACTGAAAGATCAACTTAAGAAATCACAGTTTGGATTTGAAACAGTAAAAGAAAAAAATTCTAAAATTATTGTTTTTTCTGGTTTACAATCAGTGCAAATGTTTATGTGGCTGCTGGACATTGTCAAAAGAAGCACACTTGTGCTTCGGGGTGGGTTAAGTTGGGAGAACCATCTCCTTTTGGTTTTAATGAAGGTCAGACTTGGACTCACTAACAGGGACCTGTCCTACAGATTTGGGCTTCCATTCTCAACTGTATCAAAAATATTAAGAGACTGGATGCCTATGTTATCCTCAATACTGCAACCTCTGATAATGTGGCCCAGTAAGGATGCAGTGAGAGCAAACATGCCGAAGTGTTTTAAAACCAAATTTAAGAATTGTCGTTGTATTATTGACTGTACTGAGAACTTTATAGAAAGAACATACAATCTTAAAGCAAGGGCTGAAACCTGGTCAAATTATTACTTTGACCCCACACTGATTTTAAGTCATTTGATCAGATTTTCTAGAAGCTATTTAAGTAAAATGCTAATATTTAACATTACATGAAATGTGCCTCTTGTTTTTACATTTCAAATCTCTAAATAATTGCTATACATTTTTATATGGAAATATTAGCATTTTAGCTCAATAGCTTCCAGGAATTGTGATCAATTGACTGAAAATCAATGTGGGATCAAAGTACAAAGCTGGCTGCACGACATATGCCTCTTGTTTTTACACTTTAAATTGTTAAATAGTTCCTATGGATTTTTTATATAGAAATATTAGCATTTAAGCTCAATAGCTTCTAGGAATAGTGATCAATTTACTTGAAGTCAATGTGGGACCACATCACTCTACAGGCTGCATGATATGCACCTCTTGTTTTAAAATTTCAAATCTCTTAGTAATTTTTATGAATTTTATATAGAAATATTAGCATTTTAGCTCAATAGGTTCCAGGAAACGTTATCAATTGACTTAAAATCAGTTGGAATCAAAGTACTCTACTGGCTGCATGAGAAACGTTGTCTCTAATATTCTTATAAACTCAGCTTTACACATTCTACATTTTTATTTTGAAAACAGGAAGTCGGTACATGCTGTAGCCGTCCACTGAGTTTACCGTAAAATGTGCAATACCAGTGCACTCGAAATGTTGGAGGGGCTATTCGGACTGGATGGTCAAACGTCAAACTAACTTCACCCCGGTGGCTGCTACATCTACAGGAAACAAATTCACAGAAGAAGAAAACAAACCTGCTCTCTCTTTAAGATCCTGGAACCCGGACATCTGAGCCTCATCCAAGAGTCAAAGAAGGAGAAGAAAACTCTCAAGACTTTACAGGATTACTCTGAGACCACAGGACGACGGAGCAGCTAACATGACAACTGTGCTCGGCGGGAGGGAAACAAAATGTCCTTTCTGTTTGCTTATCTACCGTCCAAGGGTCAGTCCAGGGCGCGTTACCATGGAACCCACGTCAGTTCTAGGTAAACCCCGCCCCCGCTGCTCTGAAAGGCCAGGTGACGCAGCCAAACCCCACCCGTGTTTTCATAAGGTATCTGAGTTTTGAGTTTTCTTTGTTCAAGCTGAACAAAAAAGAAAAAAGGTGCTGGACAAACATCTGTTAGTTAGTTACAGGAGTATGAGGTCTGTCATTGGTTAAGTTAAATCAGGACCTGTGTGGATGTAATAATGATTTTTTTTTCTTTTAATTTTTTAGCCATGTGACCCGGTCGGACCTGAACACCATGGACTCCATGAAGAGGAGGCGGCTTGGTAACAACAATGATAGAGTTTAACATTTAGACCAAAGCGGTGTTCGAACCGAGCAGCACTTTGCAACCATAATGGTGTTGGGTGTCCATCAATACCTCATCTTTGGGCACTGTAAAAAAAAGGCTAGTTGTTTTAACTTAAAAATGTTAGTGTCAGGGCTCCCTTAAAATTTTAAGTTTTCTCAATTTAGAAATTTAAATTCAGTTGAATTAAGAACGGTTCAGATCAAGTGAACTTCTTAAGTCAGCTCTAATTGAATTGTTTAGTTTAAAGGGACTGTGAGGAGTTTCTAACTAATTGCTTAAAAGTCTCCCTTTTAGATATATGCCTGATGGAAATACACACTTTAAGATGAGTTTTATTGCATCAAAATAGGTTATCTATAAATGCTTTTCCTTAGCTTCGTGGTCGGGTCGGACAGGGCTGGACTGGCCTTAATACTCAACTTCAGGAACAAGACAATTAAAACTAGAGCAAATTTATATTATTCAGACACGTCTTAGAGCACCGGGCTGTAAGTAGAGATATACAGTATAGTACAGTATATATAAGTTTTCCAAAACTTGCTTGTTGTCACACATCAAAAACTACCGCTGTGTAACTACAAAGAGAAACATTACCTCGTGGCTTTGCATCCTGTAAGTTGTTGAAAAAAGAAGTTGTAAAGCAATGCAGAGTTCTGAGGAAGGTCCGAGCTGCATCCATTAGCATCACAACAAACACACGCTTTGACTTGGGTCACGTCTTTTGGAGCGTTCCAGTTGTAGTCAGAAGTCGAAATTTCCTACTGGGAACTCAGTGAAACCTCACCACCCCTGAGTTGACAATGGAAGATGGATGCCCCCAGTGTGAACAGTTATTTAGCTCCTGTAATAATCCATTTATTTGCACTTCTGACTGGGGTGTGTCGCTCTAGATCAGCTGTATACATAGTATTGTTAGACTTATATTTACAAAAATGCTGCCATAGTGATAATCACATTCTTCATGTGATATTTGTGAACAACAACGCAGGGCGTGCTAACAACAGCTAACAGTAGCCTGGCAGATCGGCATGTTTTTTTCCGACTTCAACTGGAACGCCGATAAGTCGGAGATGATGTCACTCCCAGTTCCGAGGTTACTGGAACGCAGCATTAGGACAGTCGCTACGCATGTTCATGGGTAGCTGAGTCTTAATAGATTCTCCTCAAAGTTCCTTTAATTTTCAGTTTCTCTTAAATTTACAGGAAAAACAAACAAATAAAAACAAAACTGTTTTTTTTTTTACTGAGTACATTCTGACAGAGCGACTCAAAGTCGTCTGTAGGCACCTGGGCAGCAAAACGGGAAATGCTGGATGAGATGATTGACAGATGATTTTATAGAGCCTCATTTCACACTCCAGCAGTTCGCACCACCCTGATTTATTGACCTGAATTACAAGTTTGATCTGAGCCGAGCCCTCTGTCATGTTGTTTTAACATCTGTTAGATAGTTTTTGTTTTATTGTCATATTCTCTTTTGAGGGTTTTAGATTGATCTTGTTAGCTCCGGATCGTTGTGCTTTCTCGTCCCAATCAGCCATTTAATCCTTTCATGCATGATGTCCATGACAGTAGACAGATATTGAAATAAATTTTATACCCTTTAGGTTGCCTTACAACTATCAGGTGGTGAACTCCCAAACACTTGTCTCAAGTTTCATAAAAATATTAACTTCACACATTTTTTTTTTTTTTTTTTTACAGAATTCAGATATTGCATCATAAATCCCAAACAACCAACAAAGGGCAAATTTGGCATTACACCTGTAATCAGATTTTACATCATTCTGTATTTTTTTTATTTTAAATTACACATACATGCACTTACTTCAGACTCATATATTACTTTTATTACTCTTAAAAGTTTGTCCAAGATGTTTGTGGATCTATATTTAGTTCCACTAACCTACTATTTATACCAGTGATGCATGGTGAAGTGGACAGATGCATTACTCCATGAAAATATCACTGAAAAAATGAACAGAATTTTTAACCAGTTTGAAAATACAATTCCTTTGTGATTTAATAATTCATGCACGAAGGGTTAAGTTTACTTTAGGCTTATTTTGGTTCTCATTGCTGTTTTTCCATTGTTTTTGTCCTTCAGCACAATTGAATCCATTTAGACTTAACTTTAATTTAATATATTAATCAAATGACAGATATATGTGTCATAAAAATAACAGATATACAGTCATATTTTACTTTAAAGAAAAGTCTGGATGATTTAAAGCATAATTTTTGTCAAAAATAGTTTTGATATTGATTGTCTTTTTATTGAATCATTTTAAAGTCATTAATGTCAGTCCAGCTTGAGTCTTTTTAATAAATCTTGTTGTATATATTTCATTCTAAAGACTTAAAAGCTGTACATCAGCCTGACTTCAGTTCCATCGGCCCCCTGCGTTGTCGCTGTGCCTCACTGTTGAAAACAGACCTTGTTTACTCTCCTCGCCGACCCTTGCCGTTTCCCTTATCTCACCGTGGCGAGATAAGGGAGGTGGGAAATACTGCTATTTGTATTGCTGGCACAGGTGGCAGTTTTTCACATGCTCTCGAACATCCCAGCTCAGATTGGGCCAGTACACCAGATGATGGAGTCTGCGATACATTTTGTGTCTGCCAAGCTGTCCAGAGAGGGGGTCCTGGTGGAGTCCAGGATCTGTGCCCTGAAACTGACTGGTATGTAGAGTTGATATGGAAGGGTGACAAAGTGGTAGAGGAGATCGTCCAGAATGGTGTATGAGATGGTTGAGCTAATAGGGACATTGCTTTATTCCACCACCTGCTGGTATATCATTAATTATTTTATTTTTTCGCTTTTTAATCTTCTACTTCATTTCAATTTTACTATTTACTTTTTTTCCTGATACATATTTAATTTTACACATTAATCTAGACTCCAGGGTTTGAACCTTTAAGATGGGGGTTCCTCAGTATGTACTGGGAACAGCAATGTTCCTGCTGTATTACTGTCTTTTATTTATGATGCATTTCACCAACCATAGACATAATACACGCAAGCGCCTCATTGACTGACGCTGCCGATAGGAGCTGACATATTAACCGGCTGTCATCTTGGATGGGTCTCCCATGCCGCCCCAGTGTGTTTATTTTTATGAGGAAGGTGTGTTATGCCCAACTATATGATCATAACTCCACAATTTTTTTACACAGTTTTCACACGGATTAGTTTTTTTCAATAATAGAGATGTACTTCTGATACAAGACGCTGTCACACATTAATAATACCTTCTTTCATCTTTAAATACTTTGACCATTTTTGTGTCGTCATTTTTCTTAATAATAATGATAATAATAATAATAATGATAATAATAAAAATAATGATAATAATGATAATAATAATAATAATAGCAATAATAGTTATGATAATAATAATAATAATAACAATGATAATAATAATAACAACAATAATAATAATAATAACAATAATTATAATAATTATAATTTTTAATCGTAGTAAAATGAATAACAACGATGGCAACATCTGCAAAAATAATGGTGAAATCAAATTAAATTATAGTATGGATGCTTATATATAGATAATCATAGGTAGAACAACAGTAATATTTACAGTTTGTTATAGAATGGAGGATAGTCATTTAACCATTGCAGCTGCAGGAATAATGATAGTAATTGTAAAGGTAGTACATAAATATATCATAGTACATAAAATAAAAAAGAAAGCATTGAAGAATAATAAAATAACATTGGATGGAGTATTAATGAGCAGAGGAGGAGCAACAACAGCATTAGTGGCAAGTGATATGATGGTAGGTGCAGGGAGGGGTTGTCATTGGTGTGGCTGTTGTTGTAGGGAGAGAGAAGGGGACAAAAGAATGTTGATGATAAAACAATAATAATAATCTAATTAATATAAGAGAGGGGATCAAGAAAAATAAATAAATGAGTAAGTCTGATGAGTAAGAAATAAGGGTAATATAGTAATGGTAATAGTAGCAACAAAATTAATGTTATCTTAAAAACAACAATTACAACAACAACAACAACAACAACAATAGTAATAATAATAACAATAATAATAATAATAACAATAATAGTTGTTCTTTCAAATTTTATTTACATCATTTTTTAAATCATCATCGCTGCCATTATAGTATGTGCTAGTTTTGGTGGGTTGTATTATGTATTATGTTGTTTGACAAAGACAGATGGTTCTGCATATAAATGAATGTATAAATGAATTACTTGTATTTTGTTCATTTGAATTGACCTCTCTCTCACACACTCACAATCATGATCCCTCCGTATACCAAGAGCACAATATTCTTTGTCTTATTTTTGTTTTTGTGTGATATGAGAATGATCACGTAACTATTTCAGTCACAGGGACATGTATGCGCTCACAGACACACAAATCAGACATCTCATACAAATCCTTTTGAAATTTAAACTTTAAATATGTTTTTTCTCAGCTGTGTTAGAACAAACCTAAAACATGTCATCTGTTTTCAATACTGCGCCGTTTACTGTAACCTTAGACTTCACAAAGTACGGGCATACATACGTTCACTTCAGTTGTTTCTGGAACTAGACTGGAATTAAGAGATCCGTCCAATATAGCGGTGATGCTGGATTACACTCCATGAGGCGTCTTGTCAAAGTCTCAGTCTCAGCCTCAGTCTCAACCTTCAGCCTGCCACTTCCCTGCTGCAGCCTAATCAGCTCAACTCAACTCACCTCACCTGCACTCCTGCTCACACCTGCACCTCATCTGTTGCAATCAGGCCACCTATTCAAGCCACAGCTCCACACACAGCCAGTGTCAGACTGTCTTCGCCTTCATGCTGAGAGCTCCAGACCTGTCTTCCGGATTGATCACCCGTTGCAGACAGCTTTCGTTTCTGGTTCTGCCTTTAACGCCTGACCCTCAGTTTGACTGCAAGGTATCGATTAGCTTCTGTTCCTCACTTACCCGTCTGCCTGAGTCCCGGCTGTCGAACTTGCCTTTTGTCTCCTATGCCTATCTGCCTGTGTATCCTGATCTGTGGTGGCCTGCCTGGTATCCGACCCTCCTGCCTGTCCTTGACATTGAGAATTCGCCTGTGTATCCTGATTTGTGGTGGCCTGCCATGTATCTGACCCTCCTGCCTGTCCTCGACATTGAGAATCCATCTGTGAATGCTGACCAGTGGTGGCAGCCTGGTTTCTGGCTTTCCAGTGCATCCCTGCTAGCTAAACAAAGAGCGAGTCCAGTCCAAGTTTTCCTGAAAGTCTCTGTTTGCCAAGTGAGAGAGTGTCATCAGCTGAGTGGCTGAGTGGTCTTCTCATCTGTCTCCTGTTCAAAGGCTCGTGGGTTTGATCCCCGCTCTCACGTCTGCTGTTCATCTGCAAAGACAGTGTATTCCTGTTGGCTGTTCACCTCCAGAGTGGTCAAGTGGTCAAAGCACAAGACTGGCTAGACAAGGCTCGTGGGTTTGATCCCAGCTCTGAACTGTGTTGATTTCAAAGATCTGTCAATAAAGTCTGGTTACTGTGTGCACAACCCCTATTTCGCTTCTGGGTCCTTCCTGAAACCGTGTCATGACTACGTATATTATGTCTATGTTACCTATACTGTGTATGGATTCGGGGGCTGGGTGGAGTGGGTTTGGGTCAGATTCCTTTTATCTTATTCTAATTATCTGTCAGTTTGTAAAGAACTTTATGCTGCAGTTTTTGTATGAAAAGTGCTGGTTTATTGATTGAAAGAGCTGTAACCATGGCAACAGGTTATTCAGTTATTCACAGAGTCACCAGCTAATTTAAGTCTCTTCAGTCGTTTTATGACACAATCAGAATCAAGATGAAGCTTGGATTTCACATTTCAGCTTTAGTGAGGACAGGTTTGTTTTTACTCTGGTTCCTAAATTGATGGCTGAACAACAAAGAGATAAAGGAAAGAGACAGCTGTTATGTTTTGATTTCTGGATACACATGCAGCGAGATGGAACAAAATCCTGGATCTCCTGTTGTGTCAGGTTAAGGGAGCATACAGCTCTTCTTCTCTCTTAACTCTGGGGAAATCAGACCACAACCTGGTTGACCTTGACATCACCTACAGGCCGTTGGTGGAACAGCAGGTGTCAAACATCAGGACAGTAACCCCAAGCTCACACTGAATACTGTGCGGGTCCGGTGCGGCTTCCGCTTGTAATCCGTATCATTAAAATCACCGTTGTAGGCTCACATTAGCCCCGCGCGGTTCGAGTCCGGTTGCGGGAGCCGTACGGCACAGCGGAAACAATCCGCAAGAAGATTATTTTTTCCGGACGCCGGAGAGGGTCTGCGTCAAGCTGAATGAAATGTGACGAGCTATACCGGAAGTGAAATGCTGGGTGGCATGAAGATACGTTGTTTTTCAAAATAAAATGAGTGTACAAACAAATGTAAGTGGACTCTTCTTTGACCGCACACTTGCGCTTGTAGTAAATGTAAACATAACATCACTCCCGGTGACACGAGGTCACAAAAGTGAGCAGCACAGCATCTCCTTACATGTAGTTCCTGTATATAGGGCTTGTTCTCGCGCGAAGTCCAGACAAGAATGTGAATCCACGTGAGCTTCTACTCCTGTGAGTGCCATTTACGCAACCGGCACCGGAGCCAGCCGCAGCCTTTATCTGGAGCTGATGTGAGTGGCAGCTTGCGGAAAATCTGCATCGAATCTGGACTGCAACCGTCCTGGAGCCAATGTGAGCTGGCGTAAAGGTTTGGTCTAAGGACACAGAGGAGGCTCTGCAGGAGTGCTTCAATGTCACAGACTGGAAACTTTGTAAAGAGGACACTGGGGATGACACTGAAGGTCTTTCTCACTGCACTACAGACCACATCCACTTCTGTGAGGACAACATTGTCCAAACATAAAGATCCACGGCTTCCCCAACAATAAACCCTGGATTTATCAGGACATTAAAGGACTTCTCTACAGGAAGAAGAGGGCCGTCATGGCTAAGGACCAGGATGAGCTCAGGGCTGTCCAGAAGGAGCTAAAGAAGAAGATGAGGGAGGCCAAGAACAGCAACAGGGACACCATCAAGACCAAGATGGAGCAGAACAACACCAGTGAGGTCTGGAGTGGGATGAACCAGATGATGGGCTTCAACAGACCTGCACCCAGAGCTGAAGGAGACCCAGAGTTTGAGATTTAATGTACTTCCTCATGAGAGGATCAGAGCTGTTCTCAAAGGTCATGAACACTCATTCCTTCAAATCTGGAAACCATTCATGGATTCTCTCCGTGCTGAGAATTCTGAGCTGTTGGTTCTGTGGTTTTAAAATTCACTAATTTTTGTTAAAAAACAAACCCCTGAACTCAGAAAATCAAAGCCTGGCTCCAGGAGAAATAACTGCAGACCTTCCTCACTGAGATGTTCATAAGTTGTGTGAGATGTGAAATGTGCCCTCATGAGTCAGTCAGACATGTGAGCCGTGCTGTGGACTGATGGTCGTGACTGAATTCAGGGAAAAATTCAATACATTTCTGGAAAATCTAAAAGTTAAGAAACAAAATTCACTTCAAACTCTGTGCAACAGTTACAAGAATTTATTGAAAAAGTAAAAAGTGTAACAAACTTTGGTTATTTACATCAAACTTCTATGGGAGAGTATTTGGGCCATGTGAGATGGAGAAAATAATTTTGGGGAAGTTGACATTAAAGTGGAAACTTTGAATATAAGTCAAAATTTCAACAATAGAGTTGAAATGATGAGACAACAGTTGGATAAAAATTTCATTATAAAGTCGAAATGTTCAGAATAAAGTCAACAAAATTGTCATTTTACTTTATTCTTTTAATTTCCGTCCACACTTTGGGAAACATCGTTGATACTAAAAAAAAAAACACAACACCTGTTTTTAAAAGGTCAGCAGCACAGAGAAAAGAAAACAAACTCTGCACATTTTCAATTCTTCTGAGGCTCGTTCTGTGGTTTACCAGGTTTGGTCAGAACATTTTTCCAGTCAAATGTGTTGTGCACAAGCAGAGCAGCCAAAGGGTCTCTCTCTCTCTCTCTCTCAATAGAAGTGGTCTGGGATCCTTGGTGGAGACTGCCTGCTGCTGTGGAGTCATGAAGACTCAATTACTACAATTACAGACATGAAACTTATATGGCCATTACATTAGGAACATTCAAGATTCATTATCATTAAAGCTGTTAATGAATATATTAGCATGATCTCTCTGTCCATGTTGATACATCTATAGTATCTATATTTATCACCACATAGACATGAGGTCCTTCTGAAAATGGGATGTCACATCTCAAGAGGCCTTTAATGCATTTATACTTAAAGGAGACAAGACATGAGTTCATTACTACCACAAATTCTTATTTTCAGTAAGAATATCATCGATTATACTTCTATAAAATTATCACCACAACCATTCAGACATGAGGTCCCTCTGAAAACTAGATGTAGCATCTCAAGAGGCTAACCTCTGATTAATTTGTTTTCAGCAGAGACAAATATGATGAAGACAGGTCTATGATTGGCCCCTGGTTCTGTGACTTGCTTTAGTTCTTACTTTAGTCCACTTGTCTCCTCTTACCTCCCTTCCTTCACCCTCACACCCAACACAGCATTGTGTGGATTTGCTGTTCATCATGAGACTGGGATCCACATTCAAGATTTCCTGCTGCTTAACTGAAGATTTTTTTCTTGAGCCATGATGGAGGGATTCATGGTTGGCCATATGGATTAATGTTGGGCTTTGGATGGATATATTTGAATATTTACATACATATAATCATGAATCCCTACTAGGAACTCAAAAAATTCCAACTTCCTGGTCCAACTGGAACGCACCATAGACTCTGTCAGGATGGAAAGTTATGTCCGCTCCTTTTGACTGAAACAGGTCTAGATCGCTCAGTATGAGCAAAAAAACTGAGAATGAATATTATTGGATATAATGAACCTGAAAAGGGTGTTGTGGTATAAAAGAGTTGAGAAGAAAAAAGGTTTGACTTTTTCGAAACCAGTTTTCATCTGTGAATGAGTTTCTTTCTGACATCAGGCAACTCATGACTCCAGAGAATTCTCAAGTTTTTTGCCAAACTAGATAGATAGATAGATAGATAGATAGATAGATAGATAGATAGATAGATAGATAGATAGATAGATAGATAGATAGATAGATAGATAGATAGATAGATAGATAAAATACTTTAATCCCAGAAGGGAAATTCATGTAGCTTGGCAACAATAAAGAATAATATAAAGATTAAATAACAAAGTAAACAACAAATGTAAAACAATAACAATACTAATTATATATACAATATTGATAATTCTATGCACAAAAACAATAGTGGGCTCATCTTCCATAGATTAAAGAATTATAATTTTGATGGCTGCAGGGAGGAACGATCTTCTGTATCTCTCAGTCCTGCAGCGCAGAGATGTGAGTCGTCCACTGCTACTGTTTCTCTGGTCAAGGATGATGTGAAGTGGGTGATCAGTGTGACGAATGATGGCCTCCACATTCTTCTGTGGAAATCTTTCCACCACAGCCTCCAGTGAGTCCAAACTGGATCCAACCACAGAGCTAGCTCTCTTCACCAGTTTTTCCAGTCGCCTCTTGTCCTTCTGCTTTAAACTATTTCCCCAGCAGACTGCACCATAAAACAAAACACTTGCCACCACAGACTGATAAAACAACTGCAGCAGCTTTCCACAGACATCAATTGATCTGAGCCTCCTTAAGAAAAAGAGATGGCTCTGCCCCTTCTTTAAGAGTGCATCTGTATTAAGGGACCAGTTCAACTTGTTGTCCAGATGTACACCAAGATATTTGTTGGTTGGCAACACCTCCATGTCCACCCCATGGATGTTAACTGGCTGATGGCAGAGCCCAGACCTTTGGAAATCAACAATAATTTCCTTTGTTTTTAAGGTGTTCAGTAGGAGACAATTTCTATGACTCCAGTCACAGAAAGCTTTTATCAGATCCCTGTATTCAGAATCCTGTCCATTTTGGATACATGCCACAATAGGAGTGTCATCGGAGTATTTTTGGATGTGACAGGACTCAGAGTTGTATTTGAAGTCTGCAGTATAAAGTGTGAATAGGAATGGAGCCAGAACAGTTCCTTGTGGAGCCCCCGTGCTGCTCATGACTGTCCCAGAGACACAGTTTCCCAACCTGACAAACTGGCCTATCTGTGAGATAGTCTGGGATCCAGGAGACAAAGGAGGGGTTCACTCCTATGTCTTTGAGCTTATCTCTCAGTATCAAGGGCTGGATGGAGTTAAATGCCCTTGAAAAATCAAAGAACAAAATTCTTACATAGGTGCCAGGTTCTTCGAGATAGCACAGGGCACGGTGGAGCATGTATATACAATACCCAAAACCAGTGAAGTTGGCAGGTTGTGTAAATTGTAAATAAAAACAGAATACAATGATTTCCAAATCCCTTTGAACTTATATTCAATTGAATACACAGCAAAGACAAGATACTTAATGTTCAAACTGGTAAACTTTGTTATTTTTTGCAAATATTAGCTCATTTGGAATTTGATGCCTGCAACATGTTTCAAAAAAGCTGCACAAGTAGTAAAAAAGACTGAGAAAGTTGAAGAATGCTCATCAAACACTTATTTGGAACATCCCACAGGTGAACAGGCTTATGGGGAACAGGTAGGTGCCATGATTGGGTATAAAAGCAGCTTCCCTGAAATGCTCAGTCATTCACAAACAAGGATGGGGCGAGGGTCACCACTTTGTGAACAAATGCGTGGGCAAATTGTCCAACAGTTTAAGAACAACATTTCTCAACCAGCTATTGCAAGGAATTTAGAGATTTCATCATCTACGGTCCGTAATATCATCAGAAAGTTCAGAGAATCTGGAGAAATTACTACATGGAAGCAGCAAGGCCCAAAACCAGCACTGACTAGCGGTGACCTTCGATCCCTCAGGCGGTACTGCATCAAAAACCGGCATCACTGTGTAAAGGATATCTCCACATGGGCTCAGGAACACTTCAGAAAACCACTGTCAGTAACTACAGTTCATGGCTACATCTGTAAGTGCAAGTTAAAACTCTGCTATGCAAAGCCAAAGCCATTTATCAACAACACCCAGAAACACCACCGGCTTCGCTGGGCCCGAGCTCATCTAAGATGGACTGATGCAAAGTGGAAAAGTGTTCTGTGGTCTGACCAGTCCACATTTACAATTGATTTTGGAAACTGTGGTCGTCGTGTCCTCCAGACCAAAGAGGAAAAGAACCATCCGGACTGTTATAGGCGCGAAGTTCAAAAGCCAGCACCTGTGATGGTATGGGGATGTATTAGTGCCCAAGGCATGGGTAACTTACACATCTGTGAGGGCACCATTAATGCTGAAAGGTACATACAGGTTTTGGAGCAACATACCTGTATGTTGCCATCCAAGCAACGTCTTTTTCATGGACGCCCCTGCTTATTTCAGCAAGACAATGCCAAGCCACATTCTGCATGTGTTACAACAGCGTGGCTTCGTAGTAAAAGAGTGCGGGTACTAGACTGGCCTGCCTGTAGTCCAGACCTGTCCCCCATTGAAAATGTGTGGTGCATTATGAAGCGTAAAGTACAACAATGGAGACCCCAGACTGTTGAACAACTTAAGCTGTACATCAAGCAAGAATGGGAAAGAATTCCACCTGAAAAGCTTCAAAAATTGGTCTCCTCAGTTCCCAAACGTTTACTGAGTGTTGTTAAAAGGAAAGGCGATGTAACACAGTGGTAAAAATGACCCTGTGACAACTTTTTTGCAACGTGTTGCTGCCATTAAATTCTAAGTTGATGATTATTTGCAAAAGAAAATAAAGTTTCTCAGTTCGAACATTAAATATCTTGTCTTTGCTGTGTATTCAATTGAATATAAGTTGAAAAGGATTTGCAAATCATTGTATTCTGTTTTTATGTACAATTTACACAACGTGCCAACTTCACTGGTTTTGGGTAGTGTAACTGCATCATCCACTCCAATATGATTTCTATATGCAAACTGCAGAGGTTCTAGTATGTCTTTGACCTCAAGTCTCAACAGACGTAGAAGCAGCCTCTTAAAGGTTTTCATAACATGTGAGGTGAGGACAACTGGTCTGTAGTCGTTAAGTTCTGCTGGGCATTTGAGTTTTGGTACCGGCACAATACAAGATGTTTTCCACAGAGCCGGGACCTGCCCCAACTGTAGACTCAGGTTGAAGATCCTCTGAGGGGGGTTCACACAATTGGGCAGTGCAGTTCTTAAGCAGTCTTGGACACACACCATCTGAACCAGCAGCCTTCCCTGAGCACAGTCTTCCTAACTCTAACCTCACTCCTAAAGCTGTGACAGACGGTGACGGTGGAAGAGGCACAGGTGTAAGAGGGGATGTAGCTGGAGTGGTGGAGAGATACAGATGAAGAAGGAGCAGCAGTAGAAGAGGAAGTGGTCGCTGTGTCAAACTTGTTGAAGAACTGGTTGAATTCATTAGCACGTTCAACATCACCCACAATTGGCTTCCTTGTCTTTTTGTTATATCCAGAGATGGTATTGATTCCCCTCCGCACCTCGCAAATGTTATTATTTTGTCATTTTCTCTCAATGTTCTTTTTATATTTCACCTTAGCCTCCCTTAATCTCCTCTTTAGCACCTTTGGCACCAGTTTGAGCCGTTCTTTGTCACCATCTCTAAAGGCTTCCTTTTTCTGATTGAGGATATCCTTGATGTCACTTGTGATCCAGGGTTTGTTATTGGAGAAATGGAGTACAGCCTTTGATGGTAAGATTTTGTCTTTACAGAAGTTGATGTATTCAGTAAAACAATCAACCTGTTTATCAATATCTATACTGTTCTCATCTGTTTCTAACAGTCTGTGCACTCAAAGCAGTCTCTCAGAGCCTCACTGGCCTCAGGTGTCCATTTTCTAACTATTACAGTAGTTGCATGCTGCCTAAATACGCAGGGTCTGTAACAAGACTGAAGTAAAACCAGATTGTGATCCAACCTGCCCAGTGGTGGTAATGCAGTGGCACTGTATGCATCTTTGACGCTGGCATATAGAAGATCAAGTGTTCTATTCACTCTGTTTGGGCAGTTAACAAACTGTTTAAAACCAGTGAGATAAGAGGAGAGGCTAACATGATTAAAGTCTCCAGATATTATTATGAGAGTGTATGGTTTTTACTGGATTTGACTGCGTCAAACCAACAATCCCACCGCACAGGGTGTGCTTGACCGGCGAAACAGTGTCATACTCAGCTCCGACACAATCTTTATGCTTTATAACTTGTTTATTGGCCTTCAGCAACTCCACACATGCTCTCCTTAGGCATTTAAACAGTGAAAGATCATGCCATCAGCAACAGGTAATCAACTAGAAAACACAAAATAACAAAAAAGTACGATGTTAATTGGCACAAGCATTCTTTTAAGTTTTATCCCAAGTTATATCAAGTTATAATTACTTATTGTAAACAACAACTCACCAGCTCAGCTTCACCGGTTAACACGAGGCACAACAAAAGAGACTAATTGTTGTCTAAACACAAGTTGGAATACTGCCCCTACAGGGTGCAATAAACATACATATTTTGAAAAATAGGAAAACTCCACACAGAGAGCCTCAGGATGTTGAGTCTGAAGCCTGGCAACAGTTTCTTGGATAACATCACATGGAACTTCAGCCGTTGCTTTGGGTGGAATGTACACAAGGATTGTTATTATATGACTGAATTCTCTGGGAAGGTAACATGGCCTCATACCAACTGCCAACAGTTCAATGTCCGGACAACACATCTTCACGTTGACTGTAGTATGATCAGGATTACACCATCTCAGATTAATGAATAAAGCCAGTCCTCCTCCTTTTAACTTGCTACCAGCTTTAGTGTCTCTGTCCAGACGTATCAGCGTGAAGCCAGGTATATCCACACAGGAATCCGAGATGTTTTGATTCGACCAGATCTAAGTGAAGCAAATGAGACTGCACTCACGGTATACTTCCTGGGTCTTCACCAGTATCTCCAGTTCATCCTTTTAGTTGGGCAGAGAGTTGACATTCCCCATGATGACTGATGGAAGAAAGGGCTTATATCTCCATCTCCTGGCCTTTAACTTTGCACCAGCACGACATCCTCAGAAAGGCTTCTTTATCTCAGCAGGAATAGGGTGATATCCTCCAGATTTGCTCCATCGTAGTGCAAGAAGGTCCTCTCTTGAATAAACTCTCCTTACAACAGACATATCCATGAGTTGTCAAAAAGTCCAGTATTGAGCAAAAATAAGCAATATATATATATATATCTATAAAATAAAAATATAGCAAAAAAGCAGAGTAATAACAGAGAGCTGCCAAACTTTGCTGCTACCGCTAGAAGCGCATCTTTCAAACCAAACTAAACCAAACTAGTCACAGCTGAAAGGTTTATTTCTACTGTGAACCACTTTGTGTTTGTTAAGATAGTATTTAGTTCTAAATTTTTGACCACATTCATCACAGCTGAAGGGTTTCTCTCCAGTGTGAACCATTTTGTGAAGTTTTAAGAACTCTTTGGTTCTAAAAGGTTTCCCGCACTCATCACAGCCGAAGGGTTTCTCTCCAGTGTGAATCATTTTGTGTTCAATTACTTGGTTCTTTGTTCTAAATGTTTTCCCGCACTCAACACAGCTGAAGGGTTTCTCTCCAGTGTGAATCATTATGTGCAGTTCAACCTTTTCTTTGGTTCTAAATGTTTTGCCACATTCTTCACAGCTGAAGGGTTTCTCTCCAGAGTGAACCATTTTGTGATCAGTTAAATGTCTCTTTGTTCTAAATGTTTTACCACACTCATCACAGCTGAAGGGTTTTTCTTCAGTGTGAATCATTCCGTGTCTGTTTAGACTGGACTTTTTTCTAAATGTTTTACCGCATTCATCACAGCTGAAGGGTTTCTCTGTAGTGTGAACCACTTTGTGAAGTTTTACCTCTGCTTTGGTTCTAAATGTTTTACCACATTCATCACAGCTGACGGGTTTCTCTCCAGTGTGAACCATTTTGTGAAGTTTTAAAGTTGATTTGGTTTTAAATGTTTTACCACATTCATCACAACTGAAGGGTTTTTCTCCAGTGTGACCCATTTTGTGAAGCTTTATCTCTGCCTTGGTTTTAAATGTTTTACCACAGTCATCACAGCTGAAGGGTTTCTCTCCAGTGTGAACCATTCTGTGAAGTTTTATCTCTGCTTTGCTTTTAAATGTTTTACCACAGTCATCACAGCTGAAAGGTTTCTCCCCAGTGTGAATCATTTTGTGAAGTTGTACGTCCGTCTTGGTTCTAAATGTTTGACCACAGTCATCACAGCTGAAGGGTTTCTCTCCCGTGTGCATCATTTTGTGGCGTTGTAAGTTCGTCTTTGATTCACATGTTTTACCACAGTCATCACAGCAGAAGCGTTTTTCTCCAGTGTGAGTCTTTTTGTGAACTCTGAAGCTCGTCTTATACCTGAATGTTTTACCACAGTCATCACAGCTGAAGGGTTTCTCTCTGGTGTGAGTCACTTTGTGAAGTTTTATGGTATCTTTGCTTCTAAATGTTTTACCACAGTCATCACAGCTGAAAGGTTTCTCCCCGGTGTGAATCATTTTGTGAAGTTGTAAGCTGTTCTTGGCTGTAAATGTTTGACCACAGTCATCACAGCTGAAGGGTTTCTCTCCTGTGTGCATGATTTTGTGACGTTTTAAGTTCGGGTTGCTTCTAAATGTTTTACCACACTCATCACAGCTGAATGGTTTTTCTCCAGTGTGAATCATTGTGTGACCTTTGAGCCCCCACCTGGATTGAAATGTTTTACCGCAATCGCTGCAGCTGAAGGGTTTCTTCTTCAGCTTTTGCCTAATAACTTTATTTCTTTTCACATGTTTTGGCTGATGTTCTCTGTCCTCCCTCCAATCATCACTGTCATCAGTCTCAGTGCAGTCTTCAGTCTTGATACCAGTCTCTGGCTTAACCTGTCTCCCTGGAGCAGGGTTCCTCTCCTCATCATTTCCTCCACACTTCTCTCCATCAGCTCTGATCTCCATCTGATAAAGCTGTGAGGACTGAGGTTCCTCTTCATCTTCATCCTCACTCTTCACATGAACAGGCTGTTCTTCTTTCATCACTGACAGCTGCTGTACGTCTGCAGGAAAAGATTGAATTACATAAACATGAGTACTTCTCAAAACCAAACTCAAGATGTTGAAGTGTTGCATCATCTGAAAAACTGGGCCAACTGGATGGAGCTGCTTTTTGACCTTGTTTTTCCAAATGCAACAGAAGAAAAGATTGCTGTTTTCTTGCCGGATTAGCTTCTAAAATCACAACAGTCTTATTGAAGTTCTAAAACTGTCTCCTGAAGATGGCACAAACAACGGTATGAGTCAGAATCAGAATCTGTTAGCAACTTTTTTTTTTTTAAATAAAAGGAATCTGACTGGGTTAAATGGTGTAAAAGCTAACAAACATGTAGAAAATATAAAAATGTCAAGAACAGTTAAAGAAATACAAAGACATCAAGGAAATAGTGCAAATGAAATGAGGGAATGACAAAAAAAACTTAACATAAAATAAAAAAATAAAAGTCAAGACGTACAGTTGTGTGCGAAAGTCAGGGCAGTAGGGATGGGACGATACACTTAAACTCATGATAGGCTGCACCTCAATATGCCCGGGTCACGATACAATAGGTCATGATACAACAACAAAAAAGTAAAAAAGAAAAAGATATTAGTGTGTAATTACAACTTATTTGTTTTTGTTTGAGGAGCACACAGGAAAACACAAGGCCTAACAGGTCAAACACAGACAACAACACTCTCTCTAACCCTAGAGAGATTAGAGAGTAGGGATGTAACGATATGAAAATTTTGTATCACAGTTATTGTGACCAAAATTATCACGGTTATCATTATTATCGCAGTATTGTGCTCAAAATGTTCTAAAAGTACTTTTACACAGAATTGAAATCATTTAACCCCTTTATTATTATATTCATAACAGTTCCTTTGTCTTTTTTGTCAATCAATTTATCAGACTCAGAGGCCAAACAATGCAATCTGCGCATGTGCACCTCGTGTGAGGCTCCTTAATCGAGGACAGATGCATTGTTCCGGCTTTTCCAGACAAAGAGCAGCATCACCGTGTGTTACTGAGGCAGTGTGGTGATCAAGCATGATATAACGGTAATTTTAATTTGACACGGTAACGATTACTGTAGGAAATTTGATCGCGGTCTACCATTTTACCGGTTATCGTTACATCCCAATTAGAGAGACTGTATGTTAACCAGTGGTAGGGTTGTTTTTTGCCATCTTCATCTTTTTTAATGAGAAAGCCAAATTACTGCCAGACAGATGACTTGTATCCAGGTGGAGCGTCCTCAATTTCAACCTCATTTGACTCCATCATTGGCATTTTGCAAGCAACGTATTTGGTGCTAATGTTTGATGTCGTCACTTCTGGTCACATGCGCTATACTTTCACAATCCATTTTGTTCAAATTCAATGCATTTCGTCACGTACTGCATTGCAACATATTGCAAAACAATATTCATTCCATCCCTACAGGGCACCACTTTAAAAGCAGCGTATTTGCTATATTAAAAATAATAGTCATAGTCTCTCTGGTATATGGGGAAAAAGACAATATTCACACCAACCATATTTAGTGCGCACCAAAGAAGTTTTGGCCCAGAGTTTGGTACTTTTGTATCAATGTGAATGCAAACACCGCACTTTGGTGCACACCAAAACAGCCGGTCCGAGACCTCCATGAAGGGGTGGTCTCGATCCGCTCCATCTCCCTACATTGGGTGCAGATTAAATGGTGTGAAACAAAGTGGTCCGAACCGGTCTACTTTTGATGCATTATGGGTATTTGAAGCACAGAATTATGAGTAAAGTCCTTCATTATTTATGTCCTGTTAGTCCCACAGTTGAATCTTTTGATGACTCAAATTGTTGAGTTGTTTATTCTGGTTAAGGACTACAATGATTTACGAGGGTCCAGAAGGTCGCTGATACTGTCTCAAACACGATTAAAAAATAACAAATTTGAAGGAAAATGTAGAAGAGAGCGAAACGTAAAGATTGGTTGTTTGGTGTAGGAGATGGTTACCATGGTAGCCTCTTCTTCTTTTCTCCTGCGTAGCAGATGTGGTCATCGGTAACGTGCATATCGCCCTCTGCTGTTTTCTGACTGAGTAAATACACAAGTGGGTCTGGGCACAGTTCGATGTTGCAAGTGTGAGCTGTAGGGGGAGGGGGAGGGGGAGGGGGGCGACCTGCACTGCAGTGCGCTTTGAAACAAGTGGGCCTAATGTGAAAGCGCCCTTAGGGTTACTTCTGGTTAGGGAGTTCAGTTAGGGGAGGGTGGCTGGTTCGATGGCCCACTGTGTGGTTAGCCGTGTCCACAATTCTCCCTTTGTTCTGTTTGGCCAGCACCTACTTCGTTTTTATTTCCTTTCCTTTTGCTTCATAAATAATTGATTTTTGGGTTAAATAAAGTTCACATTCTTTTGAAACTCCTAACCCCTTTGTTTGTGTCCTTTATGTGTTCCTGATCTATTTGGGTTTGAGTCTTAAACCTTCAGTTTGGGATTGAATTTCTTTATGCTCCAGAGGCTGTAACAGCGAGGTAGAATAAAGAGAAGGAAGGTGAGGGGAACTATGGAGGTCAAGATGAGATCTGAAAGACCAAGAAAACTCTCAGAGAGAACAGCTCATAGGCTGGTCAGAAAGGTAAATACCCACTGCACAACCTGCAGGCAGATGAATAACACATTTACACTAAAATTAGCAGGTTAACACGGGCGTTTTCAACATGGGTTAGCTTGCTAACAATTGGCAAGTCAGTCTGTTCCAACTGCCTGCAGACTCGGATAAACTGCATGGCTGCTGTTCATTTCCCTCATCTAAAGCTGTTGTCTCACGTTGCTTACATCGACAGCACGACGTAGCCCCTCCATGTTAAGAATGGAAAGGAGTATAGAGGTAGTGGACACAGTTTTCTGTACTTCATACTTTTATCCTCCTTAAAAAAGTACAAAGTCGGCGCTGATGATACAAAAGTGGTTTAGTTGCTGAGACGGCAAATTGTCACATAAGTTAATAGGAGTGGGAGAAAAAAATCGATACACCTAAGTATCGCGATATTTTGACTGCCGATTTTAAAATCGATTTTTTTATTCAAAAATCGATTCCCCCGCAGACACCCACGCACACACACACTATAGGCGCTAAAGTCGCCAAATTGAGACAAGCGACATTGCTGGATAAAACAGGCCATAGCTGTTAAAATAGTGCTGGATAGTGTTCCTACTTTTTACCAGCAGATAGTGGACAGGTGACAGGTTTCTATTCAAAGTTTTGGCGTATATTTATTTTAAAACACACACACCGGACTGAGGGACGCGAGTGCGGCTGTAGAGGCTGTGGAGCGGAGCAGAGAGAGAGACACAGAGTGATAGAGACTGAGTAAGAGTACTCACGAGAATGAGAATGAGAACGGAGAATGAGACTGCAGAGCTCTGGTCAAACGAGGGAGAAGCCGGGGGTAAACAGTGCAGGCAGCAGAGGCGTTCACGCTCGGCCCGTAAATTACAGTGATGACGATGGCTGGGAAAACTAACCACTTTGAAACTATAGCCTTTTTAAATCTTGATAGCAAAATTGAATATTTCTTGAAAAAACTCTGTTGCCTGAAGGGATAATAAGCCACTTTTTATATGCAATCCAGGCTTTTGAAGAGAGGGAGCATGAACGGCTGGTTAAAATATATTGCTGAATAAATCCTAAAAACAGACTCACATGTGATGTGTATTTCTCCTAAAATAGTCTGTAGGCATCATCATTGTTCATCTTTTTCACTGGTTTTACAAAAGTTAACTAAAGATTGCAAAAATCGGCAATATCGTAGAATCGCAAAATTTAAATCGTATCGGCACCTAAAAAATCGTAAAAAATCGAATCGGGAGAAAAGTGAATCGTCCCAGCCCTATAAGTTAAAGAAGGAGCAGGCAGGCATGATATTATGCCATGGGAACTTTACACCGCTGTCATCCGTAAATTATCAGGTTGACCCGGGTGTGATTAAAACCTGCATCGCTTGCAGGGTCAGTCAACTCAGGTTGAAAAGCTGAATAAACCCTTTTTAAACTGCGGAGAGGGTTTGAACAGGTTTTTGGGCTAGCCTGAAAGGGGTATGAGAGACTCAGGAGTGGTGTTATCCAGGTGATAATTCAGAGCCCCACAGCAGGACTCTGCTACTTCAGCAACAATCACAACTGTTCAGAAGGTCAAACGACTCTGAAGAAACCAGAGAAACACTCAGAAGCTCCAACAGAGTCCTCACTCCCACACACTCAGCCAAAGAGGAAATGGAGGCTGAAAGCAGACTCACCTACTCTCTGGAGCTTTATCTCAGGTGTGAGGATCACAGCCAGCAGTCTCCTCTGTCTCTGCAGCTCCTCTTGACACTCCAAGGTCTCTCTCGGTCCACACAGGTCTCTGTTGACCGCAGCCTGCAGCCGCCGTCTGAATAACTGTCTCAGATCCTGAAACCCCTCCATGGTCCACACACACCAGGAGAAGGAAATGATGGGATGACCTTCTTCTTCTTCTTCTTCTGTTGGTTCTGGCAGAGTGGATGCAGTCAGGGCGCGTTGCTGCCCTCCTCAGGTCAGAGATGGAGGTTCTTTGGATGCCTCACGTGCTTCTGTCCTCTGCAGTTCGTGCAGGAACTTTCTCCAGATCACCTAAACTGTGTCATTGTTAAGAAATAATAACACCAGGAAACTGTGAGTGACACGGAACAGCACAACACTTCCACTTGTTCCCTCCAAAATAAAAGTGACCCAGAAATCTGAACATGAGAATAATAATATAATCAACTTTATTTAAAAAGTATTTTTGGGGAATATGGGCTCGTGAGTCAGACATGTGCCGGGCGCATGCACACGCAGGGACCGGCAGTGAGTGGGAGCTTGGCATCTTCGTCTGTGTTTCAAGTGTTTTTTTAGCGTCTTTTAGTGTCTTTTAGTGTGATTTTATCATCTTTTTCTTTATCTTGGATATTTTAGTGCTCCTTGTTTTATTCATCGGCAATGGATCTTCTCGATATAGTCTTGCTGTGGCTTCTTTTACTCACCTGCAACATCGGCATGGCAGCGTGTCAGGTGAGAACCGTGAGGACTCAGTCCATCAGGGACGTGCTGCTGGAGCTAAACGTAGCCATGTTAGGCCAGCCGGCTGACCAAATGTTTAGATACCGGAATGTCTCCTCAGAAACGCTAATAAAGCAAGGGGGACTAGAAAGAGGAAGCGAGTAAACATGGAGGTCTAAGGCCCTGTCCACATGAAGCCAAACTGAGTTCTGAACGCAGAAGTTTTTATCGAATCTGTGTATTCTTTGCTTACTCAGGGCCCAGATGGCCAGGTGGAATGCTCAGGATGCTAAAAAAGAAACATTCCTCACATTTATACTCCTCATATAACTGAACCCCTGTGGTTAGGTAAACAGCTGAGGATTTAAGACTGATACTTAAGGCAATAAAGAAAGGTTAAAATTGACAAGGGTGACAGGGCCTTCACTTCAGGCTATGATGGGTCAGTCTGCAGGTCACTGGTCATGTATCTTAAGATGCTCTGGTCCAATAAGAATCCACGCTACGTGTTATATTTAAACAATGTCTGGTATAAATACATGTCCTCTTACAATGTTCAGGAGGTCTCATTTTGGCTTTGAGCCTCTCAGGCTGTCTGGAGTGCCTGATTCAGACACTTGCTTGGTTTTGTAATAAAACTTCTCTTTTTTTAAGGCTGTGTCGGCGAAGCATCTTCATCATCTGCATCCACACATCAACCATCGAGAAACTACAATATCTTCGTAGGTTTATTCAAGTTCTTTCATAAAGAACTTGTTTGCTTCAAAACGAACTGGGGAAAAAACGATGGGAGAAATGGTGTATTTATTTAGCCAGGAATAAATAAAAATGTATTGCTTAGATTGTACAAACAGGCATGCGCATTGGGTATAATCTTATTTTAAATATTGCTTACTTGTATAGACTGACCTCTCTTTCGGCTGTTCTTGTATGTATGCATGTAGCCTATATGTGTGTGTGTGTGTATATGCATCTGTATGTTCAAAAAGAAAAAAGGTGAAAAAAAATGGATTAAATATCCATTATCTTATCCTCTGTTAAGGATTTTGACGAAGTAATATTTGATAAGTACACAGTGAAAGTACTTCATAAAAAGCATGCTGGTATCCTGGAAAGTACTTAGTCCAACAGCATATGTGCATAATGGACTACTTATAGGAAACAAGATTTTTTATTTCACATCGAAATTGGGGGAAATATTTAATCTTGTCCTCTGTTCAGGATTTTGACAAAGGATTACTTGAAAAGTACATAGTAAAAGTACTTCATACTATGAATAGTGGTAGACTGGGAGTTCAAATGTATGTGAATCATGGACTGCTGATGAGAAACTAGTTTTTTATGCCACAACAAATCTGGGTGCAGTATTCTTAAACTTACAGTTTTGGATTTTGACAACGGATTACTCGAAAAGTACATAGTAAAAGTACTTCATATTGCACAGGTAGTCTAGAAAGTACGTGACTAATTACTGTTAAAGTATCGTTTTCATCATGGGTCTGATTGTGAGACTTTGGTCTGACCCTCACTCACTCCCCCCAGCTTTTCAGAGCAGCGATTACCGTAAGTATCTGAAGATTTGCGCATTAGAAAAAGACGTGCGGGTGATTTGACCAAGCAAACACGAACCACAGATGGTTTAACCACAGTCAAGCACTGCAAACAGAGCCTGATCATCAGCAGCTAGCCACACTGAGGCTGCTGACTCCGGAGCTCGGTATAAAGTGAATATCACCGGCAGGCCGCTGTGGCTCCGTCAGCAGTTAACCGGAGAGACGCAGCTGCCTCCGGAGCTCGGTGTGTCTCCGTCGGCAGGCTGGTCTGACTCCGTCTGCAGTTAACCAAAGAGAACAGAGGCTGATGCTTCCAGACATCGGAATAAAGAGACACTGGCTCTAATAAGACAAGCTCCTCTTCCATCCTGGAAAACGCTTGAATTTATTAGCCGGCTGTGCTGTAGCAGCTATCCAGTGAAAACAGGAAATGATGTTAAAGTGATGCCTTGAGTGTTTCAGTTAAGCCAATCAGAGACAAGTAGCATGGACCTACCCTTTCTGGTTTCTTGAAATGTTTTTCATGATCCTGAAATGTTTTTTTCAGATTGTTAAATGTTTTTGTGTATTCTTAAATGTTTTTGCGCATTTTTAAATGTTAATTCGCATTGACCTTCAGGACCACCGTAGTTTCACCGATGCACCGAACTTTATAATGGGCAACTTTAATCATGTCTGTCTTAAAAAAATGCTCAAGAACTATCTACAGTAGGTCACCTGTTTTACCAGATGTGACAAGATACTGGATCGCTGTTACGGGTCAGTGAGGGATGCCTATAAGTCAGTTCCACTTCCCCCTGTTTGGCTCCGCGGATCATAACTGTGTGCACTTGCTTCCCTCATACAAGACTGTTTTAAAGAGGGAGAAAACAAGGACCAAGGACGTTAAAGTCTGGTCAGAGGATTCAATACTTTCTCTTCAGGAGTGTTTCAACTGTACTGACTGGAACATCTTTGCTCATTCTTGTGGAGATGACTTGGACACATTAGCGGATGTCACCTGCGCATATGTTGCTTTTTGCAGGGACATGATTATCCCTTGCAAGCGGGTGAAAATATACCCAAACAACAAACCATGGGTCTCAGCGTCTGTTAAATCCTGCATATAGAGGAAAGCTATGGCTTTCAAAAATGGATCAGCATCTGACTTGCATTCAGCAACAAAAGAATTAAAGATGGAAATTATAAAATCAAAACACAAATATAAGTTAGACTTGGAAAGCAAGATGGCTGCTAATAATCTTGGCTCAGCCTGGGCGAGCATGAAAATTCTAACAGGGCTTCAGAGCACACAGCATGGTCGTCGTGTTATTTGAAATGGTTTTAACACAGATGTGGACTTAGCCAATGCTCTTAACTGTTTCATTTTTTGCCGTTTTGATACCGCTGTTCTCGAACAGAATTACAGGAACTCAGCCACAAACTAAAGGATGATCAGCACTTTAATATTCAACTGGAACAAGTTGAGAAAATCTTTCTGGCTGTTAAAGTCAACAAACAGCATGGCCCAGAAAACTTTTGAGGTCGTCTGATGAAATCCTGTGCTAAAGAATTGAGTCCGGTCTTTCATTTTATTTTCAATAAGTCTCTACAGACACAGCAAATCCCCAACATTTGGAAAAATGCTGTAGTGGTCTCAGTCCCCGAATGCAGCTCTCCTAAGACTTTAATTAGACCTGTTGCTCTCACGTCAGTTTTAATGAAGACTTTGGAGAAACTGGTCAGGTCTGAGATCCTTAGGAAAACAGATGGTGCCCTGGACCCAATGCAGTTTGCTTATAGACCCAGTAGAGGGGTGGAGAATGCAACTGCTACGCTGCTAAATATGCTTTTTAAGCACTTGGACGGAAATGGGACTCATGCCAGGCTCTTATTTGTGGACTTTTCTTCTGCTTTTAACACCATCCAGCCCCACATCTCGGCAGAAAGGCTGTTACAGCAATTCCATTTAAGTAAGCTAAGTCAGCTCTATCCAGCACCCCTGTACATTAACCAGTTACAGAGGATTTCAAACTCTCCTTTAAATGATGACTCTCACCCTCTTCACAGTGAATTCCAGCTTCTCCCCTCTGAGCGGCGGTATATTGTTCCAAAGTGCAGAACGAATCAGTGTAAAAATAGTTGTGTCCCTGTTGCTATGGCTGAGCTGAATAAATTGTAGCCTATTTGCACACAAGTAATTATCTGTTCATGCACTTGCACTTTGTTTTACTCACGCTATTACTATTCCTTTAGATTTTTTATTCTTTTAACTTGGATCTTAACGGACGTTGCCTCTGGAACCAACACGCGTGCGCTTTTTATGTCGTTTATGCCCATGTCTAGTGTGATGATAAAACCTAGAGCACATAAGTAATAATACTGAATGTTTTCATTTTTAAATTTGTTCTTATTTTGTCTTTGGCGTTTTAGGTTGTTGTGTGAATCTCACAGACTGCAAAACAACCTGAAACTGAGTCAGTGAAAAAGGTTTGATTTGGTCCAAGGAAGAAGCCAATTTGGTCCTGGTTTGATCAGGATTAATGTTTAAACATTGAAGTTTATGACAGCAAATTCCATTCATTTGCAGCATTATGGGAAATGTAGTTTACTTGCAAATTAATGTTGAGTTTTTCAAAACTGTGTCACTACATTTCCCAGCATCCCCATGCAATGCTAGGGGAGAAGTTCCCCATATAAACCCAATAATCACATGTCTGGCAGATTGATATTTTTCTTAGTTAGAAGTTGAGTTAAAAGTATTTAGAAGGTTTGATATCAGCCTGTAGTTTGTTAAAGTGCCTAAATCAAGACATTCAGTCATTTCTCTCTGCCTCTCTGTTTCATTTATTATTATTTCTAACACACGGTCAAATATTAAAGTTCATAAATGTAGCAGTGACCATGATAACTTAAATAACACTTATTAGAAACTGGACTTTCTGACTTTGAGTTCTTACTGTTTCAAAACAAAAATGGATTTGAACTGAAGAAGAAATCGTGATATTTTGCCCTGATAACAACTTTTGAATAGATTCTGATGTCTTGTAACATGTATTGTAAAAGTCTCCCATCAGCTGATCCTCTCAGCTCTGTATTAAACAGCAGCTCTACAGTCAGGACATGTATGAACAGGACATGGAGAGAAAAACTACAACTATTTACTGTGACTATTAAACTACCATGGGACTGAATGCAGGAACAACAACTCTACAAAATAACACCAACTTTAATCCAGCTTTGATTTTCCTTCACTTTGTTCAGCATCACTTTATTGCTGTAGTTCTGACTGAGTCCTTCAGCAGATTTTAATGTTGACATTTGCTCCAAATCAGCTCCATGCATCTAAAAGCTCAAATCAAGCAGCTAACAAGCAGCTAAAATGTGGTTTGAACAGCAACATGACACACAACAAGATCTTCACCACTCAACTGAACAGCATCCCAATAAATCCGACTGTCTGCTCTCTGAGGATCAGGAGGAAGAGCGAGGAAACTTCAGTCTCAGACCTTTGATTGATCCAACAGTCTGAGCTAGCTGCTGCTAACACTGAGCTGTGTGTGGATGTGAACGTTAGCTAAAGGCTAAGCTGCTACATCTACAGGAAACAAGTTCACAGAAGAAGAAAGAAAACAAACCTGCTCTCTCTTTAAGATCCTGGAACCCGGACATCTGAGCCTCATCCAAGAGTCAAAGAAGGAGAAGAAAACTCTCAAGACTTTACAGGATTACTCTGAGACCACAGGACGACGGAGCAGCTAACATGCTAACTGAGCTCGGCGGGAAGAACAACAAAAAGAGCCTCGAGACCCGGAAATGAAAATGTACTTCCGGTTGGCTGATCTGCCTTTAAAAATAAAAGCGTAGTCATCCGTTTCTCCACTTTGTTAACAAAATCAGTTTAGAAAAATTATTTTTGATCTTCATGTAAACATTTCATCATCGTCATCAACAGAGAAACAAACTCAAGACCTACCATTTAGTCTGGCTTTTACCTGAATAACCTGTCAGTGTTTTAAATACGATTACAGCTTCACGTTATCATTACTTATTTTTTATTTTACTCTATTTTATCCTTTTCTTCATTTCGATTTTATTATTGACTTTATGTCATGATATATTTAATTTTACACATTAACCTTACCTCCAGGATTTGAACCTTTAACTCAGTATGTACTGGGAACAGCAATGTTCCTGCTTTATCATTGTCTTCTATTTCTGATGCATTTTACCAACCATAAACATAATAACGCAGACGCCTCATTGACTGACGCTGCCGAATGCAAGTATATCTTGCTGCAGACCGCAGACCCTCCGACGGTACAAACACCGCCCCCCACAACCCACGCCCCATGCAAACCACGCCCACGCCTACTTACGTACGTACTCTACAAAACACGCCGCGACAGGGGCCGAGAAGGTAATTTCTGTGAGCATGCGTCAACTTCGTAGGCTTTGTAAGCTAGTCTTTCAAATTTTTTTGTTTTTTATCATATAATGTGTATCTTTATCGCTCTGTTAATCATGGTACGAACTTATTTAAGCTGTGTCCTCTCGACCCAGCTTTTGGAAAGAGTTTTTGCTATTTTAACCATAGACATAAGAAAGAGAAGACGCCTCATTGGCAGGCGCGGCGCAAGAAATACGGCCGCCATCTCGGTCCGGTCAGACGCTCCTTTCAGTGTAATGTATTTGCCTGGCACATTGAAGTGTCAGCGCATTTAATCCGTCATAACTCCATGAAAACTGAGTTGATTTCACAAGTGTTATTTTTCCTGCACATGTCATACATGTATGATATAAGACGCGTGGTTCAGCGTAATTTTAGTGAGCTTGACGGTTATAGAACTTTCTGATGTGTGGCATATCTGTATGACAAGTATTTAACAAACCACACACACGTGTATATAAATATATTAATACATATGTGTATGTATATGTATATTGTATATATATATATATATATATATATATATATGTGTGTGTGTGTGTGTGTGTGTGTGTATATGTATGTAAATAGATACATATATATATAGCCTTCACATAGCTAGATAGATACAGAATTTCATTCTTTCTAGTGCATGCCTTCTACGTATTGCGTTGTATCTTATCTATATCTTATAAGTATATGAAGTATTCATGCATTTTTTCTTTATTTTTCAACTTATTACAGTTGAGAAGTACACATTCTGCTTACTCTTCTGTTTCATGTATTTGCATTTATATTTGTGTATATTTAAGCATAAGTGTGTGAGAGAAATACCCTTTTTTATATATACTGTATTATCTATAACCTGTTGGCTCTCTCGCAGCGGCTGATGCACGGGAGGCATCGGAGCTCTCTCCCGCTGCTCCACGGTCCGTCGACATCCCTTACAGGTGTATAAACTGTCACCAAACATATACGGAGACAGGAGACATATTTCTCTCAACTTGGGTAGCCACACTGCCCCGCTCACAAGTGTTGGGGAGGCTCCGCCTTTATTTACACCTTAACAACAGGGGGTAACCTTACACAACACAAAGTAATGCCAAAAACAATATAGTGGCAAGCATCGCTCTATAACACCCCCACTCGATGATGTCACGCACTTTCACTGTAGCACTATTTGCCAAACATATACAAACTGAACTTTTCTATTTTAGCCCTAGTGGCAGGTTTTGTGAACACATCTGCAACCATATTTTCAGTTGGACAATACACCAAAACAATATTGCCCTGCAACATATTGGACCTTATGAAATGGTACTTAGTGTCCACATGTTTGCTCCTTTGGCGATTAACTGGGTTCTTTGCTAGACGTATAGTCCCTTGGTTATCCTCAAACATTTTTGTTGTTTGCTCAAAGCTGTAGTCCATGTCTTTGAGTAGCTGGGTGAGATAGAACACTTCTTGGATAGTAGCTGCCAACAATACATATTCCGCCTCGCATGTTGACAGTGCTACTGTTTTTTGCTTCTTTGTTTTCCATGAAACAATAGCACCATCCTGACTGAGGCTAAAGCAATAGCCTGTAGTGCTCTTTCTGTCTTCAGCATCATTGGCCCAGTCAGCATCGGAGTATCCCATCAGCTCTAGTTTAGTGTTACACTTGTTATAACACAGCTCATAGTCCCTAGTCCCTTGTACGTACCTGTACACATGCTTTAAAGCTGTCATGTGTTTCTCTCTGGGATCGGACATATACTGAGACAGTCTACTCACTATCCAACATATATCAGGCCTTGTACAGGTCATGATGTAGATGAGGCTGCCCAACATTCCTCTGTATTTTCTTTGATCAGTTTGGTCCCCTTCTGGAATGAGATCACATTTGATTTCACAAGGTGTGGCTCTGGCTCTACACTCAGCCATGCCAAACCTTTCCAGTACTTTGTTAATGTATCTGAACTGGTTCATTTTGACGGTTCCCTCCTTTAGAGTGAAATCAATCCCAATGAAATGAGTGACATGTCCGAGGTCCTTCATTTTAAACTTACTTTTCAGTTTCTCTTTGACCCGACTTAGACACACCTCATTACTTGCAGCCACTCATCAACCCACACTAACAAAATCACTTTTTCTTCGTCAAACATTTTAGTGTAGATACAGTTGTCAGCCTGGCTCTGTACAAACTCGTTTTCAATCAAAAATTCATGGAGCATCATGTTCCAATTCCTGCCTGACTGTTTAAGTCCATAGATGGATTTATTTAACTTACACACCAGTTGAACACCATCCTTTGATTTAACCTGGAAACCTTCGGGTTGGTCCATGTATATTTCGCAGTCGATAGGTGCATGTAAGTATAACATCCATCTGGTTAAGTAAAAGATCATGCTGTGCAGCCAGCTGCATCAGCACACGAAGTGGTTAGGTTAGCAGTCAGAGAAAATGTCTCAGAATAGTCAAGTCCTTCTACCTGACTGTATCCTTTTGCTACATACCTAGCTTTGTAGGTCTCATTTCCTTTGTCATCCTCTTTTAGGGTGAAAACCCACTTTCCTACCACTGTCTGTCTACCCGCTGGTAACTGTACGAGTGAGAAGGTGTTGTTCTCTTTAAATGAAGCCATTTCTGCTTTCATTGCCTTTTTCTACTTGTCAGATATTGGTGATGCCATAGCCTCTTTGTAGGTCTGTGGCAGCCCAACTGTAGCTCGGTAACAATAGTCAATAGTTATCTCATTGCTCTGCACTGCACATTCATAGTCCTCCAAGTATTTTGGTTTCTTTCTGACTCTACCTGTACTTCGAGGAGTCTGTGTGTCAGTGGTCAACTCTGTGTCACTGTCCAGGTTTGAGTCTAACTCACTGCTTAAGTTTTTCTGCTCTGTCTTTTCAGTCAGTGATTGACTAGTTTGACCTGGCGTGGTTACCCACTCTAAGTAGTGGTCCTCCTGTTGATCTGCATCAGTCTGTGTATGACTCTCAGTCACATTCTTTATCATGAAGTGGACCAGTCTGTGTTTCTGAACCTTGTTTGTCTCTGAAAAATAAACCATATAAGCAGGTAAAAGACGGTCATAACCAACAAAGATTCCCTTTTTGGCCTTGGGATCTAACTTTTTCTTGTTCTGCTCATACACAAAGCACTCTGAACCAAACTTTTTCATTTTTGACAAATCTGGTCTCTTTCCAGTGAAAAGAAAATAGGGCGTCTCTCCTGTTCTCTTACAGTAACACCTGTTTCTTATGACTGCAGCTGTTCTGGCTACATATGGCCACAACTTCTTGGGGAAACCAGACTCAATCAGCATGCATCGGACCATTTCAAACAGTGTACGCCAGTTCCTCTCCGCCGTACCATTTTGATGGGGGGAGTAGGGCGCTGTTCTCTCATGTTTTATAGCATTGTCTCTCAGTAATAACTGGTACTCCTCTGAAACAAACTCTGTACCCTTGCTTGATCTCAGATGTTTTACTTTACCATAAGGTGCTGTGTCTGCCAGGAACTGCTTTGTAGCCTCAACTGCCTTGTTTTTGTTCCTGAGGAAATATACATATATAGAACCAGAGAAATCATCAGTGAAAGTGATAGCATATTTGTACCCTTCAAATGACTCTGGGGCAATAGGCCCACCTAAGTCTGTATGAACCAGCTCTAAAGGTTCTTTGGTCCTTACATCACTTTGTCGATTTCTGCTTTGGGAAAATTTTCCCTGTATACAAGTTTCACATTGGTTAGGTTCGCATGTTTTATCTTTGATTTTCGTACCATCAACAACTGTTTCAAGTTTTGCTAGATCACCATATTTGCAATGACCCATTATCTCATGCCAAGTTTTCATATCAAAAGTTGCATTACATGAGTCCTCACTGCTAACACATTTTTCTGTTATGGTGTCCAGGTAATACAGTCTGTCTTTTACCTTCATTTTACACATTGTGCCATCTGGAAGGATCATTTTGTTGTTGTTCTTCTCAAAGTTGAATCTTGCCCCTTTTGAAGCTGCTGCCTCCACAGAGAGGATGTTCTGTGGATGCCCTGGAATCAGGAGGGCGTCTGTGAGCTTGACACTCACCACTCTGCCGTCGCTGTCGGTCAGCTCAAACTGAGCATCTCCCTTCTTTAGGACGCTGCCGGTGACCTGGGTGCCGTCCGCCAGCTGCATGATGTGGTTCTTGGGGCGGAATGTGTTGTCAAATCTAATGAAGGCTCCCTCATCGGTCATAATGTGGGCAGTGGCACCGCTGTCCACAACGAGACCTGGTCGCTGCTTGCCATGGGGTTGCCATTCAGTCACCTTGAGCACAAATGTCTCTTCTTCCTTCACGGGTTTATGTTGTTCTTTCTCGTGGGAAATGCTTTGTCCTGTGTCAGTAATGGTGGCCACCTTGTTGTTGTTTTGTGCACTGACCATTCTTTGCTGTGTTTTCTTGTCTTTACTTCTGCAGTCTTTTGCTTTATGTCCCACTTTCTCACAAATGAAACATTCTCCACTTAAGTATTTCTTTTCCTTCTCTTTGTACTTGAGCTTGGTCAACTTGTAGTTAGTGGCAATTACATCATCTGTGCGGGGCCTGCTGCGGTAGCGCAGTGTGCATTCGAAAATTCTCAGCCTTGCCTTGAACTCGTTGAAGGTTAGCGTCTCCTTCGTCTGTACAGAAATGTACATGTACAGAAAATGGGTTGTATTCATCTGTCAGTCCTTTTAGCACCATCGCCACGAGAAGTGCATCACTGAGGGTCTCTTTAGCTCTGTTTAATGCTCATTTTTCCTGGCAATCTCCACAGCATCTTATGCATTAGCTCCCGTTGCTAACTCGCTTCCCAAGACAGCGTCTTTTTTTTTTTTAATATTTGTTTTTTTGGGGGCATTTTGTGCCTTTATTGATAGGAGAGAGACAGTGGATAGGCTTGTGAAAGGGGTAGAGAGAGTAGGGGAAGACACCCTGCAAACTGGTCACAGGCGGGATTCGAACCTGGACCGGCAGAAGTATGTAGATGGGTTGCCTGGTTGCTAACCACTCCGCCAAACCAGCACCCCCCAAGATAGCATCTTTAAGGCCTATGGTTTTCAAGTATGCTAAAAACCTTGCCTCCCAAATGTGGTAGCGGGCCTCGTCTCCGTCGAACCTCGGCAGCAGTCCCCTTTCGTGCATCGCTGTACTCGGGACTTGCCTGGGCCCATAACCTGTTGGCTCTCTCGCAGCGGCTGATGCACGGGAGGCATCGGAGCTCTCTTCAGCTGCTCCACGGTCCGTCGACATCCCTTATAGGTGTATAAACTGTCATCAAACATATACGGAGACAGGAGACATATTTCTCTCAACTCGGGTAGCCACACTGCCCCGCTCACAAATGTCGGGGAGGCTCCGCCTTTATTTACACCTTAACAACAGGGCGTAACCTTACGCAACACATAGTGCCAAAAACAATATAGTGGCAAGCATCGCTCTCTAACATTATATATTTTCTGTTCTCCCTGAGGTTGCTGGAATCGCTGGGGATAATTGCTCAGAAGAGGAGCACCTGGGCCCTCTGCTCCACTTCCGCAAAAAAGGCTGGCTTCCAGTGACTCCGGTCTCTCGCTCTCGCTCTCGCTCTGCGCCCTGCACCCGTTGATCTTAACTCCATGTATTTTTGAATGAACATTTGTAAATAAATTACATGATTACTGTTATAATTCACTCATCTGGTTCGTTTTTGTCATGGCAGTTGAGCCAGGTTGTGACTATATATACATACATATATATATATATACACATATACATATATATATATACATATATATATATATATATATATATATATATGTGTGAGAGTTCTTTTCCAAAATGCCATAAAGCCAGAATAAAAATATACATATACTACTCAGTGCTATTCTAGGGGCACAAGGTTATGTTGTAATGATCGGGTCAGTGCTATCACAGTTACCATGGTAACGCCAAAACAATCACAGTTAAAGTGGTAATGCCAAGCAGTATCGTGTATTTTATGATTGAAGGGACATTTTACCGTGTCATGCTTGTAAAATGAGTTTAAAACTGTTTCTTGGTGCCTCTATTTGCTCTTTAGTTACAGTACGAACATTTATGAATGTTGTTTTTTTTTATTTTGTAAAGTTTTAAACACAACACGGTCCATTTTCAGTGAGATGTAAAAGATGTGTTTTCACAGTTAAAAACACTACATTTCCTGCAGATCGAGTGTGTTGTTTTCGAAAAAAAAAATCATACGGCCCTGAATCCTCTGAAATTTGGCTTAAAGTTTGACATAAAAAAGGCGTAATTGCATTGAGATCTGTGTGTATAAGTTCCGCCTGAACCGGCATCGCCATCTCGCTTCCTCTCAACAATGAAGAGCAAGCAATGGGCGTTTTGTATGAGGAAGTGGGCGTGTTTTGTATGAGCCAGGGGGTGGTGTTTGTAGTGGCTGCGGCTGCAGCTAGACCCTTCTCGCCGATTGGAGCTGACATGTTAACTGTCTACCATCTTGGATGGGTCTCCCATGTGGCCCCAGTATGTTTGGTTTTATGAGTAAGGTGTGTTATGCCCACCTATGACCTATGATCATAACTCCACAATTTTTTACACAATTTTCTCACGGATTCGTACGGAAGAGGATTCGGGCCACTGAGAAAAAAAAATTTTCTCTAAAGAAAAAAAGTCAGAATTCTAAGAAAAAAGTCAGAATTCTGAGAAAAAAGTCAGAATTCTGACTTTAATCTCAGATCGGATGGATGGGGGGACAATCAGGTTGAGTAGGCCAGGCAGAATAGATGGGTTTTGAGGCGGGATTTGAAAACAGTCAGTGAGTCAATATCATGGATGTCCGGTGGGAGGGAGTTCCAGAGACGGGGAGCAGAGCAACTGAAGGCTCTGGATCCCATGGTGGACAAGCGGACTGGGGCGATGATGAGGCTTGAGGAGGATGAAGATCTGAGAGTGCGGCTGGGTTTGTTGATGAGGAGGAGATCACTGAGGTACGGCGGGGCAAGGTTATTGAGGGCTTTGAAGGTGAGGAGCAGGATTTTATAACTGATGCGGTGGGTGATTGGTAGCCAGTGCAGCTGTTGGTTTCTGGCTTTCAGTACATCCCTGCAGGTTCAAGCCCAGCTCCGGGCGACACATGGGGATGCGTCCTTGGGCAAGACACTTAACCCCAAGTTGCTCCCACTGCTGCATCAGTGGCGTGCAAATGGGCATGAAAAGGTGTGAATGTGTTAGCGATACTGACAGATAATTAACATAGAAATCCTGAACCATCAGTGTGTGAATGGGCGGGTGTGACCTGCGGTGTAAAGCAGCTTTGAGTAGTCCAAGACTAGAAAAGCGCTATATAAGCTCAAGTCCATTTACCATTTAAAAAAAACACACCTGTTTTTAAAAGGTCAGCAGCACAGAGAAAACAAAACAAACTCAGCATATTTTCAGTTCTTCTGAGGCTCGTTCTGTGGTTTATATATATATAGGGACCAATATAAGGACCAATCATTATATGTATATATATATATATATATATATATATATATATATATATATATATAATATATATATATATGCACATAATCATGAATCCCTACTACGAACTCCAAAACTTCCGACTTCCTGGTCCAACTGGAACACACCATATACTCTGTCAGGATGAAGAGTTACTTCCACTCCTGTTCATTAAAACAGGTCTAGATCGCTCAGTATGAGCAAAAACACCAAGAATTAATGTTAATGGATATACTGGACCTGAAAAGGGTGTTGTGGTATAAAAACAATGAGAAAAAAAGGTCTGACTGCTTGGAAACCAGTTTTCATCAGTGAAAGAGTTTCCATCTGACATCAGGCAAGATGTGACCCTCCAGAGAATTCTCATGTTTTTTGCCAAACTAGTCTCAGCTGAAGGGTTTCTCTACAGTGTGAATCATTTTGTGTCTATTTAGATGGTACTTTTTTCTATATATTTTACCACATTCATCACAGCTGAAAGGTTTGTCTCCAGTGTGAATCATTTTGTGCATTTCAACCTTTTCTTTGGTTCTAAATGTTTTACCACATTCATCACAGCTGAAGGGTTTCTCACCAGTGTGAATCATTTTGTGATATTTTACCTCTTTTTTGGTTCTAAATGTTTTCCTGCACTCATCACAGCTGAAGGGTTTCTCTACAGTGTGAATCATTTTGTGAAGTTTTACCTCTGCTTTGGTTTTAAACGTTTTACCACACTCATCACAGCTGAAGGGTTTCTCTACAGTGTGAATCATTTTGTGTCTATTTAGATGGTACTTTGTTGTACATCTTTTACCACATTCATCACAGCTGAAGGGTTTTTCACCAGTGTGAACCATTTTGTGTGTGTTTAGATGGGAACTTCTTCTAAATGTTTTACCACATTTATCACAGCTGAAAGGTTTCTCTCCTGTGTGAACCATTTTGTGTTCGGTTAGATGGCTTTTTATTCTAAATGTTTTATCACACTCATCACAGCTGAAGCGTTTCTCTCCAGTGTGAATCATTTTGTGATCTTTGAGCCCTCCCCTGAATTGAAATGTTCTATCACAATCACTGCAGCTGAAGGGTTTCTTCTTCGGCTTTTGTCTGCTAACTTGATGGCTTTTCACATGTATTGGCCGATGTTCTCCGTCCTCCCTCCAATCATCACTGTCATCAGTCTCAGAGGAGTCTTCAGTCTTGATACCAGTCTCTGACTTAACCTGTCTCCCTGGATCAGGGTTCCTCTGCTCATCATTTCCTCCACACTCCTCTCCATCAGCTCTGATCTTCATCTGATAAAGCTGTGAGGACTGAGTGATCTCTTCATCTTCATCCTCACTCTTCACATGGACAGGCTGTTCTTCTTTCATCACTGACAGGTTCTGGATGTCTGCAAGAAAAGATTGAATTACACTAACATGAGTGGAACTACACACCCCCAGAATCAAACTATGAACAATTTTGTGACTGTCTACTTAGCTTTCACATCTTAATTTTTTCTCAAACTCGTCACTGCTGAGTTTCACTCCAGTGTGAAACATTTTATTTTATTTTGCCTGCTCTGTAAACTTATTGTCTTACCACACTCAGAGCAGCTGAAGGGTGTCTCTCCAACTTTTTGTCTCCAAAATTCTTTTTCTGCCATGTTTAAATCTGGCTGATGTTCTCTGTCCTCCCTCCAATCATCACTGTCATCAGTTTCAGAGGAGTCTTCAGTCTTGATGCCAGTCTCTGGCTTAAACTGTCTCCCTGGTGCAGGGTTCCTCTCCTCATCATTTCCTCCACACTCCTCTCCATCAGCTCTGATCTCCGTCTGATAAAGCTGTGAGGACTGAGTGATCTCTTCATCTTCATCCTCAATCTTCACATGGACAGGCTGTTCTTCTTTCATCACTGACAGCTGCTGGACATCTGCAGGAAAAGATTGAATTACACTAACATGAGTGGAACTAAACACTCCTCAAAACCAAACTCAAGATGTTAAAGTGTTGCATCATTATATTTGTCACCAACTTTATTCACACACACAAGGAATCTGGTTTGGTAAAACTGTGGAAAAGACAACAAACACTTGGAAAAAGTAAAAGATCAAGAGGAATAAAATATACAGGACTTTAGAGGATCCTGATGAGGACATCCTTTAAAGTCTAGATAGGAAAGAGGGGATGGTGCTCTGAGACTAACTTTATAGACTGTTAAGCTCACACTGAACTTGACTTTGCAACCATAATCATGACGCCAACTGAAGTTTTGTCGTGTGTCCGTCAATTCCTTATTTCACCATCGTCTGGTCCACATTAACTTTACTGCAATCATATTAATTATCATCAAACAGGATGAATAAGCTGACATTATTCCAACTGAATCCTTCACAGTCACTTACCAACCACAAAACACTGCAGCTGATGTCCTGCAGCAGCATCGTCTGTCAGTTCTCTGCAGTTCATCTGAGAGGAACTAATGTCCTCACTAACTAATGTTTCCCACACCGACATGGACTGTTACTCTGTGAACCAGAATAAAAACTGTCAGTCACACACCCACAAAATGCTGATTGGCTGTTGCCAATTTCATTTGCAGAGTTTCCACCACTTCAGATGGACTTTTGAGGGCTTCAAAAGCCAAAGTCCAGCAGTAGGACTGGGAGAACTTGTAGAAATAGTCAGATTTAGGAGGTTTTTTTTAGATTTGTTTTTTCAGTATGCAACAACAGGGCCCTGTAACAACATTCAAAAGAACAGCTCCTTCAGCTACATCTGGTTAAATCTCTACCTTTTCAAATGTGTCCAGCCCAAACACTTAGAAAAGTTGGTTGTTGTCATGTTGAAAGCCTGAAAAGGAATCATTTTTGTTGACAAGCCACACCGGGGAAGATACTGGGATTTCTAGGATCTTTCTTTGACTATCTGCTTCTGGGATATCCATCCAATCAACTTTACTTTTGGCATAAAGGCAGGAAAGACCTTGATAATGAAACCCTATCAAGGGTTTGTCCTCAACTCAAAGAACTGGTTTTTAATGGGCAACAAATTTGAAAAAGCCTCTGGGCCCATACTGTCAAATCAACAGTGGCTCTATGGCTCAGTAGTTCCTGTGTGGAGTTTTCCTATTTTGCAAAATATGTATGTTTATTGCGCCCTCTAGGGGCAGTATTCTAACGTGTTTAGATGATAATTAGTCTCTTTTGTTGTGCCTTGTTTTAATCAGTGAAGCCGAGCTGGTCAGTTGTTTGCAATAAGTAATTATAACTTGATATAACTTGGTATAAAACTGGATAAAACTGGATTAGTAGGTTTATGACTTTTAACATCGTACTCTGTTGTTATTTTGTGTTTTCTAGTTGATTACCTGTTGCTGACTGCATGATCTTTCACTGTTAAAATACCTAAGGAGAGTATGTGGAGTTGCTGAAGGCCAATAAACAAGTTATAAAAAATTAAGCTTGTGTCAGAGCTGAGTGTGACACTGTTTCGCCGGTCAAGCACACCTCGTGCAGTGGGATGATTGGTTTGACACAGTCAAATTCAGTAAAAAAAACGAACAGTTTTTTCTTACTGTCTTTTAGTGTCTTTTGTTGTGATTTTATTGTCTTTTTCTTTATCTCAGATATTTTAGTGCTCCTTGTTTTATTCATTGCAGTAGAGCTTCTCTATATAGTCTTGCTGTGGCTTCTTTTACTCTGGCTGCTCACCTGCAACACCGGCATGGCAGCATATCAGGTGAGAACTGTGAGGACTCAATACACCAGGGGCGTGCTGCTGGAGCGAAACGTAGCCACGTTAGCCCAGCCGGCTGACCAAATGTTTGAGATACCGGAATGTCTCCTCAGAAACTCTAATGAAGCAAGGGGGACTAGAAAGAGGAAGTGGGGTAAACGTGGAGGTCTAAGGCCCCATCCACAAGAAGCCAAACCGAGGTCTAAACGCAGAAGTTTTCTGTCCAACCTGCGTATCATCCATACGAAGACGGCGTTTTGGGGGTCTGTAAACGATCATTTTTGAAACCAGGTTCCAGAGTGGAAAGATTTTGAAATGCCGTAAACGCAGCTCCGTGATTACTGGCTCTCCACAAGTTTTCAGATACACTTACGTCATAGTTTCATATCTTCATTGACACGCATGCACCACACGCGGCAACTACAATGGCGGTGTACATGAAGCATATGTGCTGATGAAGCTAGTGACCCTACTATCCCTGTTGCAGCAAAATCTCCTTCTTCTCAATCACCACCGAGTTGAACAAACAATTATCGAGGACACATTACGGCACTTGATGATCACTTTATCACAATCTCTGTTTACAACTTTTGCCACAAGTGCGCATGCCCACTGTTTTTTTGTCTGTTTCCGCTTGTTTCCGTCATATCGTTACAGCGGCCCTAGAGGTCTGGCATGTGTTTTACAGCATTTTGATGCATATCGAGTGCATTTATATAGATGCACACATTTTCTGAGATGCCGTCATCGTTATGACGATCGTTTTGGAAACTGTTAAGCGTTTTGTCTTCGTGTGGATGGGGCCTAAAACAATGCCTGAGGAAACAGTGTCTCGACTGGATTCCTCTCCCCTCTGTTATAATGGGGAATGTCCAGTCTCTGAGAAACAAAGTGGATGAACTTCAGGGAAATGTTCATTTCCAGAAGGATTTTATGAACTGTTGCGTCATGGCATTCACCGTGACGTGGCTCAGTGAGCACGACCGGGACATCGATCTGACCATCGATGGTTTTGGGGCTCCCTTTCGTCTGGATCGAAACGCAGAGGTAACGGGGAAGACTCAGGGTGGCGAGGTGTGTGTCTATGTGAACAAACAATACTGTAGCTCTGTGACTGTAAGAGAGCACATCTGTACGCCACACATGGAACTCTTATCGGTATCATTGAGGCCTATTTACTTGCCCTGTGAGTTCCCTCAACTTTTTATAGCTGTTGTTTACTTTCACCTGAGAGCTGACTCTGCCTCTGCCACCAACACCGTCTTCGAGGTGGCGCAGAAACCGCAGGCTGTTTCACCTGATGCACCGAACTTTATAATGGGCAATTTTAATTATGTCTGTCTTAAAAAAGTGCTCAAGAACTATCACCAGTATGTCACCTGTTACACCAGACGTGACAAGATACTGGATCACTGTAACGGGTCAGTGAGGAATGCCTAAGTCAGTTCCACTTCCTCCGCTTGGCTCCGCGGATCATAACTGTGTGTACTTGCTTCCCTCATACAAGACTGTTTTAAAGAGGGAGAAAACGAGGACCAAGGACGTTAAAGTCTGGTCAGAGGATTCAATACTTTCTCTTCAGGAGTGTTTCAACTGTACTGACTGGAATATCTTTGCTCATTCTTGTGGAGATGACTTGGACACATTAGTGGATGTGACCTGCGCATATGTTGCTTTTTGCAGGGACATGATTATCCCTTGCAAGCGCGTGAAAATATACCCAAACAACAAACCATGGGTCTCAGTGTCTGTTAAATCCTGCATACAGAGGAAAGCTATGGCTTTCAATAATGGATCAGCATCTGACTTGCATTCAGCAACAAAAGAATTAAAGATGGAAATTATAAAATCAAAACACAAATATAAGTTAGACTTGGAAAGCAAGATGGCTGCTAATAATCTTGGCTCAGCCTGGGTGAGCATGAAAATTCTAACAGGGCTTCAGAGCACAGTGTACGGTAGTGTTATTTTAATTGGTTTTAACACAGATGTGGACTTAGCCAATGCTCTGAACTGTTTTTTTTCTTGCCGTTTTGATACCCCTGATTTTACAACAGAATTACAGGAACTCAGCCACAAACTAAAGGATGATCAGCACTTTAACATTCAACTGGAACAAGTTGAGAAAGCCAAGTCGACAAACAGCATGGCCCAGATAACATCTGTGGTCGTCTACTGAAATCCTGTGCTAAAGAATTCAGTCCGGTCTTTCATTTTATTTTCAATAAGTCCCCACAGACACAGCAAATCCACAACATTTGGAAAAATGCTGTAGTGGTCTCAGTCCCCGAATGCAGCTCTCCTAAGACTTTAAATGATTTTAGACCTGTTGCTCTTACTTCAGTTTTTTGTTAATGATTTATTTATACATTTTTGAAGTACATTCTCAAAATGCACAAACATAAACAAAACATAATGGTCACATGACACAGAAATTGACTGTGCAAATCTGACAACACACTGCAGTCCAACACACTCCACATATACAATGGCAAGGCAGTAAGATTGATAAGTTAACACTGCCATGCAACCATACCCAAAACAAAAGACAGAAAAAAAGGAGTGAAAAGAAACATTTTTTGATCATTATCAACATACTATGCGTCCCACATGCTATTGGAATGAGAGAGTATGATTCAACAGGTGTGTGAATTTAGTCAACTTAAGTAGACGGGGTTGCTCAGTCAACAGGGTCATCATCGAGCTGGAGAGAGGTGACATGCTCTATAAAAGGTAACCAGATTCTGCTAAATCTTGTGTTAAGTTTATGAAGGGAGTATCTGATTCTTTCTAATTTCATAAATGATAACACATCCTTTATCCATCTGGTATGAAAGGGTGGGTGGGGGCTTTTCCAATGCATTAAGATAGCAATGCTATTGCTATTAAAGTAAGGCAGGCTATAAAATCAGCAAAGTGAGAGGGCAATGCCAGGTCAGTGGGCAAGACACCAAACAAGCCGATCAGAGGAGAGGGATGAATGGTGATAGATGTAATGGTCGAGACGGAAACAAATACTGATTTCCAGAACTGAAAAAGTGCTGGACAGGCCCAAAACATGTGTGCAAGACTAGCTGGCTCTGTATGGCATTTATCACAGTTAGGATCAATATCAGGATATACGTGAGCTAGTTTTCTTTTAGACCAGGGGTGTCAAACTGATCCAGTAAAGGGCCACTGTGGCTGCAGGTTTTCTTTCCAACCAAGCAAAAACACACCTGACTGAAATTATTCAATCAACTGGATTGTCTTTACATGGTTGATTTGTTAGATCAGGTGTGTTCTTGCTTGGTTGGAATGAAAACCTGCAGCCACAGTGGCCCTTTACTGGATCAGTTTGACACCTGTGTTTTAGACCAATGGACTCTATGAACTACTTTGCATTGTAACACCCTATGACGGGCACAGATAGAGGAAGTATGAACACGTTTCAGAGCTGACTGCCAAGCCTCAGGGCCTATCTCTACGTTAAGATCCTCAGACCAGGCTATTCAAAGCCCATCAGAAATCAGCTGTTTGTACTCAAAAAGGGTATTATACAGTTTAGAGACTGTGCCCTTGTGAACAGGATTAATATTCAGAATAGTATCAATAAAAGTATTCCGAGGGAAAACAGGCAAACCAGGGAAATTGTTTCTGACAAAGTTTCGAGCTTGCAAATACTTGAAGAATTGAGTTCTTGGCAGATTAAATGCATGAGCTAATTGATCAAATGAAGCAAAGATTCCATTTATGTAAAGATGCTTAACAGAGACAAGCCCATTGTCTTCCCAAAATGCAAAAGTCTGATCTGAAATAGATGGAGAGAACAAAGGGTTGGCATGAAGGGGGGTTAAGAAGGGTAGTGCTTGAAGTCCAAAGTGACACCTGAACTGAGTCCAGATCTTGAGGCTGTTTTTCACAATAATATTGTTGGTGTACACTGATGATTGGTTTGTTAGAGGAAGGCATAAGAGGGAAAACAATGAAGATGGACCACATGAGGACCTTTCAATCTGAAACCACTGGGGTTGGTTATTACCACTAGACCAGTGCAGTAATGTTCAGATGTTTGTAGCCCAGTAATATAATAAAAAATGTGGCTAACCTGAACCACCAGCATCTTTATCTAGTTTTAGAATGTGCTTTTTAGTTCTGGGAATTTGTTTGTTCCATATAAACTGAGAAATAAGGCTATCTAGTGATTGAAAAAAATGTTTGGGAATAAAAACTGGAACACGCTGAAAGAGATATTAGAATTTGGGGAGCACTTTCATTTTGATGCAGTTTATCCTACCAGCAAGAGAAAGAGGAAGAAGAGACCAACGCTGAAGATCCTGATTAACTTGAGCCAGCAAAGGCAGAAAATTACACTTAAATAAATCTGAGAAACTCCTTGTTATGCAGATGCCTAGATATTTAAATTTGTCTACAGATGTCTTAAATGGCAGTTTTGAAATGGGATAGGACAAGGCCACGTCGTTAACAGGTAAAAGTTCACTTTTGTGAAAATGTAATTTCTATCCTGAAATCTTCCCAAATTCATTTAGCAGGGCCAACACTGGAGGAATGGAATTGTCAGGATCGGAAATAAATAATAAGAGATCATCAGCATAAAGGGCTAATCTATGCTCAATGCCTCCTCTTGAGATTCCACACATCTGACATGTTCTGAGGGGTACCGCCAGGGGCTCAATCGCAAATACGACCAATAGGGGTGAGAGAGAGTATCCCTGCGATGAAGAGGAAAATATTCAGAGTGATCATTATTTGTACGGACACAAGCCAGAGGACACGTATATAATAGCTTAATCCATGGAATAAAGTTGTCACCAAAGCCAAATTTTTTTAATGTGTAGAACAAATAAGACCACTCAACTTGATTAAATACCTTTCGGGGTCCATTGAAATAACCATCTCAGGTGTACTACGCGAGGAGGGTGAATACAATATGTCAATTAGCCGCCTGATATTATGAAAAGAATGTCTGTTTTTTACAAACCCTGTTTGGTCAGTGGAAATTATTTTTGCAGTACCATCTCTAAACGTTTTGCTAATACCTTGGCAAGAATCTTAACATCCGTACAAAGCAGAGAGACAGGGTGAAAGCTGCTACACAGGAGGAGATCTTTGTTCCTTTTTAAACTAAGCATGATAATGGCCTGCCATAGTGTTGGGGGGAGTATACCAGACTGTAGGGATTCATTGAACATATTTAACAGAAGCGAGGACAGTTTATCAGCAAATGCCTTAAAAATTCAGCAGGGAACCCATCTGGACCTGGACTTTTGCCACTCTGCATTGCCTTTAATGCATTTTTAATTTCTTCGACTGTCAAGGGTTCATCTAATTGGGCAGATGTTTCAGGATCAATGGATTGGATTATTTAGGTCTCTAGAGAAGTTTATGTATTCCTTTTCATCGGATGAGCTCTCAGAAGTGTATAATGAAGCGTAGAAGTTTTTAAATTCACTGTTGATGGACTGGGGATTTAGAGTTATACCAACTGCAGTTTCTAATTGAATAATATGTGATGAACAGGATGCTAGTCGAATTTGGTGAGCAAGTATTTTACTTGGTTTATCACCAAACTTGTAAAAATTATAACAAGATTTTAAAAGCATTTCTGATGATTCATATGATGCTAGAACATCAAACTCAGCCTTTTTTGTAAGTAATGCTTTTGTAAGATCTGCATCAGGTGAATTTGTAAACTGTGTCTGCAAATTTGATAGTTCATTAAGACGACTAGTTTTTTTCCTAGTGACAACCTTCCTCTGGTAAGCGGAGTAAGAAATAATTTCTCCCTGCAAGTAAGCTTTACATGTTTCTCAAATAGCTGGGTCAAGATTGGTGGAAATGAAAAGGTAAATATGACTATTGATTGTCTTTATGAAGTCTGGGTCATTAAGCAATAGTGGATAAAAGCGCCAAGGTGAGTGAGAGAGGGACTTGCCAGGTAAAGAAATATCTTAAATGGCAGTTGCATGGTCTGATATTACAATGGGACTATAGGAGCATGATCTGGCAGAGGAAAGCAATTTGTTATCAATAAGAAAGAAGTCTATTCTGGAAAAAGATCTGTGCACAGGAGAAAAAAGAAGAAAACTGCTTGATAGTGGGATTGAAAAAGCGCCATACGTCAGAAACTGCATATTGATCCATAAATGACTGAATGACTTTGGAAGATCGAGACATAGCAGAGGGCCTATTAGATGATCGGTCAATAGATGGGTCCAAACAACAGTTAAAGTCCCCTCCCAAAATGAGCTGACTAGAATTCAGATCAGGAAGAGAAAGAAAGAACTTTAAAAAAAAATCTTCATTGTCCCAGTTTGGACCATACACATTTGCCAGCGTCAAATTATTTCCACAAATTTTACCTGTTACAATAATGTAACGCCCATTGGGGTCTGATATGGTTTTGGATACAGAGAAAGGAACTGACTTATGGATAAGAAGTGCAGCCCCATGGCTTTGCTAGAAAATGAGGAGTGGTAAAGTTGGCCCACCCACCCTCTAAGGAGTTTTGAGTGATTAGAGCGTTTGAGGTGTGTCTCCTGCAAAAAAGCAATTTTGGTGTTCAAATACTTTAAATGGTTAATAACTTTACAACGTTTTGCTGGTGAGTTTAACCCCTTGACATTCCAACTAGTAAACCGTAAAGCACCACTTGGTGCTACTGAGGTGTTGGAGCTAAACATAGAAAAATATTTTGAGGTCCAGGTAAATGATTGGTTACATCATTGGTTATCTGCCCCAAAGACTAGCAACCCCCACATATTGGCTAGTAGCATAAGGACAACATAGAAAGCATGTGAGCAAGTTGAAAGCAGTAAGTATGAAGAAAAACACAAAAGTGACAGAGTGACTGAAAAAATAATGGTAAAATAAAAAAAAAAGAATGAATACAAAAAAACAAAAAAGCAGCAATATGCCCCCTCCAACCAAAGCTTCAGCTTAATTGCTGCACACAAATAGAGCAACAAACACTCTGATACACTGATCAGCATATCATAATACTTTCTTATTCCTATCGCTCCATTACTACTATCAATTACCATAAACAACAGGAACTGTTATTCAACCTCTTAAAATATCTTAGATGAACTGTGCTAATAGAAAGTGTCTGGTATCAACAAAGTTAACAAAAAAATGAAATTAGTAATAAAACTTAAAAGCTTTGCAGCTGCCTAGCAAGCATGTAAAAATAATAATAAAAAATAGAAAATAGTGAAAACGTGCCAGTAACACAGACAACTATAGTACCTGCAAACAGATGGGCACAAATGAAGGGAGTTAGAGTCTTTCCTTTCCATCTCCAGTTTGTAAATGGAGGATAGTGCAAAAAAAGGTTATACTTAGCTTTGAAAAGATACTAGGCTGGAATATATGAATAGCACAGGATTTCACTAAATTTGAACTAAATAATTAGGACTTTTCATTGAGGCAGAAAGAAAAAGATAAAACAGTCATACGGCCCTGTAAATGCATCAGAGAGAGTAAACTAGTGCTTACGAGTTACTTTCCAAGTCTTGCACAAATTTATTAGCCTCTGTGGCCGACCCGAGCCACTTGATGTCCCCGTTAGGCAGCGTGATACGCAGCCTGACAGGATACAGGAGAGACGGCTTGTATCCACGCTTGTACAGCTTAGACATACAGCATCTGGACTCAGATCTCTGCTTTAACACATCGGGGCAATAGTCCTCATAGAAGCGGATCTTGTGGGCTTTGTAGATCAGGTCACCTTGCTTGCTGGCCTAGCAGATGACCAGATCCTTGACTTTAAAGCGGTGGAAGCACAGGATGACAGGTTGCGGTCTCTCCCCGGTCGCTGGTTTGGGGACCGGTGTGCTCGATCCAACTCGGGAGGGGAGGCGAGTATATCCTTTCCGAGGACATCCACAAGAAGTTGAGGGAAGAACTTGGACGGACGGGAGCCCTCAATCGATTCGGGTAAGCCAACGATACGGAGATTCTGGCGCCTGCTGCGTCCTTCCAAGTCCGCTAGCTTAGCTCTGAACGACTTGTTGTCCCTCTTCAAGGCAGCACAAACGTCCTACAGCTGATGGAGACGTGTCGGCTTCGGTAGCGTTAGTTTCCAGGGAGGTGATGCACTGCCCGTGGTCTGTGAGCGTACTGTAAATGCTGTCCAGCGTGGATGCGAGTGACTCAAATGATGATTTAAAATCAGCCGCCAGAGCCTCTCGGTGGTCATTGAGCAGCAAGCTAATGTCAGCCATAGTTATGCTAGCAGGTGGCAAAGGCGTGGATTCTTTGTCTTTTTCAGGTGATTTTCCTTTTGGCTTGGTCATCTCTGGATGAGCGTACATTAAGCACTAACTTCTGACTACTTTTAGCACTTGACAATTGAATTAGCAAGGTTTTAAAAGTTAACGAAAAGGCAATTGCAGGAGCGAACCAAACACACGTCTACTCCGTGTACGTCATCCCGGAAGTCCTCTCTTACTTCAGTTTTAATGAAGACTTTGGAGAAACTGGTCAGGTCTGAGATCCTGAGAACAGATGGTGCCCTGGACCCAATGCAGTTTGATTATAGACCAAGTAGAGGGGTGAAGGATGCAATTATTACACTGCTAAATATGCTTTTTAAACACTTGGACGGAAATGGGACTCATGCCAGGCTCTTATTTGTCGACTTTTTTTCTGCTTTTAACACCATCCAGCCCCACATCTTGGCAGAAAGGCTGTTACAGCAATTCAATTTAAGTAACAACCTGGTGGGCTGGGTTGTTAACTTCTTAACTGACAGGACACAAAGGGTCAGGGTTAACAATGTTCTGTCTGACCTACAAACCACGTCCACAGGTCACCTCAAGGGTGTGTGCTCTCTCCTCTGCTGTTCATTCTGTACAAATCAGCTTCTCGTCGTCCATCTTCTTCAATTACGACCAATTGGCAGGTGTGCTGCCTCGTCTGAATCTTAATGGTTAGTGTGACTTTTTGGTGACCTTTCGAGAGCCCTTGCCCCTCCCACCTCCCTTCCCTGTCCTTTGTCTCAATTACATCAAGTGAATCTCTGCTCTCCCTCTGATCAACCTCTGTGTGTGTGTGTGTGTGTGTGTGTGTGTGTGTGTGTGTGTGTGTGTGTGTGTGTGTGTGTGTGTGTGTGTGTGTGTGTGCGCGGGTGCGTGACTGTTCATAGGAAAAAATAGACCGACAAGCAACACTGTAAATCCTTTTCTTTAAACTAATTTATTGAATTCTATTTTATTTTGAAAATTAACCAGATTTTCCTGTTCCTGACTTCCTGTCTGGTCCGATCTGCTCTGTCCAAACTTTAAGACTGGCGCTTGCAGCGCGCGCGGCTCGCGGAAAAAATAGAGAGAAGTGGAGCGGAGGCGCTTCAGAGCGCGGTACCGTGTGAACAGTTACATAGGTTAACACGAGCGCCGATCCGGAACTGCTGTGCACGGCGCTTCCGTTCCGTGCACAGCGCGTCCTGTATGAACCATGCGTAAGAAGGCTCAGCAGCATTTATACTTTTAAAGAAACTGTCGCACTTTCATATTGATAGAACATTAATGGCTATGTTCTTTAGAACTTTTATTGAGTCAGTGTTGTCTTTTTCCTTGGTGTCCTGGTTCAAGCAAACGTCTTTAAAGGACAAAAAGTCCTTGGGTCTCATATTGAAGTGAGCAAGTCATTGGGGAGCCTCAGCTCTATCCAGCATCCCTGTACATTAACCAGTTACAGAGGATTTCAAACTCTGCTTTAAATGATGACTCCCACCCTCTTTACAGTGAATTCCAGCTTCTCCCCTCTGGGTGGCGGTATATTGTTCCAAAGTGCAGAACGAATCGTTGCAAAAATAGTTTTGTCCCTGCTGCTATTGCTGAGCTGAATAAATTGTAGCCTATTTGCACACAAGTATTTATCTTTATATATTTGTTGTTTATCTTTTGTGTCGTTTATGCCCATGCCCATGTCTGTGATTATAAAACCTAGAGCACTTTAATAATAATACTGACTGTTTTATGTTCAATGTTTCATTTTTAAATTTGTTCTTATCTTGTCTTTGGCGTTTTATGTTTGAGTGGTGTGAGTTTCACAGACTGCAAAACAAATCTACCTGCTGGTACAAATAAAGTAACCTGAAACCGAGTCTGTGCAAATTAAGTGTAGGCCTCACAGGTTATTAGAAAGACTCTGAACTGATCTGCACTGGAATCCAAAAGAGGGAAACCAGAACCAGAGTAATGTGGAAACAACCAGCAGAGCTTGACAGGAACCTTACAGCTGCACTTTTACCCAAGGAGGTTAAGCTTCCATAAAGGTCTGTTTGTTTGGTTGTCTGTTAGCAAGATTAGCAAAAACTACTGGATGGATTTACAGGAAAATTCTACCAGAGGTTTGGTTCAAGGAAGAAGCAATTTTAATGCTGATACGTTCCAGATTACTCAATTGCAATGCCAAGGGAGGAGTTCTACAAAGAAACCCAATAATCACATTTCTTGCAGATTGATATTTTTCTTAGTTAGAAGTTGAGTTAAAAGTATTTAGAAGGTTTGATATCAGCCTGTAGTTTGGGATAGCGCCTGAATCAAGACATTCGGTCATTTCTCTCTCCCTCTCTGTTTCATTTATTATTATTTATTTCACACGTTCAAATATTAAAGTTAAAAAATGTAGCATTGACCATGATAACTTAAAAAACAGTTGTCAGAAACTGAACTTTCTGACTTGGAGTTCTTACTGTTTCAAAAACAAAAATGGATTTTAACTGAAGAAGAAGTCGTGATATTTTGCCCTGATAACAACATTTGAATAGATTCTGATGTCTTGTAACATGGATTGTAAAACTCTCCCATCAGCTGATCCTCTCAGCTCTGTATTAAACAGCAGCTCTACAGTCAGGACATGTATGAACAGGACATGGAGAGAAAAACTACAACTATTTACTGTGACTATTAAACTACCATGGGACTGAATGCAGGAACAACAACTCTACAAAATAACACCAACTTTAATCCAGCTTTGATTTTCCTTCACTTTGTTCAGCATCACTTTATTGCTGTAGTTCTGACTGAGTCCTTTAGCAGATTTTAATGTTGACATTTGCTCCAAATCAGCTCCATGCATCTAAAAGCTCAAATCAAGCAGCTAACAAGCAGCTAAAATGTGGTTTGAACAGCAACATGACACACAACAAGATCTTCACCACTGAACTGAACAGCATCCCAATAAATCCGACTGTCTGCTCTCTGAGGATCAGGAGGAAGAGCGAGGAAACTTCAGTCTCAGACCTTTGATTGATCCAACAGTCTGAGCTAGCTGCTGCTAACACTGAGCTGTGTGTGGATGTGAACGTTAGCTAAAGGCTAAGCTGCTACATCTACAGGAAACAAGTTCACAGAAGAAGAAAGAAAACAAACCTGCTCTCTCTTTAAGATCCTGGAACCCGGACATCTGAGCCTCATCCAAGAGTCAAAGAAGGAGAAGAAAACTCTCAAGACTTTACAGGATTACTCTGAGACCACAGGACGACGGAGCAGCTAACATGCTAACTGAGCTCGGCGGGAGGAAAACAAAAGAGCCTCGAGACCCGGAAATAAAAATGTACTTCCGGTTGGCTGATCTGCCTTTAAAAATTAAAAGTGTAGTCATCCGTGTCAGCACTTTGTTCACAAAATCAGTTTAGAAAAATGATTTTTGATCTTCATGTAAACATTTCATCATCGTCATCAACAGAGAAACAAACTCAAGACCTACCATTTAGTCTGGCTTTACCTGAAAAACCTGTGAGTGTTTTTATTCCTATGACAGCTTCACGTTATCATGACTTTTTTTTACTCTAATTTGTTTTTGCTTCATTTCAGTTTTATTATTTACTTGATTTCATGTTATATATATTTAATTCTACACCTTAACCTAACCTCCATGGTTTGAACCTTTGGGGTTTCCTCAGTATGTACTGGGAACAGTAATGTTCCTGCTTTATTATTTTCTTTTATTTATGATGCATTTTACCAACCATAGACAAAATATACGTAGACGCCTCATTGACTGACGCTGTCGATTGGAGCTGACATATTAACTTTGTTGGGGATCAAAGATACAGAATAGTAGGGGGACAGGGGGTGCAGAACTCGTCGAGGCCTGGTGCAGCTGGGGGGGTTCAGCCCTTTTCCACCATGACTCTTCCTAGGGAGCCCTTCCAAATGTGGGGAAGTGTCAGTGGCTCTTGGTGCAGCTGGTCTCTGGCGCCTGTGGGGGGGGCCTGGGACAGTGCCCTGGGGACAGTGTGACTCTGCTGGGTCATGTGTCCCTGGTGGCCTGCGGTGCGGGATCTGTCGGCCTGTCGCTCTCTGGGGACCCTGCCGTGGGGGGCCGCCTTGGGATGTTGTTCTGTGTGGGTTTCCTGAGGCTCCCTCTTGGGCATTGGGGCGGTGGTCCCAGTTGCTGCCTCTTCACCTCGGCTCTTCTGGAGGGCAGGACCTAACCTTGACCTTACCTAACACCTACACCTGCCCCACCTAGCCTTGCTGCAGCTGTCACGCTGAGCCCCGTAGGTTCGTCTCAAGACCCTCCTTCCCCCAGGGTGGGGACTCGTCCTGAGGTACTTGGCCTCTGGGAGGCCTGGGCCTCTGGGGTGGCTGGGTGCTGTGGGCGGGGGTGGCTTTGGGCCAGGTGGGAGGGTGGTTGGTTGAGGTGGGTGCTGTCTGCAGGGTTTGCCCCACCCTAGATATCTGGGTGTTGTCCTTGGTGCCTCTGTTTTTGATGTTAACAGCGAGTACAGTGGTCCTGACATAGCAGAGAAATTTAGAATCTATTGTCTGCAGTAATTAAGAGTTCCTAAGAATGCCATAAGTTCTTTAGGTGTTTCTGGATAAGGTCATTCAGAAATCATCTTAATACGTCATGTTGTAAGCGATTTGGAACTTTGAGAAATAGTGTGTCCTAGGAATTTAACTGATTGTTGAACAAATTGCAATTTATTTCTGCTGCATTTATGTCCTTGTTCAGCCAGAAATTTAAGCAATGCCAATGAGTCTTTGCAGCATTCAGCATTTACTTTCATCATCTGAGGCGAGAAGGATATCATCCACATACAAAATAGTTTGTGACCCCCAAGGTGGGTTAAATTTAGAAAGGTTTGCAGTCATAGCTTGAGAAAATATGGTTGTTGAATCAGTGAAGCCTTGAGGAAGGCGGGTATAAGTTTACCTTTTTTTCAAAAATAAATGCAAACCAAAATTGTGGCTTTTCGTCTACAGGTATAGAAAAAAATGCATTTGCTAGATCCACAACTGTAAAATACTTTTTCGTTGGTCATAAGTTATTTAACAATGTATGTGGAACAGGCACAAGTTGTGCACATGTTTGAACAGCTCTGTTTACAGCTTGTAAATCCTGCACCATTCTTCATCCTGTACTGGGTAGAGCTTTCTTTACAGGAAAAATAGGTGTATTTACAGGTGAGTCCTCGCATGGTATTATGACTCCAGCTTTTAATAAGTCCTGTATTATAGATGTAATACCTGCTATTGCATCAGGTTTTAATGGGTATTGTCTCTGTCTAGGCCTATATTCATTTTTCTCTTCAATTATGACAGGTTTTACATCTTTTATTAGGCCTACATCAGATGGTCCTTGAGACCAAAGGGTTTCCGGAACATCTTTCAAAGATCACTCTATAGTACTCAGATGTAAGTCAAAGGAATGCACTTTTTGTGCCCTGTAGTAATGTTGGACAAAATCTATTAAAGATTTAGGCACTTGGGGACCATTTAAGGTCACAATATCCTGGTATGGTGCTCCAGTCCTGTCTTAAGGCTGCAGTCAATGCACCACATACTTTCCATTTTCTGTCTTTTGGTTTGTGCTCAGAAATGTGAGGGCTTTTACCTTTAAACTGAGAATGGACCTCAGGTTGTAAATACACTGAGAAACAACAAAGTCCTCCCATTGTCCATAAAAGTAAACCACATCTCAAAGTAGTGGTTTCAGGTTAGTTATGACAACAATCAAGATCACGTGTCACATCTGTTAAGGAAACTGCCATGGTTGTGTGAAGCCAGACAGGAGTACATAGTTGAGTGATATCCATGCCAGCATCAGTTTGTATGTTTTCAGTATCTAATTGCAGTTGTTTTGCTTGGTCACCTTTAGTGTTAAAGCCCTACCAGTATCCTGGTGGGGTGACATAAAACTGTTCTGCAGTTTCTGTTCTTAAAACTGTGCAGTCATCTGTCTTTCTGCCTATGGTCAAGTCAAGGGCATACAGTAAGTTTCTTACCAAAAGGTTCACTGGACAGACAGTGAATAAGCTGAATTTCAGCAGTGTTTCCTGTATGGGGGTCCATAACAGACACAGGTTTGGTCTAAAGTTCTGTGGTCAAATCTCCACGAGCAGACTTGACACAAATAGTAGATTCAGTCAATTGTACATGTTGTGGAATGCTGTTTAGAGTGCTTCTAGTAGCACCTGTGTCCAATAGGAATTCCATCAGTTCACCATTTACATTTAACATAATAGTTGGAAATTGCAACATGGAATTGTAACAGATTTGAACTGTTGATTCATCATTTGGTGGAGTTTGGTCAGCTTTACGAGCCAGTAATTTTTCTAGCATCAGTTTTTGGTGCTCCATTGTCTGTCTGTCCCCCTGATCTAGTCAGTTTTCCTTACATTCTCTACCGCTACATCCCTTACGACGGTTTTGTGCTTTCTGCAGTTTCTTTTAATGTGGCCTAACTTACCACAGTAGTAGCACCACAGATTGTTTATTTTTGGCTCTATTCTGATGTCTGTCTCAGTTTTTTTTTGCGGTATTGGTTAGAGCTATATTTTGGTTTAGCTCCTTGAGCCATGAAAGCTACAAAAGCTTGCTCAGCATTGGTTTTAGCTTTGATTTGTTTTTGTCGAGCATTTTCATAATAATGAACACAGTGTTTCAGAAGTTTTCTTTAGTACAAGTTCCCAAAGTGACACAAGTTAATTTAACTTTCGCCTGCAAGGTTTCAGGCAGACAAGCCAAGAACATTGATTTCCATGTTGCGTCATATTGGTTTCCATGGTGCATCTTCTGAACCCCAAGGGTTTCTCGAAGCTGTGGTGAAACAGGTTACAAAGGTTGAGACATCTTCACCCTCCTTCATTCTCATATTAATGACTTGACTAGGATCACTCTTAACACTGTATTTCTTTTCCACTTTGTCCATATGTGCTATCAGACCTTCCCAATCCTCAGCAGGACTATGGTCTGTCATGTCTGCATGTGTTGTTGCTACTCCCTCAAATTCTCCCTTAAAAAGGATTTCTAGACACTTCATCAATTCCATGACAGTGGGTTGATAAGTGCTTATCATCAGTTTGAGACAGGAAAAATAGTCTCGGGCTCCCTCATCCTTTAGATGAACCAGTTCACTTGCAGGGGATCTCACCTCACTGTCAGTCCACGGACAATAAACTGTGGGAGCTTTGTCATTATAATCAGTGCGAGGGTTCTTGGGGAACTCAAACAGTAGAGCTATGAATGTTGTTTCCCCTGGTCTTCGCCTTTTGTCCTCATAATCTCCCCTAACACCCTTTTCCTGGGTTTTTTTGTGCTTCATCTGCTAATCCACCATGTAAAGTTTTTACTTCACCTAGTGCTTTTCCTGATCTAAGGGTGATCTGGGATGGGGAGGATGTGGAGGCAGGTTTTATTTGTTTTTGTTCAGATGTTAGGACTTGCTCCTTGACACCCTCATCTTGTTTAGTTTGTTCATTTTGTTTTAACAAATACCATGTCATCATCTCATCTTCCAATTATTTCTGCTTTTGTTGTTCTAACATTTCTTTCCACTTTATTTTGCTTTGTTCATCTCTCTTTTCAGAATTTACTGCTACTTGTGACCACATCAGGGCACATTGAACTTTGTGACAGTCATCTCCTTTTTCCTTATTGGCTTCTTTAACCGCATGCACAAGTGCTTTACAAAGTTCTGTTTTCAAGTTTCCATCAAATCCATACTCCTTTGTCCATTTTTCTGCATACTTCAGGGGATCCACAGATGGATTTCCATTTTGGTCTTTCATTATCAATCTTCCATTATGCTCAAATCTTCTCCTTATTTAACCTGTCTCCTGTTTACTTAGTTTACTGTTTCCCTACCCCATTTTACAAAGTGTATATCATACACTAATCAATATAGATCAGCCACCATCAGAAAAAGATCGTCCACTACATCAGGCTTCTACTGTGACTAAATTCCCAGCAGATGTAGCTGTCTTTATCTGCAGCCTCTCTATTTGACCAGTGTCTCACACACACACACAGCCTCTCAATTTAGAACCGAGAACAACTGCTGCCAATAGTGTCACACACACACCTTATACAATTGTCATACAATTGACAACTGTCGTCACTCCCAAGACTGCCTTCTAGCGCAGTTAAAATCACTTAGGGGTGGTACCCTAGTTTAGAGACAATTAGACAATTAGATAGCTGTACACACTTCTTCTGGTTCATTCTAAACTCTTAGTGTAAGGCATTAGCAGGCTACAAATCTGCTCTGAATCATTCTACACTGAAATCCCAGCGTTTGTAAAGCGGTATTCTCACTAGGCCTGCACTCTAGAGAAAATATTTATGCTCACCAGTTTGCAGTCAGCTGTCTCTCATGTGGATCCTCTTCACCAGGCCCCAGTCAAGCGCAGAGACCACTGATCCCTCAAGGCGGGCTTTTCGATGCTGGAATTCTTTTCCCAGCTGTGCACAGACTTTCGCAATGGTCCCCTCTCTCCCAGGGTCACAGATGCAAGGATCCGGCTCGAAGGACCAATTTATGTTAGGATTTTGTCCCCTCGCAATTCTAAGAGCTCAGTATAACTTTCACAGTTTGTACCAATACCTGACATAACTCAAAATAAAAATGACGAAGAGTCAGCTGAATGCAATCGCATCAGCGTGTGAGATCAACAGTCCAAGCAGAGGCTGGATATTGAACTGTGGAAATACAATGAGTTCTCTCTTTTATAAGAGTGACAAGAAGGTGTGTGTATGGAGTGACCTCTATACATCACCGTCTTGGAATGAGTCAGACTGAGCCTGTATGGAAGATGTCCCTCAGCCTGATAAGGATAAGAATCAGCCTCCATACGAGGTCACATGTAGAGGTCACATTGTGTAATCAGTATGTAATGTGTTGGTGAGTGTTTGTGTCAGAAGAATGCAAAAGCTAGACAATGATTACAAATATAATTGCAAGACAAGACTGGAACAGGGTTATAAAGACAGAAATACATGAAAAAGGTGACATGAATTGTGTACAAAGGTTGAATACATGGTTGAATACATAAACTGTGTACAAAGGTCAAATTATTCTTCACAAAGAGGGCCGTCATGGCTAAGGACCAGGATGAGCTCAGGGCTGTCCAGAAGGAGCTAAAGAAGAAGCTGAAGGAGGCCAAGAACAGCAACAGGGACACGATCAAGACCATGATGAAGTAGAACAACATCAGGGAGGTCTGGAGTGGGATGAGCCAGATGATGGGCTTCAACAGACCTGCACCCAGAGCTGAAGGAGACCCAGAGGTTGAGATTTAATGTACTTCCTCATAAGAGGATCAGAGCTGTTCTCAAAGGTCAAGAACAATCATTCCTTCAAATCTGGAAACCATTCATGGATTCTCTCCCTGCTGAGAATTCTGAGCTGTTGTCAAAAGAACTTCACTATCTGTCCAGGAAAGATTAACACTGTCAGCAGAAAATCTTGGCTTATTCAAAATCTAGATAGTTTGGAGACTGAGGAATTACTTAACTTGAATAATTGGATGTTAGGATGTTTTTGTATTTTGTTTGGGCTCTGTTTTGTCTGTTGCTTTTCTGCTTGTATTACTGATGCAGTATTAGATCTTTGCTCATTTGACTGATCAGCTCTGGATGCTCTTGTTATAGTCTTTAATGTTTTGAAACATCAATAAAACCACCCAGGAGATTGGGTGAGACTTATGTAGACTGTGGTTTTAAGATTCACTCATTTTTGTTCAAAAACAGACCCTTGAACTCAGAAAATCAAAGCCTGGCTCCAGGAGAAATAACTGTAGACCTTCCTCACTGAGATGTTCATAAGTGGTGTGAGATGTGAAATGTGCCCTCATGAGTCAGTCAGACATGTGAGCCGTGCTGTGGACTGATGATTGTGACTGAATTCAGGGAAAAATTCAATACATTTCTGGAAAATCTAAAAGTTAAGAAACAAAATTCACTCCAAACTGTGCAAAAGTTATATGAATTTATTGAAAAAGTACAAAGTGTAACAAACTTTGGTTATTTACATCAAACTTCTGTGGAAGTGTATTTGGACCATGTAAGATGGAGAAAATAATTTTGGGGAAGTTGACATTAAAGTGGAAACTTTGACATTAAAGTCAAAATTTATAAAGAACTAAGTTGAAACGATGAGACTACAGTTGGATAACAATTTCATTACGAAAGTCAAAATGTTCAGAATAAAGTCAACATACAATGCATTTGGACTTTTTTGACAAAATTTCATGTTTCTCTCGACACTTCAACTTTTATCACAAAATTGTTATTTCACTTAATTCTTTTAATTTCAAATTTGATTCCAAAATCTCCATTTTAATGCCCCCAATTACTTTTTTCCATCTAACATGGCCCGGACACTCTTCAGTATAACAAGAAAAATTTGGTGATTAAAAATGAGGAAAAACCAAGAACAAAAACTACACAAAGATAAAAGCCATCATAACCATTTCTCTGTCAGGTTCAGTCTCACAGATCTTTCACAGGTTCAGGAGAGAGAGGCTCAGACCTTAATGACCTTTGTTGGATGTCAAAGTGAAGTGAAACATTTTTAAAAGTTACAGAAGTCTCTCAGGCTGGATTTGTTTTGCCTTTTATACACTAATCAGGTTCAAAAGTCAAGGATGGTGCCTCTGCCCCACCTGAAACCTCTGCAAGACCTTTAACAGTCAGTCCACACTTCAGGAAACAGCATTAATACTTAAAAAAAAAAACCACACAACGCCTGTTTTTAAAAGGTCAGCAGCACAGAAAAAAACAAAACAAACTCAGCATATTTTCAGTTCTTCTGAGGCTCCTTCTGTGGTTTACCAGGTTTGGTCAGAACACTTTTCCTGTCAAATGTGTTTTTGCACAAGCAGAGCAGCCAAAGGGTCTCTCTCTCTCTCTCTCTCTCAATAGAAATGGTCTGGGATCCTTGGTGGAGACTGCCTGCTGCCGTGGAGTCATGAAGCCTCAATAACTACAATTACAGACATGACACTTATTTGGCCATTTCATTAGGAACATTCAAGTTCATTGTCATTTAATCTGTTAATGTAGATATTAGCATGATCTCTCTATCCATGGTTGATACATCTATGGTATCTATTTTTATCATCACATAGACATGAGGTCCCTCTGAAAATGGGATGTCACATCTCAAGAGGCCTTTAATACATTTATACATAAAGGAGACAAGACATGAGTTCATTACTACCTTAAATTCTTATTTTCAGTCAGAAAATCATTGATTATACTTCTATAAATTTAACACCACAACCATTCAGACATGAGGACCCTCCTGAAAATGAGTTGTAGCATCTCAAGAGGCTTACCTCAAACAAATCAGATGACCCTGGTTCGGTTATTTGCTTTAGTTCTTACTTTAGTCCACTTTTCTCTTCTTAGCTCCCTTCCTTCACCCTCACACCCAACACAGCATCATGTGGATTTGCTGTTCATCATGAGACCGGGATCCACATTCAAGATTTCCTGCTGCTTAAAAGAAGGTTTTTTCCTTAGCCGTAATTGAGGAATTCATGATTAGCCATACGGATTAATGTAGGGCATTTGATTGATTTATCTGTATATGTATGCATATAATCACGAATCCCTACTAGGAAGTCAAAAAATTCTGACTTCCTGGTCCACCTGGAACACACCATATACTCTGTCAGGATGAAGAGTTACTTCCATTCCTGTTCATTAAAACAGGTCCTGATCGCTCAGTATGAGCAAAAACACTGAGATTTAATGTTATTGGATATACTGGACCTAAAAAGTGTGTTGTGGTATAAAAAAGTTGAGAAGAAAAAAGAGTTTGACTTTTTGGAAACCAGTTTTCATCAGTCAAAGACTTTCTATCAGACATCAGGCAACTTGTGACCCTCCAGAGAATTGCTTTCTGTCAAACTAGTCAGAGCTGAGAAGTTTCTCTCAAGTATGAATCATTTTGTGTTTGTTTCGACTTCTCTTTGATCTAAATGTTTTGCCACATTCATCACAGCTAAAGGGTTTCTCTCCAGTGTGAATCATTTTGTGACATTTCACATTGTTTTTGGTTTTAAATGCTTTACCACATTGAGCACAGCTGAAGGGTTTCTCTCCAGTGTGAATCATTTTGTGTTGGTTTAGACTGCCCTTTGTTTTATATGTTTTATCGCACTCATCACAGCTGAAGGGTTTCTCTCCAGAGTGACTCATTTTGTGAACGTTTACCCCTTTTTTGGTATTAAATACTTTACCACAGCAACTGCAGCTAAAGGCTTTCTCTCCAGTGTGAATCATTTTGTGTGTGTTTAAATGGCTATGTGTTGTAAATGTTTTACCACAGTCATCACAGATGAAGGGTCTCTGTCCTGTGTGAACCATTTTGTGTTTGTTTAGCTGGTTCCTTATTGTAAATGTTTTACCACACTCACCACAACTGTATGGTTTCTCCCCAGTGTGATACATTTTGTGTGTTTTTAGATTGCTATGTGTTGTAAATGTTTTACCACAGTCATCACAGATGAAGGGTTTCTCTCCAGTGTGAACCATTTTGTGTTTGTTTAGCTGGTTCCTCGTTTTAAATGTTTTACCACAGTCATCACAACTGTATGGTTTCTCTCCAGTGTGATTCATTTTGTGAAATTTGATCCCTCCTTTGGTTCTAAATGTTTCCCCGCACTCATCACAGCTGAAGGGTTTCTCTCCAGTGTGAATCATTTTATGAAGTTCTACCTTTCTTTTGGTTCTAAATGTTTTCCCACACTCATCACAACCGAAGGGTCTCTCTCCAGTGTGAATCATTTTGTGACATTTTACATCTGCTTTAGTTTTAAATGCTTTACCACATTCATCACAGCTGAAGGGTTTCTCTCCAGTGTGAATCATTTTGTGAATTTTAACCCCCATTTTGGTTTTAAATGTTAGACCACAAACATCACAACTGAAGGGTTTCTCTCCAGTGTGAATCATTTTGTGATATTTTACACCTCTTTTGGTTAAATATGCTTTACCACATTCATTACAGCCGAAGGGTCTCTCTCCAGTGTGAATCATGTTGTGAATTTTAACCCCCCTTTTAGTTTTAAATGTTAGACCACAAACATCACAACTGAAGGGTTTCTCTCCAGTGTGAATCATTTTGTGTGTGTTTAGACCTCTATTTGTTGTAAATGTTTTACCACATTCATCACAGACGAAGGGTTTTTTACCAGTGTGAACCATTTTGTGTTTGTTTAGCTGGTATCGCTCTTTATATGTTTTATTACAGTCATCACAACTGTATGGTCTCTCTCCAGTGTGATTCATTTTGTGAAATTTGACCTCTACTTTGGTTCTAAATGTTTTCCCGCACTCATCACAGCTGAACGGTTTCTCTCCAGTGTGAATCATTTTATGAACTGCTACCTTTCCTTTGGTTAAAAATGTTTTCCCGCACTCATCACAGCCGAAGGGTCTCTCTCCAGTGTGAGTCATTTTGTGAAATTTTCTATCGTTTTTGGTTTTAAATGCTTTACCACAATCATCACAGCTAAAGGGTTTCTCTCCAGTGTGATTCATTTTGTGACGTTTAAAGATCCCCCTGGTTCGAAATGTTTTATCACATTCATCACAGCTGAAGGGTTTCTCTCCAGTGTGAATCATTTTGTGTTCGATTAGATCGTACTTTCTTCTAAATGTTTTACCACACTCATTACAGCTGAATGGTTTCTCTCCAGTGTGAATCATTTTGTGATTTCTGAGCCCTCCCCTGAGTTGAAATGTTTTACCACACTCATCACAGCAGAAGGGTTTCTTCTTCGGCTTTAGTCTGCTAACTTCATTTCTGTTCACATGTTTTGGCTGAAGTTCTCTGTCCTCTCTCCGAACATCACTGTCATCAGTCTCAGTGCAGTCTTCAGTCTTGATACCAGTCTCTGGCTTAACCTGTCTCCCTGGAGCACAGTTCCTCTCCTCATCATATCCTCCACACTCCTCTCCATCAGCCCTGATCACCATCTGATGAAGCTGTGAGGACTGAGTGATCTCTTCATCTTCTTCCTCACTCTTCACATGGACAGGCTGTTCTTCTTTCATCACTGACAGCTGCTGGACGTCTGCAGGAAAAGATTGAATTACACTAACATTAGTGGAACTAAACACTCCTCAAAACCAAACTCAAGATGTTAAAGTGTTGCATCATTATATTTGTCACCAACTTTATTCACACACAAGGAATCTGATTTGGTAAAACTGTGGAAAAGCCAACAAACACTTGGAAAAAGTAAAAGATCAAGAGGAAAAAAATATACAGGACCTCTGAATCCTGATGAGGACATCCTTTAAAATCTGGATAAGAAAGAGGGGATGGTGCCCTGAGACTAACTTTATATACTGTTAAACTGAGCTCACACTGAACTCAACTTTGCAACCATAATCATGTTACCCTCTGAAGTTGTGTCCATTAAAGGTGTAGTCAGCGATGTGGGAGAAAACGAGAAGAGGGTTTGTTGATATTCGAATTTAGACCCGCCTCCCGAAAGCTGATTGACGTGCATCGTCATGGAAACGCGGAACCCGGACTGGTCAGACAACTCGACTGCCATTATTGAAAACATCACAACAACAGTACATTTTGGCAGATAAGACAATAAAATGAATGCCCGACGGCTGCTACTGTTATGTAGCAACATTAGCCACGAAGCTAATGTTGCTCAGCTTACCTATCCAGCAGACGGACGGCGAAATCCGCGTCTGTTTTCAGGTCTTTCAATTGGCGGCGTTCCCTCCACCATCGGAAAGCGACATCAATACTGACCCTGGTCTTCGCTCTTTCATGGTCATGGCCCTTCTTTTTCACTTTCTGCTCCTCTGACCTTTTTCTTTTGGGCTGTTTTCAGCCATCGCTAACGCAACTATTGTATCTATCTCTTACGCTAACTGCGCACACTACGCAAACTACGACTCCCCCTCCCCCCTCTGTCTGATCTGCGCATGAGTATGATCCCCCCCTGAACGTGGGGGGTTTACTTTGTTTTGGTAACTCGGCCCGAGCCACAGTATTTACCTGCTGAAATTCTGAGTCAAGGCTGTATATTGAGACCAGACTTTTTTTTCCAACATGCTGTCTGTGGGGACATCTTGTGGATGGAGAGGAGAAACGGTGATTTTGACAAATACTGCATTAGATTAGAGGATTAGAAGATCGCTGAGTACACCTTTAAGTCCTCATTTTAGTTACCATTGTCTGGTCCACATTAACTTCACTGCAATCATATTATTTATCATCAAACAGGATGCATAAGCTGACATTATTCCAACTGAATCCTTCACACTCACCTACCACCCACAAAACACTACAGCTGATACCCTGCAGCAGCATCGTCTGTCAGTTCTCTGCAGTTTGTCTGAGAGGAACTAATGTCCTCACGAACTAATGTTTCATACACGGACATGGACTGTTACGCAGTGAACCAGAATAAAAACTGTCTGTCACACACCCACAAAATGCTAATTGGCTGTTTCCAATTTCCTTTGCAGAGTTTCCACCACTTCAGATGGACTTTCGAGGGCTTCAAAAGCCAAAGTCCAGCAGTGGGACTGGGAGAACTTATAGAAATAGTCAGATTTAGGAGGGTTTTTAGTTTTTATTTTTCAGTATGTAACAACAGGGCCATGAAACAACATTCAAAAGAACAGCTCCTTCAGCTACATCTGGTAAAATCTCAAACTTTTCAAATGTGTCCAGCCCAAAAACGTAGAAAAGTTGGTTGTTGTCATGTTGAAAGCCTGAAAAGAAATCATTTTTGTTGACAAGCCACACCGTGGTAGATACTGGGATTTCTAGGGTCATTCTTTGACTATCTGCTTCTGGGATATCCATCCAATCAACTTCACTTTTGGCATAAAGGCAGGAAAGACGTTGATAATCAAACCCTATCCAGGGTGTGTCCTAAACTCAAAGGACTGATTTTTAAGTGGCAAAAAATTTGAAAAAGCTTCACGGCCTACACTGTCAAATCAACAGGAAGTCCACCATTTTGATTTTGAATACAGACTGCTCAATAAAATATTGAGAAAATCAATAAATGATTGAAAAGTCTTGCCATGTGGTAGAGAAGATTCCAGTCAAACATGGAATAGACTGATGGCCTTCATTGGTGGGTGTGGCTATATGGCTCATTAGTTCCTGTGTGGAGTTTTCCTATTTTTCAAAATATGTATGTTTATTGCGCCCTCTAGGGGCAGTATTCCACCTTGTGTTTGGACGATAATTCGTCTTTTTGTTGTGCCTTGTGTTAACCGGTGAAGCCGAGCTGGTGAGTTGTTGTTTACAATAAGTTATAACTTGATATAATTTGGGATAAAAGTTATTAGTATGTTTGTGACTTTTAACATCGTACTCTGTTGTTATTTTGTGTTTTCTTTATTTTGTGATTGACTGTTGCTGACTGCATGATCTTTCACTGTTTAAATGCCTAAGAAGAGTATGTGGAGTTGCTGAAGGCCAATAAACAAGTTATAAAGCATAAAGATTTTGTCGGAGCTGAGTGTGACACTGGTCAAGCTGAGTGTGACACTGGCCGGTCAAGCACACCTCCTGCAGTGGGATGATTGGTTTGACACAGTCAAATTCAGTAAAAACCGTACAGTTTTTTTTAGCGTCTTTTAGTGTCTTTTGTTGGGATTTTATCGTCTTTTTCTTGATTTTGGATATTTTAGTTCTCCTTGTTTGATTCATCGCAGTAGATCTTCTCCATATAGTCTCGCTGTGGCTTCTTTTACTCTGGCTGCTCACCTGCAACACCGGCATGTCAGTGTGTCAGGTGAGAACCGTGAGGACTCAATACACCGTAGCCACGTTAGCCCAGCCGGCTGACCAAATGTTTGAGATACCGGAATGTCTCCTCAGAAACGCTAATGAAGCAAGGGGGACTAGAAAGAGGAAGTGGGGTAAACGTGGAGGTCTAAGGCCCCATCCACACAAAGCAAAAACAAGGTCTAAACGCATACGTTTTTTGCCGAATCTGCGTATCATCCATACGAAGACGGCATTTTGGGGTCTGTAAATGATCATTTTGAAACCAGGTTCCAGAGTGTTAAGATTTTGAAATGCTGTATACACAGCTCTGTGATTACTGGCTCTCCGCAAGTTTTCAGATACGCTTACGTCATAGTTTCATATCTTCAGTGACACGCATGCACCACACACGGCAACTACAATGGCGGCGTACGTGAAGCATATGTGCTGATGAAGCTAGTGACCCTACTATCCCTGTTGCAGCAAAATCTTCTTCTCAATCACCACCGAGTTGAACAAACAATTATCAAAGACACATTACGGCACTTTATGATCACTTTATCACAATCTGTTTAAAACTTTTGCCACAAGTGCTCATGCCCCTTTTTTTTCGTCTGTTTCCCCTTGTTTCCGTCATATCGTTACAGCGGCCCTAGAGGTCTGGCATGTGCTTTACAGCATTTTGATGTGTATCGAGTGCATTTATATAGACGCACACATTTTCTGAGACGCGGTTGTCTTTACGACAATCGTTTTAGAAACTGTTAAGTGTCTTGTCTTCGTGTGGATGGGGCCTAAGACAACGCCTGAGGAAAAAAAAATCTCGACCGGATTCCTCTGCCCTCTGTTATAATGGGGAATGTCCAGTCTCTGAGAAACAAAGGGGATGAACTCCAGGGAAATGTTCATTTCCAGAAAGATTTTATGAACTGTCGCATCATGGCATTCACCGAGACGTGGCTCAGTGAGCATGACCGGGACATCGATCTGACCATCGATGGTTTTGGGGCTCCCTTCCATCTGGATCGAAATGCAGAGGTAACGGGGGAGGCTCAGGGTGGCGGGGTGTGTGTCAAACAATACTGTAGCTCTGTGACTGTAAGAGAGCGCATCTGTACCCCACACCTGGAACCCTTATTGATATCATAGAGGCCTATTTACTTGCCCCGTGAGTTCCCTCAACTTTTTATAACTGTTGTTTACATTCACCCGAGAGCTGACTCTGCCTCCACCACCAACACCGTCTTCGAAGTGGCGCAGAAACTGCAGGCTGTTTCACCTGATGCACCGAACTTTATAACGGTCAATTTTAATCATGTCTGTCTCAAAAAAGTGTTTAAGAACTATCACCAGTAGGTCACTTGTTTTACCAGATGTGACAAGATACTGGATCACTGTAACGGGTCAGTGAGGGATGCCTAAGTCAGTTCCACTTCCCCCCGCTTGGCCCCACGGGTCATACCTGTGTGCACTTGCTTCCCTCCCTACAAGACTGTTTTAAAGAGGTAGAAAACGAGGACCAAGGACGTTAAAGTCTGGTCAGAGGATTCAATACTTTCTCTTCAGGAGTGTTTCAACTGTACTGACTGGAACATCTTTGCTCATTCTTGTGGAGATGACTTGGACGCATTAGTGGATGTCACCTGCGCATATGTTGCTTTTTGCAGGGACATGATTATCCCTTGCAAGCGCGTGAAAATATACCCGAACAACAAACCATGGGTCTCGGCGTCTGTTAAATCCTGCATACAGAGGAAAGCTATGGCTTTCAAAAATGGATCAGCATCTGACTTGCATTCAGCAACAAAAGAATTAAAGATGGAAATTATAAAATCAAAACACAAATATAAGTTAGACTTGAAAAGCAAGATGGCTGCTAATAATCTTGGCTCAGCCTGGGCGAACATGAAAATTCTAACAGGGCTTCAGAGCACAGAGCATGGTTGTCATGTTATTTTAAATGGTTTTAACACAGATGTGGATTTAGCCAATGCTCTTAATTGTTTTTGTTTTTGCTGTTTTGATACCCCTGATTTTACAACAGAATTACAGGAACTCAGCCACAAACTAAAGGATGATCAGTGCTTTAACATTCAACTGGAACAAGTTGAGAAAGCCTTTCTGGCTGTTCAAGTCAGCAAACCGCATGGCCCAGATAACATCTGTGGTCGTCTACTGAAATCTTGTGCTAAAGAATTGAGTCCGGTCTTTCATTTTATTTTCAATAAGTCCCTACAGACACAGTAAATCCCAAACATTTGGAAAAATGCTGTAGTGGTCTCAGTCCCTGAATGCAGCTCTCCTAAGACTTTAAATGATTTTAGACCTGTTGCTCTTACTTCAGTTTTAATGAAGACTTTGGAGAAACTGGTCAGGTCTGAGATCCTGAGGAAAACAGATGGTGCCCTGGACTCAGTGCAGTTTGCTTATAGACCCAGTAGAGGGGTGGAGGATTCAACTGTTACACTGCTAAATATGCTTTTTAAACACTTGGACGGAAATGGGACTCATGCCAGGCTCTTATTTGTGGACTTTTCTTCTGCTTTTAACACCATCCAGCCCCACATCTTGGCAGAAAGGCTGTTCCAGCAATTCAGTTTAAGTAACAACCTGGTGGGCTGTGTTCTTAACTTCTTAACTGACAGGACACAAAGGGTCAGGGTTAACAATGTTCTGTCTGACCTATAAACCACATCCACAGGTCACCACATGGGTGTGTGCTCTGACCTCTGCTGTTCATTCTGTACACAAATGCATGTCAGAGCACATATGAAAACAGAGCCATCATAAAGTATGTAGACGACTCTGTCATTGTCAGTTTACTTAAAGGGGGAGAGTCCAGCCATGGCCCAATTGTTGATGATTTTGTTGCTTGGTGTGAGGAGTCATACCTTTTGCTAAACACAGCAAAAACAAAAGACATGTTGATAGATTTTAGGAAAAGTCCTCAACAAAACTGCTTAACCTCAATTAAAGACCAGACTATTGAGTGTGTACAGAAGGGACATAATGATTACCCCTAAAATGATAAAACGCGATAAAATTCCCCACGGTAATCATTACCGCGTCCAATTAAAATTACCGAAATACCGAGTTTGATCACCACACTGTGTCTATAATGCACACTGTTTATTGCCCCAGAAAGCTGGAACTATGTGTGTCTACCCCCGATAAAGCATGCGTGTCTCACAAACGGAGGCGCGCACGCACAGTTAGCATTGTTTAGTCTCTGAAAGTTTAGTGGCTGGAGCCTCGCTCAGGCCCTTAACAGGTTTCCCTCCTCGAAACGGCTAAAGTCTGGTTAAACTGATTTTACAAGGATGTCGGGGGGGAAATAATTGACAACAGTCACCCTGTCTAAAACATGACGCTAAGGTGAAAGAAAAATATGCACGTGAAAGAGAGAGAGATTCAGTCAGCCATACCTGAGTGAATTAAAGGCGGTTTATCAGTATTTTCTGTGTAAATTATGTATAAAGGTTGTAAATAACAGCATTAATATCTATTTGGAGTGTGGTCTTGATGTTCGTTTGCTGTGTTTCGCCGTATTTCGTTGTAATTTTATGGATTTAATAAATCCTAATTTGGAAATATTAAAGGAGATTTCCAGGACATCTGCCATGGAAAGGGGGAGAGTAGAAAAGAGTCATGAAAGGGGCTAAGTGCTTCAGGTACTATCATTAGTTAAAGCAAAAAATAAATATATAAAAAGGGCTGGACATGGTCGTATATAACGAGCTGTAACATGGACACTAATGCTATAGGCAAACAAACGTATGAGTGTAAAATAGGTCACATTTATTTTTGGCCATCTAAAAACCTTGAACATGTTCATTTAAAATTGTTTATGAAGAGAAACGTGTTAAAAGTACAAATCTGTTTTTTTCTTTTCTTATATTACACAGTTTAAGCATTTATAACATAAAAAAGACACATACTTGTCAGAATTGTTTACTTTTATTTCTGATAAAAAAAGTTTTAACAAATATTCCTGAAGGACATTTCCTGACAAAAAGACATGAGAACTGCTAAAATTATAATATTAAAGGGGTAAAATGATTTCAAGACTGTGTCAGAGTACTTTTTCAACATTTTGAGCACAATGCAACAATACTGCGATAATAATGATAACCGTGATAATTTTGGTCACAATAACCATGATATGAAATTCTCATACCATTACATCCCTAGTGTACAGTCATATAAATACCTCAGTACAATCATCGATTCAAAACTTGCTTTGAAGCCAACTGTGAAGCGGTGTGTAAGAAGGCTCAGCAGCGTTTATATTGTTTAAGGAAACTGTCGCACTTTCATATTGATAGAACATAAATGGCTATGTTCAATGGTGCTTTTATTGAGTCAGTGTTGTCTTTTTCCTTGGTGTACTGGTTCAATCATACGTCCTTAAAGGACAAAAACTCCTTGGGTCTTGTAGTGAAGTGGGCAAGTCGTCTCATTGGGGAGCCTCAGCTCTATCCAGCATCCCTGTACATTAACCAGTTACAGAGGATTTCAAACTCTGCTTTAAATGATGACTCCCACCCTCTTCACAGTGAATTCCAGCTTCTCCCCTCTGGGTGGCGGTATATTGTTCCAAAGTGCAGAACGAATTGGTGCAAAAACAGTTTAGTCCCTGCTGCTATTGCTGAGCTGAATAAATTGTAGCTTATTTGCACACAAGTATTTAACTGTTTATGCACTTGCACTTTGTTTTACTTACACTTTTACTTGTTCTTTTAGATTTCTTATTTTTTAAACTTTGATCCTAATGGAGGTTGCCTCTGGAACAAACACAGGTGCATGTACCCCACCATGCTTTTTATGTTGTTTATGCCCGTGTCTACTGTGAGCACATTAATAATAATAATGAATGTTTTCAGTACTTCAGTATGTTCACTGTTTAATTTTTAAATTTGTTCTTATCTTGTCTTTGGCGTTTTATGTTGTTGTGTGAATCTCACGGACTGCAAAAAAAATCTACCTACAGGTAAAAATAAAGTAACCTGAACCTGAGTCAGTGCAAATTAAGCGAAGGCCTCACTGGTTATTAGAAAGACTCTGAACTGATCTGCAATGGAATCCAAAAGAGGGAAACCAGAACCAGAGTGATGTGGGAATAACCAGCAGAGCTTGACAGGAACCTTGCAGCTGCATTTTTTATCTCTACAAAGGAAGTTATGCTTCAACCAAGGTCTGTTTGAATGTCTGTTAGCAATATTAGCAAAAACTACTGGATGGATTTACAGGAAAATTCTACCAGATGTTTGGTTTGGTCCAAGGAAGAAGCCAATTTGGTCCTGATCTGATCCGGATTAATGTTTAAACATTTAAGTTTATGACAGCAAATTCCATTCATTTGCGGCATGATGGGAAATGTAGTTTACTTGCAAACTGATGTCAGTTTTTCCAAAACTGTGTCACTACATTTCCCAGCATCCCCTACAATGCCAAGGGAGGAGTTCCCCATATAAACCCAATAATCACATTTGATGCAGGTTGATATTTTTCTTAGTTAGAAGTTGAGTTGAAGGTATTTAAAAGGTTTGATATCAGCCTGTAGTTTGTTAAAGTGCCTGAATCAAGACATTCAGTCATTTCTCTCTCCCTCTCTGTTTCATTTATTATTATTTCTAACACACGGCCAAATATTAAAGTTCATTAATGTAGAAGCGACCATGATAACTTAAATAACACTTATTGGAACTTTCTGACTTGGAGTTCTTACTGTTAAAAACAAAAATGGATTTTAACTGAAGAAGAAGTCGTGATATTTTGCCCTGATAAAAACATTTGAATATATTCTGATGTCTTGTAACATGTATTGTAAAACTCTCCCATCAGCTGATCCTCTCAGCTCTGTATTAAACAGCAGCTCTACAGTCAGGACATGTATGAACAGGACATGGAGAGAAAAACTACAACTATTTACTGTGACTATTAAACTACCATGGGACTGAATGCAGGAACAACAACTCTACAAAATAACACCAACTTTAATCCAGCTTTGATTTTCCTTCACTTTGTTCAGCATCACTTTATTGCTGTAGTTCTGACTGAGTCCTTCAGCAGATTTTAATGTTGACATTTGCTCCAAATCAGCTCCATGCATCTAACAGCTCAAATCAAGCAGCTAACAAGCAGCTAAAATGTGGTTTGAACAGCAACATGACACACAACAAGATCTTCACCACTGAACTGAACAGCATCCCAATAAATCCGACTGTCTGCTCTCTGAGGATCAGGAGGAAGAGCGAGGAAACTTCAGTCTCAGACCTTTGATTGATCCAACAGTCTGAGCTAGCTGCTGCTAACACTGAGCTGTGTGTGGATGTGAACGTTAGCTAAAGGCTAAGCTGCTACATCTACAGGAAACAAGTTCACAGAAGAAGAAAGAAAACAAACCTGCTCTCTCTTTAAGATCCGTGAACCCGGACATCTGAGCCTCATCCAAGAGTCAAAGAAGGAGAAGAAAACTCTCAAGACTTTACAGGATTACTCTGAGACCACAGGACGACGGAGCAGCTAACATGCTAACTGAGCTCGGCGGGAGGGAAACAAAAGAGCCTCGAGACCCGGAAATGAAAATGTACTTCCGGTGGGCTGATCTGCCTTTGAAAATAAAAACGTAGAGTCATCCGTGTCACCACTGTTAACAAAATCAGTTTGGAAAAATGATTTTTGATCTTCATGTAAACATTTCATCGTCATCAACAGAGAAACAAACTCAAGACCTACCATTCAGTCTGACTTTTACCTGAATAACCTGTCAGTGCTTTTATTCCTACTACAGCGTCATGTTATCATTATTTATTTTTATGATTTACTCTAATTTGTCTTTGCTTCATTTCAGTATATTATTTACTTGATTTCATGTTATATGTTTTATTTTACATCTTAACCTAACCTCCATGGTTTGAACCTTTAATGGGGTTTCCTGAGTATGTATTGGGAACAGCAATGTTCCTGCTTTATTATTTTCTTTTATTTATGATGCATTTCACCAACCATATACAAAATATACGTAGACGCCTCATTGACTGACGCTGTCGATTGGAGCTGACATATTAACTTTGTTGGGGATCAAAGATACAGAATAGTAGGGGGACAGGGGGTGCAGAACTCGTCTAGGCCTGGTGGGACCTGGGGGGTTCAGCCCTTTTCCACCATGACTCTTGCTAGGGAGCCCTTCGAAATGTGGGGAGGTGTCAGTGGCTCTTGGTGCAGCTGGGCTCTGGAGCCTTACAGGCGAGGCTTGGGGACGGTGTGACTCTGCTGGGTCATGTGTCCCTGGTGGCCTGTGGTGCGGGATCCGTCGGCCTGTCGCTCTCAGGGGACCTTGCCGCAAGGGGCCGCCTTGGGATGCTTTTCTGTGTGGGTTTCCTGAGGCCCCCTCTTGGGCATCAGGGCGGCGGTCCCAGTCGCTGCCTTTTGACCTCAGCTCTTCTGGAGGGCAGGACCTAACCTTTACCTTACCTCACGCCCACACCTGCCCCACCTAGCCTTGCTGCAGCTGTCGGGCCGAGCCCCATAGGTTTGGCTCGAGACCCTCCTTCCCCCGGGGTGGGGGCTGGTGCCGAGGTACTTGGATTCCAGGGGACCTAGGGCCTCTGGCATGCCGTGGGAGGGTGGAGGTGGCTGGGTGCTGTGGGTGGGGGTGGCTTTGGGCCGGGTGGGAGGGTGGTTGGTTGAGGCGGGTGCTGTCTGCAGAGTTTGCCCCGCCCTGGATCCCTGGGTGTTGTCCTTGGTGCCTCTGGGAGGGCCGGTTGGTGCCCCCTTGGGTCCGGGGGCTGTTCCTTGGCCCGGTGGCTTCTGGGGCCTGTGTGGTGGGTCTCTGGTGCCCAGGGGGTTCGGGTGGCCGTGATCTCCCGGGAGTTGAGCAACTTTCTGGATATTTGGTGACCACTTTACATATATGCTTGTACAGACACTCAAGCTCCTGTTGAGACTTACTGTAAAGAAATAGTTCTTCCCAACAGAACTTGCTGAGTTGGACACTTTAACACATCTGCTCACATCCTGCAATGCATGTTCCACCATATCTGATCCTTGTGTACTCACCTCCCCCAGCTATCAAGAACCCACTTCTCTGGTGTCCCTGGTTTCTTTCTGCCTTTAATTCCTGACGGAGCTAAGATCAGCATAACATTTGGACTGCTCAATCAGTAACACTGCCTGTCTGTCCTCCTTTCCGTTTGTCTTGTCTCATCTTGTGCTGTCTGTCACTATTTCCCCTTATTTCAAACTGCGGTGTGGCACGGGCCTCCCCTTCAGCTCACATCAGGGGTTAAACAAAGTTTGATTTGATGGAGTAGCCAACAGGGAGAGCTGGTGATAGTCACTGTAGCAGTGAATCATACTCACATATCTCCAACTGCTAAAAAAAATGCATTGGTCTTTCTAATGCTGTCATCAGAAACATTGCCCAGCCAAAAAGACAATGCAAACTAAGGGGGGGGGGGGGGGGGGGGATAAAGGAAAGGGACGGCTGTAATGTTTAAATATCTGGATACACATGCAGCGACAGGGAATAAAATCCTAGATCTCCTGTTGTGTCAGGTTAAGGGTGTAGAATGATGAGTGGTTATATTCGTTGCAAAATAGCCTTTATTTGTGGCTGAACGAGGCAAACACTAACATGCAGGTTGACTGTATGTATAACAACGGCAGACTGAGCTCGGGACTCTAGCTGCAGACATCAGGTAGGTAATGCAGGAAAGCAGGTGACGTAAAGTGTCATAAATGGTAAACACAGTGCTTTTACATATAATCCATATATGACATCTCCCGCTTTCAAGTAAATATGATTCTATGCTAAAGTGCAATAACATTTAATTGGCAGTTCCATCCCCAAATTGTTTAGCTGATGAACCTACAAACTCACTCAAAATATGTGGTCTACTCAAACATAAAATAATCAGAAACTTGTAACCCTTAGATCGGTACTGACCTATTTTGCTTTTTAGCCATTTCTTATGTAAATAGGGCCAGAAATTTAGCTGCTATAATTGCAATTTATTGGAATAAATTCATTGAAGTGCAACAAAGTAATGAACACTTCAAACAATACATTGCAAACTCCATTGTAAGTCAGTCTCTCTTTTTTTTTTTACGTTTTCCTTCTCCCTGCACCACCCAAAGGCCATATAGTGCACAATGCACAACAAAGAGACTACAGGTCCAGTCTCTTGATGGGTTTGCACACACGTCCTGATCTGGTACTAATAGTCATTGGCAAAGTGGCAGGTGGGTGCGTGTCGGCGAGAACCTCAGCAGGAACAGAGGATGCAGTCTCTGAAGCGATAGACTCAGGAGATGGAAGGGGCTCCACCGAACTACTCTCCGCTGGTGGGTCTAAGGCTGTTGCTGCAGGTTGCGGAAGATTGTCCAGATGATGACGCAGATGACAGCGATTACGGCGGAACACTGCACCATGCTACATTGTAGAAGGTAAGATCGTGGGGTAACACACTCCTTGGAAACAACTGAAGGTGTCGCCCAGGTCTTTTCCTGATCCAGTTTGGTAATGTTGGTGTCTCCAGGACGAAGAGGAGGAAGAGGTCTTGCTCCATGACGGCAGTTGTAGTATAAAGCTTGTTTAGCCTTCTCCATGGCATCCTTTTGCATGATAGTCTTTTTGTCAGGCCACTTTGGTTGAAGATTTTTCTCCAGAGTGGGCAAATTTGTGCGAGTCTTTCCACCCATGAGAAGCTTAGCAGGACTGACTCCTGTAGTGGAGCAGGGTGTTGATTGGTAGCACATGAGAGCTATTAGCGGATCCTCCTGCTTGAGGATTTTCTTCGCAGTTTGCACAGCTCTCTCCGCGTGGCCATTTCCCTGGGGATGGTGGGGACTGGAAGTGATGTGTTTGAAGTCCATTTCATTTGCAAACTCTCGGAACTCGGAACAGCAAAACTGAGGTCCGTTGTCACTCACCACCTCATCAGGAATACCAAATCTGGCAAACGTGACTTTCAGTCTCTGAATAACTTGAAAGCATGTGGTAGACGGCAGATGTAGTATCTCCAAAAAACGTGAGTAGTAGTCTGAAACTACTAGGTAGTTGCCTTTGTTATACTCACAAAGATCAGGTTCAATCCTTTTCCAGGGATGGTCAGGCAGGGGCGTAGAAATGAGTGGTTCCTTCTTCTGGGTGCGTTTCTGTTCTTGGCACGTTTGACAACGCATTACAGTGTCTTTAAGCTCAGCAGAGAGGCCTGGCCACCAAACAGATGAGTTTGCTCTGTCCCTACATTTTTTGAGTCCTTGGTGTCCGGCATGCATTTTGTTTAGAATCTCTGACCTTTCTGACTTTGGGATGACTTTCATGTACGTTCGGACATTCAGTGGCACTTTGTCTTTGTATTCAGGCCATCCTTGTCTTGTGAATCTGATGACAGTTTGCAGTTCATTGTCATTTGTACTAACTGTTTTAATACTGTCCATTCTACTAGGAGATGCTGGGATACCTTGGATGACTGTGGCTATGTAACACTCAACATCACTGTGGGTATCTTTCTGCTCACTTGTGTGTGACTGTGGGCTATACGACAGGGCATCTGCAACAGCTAGGGTTTTCCCTGGCACATAAACAGCCTCTGGTTTGTACCCCATGAGCCTCATAAGAAGACGCTGACATCTTAAAGGAACGTTGTCCAAGCTTTGGCTGTTCACAAGAGGTACTAATGGTCTGTGGTCAGTCTCTAACCTGAACTGATCCAAGCCACACAGATACTTGTCAAACTTTTCACAAGCCCACACACTAGCCAAACACTGTTTCTCAATCTGGGCGTAGCGTGTTTCGGCCTCAGACAGACGCCGGGAGCGACTGGTTTCCACACTTCTCCATGAAGCTGAAGGAGTACAGCCCCTAAACCGTAGCTGCTTGCATCAGCAGACACGGTGGTTGGCTTTTCAATGTCATAAAAGGCGAGAACTGGTGCTGTGGTTAGCATACTTTTGATGTTCTCGAAAGCTGACTGCTGTGAAGGACCCCAGGTCCAGGTGTTATTGGTCTTAAGTAGCTCATACAGGGGTTGACCAATGGTGGCAAGGGCAGGGATGTATTTGCCAAGATAATTGACCATGCCAAGCACTCGTTTCAGTTCTTGTACATTTTGTGGTGGGGGCAGCTGGCTGATTGCTTCAACTTTCTCGGGGTCTGGCCTTACCCCAGAGTGGTCAATCAGGTGACCCAGAAACCGCAGTTGGTTCTGCCTCAAGGAGCACTTTTCTTTATTGAACTTGAGGCCAGCTGACTCGATTCGATGGAACACTTTTTCCAGACGAGTGTCGTGTTCCTCTGTGTTTGACCCATACACCAAGATGTCATACATGAAAATTTCTACCCCCTCCAAAACTTCCAGAGTTTCCATCATTTTACATTGGAAGATTTCGGGTGCACTTGTGATGCCAAAAGGTAGCCTCTTAAAGCAATACCTACCAAATGGTGTTATAAACGTTGTTAGCTTGCAGCTGCTGTTAGCTTGCGGATGCAGGGGGATCTGCCAGAATCCGCTGGCAGCATCTAGAGATGAGAACACTGTGGCGCTGCTTAGTTTGGAGGTTACCTCATCAGCAGTTGGCAGAATGTAGCACTCTCTTTTAACTGACTTGTTTAGTTTTGTCAAGTCCACACAGATTCGGGCCCTGTTTGTGTTCCTCTTCTGAACCGGGACCATGGGAGCGCACCATTCAGTTGGTTGTGTCACACGTTCAATGACACCATTTTGCTCCATTCTCACCAGTTCATCTTTGACTTTTTGTAACATGGGGAAGGGCTCTCGCCGTGCAGTGTGTACAGCATATGGCACAGCATCTTCTCTTAGCTCTATTTTAACTGGTTCAGTCTTTAAAGTGCCATGTTCCCCATATGGCTGCTGCTGTTTGCCTGTATTGGTTGCAATCTCATCAACTCTCCTCACAAGGTTCATTTCAACTGACAGGGAACGGCTGAGCAGATTGTTAACCTTTTGCCCACGCACAACATACATTTTTGACATGTAGTCTTTGCCTTTGTAGCCTACGGTCACATTGAGACAACCTAGACACAATAACTCTCCTCCTGGGCTGTCTAGAGAGAGCTCAGATGGCTATATCACTTTTTGGGCAAGGGAGTGGAAGGTTTCTTCATTCATGACATTAACATCAGCTCCCGTGTCAATTTTAAATTCAACCGGGACAGCATCAACTTTAAGTTTCACAGTCCATGAATCACTTGTTTTGTCTGGAATGCATACTGAGCCCAGAAAGAAGGAGGTCTGTTCACATTTCTCTGATTCTGTGACTTCATTAACTGACCTGCCTCTACAACACACTCTGGCCCAGTTCCCCATCTTATGACAGTTATGACATGTAGCTTTTGCAGCCAGGCACTTTTCTTCACCCCTGTGCTGTGACTTGCCACATTTCCCACATTTTTTCTCAGCCTCTCCCCATTTTCTGCTTGTGTTTGACTTGCCTTGTTTGCGCGGTTGTTTCCAGTTTGTGCTTTTATTCCTGTGCTGTACCTCTTGCAGTGTTGCCGCTGTGTCCCCTTGCTGACAGACTTGAGGCAAGGCAAGGCAAGGCAAGGCAAGTTTATTTGTACAGCACAATTCATACACAAGGCAATTCAAAGTGCTTTACAGAACAAGAAAAATGCATTAAAATCACAGTACAAAATAGAGTGAACATTAATCATTGTAAAATCACTTTAAAAAATCAACATACAAAATAAAATCAACAATCATTATGAAATAAATTTAAAAAGAAGAGTGCATATAAGATCCTTTCAGTCATATGCACAGTTAAACAGAAATGTTTTAAGCCTAGATTTGAACATTGTCAGAGTAGAGGCCTGTCTCACATCTTCAGAAAGACTGTCCCAGATTTTAGCTGCATAAAACTGAAACCCTGATTCTCCATGTTTAGTCCTGACTCTAGGCACCAGCAGAAGGCCGGCCCCTGAGGTCCTCAGAGTCCGAGATGGTTCATATGGCACTAACATGTCAGAGATGTACTTTGGGGCTAGACCATGGAGAGATTTGTACACAAGCAGAGCTGCTTTAAAGTCTATTCTCTGAGCCACAGGAAGCCAGCGTAGGGACCTGAGCACAGGACTAATGTGTTCGTACTTCCTGGTTCTGGTCAGGACCCGAGCAGCAGCGTTCTGGATGTACTGCAGCTGTGTTATGGCTTGTTTGGAGAGGCCAGTGAGCAGGCCGTTACAGTAATCTAACCTACTAGAGACAAATGCATGGATAAGTATCTCTAGGTCAGGTTTAGACACTATACCTCTGATTTTGGCGATGTTTTTTAGATGGTAAAAGGCTGCTGATGTTATTGATTTTATATGGCTGTTAAAGTTCAAGTCTGAGTCCATTATTACCCCAAGATTTCTAACCTGATTTGTAGGTTTTAGAGAGAGAGACTGGAGATGACTGCTGACACTTTCTCTTTGTTTCTGTGGACCAAACACAATGACTTCAGTCTTGTCTGAGTTTAGCTGGAGAAAGTTGTTTTGCATCCACACACTGACCTGTTGGATGCAGTGACAGAGTGAACCCACTGGTCCATATTCACCTGCTGTCAGTGAGACATAGATCTGAGTGTCATCTGCATAATTGTGGTAGGACACATTAGTACTTTGTATTAACTGGCCTAAAGGCAGCATGTAGAGATTCAACAGGAGGGGTCCCAGGATTGACCCCTGGGGCACCCCACAAGTCAAGGCCATGTGGTCTGAGACACAGTTACCAATTTCTACAAAGTACTTCCTGTCTTCTAGATAGGACTTCAACCAATGCAGGGCAGTCCCCGATTGCCTCACAGTTTGTACAGTGAGCACCAACGTGAGATCCAACATTAGCTGCAGCTTGCGTGAGAGCTCTCTGTCCGGGAATCCCGACTACGATCCGGTCGCGTGCTCCTCTCTGGCCGCTCTGAAGTCACAGTGCTCAGACAGTTCATAAAGAGCTCGGATAAAACTCTCTGCTTTCTCCCCTGGATGCTGGACACGCTGGTGAAAACACGCCCGTTCGTGTATCCCGTTCCTTCACGGGAAAAAGAACTCATCACACTTGGCCAGAACAATCTTTATATCATCTTTGTCCTTGTCCTCCGTGAACGTAAAAGACTGAAAAATGTTCTCGGCTTCAGCGCCCATTGCGTATATTAGGCAGCTCACCTGCACTGTGCCCTCGTCTTTATTGAGCTTAGTGGTGATCCTGTACCGCTCAAACCGCTGTTTCCAGTCCGGCCATTCAGTTGACTTGTCGAAGGAAAAATCTGCAGGTTGATTAAACTTAGCCATAGCGTTTGGTCGTCGTCTTTTCCTCTCTCTCTTACGCCGATAGTTGGGTCCGGGTGACTTCTGACACCATGTAGAATGACGAGTGGTTATATTCATTGCAAAATAGCCTTTATTTGTGGCTGAACGAGGCAAACACTAACATGCAGGTTGACTGTATGGATAACAACGGCAGACTGAGCGCAGGACTCTAGCTGCAGATAGGTAATGCAGTAAAGCAGGTGACATAAAGTGTCGTAAATGGTAAACACAGTGCTTTTACATATAATCCATATATGACAAAGGGAGCATACAGCTCTTCTTCTCTCCCAACTCTGGGGGAATCAGACCATAACCTGGTTGACCTTGACATCACCTACAGGCCGTTGGTGGAACAGCAGGCGTCAAACATCAGGACAGTAAAGGTTTGGTCTAAGGACACAGAGGAGGCTCTGCAGGAGTGCTTCAATGTCACAGACTGGGAACTTTGTAAAGAGGACACTGGTGATGACGCTGAAGGTCTTTCTCACTGCACTACAGACCACATCCACTTCTGTGAGAACAACACTGTCCAAACATAAAGATCCACGGCTTCCCCAACAATAAACCCTGGATTTATCAGGACATTAAAGGACTTCTCTACAGGAAGAAGAGGGCCAGCATTTTCTCCCTTCGCAATTCTAAGAGCTCAGTATAACTTTCACGGTTCATACCAATACCTGACATAACTCAAAATAAAAATGACAAAGAGTCAGCTGAATGCAATCAGATGGGATTTACTTTGCAGCACATGAGATCAACAGTACAAGCAGAGGCTGGATATTGAACTGTGGAAATACAATGTGTTCTCTCTTTTATAAGAGTGACAAAAACGTGTGTGTATGGAGTGACCTCTATACATCACTGTCTCAGAATGAGCAAGACTGAGCCGGTATGGACTATGTCCGTCAGCCTGATAAGGATAAGAAACAGCCTCCATACGAGGTCACATGTAGAGGTCACATTGTGTAATCAGTATGTAATGTGTTGGTGAGTGTTTGTGTCAGAAGAATGCAAAAGCTAGACAATGATTACAAATATAATTACAAGACAAGATTGGAACAGGGTTATAGAGAGACAAATAAATTTAAAAGGTTACATGAATTGTGTACAAAGGTTGAATACATGGTTGAATACATAAACTGTGTACAAAGGTCAAATTATTCTTCACAAAGAGGGCCGTCATGGCTAAGACCAGGATGAGTTCATGGCTGTCCAGAAGGAGCTAAAGAAGAAGCTGAAGGAGGCCAAGAACAGCAACAGGGACACCATCAAGACCAGGCCAGACCAATAACTGAATGTTTAATGTTTTTGTATTTTGTTTGGGCTCTGTTTTGTCTGTTGTTTTTCTGCTTGTATTACTGACGCAGTATTAGACCTTTGCTCATTTGACTGATCAGCTCTGGATGTTTTTGTTATAGTCTTTAATGTTTTGAAACATCAATAAAATTGTACATAAAAACCACCCCGGAGATTGGGTAAGACTTATGTAGACTGTGGTTTTAAGATTCACTCATGTTTGTTCAAAAACAGACCCCTGACTTCAGAAAATCAAAGCCTGGCTCCAGTAGAAATAACTGCAGACCTTCCTCACTGAGATGTTCAGAAGTGGTGTGAGATGTGAAATGTGCCCTCATGAGTCAGTCAGACATGTGAGCCGTGCTGTGGACTGATGATCGTGACTGAATTCAGGGAAAAATTCGATACATTTCTGGAAAATCTAAAAGTTAAGAAACAAAATTCACTCCAAACTCTATGCAAAAGTTTCAAGAATTCATTGAAAAGTAGAAAGTGTATCATACCTTGGTTATTTGCATCAAACTTCTATGGGAGAGTATTTGGGCCATGTGAGATGGAGAAAAGAATTTTGGGGAAGTCGACATTAAAGTGGAAACTTTGACATTAAAGTCAAAATTTCAAGAATTAAGTTGAAATGATGAAACTACAGTTGCATAACAATTTCATTACAAAAATCAAAATGTTCAGAATAAAGTCAACATACAATGCATTTCGACTTTATTCACAAAATGTCATGTTTTTCTTGATACTTCAACTTTTATCACAAAATTGGGTAACACTTTATTTTAGGGTCACCTTATTGGCCACTAATTACCTATTAATTAGCATGCTTGTAAGTAGCTTACTAGCTGCTTATTAGTCAATACTAAGGGTTTATTAGCACCTAATTCTGCATGAACATAATATGCACTAATTACAATATTAATAAAGACTTTTACCTTAATAACCCCCTAACTACAGCTAATTTGTTATTAGTAAAGGATTAGTTCTTTATGAATTATTGTCTTAATTAACTTTGCTGAATAAACACCTCATAAGGTAGTAGTAGCACAATAACAGTAATTACTCCTTAATTACTCTTAGTAAGCATGGCCTGTTCTCAGAAGAACAATCACAAAATCCTGGCTGTAATTAAGTGTGAATAACTCATAACTGATCATTTGTAACTCAGGATATGTTCCCTAAACTAAAGTGAGGAACTGTTCTTACCTAATTAAGTGATAGTTTCATATATATAAAGTAATATTTGTTCCCTAAACTAAAGTGAGGCACTGTTCATACCTAATTCACTGGTAGTTTCACACTTATTTACGCTTGTTTCCTAAACTACTGTTCATACCCATTCACTGACAGTGAAGCTGTTTTACACAAATAATTACAAAATGGTCGGAATCTGATGCAGTACATGGGGCATATTTAAAAGAAATGGAACCAACGACAATAACTTTCAAACTTCGTTATCTTATTCAATAACCAATTACAAACATTTCACAAAAGTTCCACAAAACAATTGAAAATACTTTTTTTTGGTTTTTGCAGAAGTAAAAAACAATGACAATATGACAAGTGCATTGGTGAAACTTACCCATTTTAATGCATTACTTCAGCATTTCCAACATTCTTCATGTAATCACAGTAATGAAACTGCTAGCATAATCGTGCTTCTTATAAAAGATCAGTGCAGAACAGTGAAAAATACCACTTTTAGGTATCAAAAAAATACATTTCTAAAAAAAAATAAAATGACAGTTGTCTTTGTCTTGTTCAATAAAACAAATATAAAACATACAACAGTATATATTTTTTCTGTGATTTAACTTTGCTGGTTGTAGAACATAAGAACATAATTTAAACAAACAACTTCAGCTTATTAACCTGACTGCATTTCAATACTTCACCAACAGAGGAAGAAGTTTGCCTTTGGCTTTCATATCATCAATGCTGACCTTTTTCTCAGGGGTAACATGGGCTGCACACTTCTTTGAAAAAGACTGGAGAGTCTCTGTTGCTGGATCAAACTTCAGGCTGTTAAAGGTCTCTGGGTCTACCATCTGCAGCTCTGCAATTGGGACTGTCATCTTTATGGTTCCTCGATCAACTGAGTTGACTCTGAAGGCTTCAGTCATTGTTCGAACGCGTCTGAAGCTTTTCAGAACTTTGTGGTACCTGCTTATGACCTCAGCTGGCCCCTTCATTGTAAAGGTAAATCAGAATGATTATTAAACCTATAATATACCTATGCACGGGCATGTGTTTATAAGGGTTTCTATGCTCTTGACAGGCATTTTGAGGAACCTGTGAAAAACTATGATTTTTACACCTTAGAAAAAAACAATCAACCCTAGAGGTACCCTGAGTAATTATATATATCAATTATGATTGAGAGGATTGAAATAGATTTATTTGATTGGCCTGTCCACATAAAGCCCAGTAGACTGTGATAGGATTTCATTAATTATACTTATATATACTTAAATGCCTTTTTAATTAATAAACTAGTGAAAGTGTGAAATTTTGTCACTCACTGCACAATGTGTTCTGCATTTTTAGAGCATTTTGTGATGCTCTGGTGAGCAAATAGTCAAACAGTTTTAATACAAAACATGACCAATGTTGGCCAACCGATATCAGTGATAGATGATTGGAATCAACAACAAAGAGAAAGACACGGCATTTGCTCCTTGTCAACACAGCTGTGGTATATTTAAAGGCCCTTAAACTTCATACAACATAGGCACAGGGCTGAATTTTCTCAACAATGCATATATTAAAAAATGTCAAGATGTTAAAAAAGAAAAAACAGAAAACATGGTTCTAATACCCAAAGGGCTGCCAAAGAAGGAATATTCTTTTATGTGAGTTGATGACTGTTCAGAGATAAAGCACTTGAAATATGTAACAACTTAACAACAGAGTTTAATCTAATTTATAAACTTCAGGATATGAAATAGTCAAACAAAAAAACTGCTATGCTGCAGCTTTAAAACAGATCCAATGGTCTGCTTCATTGTGCCATTTAAAATTTAGGACCCACATCAGATAAAAATGTGACTTAAAGACACACATACTAAAACTATATCATTAGAAAGTTGTATCCTGTTTTCACCCTATATAATCTGGTAAATGAAATGTTATTTAAACTTAGAACACTCCCTATATAAGTCCAAGAGCTGTCCATTAAAAAGTCCATATGTTCAGTCAATTTTACTTAGGATGTTATTTTTAATTGACCATCAGAATATAAGTAAACACAGATGTAAACAACATAGTAAAATTTATTAAAAACTGAAGGGAAGACCTTAGAAAACTAAGTATTTACCTCTGACATGAACCCGACCAGGCGTAGTCGGAGATGTAGATGACTGCGAGTGCTTCAGCTTCGGTCTTGGCATGACATCACTGTCTGACGATTCGCTAATAACTGACAAAGGGCTGTCTGCTTCCTCAGTATCATCATTGTCTTCTTTATACTTTTTTGAGGCATAAACCATGGGTTCAGCTTTCATAAAAAAAAGAAAAATAAGTTACACATTTTCATTAATGAGTTAAAAATAGCTTTACAATTAATTTAGAAAATACTCACCCTCTTTTTGTTGTTGCATTATGATTTGTTCACGCAAAAAATTGCGTTCCTGTTCCAGATCCTTGATGACTTTTTCTTCCTACTGAACTTTAGCCTCCAAGAACTCCACTTTGGAGATTGATCCTTGAAGAAATAGAGAGGGTCATGATGAGACAGAAATTTCAAAAAAAAAAAAAAAGATTTAAAACACAACCTGTTTGATTGTTTTGCCCCCACAACCTATTCCAAGTCGCATCTAAAATTTAGATATTACCTGATTCAAAGCTGCTCACACTGCTGCCACTCTGAGGAAAAGTTCCAGCATTTTCAAATCCTGAAAGAAAAGCACAACTAAATAAAGGGCTGTAAATGCACAATCAAACAAGACAAAGCAACTGCTGTTGTACTAAAAATCCGCCTATACCTGATTTACCATCCTGATTTTCTTTGCTCAGTTCCAACATCTGATCTACTCCTCCCCCTGTCTTCTTCTTTGCCTTGGGCTGTTAAAAAAAAAACTGAGAGTGAGAGAAGTACGACAAAAGCGGACATTGGCATTTTGTCATATACGTGGACATGAAGTTTGGGGCTAAGGTTAAGATTTGAATTATAAATATGCATTGATTAAACAGCCAGAGACATGGAAAACTTAAAAGTGGAGCTTAAAGAAATCCTATTTTATTGATCTACATTTTTTTAATATAGCTGCCAAAAAACTTAGTTATTGATGGTCAAAAATATATCATGCTCCCCACCACCACTATTTCTTCCTTGATATGAATCTGTGATCAAAGAAAACAATATTACTAACTATACCTTTTATTTCACAAAATGTGTATCTTCTTAAAAGCAAACTAGAATCATAGTGTAAACCTAAACCAACTTGAAAAGATAAATACATCAAATTTTTTTGGACAATTATGCTGAAGGCTGAAAGAAAGCAATACAGTTTTAAGTTATATAACTACATTGCTGACTGTGATCTCTATGATACACAAAATGACAGTTTCCCATATGAAAGTAACAATTAGAAAAAATCAAACCATCAAATATTCTAAGGGTAATATCAGAATATGGCAGTACATACGTTTATTACTATCAGCTCTATATTTGGAAACTGCAACAACTGGTTGAGAAATATTGCAAATGCAATCATAACCAGTTATTGTATGAATGCCAAATATTACTCAACATATTCTGCGCATTGACAACGTTTAGTTAAATATTCAACAATCTCCACCCTTTTTTGGGCTTCCATTTAAAATCTGTTTGGAAAACAATACTTTCACCAAATGACGTGCATAATTTCCCCCAAAAAATACGTTTAGTTCTAGTCTAGCATTTTTGACCTGCATAATCTCATATTTATCTTGAACGCTACAGTGTTATTTCTTCGGATAAAGGTAAGGTTTACCGATTTAGGCAGCGCCTTTATCGCCGGAGCCATGCAGCCTACGAAGAGCCGAAGCAAAGCGCAGGTAAACCAGAAGGACTGGGTGGTTAGAAGCACTCAAGAGTCTTCATGCTTTCTTCACGAGTGAGCCGTAAGTAACTATCTTTAACTTTGTCCTACTAACATGAACCAAGCTTAACTTACCATTTTTGGGTCAAAAAAGTCCTACTCAGGTCTTCTTACTTGAGTGATGGAGAAAAAAATCAACACCTGCCATTGTTGCATCCGTTCTGCGCATGCGTAGGGGTGGCTCTGTTACAGGTCCTGACAATAGGACCTGACCATAGACTGTAAAAAACATGGACGCCATGATGCTAGGCTAAAATCGAAGCCGCCGCAAAAACTGCTCCCCCTGGTGACTGGCTGCAGCATAGGTCAAATCTCCGTCTCCCCCATTCATCTGAACGGGCTGTAGCGAAACTTCAAAAAATTAATACACCTCGTAGAAATATTTCTCCCATCCGTATGCTGTGGTGATATGAAAGTATTATTGGGCAGTGTGTTTTCCAAGTCCTCTTTTTTCTGAAAAGTTTCTTTTTTATAAGTTATTAGAGTTTAAAAATAACCGCAGTTTACGGCAGCTTCACAATGATTGTGTACGGCGTATGCTGCGGAGTGTTGCACTGCCATTTACAGCTGCATCCAGATTATGGCCCAATTTCTCTACTGGCTGCACAATGGCGGCACCCTGACGGGGGATATTCTGGCTTCAAATCCGTTACATGGTGGAAGGTGGAGCCACGCTATCCAGTTCTGATAATACATCCATGGCATTAACAGGTCATCCTCTGTCGATAAACTGAGAAACTGTCAAGTCTTCTCCCGGGCTTTTTAATTCCATCTACAGAAAGTGGCAAATGAAGGCAGAAATATCTGTTGGGCTTTTAAATTGATTCATCAGAGATGGCGTCACATTATGAGTTTTTGAGGAAGATTCAATTCAGAAATTGTCCTAAAAGAAGTCTTAAGTTGAGCAAATGGCTTATGAAAGAAGGCCTTCTTAGAAAATCAATGAACTGTCCAATTTGCTCCCATGAAATGACAATGAAACTGCCTTTTGGCAAAAAAGAGGCAGCATGGTGAGTAGGGATTATTTAGGATTTTGTTTTTACATGTACTATGTATAATGTGGTTGTAAGCTTGTTACAATGTAGTTGTAAGAATGTATAAACACTTTTTGCAGATGATATTTTTAAAAATATTAAATGCCTGTCAATGGGTTTTTGTAAATTCTACTCCCATAAACACAATCGGACCACTCAAATCATGCAAGATTAATTACCACTTTGGTTAGCATTTAGGCATGCTATCGCGATTTCTGACAGCCAGGGCATAAGATATCATGAGTCAGCTTTTCAAATTATAATCAAATGGCTCATTTTATGGAAACTATTACTTACTCAAACCTCTATATTTCTGAAACAGGATTTGTCGGGATTCATGTCACAAAGGGTCAGTCTCAAGGTCCATCCGAAATGGCTCAATGTTTGAGAAGTCTCATGTGGAACTGCATACATGGATGCATTTCATATACAGGTGAGAGAATTCAGGTTGTCTAACAGGTCAGCCTTTGTTATTCTCTTCTTATTGTTTTGCTGAACAGAATGCTTAAGCTGGTCACATCAGATGTTACATTAGAGGAAATTTTGGTGTGTTGTATGATGTTATCTGTAGAGGGAAAAGTTGAATTTATATGGACACTTTATTATACATCTTTGAGATTATAAAATTGAGGGTGGTTCCTTGACATTATTGATTATGAAATGTTGATTTTGTGTATATGCATGTAAGATAGGGCTTAAATTGGATTATCCTTCCGATCTCATATAAACTTATACTTAATTAAGCATATTTCAAGTAGTAGACATTACACTACATATCTTTGATCAATGTATTACAGATTTGCCCAAGGCCTTCAGTTACGACAGGTGGACATGCTGCAGGATGGGATAACTCGAAGCTCTGCAACTCTTAGTAAACTTGCACACAAGCTGAGAGAGGTTTGCAAATCTGCTATGAAAAGAATGAGAAGAAGAGGTCATCACACTGTTGGAAGGAGAAGAGAAATTGTCATGATTGATGAAAGCAAATTTGGCCATAAAAGAAAGGTAAATGACTCAAAACATACAGGGCTGTGCTAATTAGACTTAATGTGGAAATTTGCATAAAGAAAAATACTATCTGAAATGATTTATCACAATGTATCTTTTTAAAAACGAATCAAGGATATATTTATAACTACTCTAAACTGAGTGTTATTATTCATAATTATCAATTTATTGATAATGTTTGATATGCAAAATAAATCAAAAGCTGTTTTACCCTGTAATCCAGACATGCAATCTTCTTCAAAAAATGTAGATAATTTGTTCAATACAGTTTTATGCTAACTGTACTTCATTAAAAGTCCCAAATTTAATGGCTTCCTTGAGGAAATCAAAAAAACATACAAAAAACTATTCCCTTGTTAAAAATTTATTTATAACATGCACGTCACATCAGTGTTAAAGTTGGACTTTTTACTAAGTTTTAACATAGAGTATACTGACCTCTCCCAATTTTGAAATGTGACACATCACAGTTGACACTGTAGCTACAGGTTCAATTAAATGCACTATTTTCTCTTATGACTCTATAATCAACTCATTTATGTGGCAACATCAATAATCTTACGTATAACTTCTAAAGTCATTCTCTTAGCCTTTGTAAAAGGTGTTTTGTTATTATTTCATATGAGATAAGGCACAAACCTAAGTGAGAAATAGTATTGCATACATGAGAAACAGTATTGAAATTATTAAGTACAATGCCTGTTTTAGAATTTCTCCTTCACATTTAAAACCTTCATGTCTTTCAAACCTGCATTGGTCATCTTTAAAAAAAAGAAAGAATTCTTCGATATATTTCTTGGATTTTTGATTCCTATTTTTTACCTATTTTATATCCATTTTTTAAGGCTCTTGACATTCTGTTGTAGATTACGTTGTCCTTATTTTAACATGTTTTACTTTTGTACATTTCAGTACAACAGAGGACGAGGAAGTAACAGAAATTCCTGGGTGTTTGGCATACTTGGCATCAAGAATGATCGGAGGAGGCCGATTTTCAAGATTGTATGTCGTCGCTCAGTCATGCATCTCATGCCCCATATAAAAAAGCATATACGGCGGGGAAGTACAGTCATCTCAGATGAATGGAGAGCTTACTGTCATCTCCAGAATGAAGGTTACAATCACACCACCGTCAACCACCAAGACTATTTCATTGACCCAATCACAGATGCCCATACACAGAACCTGGAGAGGTTCTGGGGTGTTTGCAAGGCAACTATTTGGAGGCTTCGAGGGAACCGAACTCCAACTATGTTAAAAGATCACTTGGATGTAATAGAGTGGACTTACTGGCGTGGAAAACATCAAATAAGGGGACCACTTGGAATGCTTTTACATGACATCAGGAAAAAATATCCGGTTTAAGTGCTGTGCGGAAGACTGAGTTGCTACAGATAAATGTGCTGGTTAAGTGCACTCTATCACATTTTCAGTATTTCATGCAAACAACTTTAACTGACCAAAGCAACTTTATTTTAGATTTACTTGATGTATCAACTTTCATTTCACAAAAAGCTCCTTCAACTGTCAGAATTTGGATGAAATGTTTGTCATTATGAATACTTAAGAAGATGTTGACATTAGAGACTTTTTAAGGATGATTAGAAATGTGTTATCCATAACATACTCACAAACTTGAGTAAGAAATGTACAGCAGGTTTGGGCTGTACAGTTCTTTGTCCTAAATAAACACAAGTCTCATGTTTGAAAATTTCTGAAGTGGTCCATTAATAGGAAATGCGTATTGATATGTGCGGACATCTTTGCTTTTACATAGTGATAATATCCATCCTGTGGACATGGTAGACTGTTTTCTTCTTGTTTGATCAATTTCTTTCAAATATTCCAAACGTATGGCATAGGTTTTGAGACATTTTGAAATGGTTTGTGTAAAACAAGGAATTAAAATAGGGGAAATTTTAGATATATCTGACTTAATACCAGTGAATTAAGTATGAAGAGGGCCTCACTTTACTTTAAGGAACAAATATTACTTAATACATATGAAACTACCAGTGAATTAAGTATGAACAGTGCCTCACTTTAGTTTAGGGAACAAATATTACTTAATAACTATGAAACTACCAGTGAATTAGGTATGAACAGTGCCTCACTTTAGGGAACAAATATTACTTAATAACTATGAAACTACCAGTGAATTAGGTATGAACAGTGCCTCACTTTAGTTTAGGGAACATATCCTGAGTTACAAATGATCAGTTATGAGTTATTCACACTTAATTACAGCCAGGATTTTGTGATTGTTTTTCTGAGAACAGGCCATGCTTACTAAGAGTAATTAAGGAGTAATTACTGTTATTGTGCTACTACTACTACTGCCAGTCTCCATGGCAACGTACGCTGAACGGCTAACCTGCTTCAGGGCAGGTTAGGTTCCAGATTGAACAGATTGAACGATAAAAAACTCCACCCATTGACCAATCAGCTCTCTCGAAACATGACAGGATCCTGTTGACCTCGGTGTTCGCATTGTCCGAGGAGCACTCTGCGAGTGTAATTTATGTAATTACATGTGTAATTTGCAATGTATTATTATCTTAACCCGCAACAGTTCGGCCCGAAGGTGACTGCTGCCACGTCCAAATGGATCGGAGGAGACTCCTCACTCTACACTATTCATTATGGGTCGACTCCGATGGCTGCAGAGGGCCAGTTCTTCTGCAGAAGTAAAATCCGGGGGAGCCCCCCCACCATCCCACATTCTGCTGTGAGCAACGGAGCAGTGGACAGGCACAAGAGCGGTCAGCAGAATGTGGGATTTCTTGTTCGATGCTCTTAGTTATTGCAGAGTGCGCATCCGTTTGGTTTGGTCAGCCGCGGCTTCTGTAGTGCAGGTAGGGCGCCCGTAAGCGTATCACGGAAATGCCAAGTAGTACTGTTTAGGCTATAAACATGTGCTAAATGATGTCATTTTCAGTAAATGGTGGACGTTACCTGCTCAGGACACTTGGATTACATCTCACGAGCAGTATGGAGGAATATTGCCAACTTTTTGTGGACTTTTAAGGACACTGTTCGTTCGGGCTCCGATCTAAGTCATGATATCAATGTCAGTGGACAGCGAGTATACCCCCAGATCTCTGGCTACATCCTAGATGTTCCAAAACTACTCCACAGTGTTGTTCAGCATGAGGGTGAGTAGAAAATTAGGCCAAATCGCTGTTTGGGTATAGTGTTCCTTTAATGTAGATATTAGCATGATCTCTCTATCCATGGTTGATACATCTATTGTAACTATTTTTTATCACCACATAGACATGAGGTCTCTCTGAAAACGGGATGTCGCATCTCAAGAGGCCTTAAATACATTCACACTTTAAGGAGACAAGACATGAGTTCATTACTACCATAATTTCTTATTTATAGTAAGAATATCATTGATTATACTTCTATAAAATGATCACCACAACCATACAGACATGAGGACCCTCCTGAAAAGTAGAAGTAGCATCTCAAGAAGTTAACTTCTGATTCATTAGTTTTCAGCAGAGACAAATACGATGGAGACAGGTCTATGATTGGTTCCTGGATCGGATACTTGATTTAGTTCACTTGTCTGGTCTTACCTCCCTTCCTTCACCCACACACCCAAAACAGCATTGTGTGGATTTCCTGTTCATCTTGAGACTGGGATCCACATTCAAGATTTCCTGCTGCTTAAAAGAAGGTTTTTCCATGAGCCATGATGGAGGGATTCATGATTGGCTGTATGGATTAATGTTGGGCATTGGATGGAAACACTGGTTTAAATCTGCATATAATCAAGAAACCTTTTTGAAAACCATTTATCATCAGTTAGAGTTTCAATCTGACATAAGGTAACTTGTTATCCTCCAGAGAATTTTCATGTTTTTTGCCAAAATAGTTCCAGCTGAAGGGTTTCTCTCCAATGTGAACCATTTTGTGCCTAATTAATTATTTAATCTAGATGTTTTACCACATTCATCAGAGTTGGATGGTTTTTCTCTGGTGTGAACCATTTTGTGAGATTTTACCTCTGCTTTGGTTTTAAATGTTTTACCACATTCATCACAGCTGAATGGTTTCTCTCCAGTGTGAACCATTATGTGAAGTTTTACCTCTGTTTTGGTTTTAAATGTCTTACCACATTCATCACAGCTGAAGGGTTTCTTTCCTGTGTGAATCATTTTGTGAAGTTTTACCCCTTCTTTGGATCTAAATGTTTTCCCACACTCATCACAATTGAAGGGTTTCTCTCCAGTGTGAATCATTATGTGTCCGATTAGATGGCCCTTCCTATTAAATGTTTTGCCACATTCTTCACAGCTGAAGGGTTTCTCTCCAGTGTGAACCATTTTGTGTCTAATTAGACAGTTTTTTGTTCTACATGTTTTACCACATTGATCACAGTTGAATGGTTTCTCCCCAGTGTGAATCATTTTGTGAAGTTTTACCACTTTTTTGGTTTTAAAATTTTTACCACATTCATCACAGCTGAATGGTTTCTCTGCAGTGTGAATCATTTTGTGACTGTTCAGCTTTGTTATAGTTCTTAGACTTTTACCACAGTCGTCACAGCTGAATGGTTTCTCTCCAGTGTGAATCATTCTGTGAAGTTTTACCTTAGCTTTGGTCCGAAATGTTTTCCCACACTCATCACAGCTTAAGGGTTTCTCACCAGTGTGAATCATATTGTGAAGTTTTGCATCTTTTCTAGTTCTAAATGATTTACCACAGTGATCACAGCTGAAGGGTTTCTCTCCAGTGTGAATCATTTTGTGAAATTTTACGCCTCTTTTGGATCTAAATGTTTTCCCACACTCATCACAATTGAAGGGTTTCTCTCCAGTGTGAATCATTTTGTGTGTTTTTAGTTGGCACTTTTTTCTAAATGTTTTCCCACACTCATCACAACTGAAGGGTTTCTCGCCAGTGTGAACCATTTTGTGACCTTTGAGCCCTCCCCTGGATTGAAATGTTCTACCACAATCACTGCAGCCGAAGGGTTTCTCCTTGGGCTTTAGTCTGCTAACTTGATTGCTTTTCACATGTTTTGGCTGATGTTCTCTGTCCTCCCTCCAATCATCACTGTCATCAGTCTCAGAGGACTCTTCAGTCTTGATACCAGTCTCTGACTTAAACCGTCTCCCTGGAGCAGGGTTCCTCTCCTCATCATATCCTCCACACTCCTCTCCATCAGCTCTGATCTCCATCTGATGAAGCTGTGAGGACTGAGTGATCTCTTCATCTTCATCCTCACTCTTCACATGGACAGGCTGTTCTTCTTTCATCACTGACAGCTGCTGGACATCTGCAGGAAGATTGAATTACACTAATATGAGTGGAACTAAACACTTCTCAAAACCAAACTCAAGATGTTTAAGTGTTGCATCATTATATTTGTCACCAACTTTATTCAAACACACAAAGAATCTGTTTTGGTAAAACTGTGAAAAAGCCAACAAACACTTAGTTGTGTTGTGTTGGTCCATCAATACCTCAATTTGGTTTCCATCCTCGTCGCTCAGTGATGTCACATTCACTCTAACTTCACTGCGATCATATACCATGAAACAGGATGCATAAGCTGACATTATTCCAATTGAATCCTTCACACTCACCTACCAACTAGGGATGTAACGGTTACCGGTAAAATGATAAACCACAGTAAATTTTCCCACAGTAATCATTACCGTGTCTTTAAAATTACCGTTTTACCATGTTTGTTCACGAGCCTGTGTCAATAATGCGCAGTGATGCTGCCGTTTGCCAGGAAAAGTCTGATCGATGCATCCGTCCTCAATTAAGCAGCCTAAACCGATGCACGCATGTGCAGGCTGCATTGTTTTGCCTCAGAGTCTGAGAGCGGAAGTTCGAGCCACAGCGAAGTTTTCTTGAAAAGGACTCTGAAGTCTGGTTGAATTTTGAATTTTTACAAGGATCCTGAGGAGAAACTGATGGAAGACAGTTTCCCTGTCTAAACAAGAAGCTGCAGCGAAAGAAAATGACGTGCGCAGTTTCAAGGGCTGGAACTCTTCGAGCAAATGAACTGACGGAGCCGCAGGGAGAGACAGAGAGAGAGAGAGAAATCAGTGAGCCATACCTGAGAGAATAACAGGTAGTATCAGTAATTCTATCCAAACACGTATAAATCTTATAGATAGTCCAGAATGATACTAATTCTGTTGTGTTCTTGCCGTGTATTTGCCGTATTTTGAAATAGATCGTCTTTTTTCATCAAAGTTTGTGTTTGATGGATTTCATCGATCGTTATTTGGAAATATTTAGAGGAGAAAATACCGAGGATATCTGCTGGGGAGAGGGGAGACCAGAGGAGAATCATGAAGAGGGTTAGTTGCTTCAGGGAATATCATCATTAAAAAAAAAAAGTCGTGGACATGGTCTGATATAAGGAGCTGTATCATGGACACTAATGCTGCAGGCAAACTAAAATGTGAGTGTATACAAAATAGTTTAAGCTCATTTTTTGTCATCTCAAAACTTTGATCATGTTCATTTACAGCTGTTTATAAAGAGAATCCTGTTTAAAGTTCAAATCAGTTGTTTTCTTTTCTTGTAATCACACCTTTTATAACATAATAATGACGAATATGTTCCAGGATTGTTTATTTTTATTTCTCATGAAAGAAGGGTAAAAAATGCACTCAAAGGGCATTTCTTGACACATTATTGACAAAAAAGACCCAAAGGAGCTGTTATGATAATAATATTGAAGGGGTTAAGTGATTAAATTGTGTGTAAAAGTACTTTTTGAACATTTTGAGCACACTGCAACAATACCGTGATAATAATGATAACCGTGATAATTTTGGTTTCAAGAACCGTGATACAAAATTTTCATATCGTTACATCTCACCTACCAACCACAAAACACAGCAGCTGATGCCCTGCAGTAGCATTGTCTGTCAGTTCTCTGCAGTTTGTCTGAGAGGAACTAATGTCCTCACTAACTAATGTTTCCCACACAGACATTGACTGTTACTCTGTGAACCAGAATAAAAACTGTTTGTCACACACCCACAAAATGCTGATTGGCTGTTGCCTCGCCAGCCCCCTGCTATATCACCTGAAAAGATCAACTTTTTCACTTTGGCAATGGAGTGACGGGTAGGCCTGTGCTCTAAATATAGATACAACAAAATATCGTCACGCACTCCTTTGGGATACGTGTATCAATACGGATTCTAGAGAATACGGCTGATGATACGGCCTAAATAATTTCACGGTTGTTGTCAATACACTTTGGCTAATGTTAACAGTGGCAAAGTTCAAGGTAGAAGACAAGCTACATAATGAAGCATATGTTCCAAATTTGAAAATTGGTCTACCATCTTTGAGGATCTGAATTTATGTTTCTCAAGTTGTAGAATAACTTAAACTCATCTTTGTTATTTTTCTTCTCATAAGAAAGAACTAAACTTGTCAAGAATTTTGTTTAAAGCGTAGTCAATGTTCACAATTTATCTGTATCGGGATCCGTATTGTTTCGTGAGGTTGCTGGAAATACCCAGCCCTAGTGACGAGTGATCAGGTCACCTTGACTGCAGTCGTTAAATCACGGGAGGGTTAACCCGCCATTTCGTGGCTTTACTTTGACTTCACATGGAGAGTGGTTGCTAATGTTGCAAAGTCTCATTTGTTGTGAACACAGCTTTAGATGGACAAGTGGACAGTCAGATTTGTCAATCAACATTTATGTGACATGGCCCCCTTCATGCCTGACAGGGGCCTGAGTCCCACGGGTGCATATTAGGGTCATATAAAATCCAAGACCACATATTCACAGATCTGCATATTAAAAATAGAATTTTTAAAATGGAATGGAATGGAACACGCCTGGGGGTGGAGGATGCAACTGTAACACTACTAAATATGCTTTTTTAAACACTTGGACGGAAATGGGACTCATGCCAGGCTCTTATTTGTCGATTTTTCTTCTGCTTTTAACACCATCCAGCCCCACATCTGGGCAGAAAGGCTGTAACAGCAATTCAATTTAAGTAACAACCTGGTGGGCTGGGTTCTTAACTTCTTAACTGACAGGACACAAAGGGTCAGGGTTAACAATGTTCTGCCTGACCTACAAACCACATCCACAGGTCACCATAAGGGTGTGTGCTCTCTCCTCTGGTGTTCATTCTGTATACAAATGCGAGTCAGAGCACATATGAAAACAGAGCCATCATAAAGTATGTGGACGACTCCGTCATTGTCAGTTTACTTAAAGCTGCTATGAGGAGAATTTATCGCCGGCGTAATGCTGCGTTCCAGTAACCTTGGAAATGGGAGTGACATCATCTCCCACTTATCGGCGTTCCAGTTGAAGTCAGAAAAAAACATGCCGATCTACCAGGCTATTGTTAGCTGTTGTTAGCACGCCTTGCGTTGTTGTATGAAGAATGTGATTATCACTATGGCAGCATTTTTGTAAATATAAATCTAGCAATACAATGTATACAGCTGATCTAGAGCGACACACCCCAGTCAGAAGTGCAAATAAAGTGATTATTACAGGAGCTAAATAACTGTTCACACTGTGGGCATCCATCTTTGATTGACACCTCGGGGTGGCGAAGTTTCACCGACTTCCCAGTAGGAAATTCAGACTTCGGGGGACGTTCCAGTTTTAGTTTCCCACTCGGACCCCGAAATTCCTACTTCTGACTACAACTTGAACGCACCGGAGACGTGAAGCCAAATGTGTTTGTTTGTAACGCTAATGAATGCAGCATGGATCTTTGTCGGAACTCTGCATTGCTTTACAAGTTCTTTTTCAATAACTACAGGATGCAAAGCGACGAGGTAATGTGTCTCTTTCTAGTTACGTAGCGGTAGTTTTTGATGTGTGACGACAAGCAATGCGGGGAAAAGTTATTATCGTAGTCGTAGCCGGCTATATATCACTATTTACAGCCCGGTGCACTAAGACATGTAATATAAATGATAAAATAATATAAATTTGCTCTAGTTTTAATTGTCTGGTTCCCTGAAGTTGAGTATCCAGGCCAGTCCAGCCCTGTACGACCCGACTAGGAGGCTAAAGAATAGCATTTATAGATAACCTATTTAGATGCTATAAAACTCATCGATAAGTGTGTATTTCGATCAGGCATACATCTAAAAGTGAGACTTTTTTGTAAATACTTAAAAACTCCTCACAGTCTCTTTAAAGGGGGAGAGTCCAGCCATGGCCCAATTGTTGATTATTTTGTTGCTTGGTGTGAGGAGTCATACCTTTTGCTAAACACAGCAAAAACAAAAGACATGTTGATAGATTTTAGGAAAAGTCCTCAACAAAACTGCTTAACCTCAATTAAAGACCAGACTATTGAGTGTGTACAGAAGGGATGTAACGATTACCGGTAAAATGATAAACCATGATAAAATTCCCCACGGAAATCATTACCGCGTCCAATTAAAATTACCGAATTACCGAGTTTGATCACCACACTGTGTCTATAATGCACGGTGATAAAGTTCTTCGCCCCGAAAAGCTGGCACTATGTGTGTCTACCCCCAAGCAGGCGTGTCTCACAAACAAAGGCGCGCATGCACAGTTAGCATTGTTTAGTCTCTGAAAGTTTAGCAGTTGGAGCCTCGCTCAGACTCTTAACAGGTTTCCCCACTTGAAACGGCTAAAGTCTGGTCAAACTTCGGATTTTACAAGGATGTCGAGGGGAAACTAATTGACGACAGTCTCCCTGTCTAAAACATGAAGCTAAGGGAAAAGACAAAAATGTGCGTGATTAAAACCGCCGTAACTCCTCGAGTAAACGAGCAGAGAGAGAGAGATTCAGTTAGCCATACCTGAGTGAACTAAAGGCGGTTTATCAGTGTTTTCTGTGTAAATCATTTATAAAGGTTGTAAATAACAGCATTAGTATCTATCTGAAGTGTGTTCTTGCCATTCGTTTGCCGTGTTTCGCCGTATATTGTTGTAATTTCATGGAGTTAATCAATCCTAATTTGGAAATATTAAAGGAGATTTTGAGGACATCTGCCATGGAAAGGGGAGAGTAGAAAAGAGTCATGAAAGGGGCTAACTGCTTCAGGTACTATTGTTAGTTAAAATTATATATATATATATATATATATATATATATATATATATATATATATATATATATATATATATATATATATATATATATATATATAGGGTATATATATAATACATGTATCCGTGCATACCGCTATATATATATATGGACCTTGATGCATACAGTGCTGTACTCGAAATATATATATGTTTCGTTAGCCGCTGCACATGGCTACTTAATATTCACGGAGGTACTGGTCTATGATTGGCGTGGTTAGGGAAGTCTTTTTAATATACATGAGGAAAGTGGTCTGTAATTCGTGCTCTTGGATCACAAAGTTATTGATCTACATAAGTAGCACATGGCTACTTGAATATTCATGAGAAAAGACGTCGGTTAGCATGCTAACGGCTATCCGCCTTTAGCATGCTCACAGCGGTGAAGACGTAAGCTGATAGAGAGATAAAAAACAAAAGGACAACACAAAACTACCAACAAACGGAGGACATCACTTAACTTTTACTGAACCAGAGGACCCATTTTTCATGGCTGGATGTTTAAGTTTAAGGTGAACAGCGGGTGCAGCTGAAATTCATCGGCTCATGAAGATCATAAGATCGTCAGTTGGTGAGCAACAGTTCATCAAAAATGCCGAGCTTTGTGTTGGTGTTTTGTGTGGAGGAGATGTGCCTGTGAGCTGTTAATCAGAGTTTATAAGCTATGGGCTAACTGGGAGTTTACTGAAGCTACTGGTTGCTTAATGTGTGAAATTAAGCCAAAGACAGATAAACACATTGCCATGCTGAATGTTCTATTTCGTATAGGCTTCGCCCTTTAAGGCTATCGCTAGTGGGTTTACTGAAAAAACTTGGTCTACGCCCACCCACGTGATGGGCCTCTCCTGCGCCACCTGCCTATAAATGGCCGCGGGCTCATAATATCTGCTCCCTCTTTTTCTTCAGCGTCATGAGAAGCAGCACACGAAAGACTTCGGCAGCGGCAGAATGGCTTCATTGGCGACCGTCCGCATCTGTCCTCAGTGTCAGACAGGCTACATCATGGGCAGCGACATGCACTCTCGCTGCGAGTCATGCCTTGGCCCGGAGCACGCCGGGCAAGCGCTGACTCAGCCGGAGAAGTGCCCCTACTGCAGGCTGTTATCCCCAACGGAGAAGCGGCGCCGGGTGGATTTTTTCACCGACGCTGCTGAGGATGTTTTCACCGTGACCGACTCTTGCAGCCTGGAGGAAGCCATCAACCTGCTCGCAGGGCCGGATTCGGATGATGACGGTCCTGGGGAGGCACCGTCAGTCTCGCTCCAGCCAGAGGAGACTGACTTCGAGGAGGAGCACGCGGGGGGTCGCTCAGGTGTTGCTGGGGTCCCCCTGTCGTCATCCACCTCCTTGCCGGTCATCGGAGCGCTCGTCCAGGAGCTTCCTGGCATCATCGAGAGGGCGGCAGCTTACAAGGGCCTCGCCGTCCCAGCAGCTCCAGCTCCGGCTGAACCTGATGATATGGCGGGCTGTTTTGCAGGAGCACACACGGCCCGCCGGGAGCCCACCTGGCCTCGTTTTCCGGCTATTATCCCCTACCAGTCCGGGGCTGTGGCTGAACCGGGGAAGCTGCGGGCGCCGTTAGCTACCTACGCTCCAATTACCAGAGTCCAGGGGCTCACCGACGAGGGCTTCCCGCCCGTTCCGCCGTTGGATCCAGGCCTGGCGGCCGTTTTCGGGGTTCGGCCGAACATGATTGGCGGCCGGCGTCAGGCCCTCCCCTCTTCCCGGGACCAGCTCACGGGCCGTTTTGCGGACAGGGCCCACCAGTGTGCCAGCCAGGCGTCTGCAGCGGCTAACAACATTACCTTGCTGGCGTACTCCATCACTCGGATGGCGGCGGAGCCTGAGAAGCTGGCTGAACGAGCGGATGAGCTCAACAAGGCAGCGATATATATATATATATATATATATATATATATATATATATATATGTACATATAATATATATATGTACATGTGTATATATCTGTACATGTATATATATGTATGTATATGTATATATATATATATATATATATATATATATATATATATATATATATATATATATATATATAAATAAAAAGGGCTGGACATGGTCTAATATAACGAGCTGTAACATGTACACTAATGCTATAGGCAAACAAACGTGTGAGTGTAAAATAGGTCACATTTATTTTTGACCATCTAAAAACCTTGAACATGTTCATTTAAAATTGTTTATGAAGAGAAACCTGTTAAATCTGTTTTTTTTTTTTTCATTTCTTATATTACACAGTTAAAGCATTTATAACATAATAAAGACAAATACTTGTCAGAATTGTTTACTTTTATTTCTGATGAAAAAACTTTAAACAAATATTCCTGAAGGACATTTCCTGACAAAAAGACATAAAAACTGCTAAAGTTATAATATTAAAGGGGTAAAATGATGTCAAGACTGTGTCAGAGTACTTTTTGAACATTATGAGCACAATGCAACAATACTGCGATAATAATGATAACCATGATAATTTTGGTCACAATAACCGTGATATGCAATTCTCATACCATTACATCCCTAGTGTACCAGTGTTTCCTCTACACTCATTTAGCAGTGGCGGCCCGCCACTCCTAAATCCTACCAGCCGCTCCTTCAAATTTTTTTTTTTAAAACTGCAAATACACCACCGCAGCATCATGTCGCCGCCTTCAATGTCTTGGGGTGTCGCGAGTGCTGAGGCAGATAACTATCTTGCCCATATTTGTGTCACTATGGTTTGCTAACATTTAATAAAATGCATTTTTCCTCTCCACTCTGACAACCGCCTCCTCCCCCGCTCTTCTCGCACAACACCAATAAACCGCGCGGCAACCAAACCATCTCTCTGCAGGCGGAGTGCCCCCGACATGCAGTCTTTTATTAAGAGGCCGCTGCCACAGGGGTCCGAGACGTAGCGGGGATTCAGCGAACATCAGAGCAGAGGCCACCTAAAAGTGTCTCACAACACTTCCTTCCCTAAAAACGATTCAGTAGAAATGCTTTCCCACGCCCAGTTCTTCAATAATTCGATGTGATTGGCTGCTGCCAGGCGACTGCAGCCAGAAAGTCCAACATGCTGCAGCAGGCCAAAATCTGTGCGCATGCTCTTGGGCGACAACAGCTTCTGGGTCAAAACCGCTTGCTGTCTGCCGCCTGTCCCTCATTGAAATGACTGGAGGTGACGCGTTGCCGCGCGCCAGTGTGAAGGGGAGTATAAAGACAGACACACACTCAGGTGGCGGAGGAAGGAGCGACCATAACGGCAAAAAAAAAAACAAAAAAACAATTTAAACCAACATTAATGGATGACCAGAAGCTTCCCAAACAATCTCCCTTAGCAAAAATCTCAGTGTTTTTAAGCCAACTGCCCTTACTAAGAAGGAAAGCACAGCGAGCTGTGTAGGAAACTTTCAGCATGTAGTTTCTCCTTATTGTCAGTCACTATAACTTTATTAAGGATGATTCATCTTCTCTCCACCTGCTGAGCATACATGGTTACATGAAATGTTACATTCTTCCTTTTTTTTAAAATACTTTTTATATTTATGCAATGTATTTTAAAACATTTTTGAGAATGTTGTAGTTGTATGAAAAAGTGCGCCACTGCCAAGAAAGTGAACAAAATTCAGTGCTCGCTATTTATTCAGATCTAAATGTTCTTTAAGTATGATATTAGGGAGCATTTTTGACGGACCATGCTACACACAGCACCAGTTTTGCCAATAGTTTTGTCCCTGCTGCTATTGCTGAGCTGAATAAATTGTAGCCTATTTGCACACAAGTATTTATCTGTTTATGCACTTGCACTTTGTTTTACTTACGCTTTTACTTATTCTTTTGGATTTTTTATTCTTTTAACTTCGATCCTAATGGAGGATGCCTCTGGAACCAACACGAGTGCATGTACCCCCCCACAATGTGTTATGTCGTTGATGCTCATGACTACTGTGATGATAAAACCTAGAGCACTTTAATAATGGAGAGAAAAACTACAACTATTAACTGTGACTATTAAACTACCATGGGACTGAATGCAGGAACAACAACTCTACAAAATAACACCAACTTTAATCCAGCTTTGATTTTCCTTCACTTTGTTCAGCATCACTTTATTGCTGTAGTTCTGACTGAGTCCTTCAGCAGATTTTAATGTTGACATTTGCTCCAAATCAGCTCCATGCATCTAAAAGCTCAAATCAAGCAGCTAACAAGCAACTAAAATGTGGTTTGAACAGCAACATGACACACAACAATATCTTCACCACTGAACTGAACAGCATCCCAATAAATCCGACTGTCTGCTCTCTGAGGATCAGGAGGAAGAGCGAGGAAACTTCAGTCTCAGACCTTTGATTGATCCAACAGTCTGAGCTAGCTGCTGCTAACACTGAGCTGTGTGTGGATGTGAATGTTAGCTAAAGGCTAAGCTGCTACATCTACAGGAAACAAGTTCACAGAAGAAGAAAGAAAACAAACCTGCTCTCTCTTTAAGATCCTGGAACCCGGACATCTGAGCCTCATCCAAGAGTCAAAGAAGGAGAAGAAAACTCTCAAGACTTTACAGGATTACTCTGAGACCACAGGACGACGGAGCAGCTAACATGCTAACTGAGCTCGGCGGGAGGGAAACAAAAGAGCCTCGAGACCCGGAAATGAAAATGTACTTCCGGTTGGCTGATCTGCCTTTAAAAATAAAAGCATAGTCATCCGTTTCTCCTCTTTGTTCACAAAATCAATTTAGAAAAATTATTTTTGATCTTCATGTAAACATTTCATCGTCATCATCAACATAGAAACAAACTCAAGACCTACCATTTAGTCTGGCTTTACCTGAATAACCTGTCAGTGTTTTTAATCCTATGACAGCCTCACGTTATGATTATTTATTTTTTTATTTTACTCTATTTCATCTTTAACTTCATTTCAATGTTATTATTTACTTTTTTTCCTGATACATATTTAATTTTACACATTAACCTAACCTCCACGGTTTGAACCTTTAAAATGGGGTTAATACTACTACTACTACTACTACTACTAATGATAATAATGATAATAACAATAATAATAATTATAATAATAATGATAATAATAATAATAATAATAATTTGTTTTATCCAAGTAAAGCTAATAACAAACAACATAATTTTTTCTGCCAAAAAAATGAAATCAAATTTAACTATGGCATGGATGCTTGTTCAGTGTCTCACAGAAGTGAGTACACCCCTTGCATTTCTCCAAATATTTTATGATATCTTTTGATGGGACAGCGGTGAGGTAATGACACTTTGATACAGTGTACGATAGTGAGTGGGCAGCTTGTTAAACAGCTTAAATTCACTGTCTCCTCAAAACAACTCGACACAGCCGTTAATGTCTAAACTACTGGCAACAAAAGTGAGTACACCCCTAAGTGAAAGTGTCCAAATTGGCCCCAAAGTGTCAATATTTTGTGCGACCACCATTATTTTTCAGCACTGCCTTAACCCTATTGGAGAGGGAGTTCACCAGAGCTTCACATGTTGCCACATGGAATCCTTTTCCACTGACTAATGACCACATGATGGAGCTGGTGGATGTTGGAGACCTTGCTCTCCTCCACCTTCCTTTTGAGGACTTCACACAGATGCTCAGTAGGGTTCAGGTCTGGAGACATGCTTGGCCAGTCCATCACCTTTACCCTCAGCTTCTTTAGCAAGGCAGTGGTGGTCTTGGTGGCATGTTTTGGGGTCGTGACAGGACAGGCTCCACTCAGAACAGGCCTCACAATCGTCAACCAAAGAAGTTTAGTCCACGCTGTCAGCATCATATCCAGAGATTGTCTTTGGGAAATAGATGTATGAGTACTGCCAGCATCGCTGCAGGGGTTGAAGGGCTGGGGGGATCAGCCTGTCAGTGCTCAAACCATGAGCTGCACACTGCATCAAATCGGTATACACTACTATTGTCCCAGAAGGAGGTCTCTTCTACAAATGATGCTCAAAAAGTCTGCAAACAGTTTACAGAAGACAAGCAGACTTAAGGCATGGATTACTGGATCCATGTCCTGTGGTCTGATGAGACCAACATGAACTTATTTGGTTCAGATGGTGTCAAGCATGAGTGGCAGCAACCAGGTGAGGAGCTCAAAGACAAGTGTGTGTTGCCTACAGTGAACAAGGTGGTGGGAGTGTCATGGTTTGGGACTGCATGAGTGCTGCCAGTACAGGGGAGCTACACCCCATTGAGGGAACCACAAAGGCCAATGTATTGTAACATACTGAAGCAGAGCATGATATCCACCCTCTGAAAAAGGGGCCACAGGGCAGTTTTACAACGTGATAATGACCCCTGAACACATCTCCAAGACCACCACTGCCTTGCTAAAGGAGCTGAGGGTAAAGGTGATGGACTGGCCAAGCATGTCTCCAGACCTGAACCCTACTGAGCATCTGTGTGAAGTCCTCAAAAGGAAGGTGGACGAGAGCAAGGTCTCCAACATCCACCAGCTCCATCATGTGGTCATTAGTAAGTGGAAAAGGTTTCCAGTGGCAACATGTGAAACTCTGGTGAACTCTCTCCCCAATAGGGTCAAGGCAGTGCTGAAAAATAATGGTGGCCGCACAAAATATTGACACTTTGGGGCCAATTTGGACACTTTCACTTAGGGGTGTACTCACTTTTGTTGCCAGTAGTTTCGACATTAATGGCTGTGTCGAGTTGTTTTGAGGAGACAGTGAATTTAAGCTGTTTAACAAGCTGCCCACTCACTACCGTACACTGTATCAAAGTGTCCTTACCTCACTGCTGTCCCACGAAAAGATATAAAATATTTGGAGAAATGAAAGCAGAGTACTCACTTCTGTGAGACACTGTATATAGATAATCACAAGTCAAACAACAGTAATATTCACAGTTTGTTATAAAAGAGAGAAAAGTCATTTAACCATTGCAGCTGCAGGAATAATGATAGTAATTGTAAAGGTAAAACATACATATATCATAGTAAATAGTATAAAAAACATATAAAATAATAATAATATAAACATTGGGTGGAGTACTAATGAGCAGAGGAGGAGCAACAACAGCATTAGTGGCAAGTGATATGAAGACAGGGGCAGGGAGGGGTTGTCATTGGTGTGGCTGTGGATGTAGGAAAAGAAGGGGACAAAAGTATGTTGATGATAAAACAATAATAATAATTTCATTGATATAAGAAAGAGGATCAAGAAAAACAAAAAATAAATGAAAGAGTACATCAGCCGAGTAAAAAATAAGGGTAATATAGTAATGGTAATAGTAGCAACAACAACAATAATAAGACTGATAATAATAATAATAATAATGATAATGATAATGATAATGATAATGATAATGATAATAATAATGATAATGTAATGATAATAATAATAATAATAATAATGTGTAATTGTGTGTGTGTGTGTGTGTGTGTTATTATTGTGTGTGTGTGTGTGTGTGTATTATTATGTATTGTGTGTGTATGTGTGTGTGTGTGTGTGTGTGTGTGTGTGTGTGTGTGTGTGTATTATTATTGTGTGTGTGTGTGTGTGTGTGTGTTATCCAGGAGCTATGTTGTCGGGGGCTTTATGCCCTTGGTAGTGTCATCCAAGGCAAACAGGTCCTGGAGGAGAGGACAGACAAAGCGTGGCTCAAAAGACCACTATGATGAGAAACAGAAATGGATCCAGGTTTCCCTTGCCCGGAAGTGGGTCATCGGGGTCCCCCCTGAAGCCAGGCCTGGGAGTGGGGCTCGCAGGCGAGGGCCTGGTGGCTGGAGCTACGCCCACGGGCCCAGCCCGAAGGAGAGACATGGGACCCCAATCACATGGACCCACCACCCGTGAGAGGGGCCATAGCTGTAGGGTGCATTGTGAGTGGCCAAAAGCAGGGGCCCTGGTGGTCCGATCCTTGGCTGCAGTGTCAAGCTCTAGGGACGTGGAACATCACCTGGCTATCGGGGAAGGAGCCGGAGCTTGTGCATGAGGTTGAGCGGTTCCGACTATATATAGTCGGACTCACCTCGACGCATAGCTTGGGCTCTGGAACCAGTCTTGAGAGCGGTTGGACTCTCTTCTTCTCTGGAGTTGCGGATGGTGAGAGGCATCGAGCGGGGGTGGCAGTTCTTGTCTCCTCTGGGCTAGAGGCCAGTACATTGGGGTTTACCCCTGTAGACGAGAGGGTAGCCTCCCTCCACCTTCAGGGTGGGGGGACGGAATCTGACTGTTGTTTGTACTTATGCACCAAACAACAGTTCAGAGTTTCCACCCTTCCTGGATTCCTTGGAGGGGGTGCTGGAGAGTGCCCCCTCTGAGGACTGCCTTGTTCTGCTGGGAGACTTCAATGCTCACATCGGCAATGACAGTGTGACTTGGAGGGGTGTGATTGGGAGGAATGGCCCCCCCGATCTGAACCTGAGCGGTGTTCTGTTATTGGACTTCTGTGGTCATCACAGATTGTCCATAACAGACACCTTGTTCAAGCATAAGGGTGTTCATATGTGCACCTGGCACCAGGACACCCAACTTTGTAGTAGTATCATCGGATGTGGCATGATTTGGACACTTGGGTGAAGAGAGGGGCGGAGCTGCCAACTGATCACCACCTGGTGGTGAGTTGGCTCCGATGGTGGGGGAGGATGCCAGTCAGACCTGGTAGACCCAAGCGTGTTGTGCTGGTCTGCTGGGAATGTCTGGCAGAGTCTCCCGTCAGAAAGAGTTTCAACTCCCACCTCCGGGCAAAGTTCGACCATGTGGCGGGGGAGGCAGGGGACATTGAGTTTGAGTGGGCCTTGTTCCGGGCCTCTATTGTGGAGGCGGCTAATTGGAGCTGTGGCCGTAAGGTGGTCGGTGCCTGTCGAGGCGGCAACACCCAAACCTGTTGGTGGACACCAGAGGTGAGGGATGCCATCAAGCTGAAGAAGGAGTCCTATTGGGCCTTTTCTGGAGGCAGCTGGCGGGTACCGGCTGGCCAAATGGAATGCAGCTTCGGTGGTCGCTAAAGCAAAAACCCAGACATGGGAGGAGTTCGGAGAGGCCATGGAGAACGACTTTCGTACTGCTTCGAAGAGATTCTGGACCACCATCGGCGTCTCAGGAGGGGGAAGCAGTGTGCTGTCAACACTGTTTATGATGGGGGTGGTGCGCTGCTGACCTCTACTCGGGATGTTGTGGATCGGTGGAAAGAATACTTCGAAGACCTCCTCAATCCCACCAGCACGTCTTCCAGTGCGGAAGCAGACCTGGAGGACGCTGTGGTGGGCTCTTCTATCTCTGGAGTTGAGGTTGCCGAGGTGGTCAAGAAGCTCCTCGGTGGCAGGGCTCCGGGGATGGATCAGATCTGCCTGGAGTTCCTCAAGGCCCTGGATGTTGTAGGGCTGTCATGGTTAACACGTCTTTGCAACATCACGTGGACATCGGGGACAGTGCCTCAAGGCTCTGGATGTTGTAGTGTGTGTGTGGGGGGTGATCCGGGAGTATGGGGTAGCGGACCCCCTCATACGGGCTGTCCTTTCCCTGTATGACCGGTGTCAGAGTCTGGTTCGCATTACCGGCAGTACATCTGAGTCGTTTCCGGTGGGGGTTGGACTCCGCCAGGGCTGCCATTTGTCACTGATTCTGTTCATTACTTTTATGGACAGAATTTCTAGGCGCAGCCAGGGTGTTGAGGGGTTTCGGTTTGGTGACCTCAGGATCGGGTCTCTGCTTTTTGCAGATGATGTTGTCCTGTTGGCTTCATCGGACAGTGATCTTCAGCTCTAACTGGATCAGTTCGCAGCTGAGTGTGAAGCGGCTGGGATGAGAATCAGCACCTCCAAATCCGAGTCCATGGTCCTCGCCCGGAAGAGGGTGGAGTGCACTCTCCGGGTCAGGGATGAGATCCTGCCACAAATGGAGGAGTTCAAGGACCTCGGGGTTTTGTCATGAGCGGAGGAAGGGTGGATCGGGAGATCGATAGGCAGAATGTTGCGGCATCAGCAGTGATGCGGGCTCTGCACCGGTCTGTCGTGGTAAAAAGGGAACTGAGCCGAAAATCTCTTGATTTACTAGTCGATCTTCACCCCTATCCTCATATACTGTCACGAGCTGTGGGTCGTGACCAAGAAAACAAGATCTCGAGAACAAGCGGGCAAAATGGGCTTCCTCGGCAGGGTGGCTAGGCTCTCCCTTAGAGATAGGGTGAGAAGTTCGGTCATTCGGGAGGAGCTCGGAGTAGAGCTTCTGCTCTGTCCCTACGCGTTGAGAGGAGCCAGATGAGATGGCTCTGGCATCTGGTCAGGATGTCTCCTGGACACCTCCCTGGTGAGGTGTTCCGGGCACGTCCCACCGGGAGGTGACCCCATGGAAGACCCAGGACACGCTGGAGAGACTATGTCTCTCATCTGGCCTGGGAATGCCTCGGGATCCCCCGGGAAGAGATGGATGAGGTGGATGGGGAAAGGGAAGTCTGGGCTTACCTGCTTAGGCTGCTGCCCCCGCGACCGGACCATGGATAAGCGGGAGAAGACGGTTGATGGCATAATAATAATAATAATAATAATAATAATAATAATAATAATAAATTAATAATATTAAAAATACAAATAATAATTATAATAAAAATAATAATAATAAAAATAATAATAAAATAATAATAATTACAATAATAATAATAATAATAATAATAAAAGTTGTTCTTTCAAATGTTATTACATCATTTCTTAAATCATCATCACTGCAATTACAGGATGTGCTGGTTATGGTGGGGTATGGTGGGTTATCAGCTGTGTTGGTACAAAACTAGAACACGTCATCTGTTTTCAATACTGTGCCGTTTACTGTAACCTTAGACTGCACAAAATACAAGCATAAATGCGTTCACTCCAGTTGTTTCTGGAACTAGACTGGAGTTATGAGATCTGTCCAATATGGTGGCGACGCTGGATTAGGCCGTAATGAGGTGTCAACGTATATTATGTCTGTTACCAACACTTTGTATGGATTACTGGGTTGGTGGATTCGGGGGCTGGGTGGAGTGGGTTTGGGTCATATTCCTTTTATATTACTTTAAATATCTGTCTGTTTGTAAAGAACTTTGTGCAGCAGTTTTTGTATGAAAAGTGCTGGTTGATTGGTTGAAAGAGCTGTAACCATGGCAACAGGTTATTCAATTATTCACAGAGTCACCAGCAAATTTAAATCTCTTCAGTCATTTTATGACAAAATCAGAATCAAGATGAAGCTTGGATTTCACATTTCAGCTTTAGTGAGGACAGGTTTGTTTTTACTCTGGTTCCTAAATTGATGGCTGAAGAACAAGGAGATGAAGGAAAGGGACGGCTGTTATGTTTTGATTTCTGGATACACATGCAGCCAGAGGGAATAAAATCCTCTATCTCCTGTTGTGTCAGGTTAAGGGAGCATACAGCTCTTCTTCTCTCCTAACTCTGGGGGAATCAGACCACAACCTGGTTGACCTTGACATCACCTACAGGCCATTGGTGGAACAGCAGGCGTCAAACATCAGGACAGTACAGGTTTGGCCTAAGGACACAGAGGAGACTCTGCAGGAGTGCTTCAATGTCACAGACTGGAACTTTGTAAAGAGGAAACTGGTGATGACACTGAAGGTCTTCCTCACTGCACTACAGACCACATCCACTTCTGTGAGGACAACATTGTCCAAACATAAAGATCCACGGCTTCCCCAACAATAAACCCTGGATTTATCAGGACATTAAAGGACTTCTCTACAGGAAGAAGAGGGCCGTCATGGCTAAGGACCAGGATGAGCTCAGGGCTGTCCAGAAGGAGCTAAAGAAGAAGCTGAAGGAGGCCAAGAACAGTGACAGGGACACCATCAAGACCAGGATGGAGCAGAACAACACCAGGGAGGCCTGGAGTGGGATGAACCAGATGATGGGCTTCAACAGACCTGCACCCAGAGCTGAAGGAGACCCAGAGTTTGAGATTTAATGTACTTCCTCATGAGAGGATCAGAGCTGTCCTCAAAGGTCATGAACACTCATTCCTTCAAATCTGGAAACCATTCATGGATTCTCTCCCTGCTGAGAATCTGAGCTATTGGTTCTGTGGTTTTAAGATTCACTCATTTTTGTTCAAAAACAGACCCCTGAATTCAGAAAATCAAAGCCTGGCTCCAGGAGAAATAACTGCAGACCTTCCTCACTGAGATGTTCATAAGTGGTGTGAGATGTGAAATGTGCCCTCATGAGTCAGTCAGACATGTGAGCCGTGCTGTGGACTGATGATCATGACTGAATTCAGGGAAAAATTTAATACATTTCTGTAAAATCTAAAAGTTAAGAAACAAAATTCACTCCAAACTCTGTGCAACAGTTACAAGAATTTATTGAAAAAAGTAAAAAGTGTATCATACTTTGGTTATTTACATCAAACTTCTATGGAAGAGTATTTGGGCCATGTGAGATGGAGAAAATAATTTTGGGGAAGTCGAGATTAAAGAGGAAACTTTGACATTAAAGTAAAAATTTCAACAATAAAGTTGAAATGATGAGACTACAGCTGGATAACAATTTCATTACAAAGTCAAATTTTTCAGAGTAAAGTCAACATACAATGCATTTCCACCTCATTCACAAAATTTCATGTTTTTCTTGATACTTCAACTTTTATCACAAAACTGTTATTTCACTTTAATCTTTAAGTTTACTTTAATGCCACAATTTTCATTTCAATGTCCCCAAAATCATTTTGCCACCTAACATGGCCCGAACAACCAAGGTACGTTTTATCAGTCTGTTTCCTTGGTACAAAAGACACAAGCAGAAACATGAAATCAAGCTGTTTTCCCTTTTAATGTAAAAACAAACAAAAAAAGGAAACGACTCGTTATTTCTGTGTTTTGCACAAAAAAAAAACAAAAAAAAACAAGAAACGGCCCATTTTTTTTTTTTTTTTCATTTTCAAACAAAAAATAAAAATTTCCCTCAATATTTAATTTTGTTAGTGGGCGGGGCTTTGAGGCCCAACAGTGCTTTGCCCTTCAAAATTAAACTCCCTCTCTGGCAGGCATTGAGAAAAGGATTTTCAGTGCACTGCCTGCATTTATTTCAAATCAACGCAAGTCGTGTGCACAGTACAGAATTTACACAGAAGTAATCTGTATATTGATTGAGAGAGAGGGAGGCCCCTTTATCGGCGATAAAATGCACAAGAAAAGATCGACGAGGCACGCTGAAAGAAGGCATTTAAATGACCAGCAGGTGTTGCCGTGCCATAACGATGCCATCAGTCAGCCCTAAATGTCCAAGTATCCATACATGGATGATGATACTTAATACTTTAAGTTTTTATCTCGAATGATGAAAGACACAAAGTTTCAAATTAAAAATATGTTTGTTTTTTTCCATTTAAATGAATTATGATTCATGCCTTTAGATCTATATATCCTATCTGAGTCAGCACTGAAATATATTGATGTTTTAATCAGTTCTGTGATCATCAAATACCCCTTTAAATACCAAATTAATAGGCACATCTAGTCAAAACAACTATAAAAAAAAATAAAAAAAAACTATAAACATTGGACTACACTGATTGGGCAAGAATTTTTGCTGAATTGATGTCACGATGCTGAAGTAAGTATCTGGCGTGGCATGGATGTTAATCTTGCTTATTTCACAAAAGTCATCTCTGAAAGAAGTATTAACGTTAAATTTCATACTGTAGTTTTAATGACATGCTCATGAATCGCACTAGTTTTCGGGTACATTTTTGTTACACAGTTTATTATTCACGAATAGAAAATAAAGACATAATGCCTAATATGTGTAAGTTACATAAAGTAAGTGGGGGGCTTTCGTTGGCATGTGCAGCAGCTATGCTCCACCAGCAGAGGTCGTACTTCATCATCAACTTTCTAGGATGTTCAAATGGTGCTTCCGTGTTTAGGTTGAAGGACTAAGCTGTTTTCTGCATTCACGTCAGTTGTAATCAAGCAATGCTGTTCGTTTATCGCATAGAAGATCGGATGTTTATCTCTGTATTGTTGAATTGAAAATTTTACGTTTGAGTCGACTGCCTTATTGCAGGACTGTCAGTTACAACAGGCTAGATTGTTAGCTATACATTCATTCACCTTGGCCAACTGGTTAATGTATATCACTGTATGTTTGGTTTACAGTTCTTACCACACGCATTTCAACTTAAATACATCATCAGATGAAAAGCCACTTTACAACTCAATAGTGGAACAAATTAGAGCAGGGTCCAGGGCGGGGCAAATGACCGGACCCAAATAACAAAGCTCTATGCAATGCATTTTTACCCCTGGAATGTGAAATGACGAATGTGAATGACCAATATCAAACTAAACCTCGGCGTAATTACTACATATTTAAGGTAGGAAAAAAAAGCACTGTAAATTAACGTGACATTACAATTCAAGATGTTTTCCATCTCGCAGGAGCAGCACTAACGGAAGCATTACAAGTAAAACAACAAAAGTCATGATTGTTCATTCAAAGACAAGTTGTAGACTAGACTAGATTAGATTTGATTAGATTAGATTCAACTTTATTGTCATGGCACGTGTCACAAGTACAGGCAACGAAATGCAGATGACAGAATGACAGACTATCATCTGCCTACTATGTGAAAACATCACAGCATATCTGAGCAGTTGAGAAACAATCGATGCGCACTCCCGTCAGGGGCAGTCATTTTCCGACAGACAGTCACTTTTCGGCACATCACCAGCTCTCCATGCCTGCCAGAGAAGGAGTTTTATTTTGAAGGGCACAGGACTGTCAGGCTTCAAAGCCCCGCCCACCCAAAAATGAAATATTGAGTGAAATTTCCATTTTTGTGTAAACAGGAAAAAAACAAAAAACGGGCCAAATCTTGTTTTTTTTTGTTGCACAAAACAGAAAAACGAGAAAACAGCTTGATATCTTGTTTCTGCTTGTGTCTTTCATACCCAGGAAACAGACTGATAAAACGTACCTCGGTCCCAAACACTCTTCCGTGAACTTCCAACAAGAAAGAGACAACAAGCATGATGACTGATGATTCATGAATGGCCATATGAACTAATGCTGGGCATTGGATGGATACAATTGTAAATATATGCATATAATCATGAATCCCTCCATCATGGCTCAAGAGAAAAACCTTCAGTTAAGCAGCAGGAAATCTTGAATGTGGATCCCAGTCTCATGATGAACAGCGATGCTGTGTTGGGTGTGAGGGTGAAGGAAGGGAGGTAAGAGGAGACAAGTGGACTAAAGTAAGAACTAAAGTTAGTGACAGATCCATGAACCATAGACCTGCAGTCTGATTTATTAGAGGTTAGCCTCTTGAGATGCTACATCTGGTTTTCAGGAGGGTCCTCATGTCTGACTGGTTGAGGTCATAATTTTTTGGAAGTATAATCAATAATAACCATGAATATTGAATTCAAAATCAACTAACACTGAATAATACAACTGCAACATAATTATAATTTTTAGGTGATGTATTTTCAGCTGGTAACGGACTGAAAATAAAAATCTACGGTAGTGACAGACTCAGGGACACACATCCATAAATGCATCCTCACCATCTTTGTCTCCACTGAGTTTAAATTTATAACAGATAGGCCTCTTGAGATGTGGCATCTCATTTTGAAGAGAGATCTCATGTCTATCTGGTGCCAGAGATCATTACAATGAATGTAAAGTTAACCATGGAAAGAGAGATCATGTTTATGTCTACATTAACAACTATAGTAATTATGATCTGGAATGGAGCCAAATACATGGACAAATATTTGTGATGTCTGAAATTGTAGTTGGTTAATATTTAGTCGCCCTGCGTTGTAATTCGCACATAACACATGAAGAACGTAAATAACACAACAGCACATATCTTAAACTAAACATCAAACAATACTACGGAAACCCACTGATGAAGTGTGACAAACACTAGCCAGAAGTACATATAGACTGAATATTACACAAAGTTAAAAACTGTTTACATTGTAGGCAGCCATCCCCAAAATTTCCTACTGGGAACTCAAAAATCCTGACATCCTGGTCCAACTGGAACGCACCATAGACTCTGTCAGGATGAAGAGTTACTTTCACTCATGTTCTTGGAAACAGGTCTAGATCTCTCAGTATGAGCAAAAACACCAAGAATTAATGTTATTGGATATACTGGACCTGAAAAGGGTGTTGAGGAAAAATGGTCTGACTGCTTAGAATCCAGTTTTCATCAGTGAAAGAGTTTCTATCTGAAATCAGGCAAATTCTGACTCTCCAGAGAATTTTCTTGTGTTTTGCCAAACTAGTCACAGCTGAAGGATTTCTCTCAAGTGTGACTAACTTTGTGTTGGTTAAGATAGTACTTTATTCTGAACGTTTTACCACATTCGTCACAGCTGAAGGGTTTCTCTCCAGTGTGAACCATTTTGTGAAGTTTTACCTCTCGTTTGGTTTTAAATGTCTTACTGCAGTGATCACAGCTGAAGGGTTTCTCTCCAGTGTGAATCATTTTGTGAAGTCTTAAGGGCTGTTTGGTTATAAATGTTTTACCACAGTCATCACAGCTGAATGGTTTTTCTCCAGTGTGAATCATTTTGTGACGTTTTACTTTTGCTTTGGTTCTAAATATTTTACCACACTCATCACAACTGAAGGGCTTCTCGTCAGTGTGAACCATTATGTGAAGTTTTACCTCTGCTTTGGTTTTAAATGTTTTACCGCAGTGATCACAGCTGAAGGGTTTCTCTCCAGTGTGAATCATTTTGTGACAACTTAGCTCTGCCTTGTCCCTAAATGTTTTACCACACTCATCACAGCTGAAGGGTTTCTCTCCCGTGTGAATCATTTCGTGTCTGTTTACACTGCGCTTTGCTCTAAATCTTTTACCACACTCATCACAGCTGAAGGGTTTCTCTCCAGTGTGAACCATTTCGTGTCTGTTTAGTTGTGCTTTGAATTTATATGATTTACCACAATATTCACAGCTGAAGGGTTTCTTCTTCGGCTTTAGTCTGCTTACTTCATTTCTTTTCACATGTTTTGGCTGATGTTCTCCGTCCTCCTTCCAATCATCACTGTCATCAGTCTCAGAGGAGTCCTTAGTCTTCATACCAGTCTCTGGCTCAAACTGTCTCCCTGGAGCAGGGTTCCTCTCCTCATCATTTCCTCCACACTCCTCTCCATCAGCTCTGATCTCCATCTGATGAAGCTGTGAGGACTGAGTGATCTCTTCATCGTCATTCTCACTTTTCACATGGACAGGTTGTTCTTTCATCACTGACAGCTGCTGGACGTCTGCAGGAAAAGATTGAATTACACTAACATGAGTGGAACTACACACCCCCAGAATCAAACTATGAACAATTCTGTGACTGTCTATTTAAGCTTTCAAATCTAAATGTTTTCTCAAACTCGTCACTTCTGAGTTTCACTCCAGTGTGAAACATTTTATTTTATTTTGCCTACTTTGTAAACGTATTGTCTTACCACACTCAGAGCAGCTGAAGGGTCTCTTTCCAACCTTTTGTCTCCAAAAATCTTTTTCTGCCATGTTTAAACCTGGCTGATGTTCTCTGTCCTCCCTCCAATCATCACTGTTGTCACCCTCAGAGGAGTCTTCAATCTTGATACCAGTCTCTGGCTTAAACTGTCTCCCTGGAGCAGGGTTCCTCTCCTCATCATTTCCTCCACACTCCTCCCCATCAGCTCTGATCTCCATCTGATGAAGCTGTGAGGACTGAGGTTCCTCTTCATCTTCATCCTCACTCTTCACATGGACAGGCTGTTCTTCTTTCATCACTGACAGCTTCTGGATGTCTGCAGGAAAAGATTGAATTACACCAACATTAGTGGAACTAAACACTCCTCAAAACCAAACTCAAGATGTTAAAGTGTTGCATCATTATATTTGTCACCAACTTTATTCAAACACACAAGGAATCTGTTTTGGTAAAACTGTGGAAAGCCAACAAACACTTGGAAAAAATAAAAGATCAAGAGGAATAAAATATAAAGGACCTTCGAGGATCCTGATGAGGACATCCTTTAAAGTCTGGATAAGAATGTGGGGATGGTGCCCTGAGACTACCTGAGACTGAACTTGACCTTGCAACCATAATCATGTTACCCACTGAAGTTGTGTCGTGTGTCCATTAATTTGTCATTTCAGTCACCATCGTCAAGTCCACACTAACTTCACTGCAATCATATTATTTATCATCAAACATAAGCTGACATTATTCCAATTACATCTTAAAACTCACCTACCAACCACAAAACACTGCAGCTGATGCCCTGCAGCAGCATCGTCTGTCAGTTCTCTGCAGTTTGTCTGAGAGGAACTAATGTCCTCACTAACTAATGTTTCCCACACGGACATGGACTGTTACTCTGTGAACCAGAATAAAAACTGTCTGTCACACGCCCACAAAATGCTGATTGGCTGTTGCCAAGTTCGTTTGCAGAGTTTCCACCACAATAGATGGACTTTTGAGGGCTTCAAAAGCTCTAAGTCCTGCAGTAGGATTGTGTGAACTTGTAAAAATAGTCAGATTTAGGAGTTCTTTAAAGATATTTTTTTAATATGCAACAACATCACCCTGGAACAACATTCAAAAGAACAGCTCCTTCAGCTACATCAGGTTAAATCTCAACCTTTTCAAATGTGTCCAGCTCACAAAAACTTAGGAAAGTCGGTTGTTGTCATGTTGAAACCCTGAAAAGAAAACATTTTTGTTGACAAGCCACACGGTGGAAGATACTGGGATTTCCAGGGTCTCTTTTCAACTATCTGCTTCTGGGATATCCATCCAATCAACTGCACTTTTGGCATAAAGGCAGAAAAGACCTGGATTATCAAACCCTGTCCAGGGTGTGTCCTAAACTCAAAGGACTGTTTTTTAAGGGGCCACAAATTTGAAAAAACCTTTGGGCCCACACTGTCAATTCAACAGGAAGTCCACCATTTTGATTTTTTAAATACAGACTGCTTAAAAAAATATTGAGAAAAATCAATAAATGATTAAAAAGTCTTGCCACGTGGTAGAGAAGATTCCAGTCAAACACGGTGTAGACTGATGGCTTTAGTTTGTGGGTGTGGCTCTATGGCTCAGTAGCGCCCCCGTCATGTTTTTTTTAATTAGCTCAGCAGCACATGAACCACACCAGGATGTACAGATGAATCTTGGAACCATGTTTAATATCTAAAAGGATTTAAATATGTAATTTTAGACATTTGTAAAGGTCTGTTTGAGGTTTCCAGTGGATTGACTTCAACTTTGGTGAAGTGGATGATGCTTCAAAACCTTCGTTGTGTTTACTGAATGTCAACTTTTTGCTTTATTGCCCATATTGTTAACTCCTAGCCTTGCAGAGCAGACAGAGCTGCCTGATTCTGAAAGCCTGCAGCTCTGGTCTTGCAAGCCTTCGTTGTCCAATGAATTCAAGCGGCTGAATTTTTAACTGCCCAATCAGGGAAGAGAGGCAGGAGGTGTAGAACTCGGACGTGACGACAACCAGAAGTTGAAAACCGGAAGTTGAGAACGGACATGCCAATTAGCCTATTGTCACATAGATACTCAGTGAAACTTGGCGAAATCTGCTCTCCTCAGAAATTTACTTATCGGGACTGTCTTTGACGAGGTTCATGTCACATTTAAGTGTTTAATGAAACATCTGTGTGGTACGGTTTAGTGTAAGACGATAGTATAAGGCCGTTTGCCGTTAGCAGCTAAGTTAGTGGCTAATGGCTGACGGTCATTTGCTGCTGTTATCTGTAGCGGCTAAGTTAGCAGCTAGCAGCTAACAGTCATTAACTGTTGTTAGCTGTTAGTGGCTAAGTTAGCTGCTATGTATGGTACTTTTTTTTCCAATTCTTTATTCAGCCATTTCAAGTAACAAACAGGCACATTTTGCATCATTCAGTCTTCAAAAATCACTGCGCCGCATCAGCAACCAATATAAACAAAATAATAAAAAAATGTAAATATAAAAGAAAAAAATCATGACAAAATCAATGAAACATTGCTTCATTATATGAGGCAACCCTGCTTGATAAGGATTGGTCTGTGATGAATGCGACAAGCAGAAAGATTATCCAATCACAAGCTTGTGTTTTTTTTAAACGTTCTGCCCCTGAAAAGAAATTTAAAGGGCTCCTACCCAGATGGACGAGTGAAATATTTCTGTGTCAGACATATGGAGCTGTCCATCTGGCTTGTCAGGTTAGTTAACTCGTGTCTAGTAAGAAAAAGGGGCCAGATCATATCAGATAATTCTTCTTTCTGCTTTTTGATTTATCTTTTTTGCTTTTTGCTTGTCTGTATTGTCTTTTCTCAATCATCTGGTTTTGGCCCGTTGTTCCAGAGGACACCTTCCTGCGCTCAGGCCAGATGAATGTTGTTATCCAGGTGATAATTCAGAGCCTCACAGCAGGAGGCAACTATTCAGAAGGTCAAAGGACCAGAAAGAAATAATACCAGGAAACTGTGAGTGACACAGAACAGCACAACACTTCCACTTGTTCCCTCAAAAATAAAAGTGACCCCGAAATCTGAACATGAGAATAATAACATGATCAACTTTATTTACAAAGCATTTTTGGGGAATATGGGCTCAGCGAGTCAGACATGTGAGTGGATGGAAATTAAGTGAAGGCCTCACTGGTTATTAGAAAGATTCTGAACCGATCTGAACTGGAATCCAAAAGAGGGAAACCAGAACCAGAGTGATGTGGGAATAACCAGCAGAGTTTGACAGGAACCTTACAGCTGCATTTTTACCTCCAACAAGGAAGTAATGCTTCCACCAAGGTCTGTTTGTTTGTCTGTTAACAAAATTAGCAAAAACTACTGGACGGATTTACAGGAAAATTGTACAAGAGGTTTGGTTCAAGGAAGAAGCCATTTTGGTGCTGATCTGATCCGGATTAATGTTTAAAAACATTTAAGTCTATAACAGCAAATTCCATTCATTTATTTTTATGGGAAATGTTTATTTACAAACTGATGTCATTTTTTTCCAAAACTGTGTCACTACATTTCCCAGCATCCCCTGCAATGCCAGGGGAGGAGATTTACAAAGAAACCAAATCATCACATTTCTTGCAGAATGATATTTTTCTTAGTTAGAAGTTTAGTTAAAAGTATTTAGAAGGTTTGATATCAGCCTGTAGTTTGCTAAAGTGACTGAATCAAGACATTTAGTCATTTCTCTCTCCCTCTCTGCTTCATTTATTATTATTTCTATCACAGGGTCAAACATTTAAGTTCATTAATGTAGCAGCAACCATGATCACTTAAATAACACTAATTAGAAACTGCACTTTCTGACTTGGAGTTCTTACTGTTTCAAAACAAAAACGGATTTTAACTGAAGAAGAAATCGTGATATTTTGCCCTGATAACAACATTTGAATAGATTCTGATGTCTTGTAACATGTATTGTAAAACTCTCCCATCAGCTGATCCTCTCAGCTCTGTATTAAACAGCAGCTCTACAGTCAGGACATGTATGAACAGGACATGGAGAGAAAAACTACAACTATTTACTGTGACTATTAAACTACCATGGGACTGAATGCAGGAACAACAACTCTACAAAATAACACCAACTTTAATCCAGCTTTGATTTTCCTTCACTTTGTTCAGCATCACTTTATTGCTGTAGTTCTGACTGAGTCCTTCAGCAGATTTTAATGTTGACATTTGCTCCAAATCAGTTCCATGCATCTAAAAGCTCAAATCAAGCAGCTAACAAGCAGCTAAAATGTGGTTTGAACAGCAACATGACACACAACAAGATCTTCACCACTGAACTGAACAGCATCCCAATAAATCCGACTGTCTGCTCTCTGAGGAAACTTCAGTCTCAGACCTTTGATTGATCCAACAGTCTGAGCTAGCTGCTGCTAACACTGAGCTGTGTGTGGATGTGAACGTTAGCTAAAGGCTAAGCTGCTACATCTACAGGAAACAAGTTCACAGAAGAAGAAAGAAAACAAACCTGCTCTCTCTTTAAGATCCTGGAACCCGGACATCTGAGCCTCATCCAAGAGTCAAAGAAGGAGAAGAAAACTCTCAAGACTTTACAGGATTACTCTGAGACCACAGGACGGCGGAGCAGCTAACATGCTAACTGAGCTCGGCGGAGGGGAAACAAAAGAGCCTCTTCTTCTTCTTCTTCTTTGGTGTTTTACGGCAGTTTGCATCCGTGACGTTGCATTACTGCCATCTTCAGTTACTCATCCGCTATTTCTGTTCATTTATATTCTATTAAAAAGTCCAGTCACCGTCAAAAAGGTCATTACCTCCTCCTTTCCCTGCGCACCTTCTACACATTCAATAATACTTTTAACACTATTTCCTCCTCTTCCTATTCTTTTCAACTTTTCCATCATTATTCCTCCTTCTTGTCTGTATTTAACACATGTCAGAAGTACATGCTGTACAAAAGAGCCTCGAGACCCGGAAATGAAAATGTACTTTCGGTTGGCTTCTCCTTCTTCTTCTTTGGTGTTTTAGCGGTTGGTAAACCAACTGAAAGGTGCATTACCGCCACCTACTGAACTGTAGTGTGATTATGGCTTTAGGCAGTTGTCCTTACATTCTGTTAATTAAATGTGTCTCTTTGAGAAACAGTAGGACCAATCTGTATGTTTGTTGTAATTCTGATCCAAGTATGCAGTCTAGTGTAAAGCTTATATTCTTCTGCCTGAGTAAATCCCTGAGCCTTTTCCTCTGTTGCGAATATTGATTGCAATCCATAATACAGTGTTGTACTGTCTCTGGCTTGTTGCAGTGAGAACAGAGTCCTGTTGGGTGTTTGCCTATCATATGGAGAGTGCTGTTTTAAATCTGCTTCCGGTTGGCTGATCTGCCTTTAAAAATAAAAGCGTAGTCATCTGTTTCTCCACTTTGTTAACAAAATCAGTTTAGAAAAATTATTTTTGATCTTCATGTAAACATTTCATCTTCATCATCAACAGAGAAACAAACTCAAGACCTACCATTTAGTCTTGCTTTTACCTGAAAAACCTTTTAGTGTTTTATTGTTATTACAGCTTCACATTATCTTTATTTATTTATTTTTTTACTCCATTTTATCTTTCACTTCATTTAAGTTTTATTATTTACTTTATTTCATGATATATTTAGTTTTACACATTAACCTAATCTCCAGGTTTTGAAGCTTTAAGATGGGGTTTCCTCAGTATGTACTGGGAACAGCAATGTTCCTGCTTTATTATTGTCTTTTATTTATTTTACCAACCATAGACATAAAATACGTAGACGCCTCACCAACTGACGCTGCAGATTAGAGCTGACATTTTAACAGGCCGACATCTTGGATGGAGTGTGTTTATTTCTATGAGGAAGGTGTGTTATGCCCACCTATATGATCATTACTCCATGATTTTTTACACGATTTTCACACAGATTAGTTTGTTTCAATAAAAGAGATGCACTTACGATGCAGGGCATTAATAATACCTTCTTTCATGTTGAAATACTTTGTGTTATTTGTCTTATTGATAATAATTATAATAATAAATTTCATCATAGTAAAATTAATAACATAGGAAACATCTGCAAAAATAACAGTGAGATAACATTAAATTATAGTATTGTTGAAAGTTCATGTTCAGTTTGGAAGAAGGCAAAAGTCCAGATTATATAGGTTAGCCAACCATTCATGACAATATGTGAGACCATACAAAAAAAAACTCAGCTTCTACCCCTTAAGACTGATACCTAAGGCAACAAAGACAGGTTAAAATTGGCAAGGGTGACAGGGCCTTCACTTCAGGCTATAATGGGTCAGCTTTTAGGTCACTGGTCATGTATCTTAAGATGCTCCGGTCCAATGAGAATCCAAGCTACATGTTATATTTAAACAATGTCTGGTATAAATACATGTCCTCTTACAATGTTCAGGAGGTCTCATTTTGGCTTTGAGCCTCTCAGGCTGTCCGAAGTGCCTGATTCAGCAACTTGCTTGGTTTTGCAATAAAACTTCTCTTTTATGCACACAAGTCTGTGTCGGCGAAGCTTCTTCATCATCTGCATCTACACACCAGCCATCGAGAAACTACAAACACATGTATTCACAAGATCTTATACACAGCAGGATTTGGGCAGTCCCAACTTATCATCTGGTAAGTTATAACTAATTATCTGGTTTCATATGCTATGTCTGCCAGGAAAGATAAACATAACGGCTAGGTAAAAGTCAGACTTAAGGTAGAAGTTCAACCAAGAGTTCAACAAAAGTTCCCACAGTTCAGCGAAACCAAAGAACCAATCACAAAATGTGAAATAGAGAAACTGGCCTCCAAACTCTTCCAACTGAAACCACAGTCCTGTCTCATCGAGACTGCACCTGTACGATTTATGGCACATTTGACCGGTTGAACAAACATGTTTGAATTGATCTGCCCTAACATAATATGTTAGAATAACTGTTAGCATAAAATTACATCTTTGGATAAATGTTAGCATTATCTTGTATATAATTATAACAATATGGATGCATATATATAAATAATCACAAGCAGAACAACAGTAATATTAGCAGTTTGTTATAAAAGGGAGAATAGTAATTTAACCATTGCAGTTGCAGGAATAATGATAGTAATTGTAAAGCTAATACATAAATACATCATTGTACATGTAATTAAAAAAAGAAAGCATAAAATTATAATAAAATAAACATTGGAGGGAGTATTAATGAGCAGAGGAGGAACAACAACTGCATTAGTGGCAAGTGATATGGGGGTAGGGGCAGGGAGGGGTTGTCATTGGTGTGCCTGTGGTTGTAGAGAGAGAAGGGGACAAAAGTATGTTGATGACAAAACAATAATAATAATTACATTGCTATAAGAACAGGGATCAAGAAAAAAATAAACAAATAAATGAGTAAGTCTGATGAGTAAGAAATAATGGGAACATAGTAATGGTAATAGTAGCCACAACATTGATATTCTTTTAGACAACAACAACAATAAAGATAATAATTGTTGTCCTCCACTGTCGTGAAGGAGTAGCATGAGCGGACCATGATGGAATATAGTCAAACTAAGGAGTTTTTGGACGTTTAATACAGTTTTAGGAGCAGTGCTAGACATGCCTCGTGTGCTACCATTATATGGATGTCCGCCACACGATTTTGGATCTAAATATCTCCCGAAGCACTGTTTGGATCAGGAAAGCCTTCTGGGTGAGTATATTGTTCTACATCGTTCTATAAACAATGTGAAAGCTGGAGAAACAAAATGTATCCTTTAAGGCAAAACCTGAACTCTGAAAGTTCATATATGGAATCAAAGCTTCATCTTAATTCTGATTCTGTGATTTAAAAAAAAGGCTGAATAGATTTTAATAAGATGGTGACAATGAATAAGTAAATCATTAGAAAATTGGATTTCTGTGGATGAAAGAGAATCACCAAACTTGACTGCGGCCTTGATTATGCACAAATGCAGGCCTGTTGCCGTGGTTACGGCTATCTCTGTTGATGATAATGATAAAATGTGAACATAAAGATTAAAAATTATTTTTTATTAACTTTGTTAACAACGAGGTTAGGTGCATGATTACGCTTTTATTTTGAAAAGCAGATCAGCGAACGGAAGTACATTTTGTTTCCCCTCCGCCGAGCTCAGTTAGCATGTTAGCTGCTCCGCCGTCCTGTGGTCTCAGAGTAATCCTGTAAAGTCTTGAGAGTTTTCTTCTCCTTCTTTGACTCTTGGATGAGGCTCAGATGTCCGGGTTCCAGGATCTTAAAGAGAGAGCAGGTTTGTTTTCTTTCTTCTTCTGTGAACTTGTTTCCTGTAGATGTAGCAGCTTAGCCTTTAGCTAACGTTCACATCCACACACAGCTCAGTGTTAGCAGCAGCTAGCTCAGACTGTTGGATCAATCAAAGGTCTGAGACTGAAGTTTCCTCGCTCTTCCTCCTGATCCTCAGAGAGCAGACAGTCGGATTTATTGGGATGCTGTTCAGTTCAGTGGTGAAGATCTTGTTGTGTGTCATGTTGCTGTTCAAACCACATTTTAGCTGCTTGTTAGCTGCTTGATTTGAGCTTTTAGATGCATGGAGCTGATTTGGAGCAAATGTCAACATTAAAATCTGCTGAAGGACTCAGTCAGAACTACAGCAATAAAGTGATGCTGAACAAAGTGAAGGAAAATCAAAGCTGGATTAAAGTTGGTGTTATTTTGTAGAGTTGTTGTTCCTGCATTCAGTCCCATGGTAGTTTAATAGTCACAGTAAATAGTTGTAGTTTTTCTCTCCATGTCCTGTTCATACATGTCCTGACTGTAGAGCTGCTGTTTAATACAGAGCTGAGAGGATCAGCTGATGGGAGAGTTTTACAATACATGTTACAAGACATCAGAATCTATTCAAATGTTGTTTTCAGGGCAAAATATCACGATTTCTTCTTCAGTTAAAATCCTTTTTTTTTTTAAAACAGTAAGAACTTAAAGTAAGAAAGTCCAGTTTCTAATCAGTGTTATTACCTCCACCAAGGAGGTTATGTTTTCGGGAGAGTTTGTCCGTCTGTGAACAAAATAACTCAAAAAGTAATGGCTGGATTTGGATGAAATTATCAGGAAATGTTCAGCATGGAAAAAGGAAGAACTAATTCGATTTTGGTGTTGATCCGGATCAGCGTCTGGCCGCCATGGCGAAAAATGTGATTTCTGTAAAAAAAAAAAAAAAACCTACTGAATTTAAATAGATATCATTATGAATCCAGTTGCTAATTGTATGTTTTCATGGTCAATGATTCTAAATATTTAAATTAAATAAAGGTAGGAGTAATATTTATGGTCAAAATGACAATATGGCTGAGGACTGTGGCGCTGGTGGAGGCCTGCACTGTCCGAGTGCTTTCTAGTTTATATTATCACGGTCGCTGCTACTTCTATGAACTTTAATGTTTGACCCTGTGATAGAAATAATAATAAATGAAACAGAGCGGCAGAGAGAAATGACTGAATATCTTGATTCAGGCACTTTAACAAACTACAGGCTGATATCAGTTCCAGTGTTTTTGGAAGTCGTTTTAGATTTAGTTTTAGTCTTTGATGAGTCCCTTTAGTCATTTCTTTTCATGATTGTTTCAGTCTAGTTTTGAATTCAGAACGATTTTAATCTAGTTTAAGTTTTATAAGTGGAATGTGTTCATCTTTTAACAAACTGATTAGTTAAATTTATTGATGCCCTTCCTCATCATACAATAGTGTCAAACAGAAGTTGTAGAAATTTTAGATCTACAATTCTGCATGTTGCAACACATTGTCAGCTTGTAGATTGGCTATTTTTTTTATCCATTACTACAATAATCACAAAAGGGTTTAGATATGCAAGGTTCCCACCAAACTGCAAATGCTTTCTGACCTAATAAGGATTTTGCATTACGTGCAGAAAAAATAGTAACAGTGCAACCAATGTTCATTACTCCAGAAAGCCAAGAACAAGAACATTCTTACTTTGGCAACTGTGACTTTATTTCAGAAAATTTGCTAAACTGCACTAAACATACATGTTCATAATATGAGCATTGGATAAGGAATTTGAGTTTCAACTTGACTTTGTCTACCAGTGCAACTAAGATTCGTATTATTTATAAAACTGACATCATACAACCCCAGTATCATGTATCCCTAAGTAACCCCAATATCTTAAACTTATAAACATTCTAAAAAAAGTTACAGCTGCAACAGTTACAACTAATCAAGTGATACTGATATTTCTCAATTACCTCGAGGAAGTTTTTAAAATGGATTAATAAGGTATGAAGAAATCTAATGTAATTTACCTATGTGCATATTTTTTTACTTTCACTTTGTTTTACTCATTTTGTTCTAAGAGTGTGATTTCTTCTCTGATCCATATCTTGCTATCTTAGTAACTTTTTCAGTTTTGTTTTTTAATATTGTTATTGGTTTTATTCATGGTTAATTTCTTTTTGCAGTGCTTTTTCCTTGACTGCTGTAACAACACTAACTTACTTATTGTGGATCTAATTGATCTTGTTTTGTTACTAGGCTGAAATAGCATCATACTTAGATACAACATATCAACAAGCAAGATTCACATTTGTCAAATATATAAAAGTATGCCCTACACCTGTGTGCTCTGAGACTTGACGCACAGAACGGATGTTTACTGTGAAGATGCTGCACATTGATTACGTGCTATTTTGCTAATCTAACTTGGTTTTACAGTAGACACACTGCAATATAATGCACTTTCATTCCACTTTGTAATGATTTACCTCCATCTCCCTCTGCAATGCGCTCTGTTCTTCTATCAGCTGGATTATATTAAAAGAATATCCATAGGTCATCTCGTCGTTTCCAACCAACAAGCCTCTTTGTTGGCACTGCTGCCGTTGTCCATGTGTGAATTATTAAGTGGTGGGTGTGACCAAACACAGATGTGATGGTACTTTTTAGCTTTGGGAGACAGATTATATGAAAATGGGCATTAATGTCATGCATTGGAAATGTCTGACAGATTACCCACTCTCGTCTTGTCTCATCACCAACAACTCACACACGTCCCGTCATGTTTTAGTCATCAAAGAGCCGTGTTAAACTCACTACTGTCTCATTATCACTCTGAAAAAAAAAGCAGCATCAATGAAATGATGTTGTCATCGTTGACAAAGACAACACTCAGAGGAGTTTGGATTTTTAAACGCGTGCTGGAACTTCTCTTTGGCATCAGGCAGGCATCCTTAAAGGAAAAGTTCGGTTCCTGCAGCTTTTACATTGTTTATAGAATGAAGAACAACAATATACTCACCCAGAAGGCTTTCCTGATGCAAACGGTGCTTCGGGAGATATTTAGATCCAAAATCGAGCAGCGGACACCGATATAATGTAGCCTGTAGGGCATAGATCGCCGCTCCTAAAAACTGCATTAATCGTTCAAAAACTCATGTTTTTCACCAATATTCCATCATGATTTGCTCCGAAAGGACCGCCATTGCAGCCTGTGTCTCTCCACACAGCGCTGTGTGGCTGAACTCACCTCTGAACTGACGAGCTGTTTACATGCTCTTCGCGCATGCGCAGTACGGCTCATTGTTTCAGGGGAAGATCGGCAGCTACAAATCAACTTTCTTCTTCCAGTTTTGTGCAAAATGGACGAATATCTATGGGATGAAGATGTTGTGGAGGAAGACTTTGAATATGATGGACGTCCTTACAGTTTGGAGCCACAGTATACAGATATACAGATAAGGAAGCGATCGCAACGCTCCAGAGAGTACTGCGCATGCGCAAAGAGCATGTAAACAGCTCGTCAGTTCAGAGGTTAGTTCAGCCACACAGCGCTGTGTGGAGAGACACAGGCTGCAATGGCGGTCCTTTCGGAGCAAATCATGATGGAATATTGGTGAAAAACGTGAGTTTTTGAACGATTAATGCAGTTTTTAGGAGCGGCGATCTATGCCCTACAGGCTACATTATATCGGTGTCCGCTGCTCAATTTTGGATCTAAATATCTCCCGAAGCACCGTTTGCATCAGGAAAGCCTTCTGGGTGAGTATATTGTTGTTCTTCATTCTATAAACAATGTAAAAGCTGCAGGAACCGAACTTTTCCTTTAAGTTGTTCACAGTTGGGGCTGCAAGGTTCCTGTCAAGCTTTGCTGGTTATTCCCACATTACTCTGGTTCTGGTTTTCTGACTCACTGAGCCCATATTCCCCAAAAATACTTTGTAAATAAAGTTGATTATATTATTATTCTCATGTTCAGATTTCACTTCTATTTTGGAGGGAACAAGTGGAAGTGCTGTGCTGCTCTGTGTCACTCACAGTTTCCTGGTGTTATTTCTTAACAATGACACAGTTTAGGTGATCTGGAGAAAGTTCCTGCACGGACTGGGTCTCACAGGAGGATCTGAGTCTGTGGAGCAGCTCCTCTGAGTGACCTGCAGAGGGCAACAGCACGTGAGGCATCCAAAGAACCTCCATCTCTGACCTGAGGAGGGCAGCAACGTGCCCTGACTGCATCCACTCTGCCAAGAACCAACAGAAGAAGAAGAAGAAGAAGGTCATCCCGTCATTTCCTTCTCCTGGTGTGTGTTGACCATGGAGGGGTTTCAGGATCTGAGAGAGTTATTCAGACGGCGGCTGCTCGCTGCAGTCCTCAGAGACCTGTCTGACCTTAGACAGGCCTCTGAGTATGAACAGGAGCTGCAGAGACAGAGGAGACTGCTGGCTGTGATCCTCACACCTGAGATAAAGCTCCAGAGAGCAGGTGAGTCTGCTTTCAGCCTTTGAATCAGTGTTTAAGTTCAGATTTCCTTCTGTTGTCACATCAAATTCACAGGATTTGTTTGTTTCAGTTTCCATGTTACATTGTATGTGATGATATTTATATTAGTGCTGTCAGAGGATTAAAAAAAATTACTCTAATTAATTACCGGATTTATAATTAATTAATCTAATTAATCGCTTTAATCTCATATCTGCTTAAAGTACCCAAATAAAGAATTTAAACTCTAGGATATTACAAAATTGCAGTGCATGACTAATCAAATGAATACACCATGAAGTGAAGATTTGTAAATCCACATTTTTATTGGTGACTAAATAAAACCAAAGTCAGGGCAACTTGTCCAGAAAATTCTAAGCTCAATCAGCAACTCAAATTACACTTTAAGTGTGTTTCATAAATCAAATTCAAAATAAGAAAAAGGTCGAGGACATCCAGCAAAACAATTAGGCCTGATGCATTATTAAAGAATGTAGTACAAATATAGATAAATAAATTCAAAAATAAAATCAGACTAAGTCTTAAATATGCCATTCCTGTTGTCACCTGGGCTTTGTTTGGTTTGACTAGAGACGCATGTGTGAAGTGACATGTGCCACTGCCATGTACGGGTCCTCCAGATGGACAATATTAAAATGTTTGTGTGCTGTGATTAATCTTGCGATTAATTTTTGTAATGCATTAATTTGCAGTGTAATTAATTTATCTAATTAATGCACTATAGTGACGGCCCTAATTTAAATTTTTAGGACCCAAGTAATTACATTGCACTGCATCTTCTGTTGAAACTTTTGTGTATTTACTTTATTCCTCTTGACATTTATATTTTTCAAAGTGTTTGTTGTCTTTTTGCACCATTTTGACAAGTAGGATTCCTTGTATGTGTTACTAAACTCAACTGTAAATAAAGATTCTGATTCATATCATCACTTATGAGTCGTCCGTGGCCAGTGGCTGCGGAAAGTTTTGGTTCCATTTGGAGCAAACAGGATGACATGTTAAGACTTCAGTAGAGCTGTTGTGATTTTAAGGGCTAATCAAGCAGAAAAACATCAATAATTTCTCTTGTTGCATTTGGAATTACAGGAGGAGGTCAGAATGCAGCTCCATGCAGTTAGTCATGTTTCCCAGATGGTGTAACACTTTAACATCTTTAGTTTGGTTCTAAGGATTGTTTAGTTCCGCTCATGTTTATGTCATTCAATTTTTCCTGCAGAAGTCCAGCAGTTGTCAGTGATGAAAGAAGAACAGCCTGTCTATGTGAAGAATGAGGATGAAGAGGAACCTCAGTCCTCACAGCTTCATCAGATGGAGACCAGAGCTGATGGGGAGGAGTGTGGAGGAAATGATGAGGAGAGGAACCCTGATCCAGGGAGACAGGTTAAGCCAAAGACTGACGACTCCTCTGAGACTGATGACAGTGATGATTGGAGTGAGGACAGAGAGCGACAGCCAGATTCAAAACGTGTGAAAAAAACTCAAGTTCGGGAGCAAAAGCCGACAAAGAAACCCTTCAGCCGCTCTGAGTGTGGCAGGACATTAAGACCCAAACGTATTTCAAAGAGTCAAGAAATTACTCACACTGAAGAGGAACCCATCAGATGCTCCGTATGTGGTGACACATTTACATCCAGGGGTAATCTAAACATTCACAAAATGGTTCACTCTGGGAAGAAACCCTTCAACTGTCAAAAATGTGGTGAAAGATTTAGATACAAAAATTCTCTAAGAATGCACCAAATGATTCACACTACAAGGAAGCCCTCCATCTGTGACAAGTGTGGTAGATCATTTCGAACCAAAACGGAGCTAAACGTTCACATACTGGTTCACATGACAGTCGAATCCTTCCAGCCTTGACAAGTGTGATAAAACATTTAAGGACACGGGATTCTCTAAACTATGGAGAACTAAGGGACATTGGCATTAAAAATAAATTCTGAGTTTCACGAGAACGCTTGAATCGTTCTGGTAAACATGAGAAAGTGCATGTGCACAGGAGATTCCACTGGGATTATCTGGGTCAGGAACTCATCAATGAAACAAAAAGGAGCTGCTACCTCAACCGTTCTTTTAATCACTGTCATGAAGATCGTGAGTATCTGTGTCAATACAGTGCCAGTGATGGACAGTCAGAAAGTTACCAAAGCAAAGGAATGCTCTGAAAGCAATGTGTACAACGTCACCATGGCGACATGCATACATAAATAACCTTAAGATATTCATACTACATGTAATTCATAAAAGTATCCTGCAGGATTTTTTATTTAAAATATTTATTTATTCATTTGTTCCTTACATAAAAACTGACAACAAAATCCAACACAAGTGCACATTACACTCTAAAACAAACACATTCATGATAGGAAAGGAGAAGCGAGAAGAGAAATGTCTCTTACATTTGTCTGTCCTCGCTTGAATATTAAAAAAAAAAAAAAACAGATGGTCTGACATCACATACAGTTGATTCTCAACAGCCTATATTAACCTGTCACAGCCTACATTAACCTCTAAGTAACAGCCATTGCCAAAAAGTCTATGAGGTCTTCTGAAAAAAAAATGATCATCATATGTATTACTTACATATATAATTATCAAATGATTAAACTGCAGCTCTTATGTTTAAATGGATATGATTTTTTTGTGTTGATTATGTTAACGGTGTAGTCAGCGATGTGGTAGAAAACGAGTGGAGAGGTTGTTTATAAACGAATTTAGACCCGCCTCTCCCTTCATATCTCACCCCTGGCTCCACCCCCGAAAGCTGATGAATGTGCATTGTCATGGAAACGGCCGTAGAAACTGCGTAGCTGACCAACGTAGCTAAGGTAACCCCGACTCGTCAGACAACTCAACTGACAATACTGTTAACATCACAACAACAGTACAATTTGGCAGAATCTACAATAAGATGAATGTCCGACGGCTGTTACTGTTATGTGAAGCACCACAAAGGTAATGTTGTTTACCTATCCAGCAGACAGACAGGGACACCCGTGTCTGTTTTCAGGTCTTGGGGTATGATTCTCGCTTCGGGTGCGAGAGGTCCCGGGTCCGAATCCCGGACGAGCCCCCGTTTATGTAACGACCAGCTCTAGGGGAAAAGGGAAGTAACATAAAAACCAAGATGTTAGAAGGTTTAAAGTTATTTTTTAAACAAAAATGATAAAATTGTGTTAACAAAGGGTGAGGCAAATAACTAAATGAGCGCTGTAACAAAGAATAAAACGAGAACAAATAGAGACTCTCACCTAGAGTTTTTACAACCAAAATCCTAATTAAATAAATTAACACAATTAAATACAAACAGCACCCAATCTAATGTAAACCAAAACTAGCATGTGAGCAGTATATCAATCAAACAACTAGTGCCTCAAATACACAGAGCTTCAAGAGTTTACAAGAGTTTTTCTCAAAGTCTAACAAAGTCTCTCTCTATCGTGAGCATGGCTGGTTGCAGCTTGCTGCTGGGGATCTGGTGCGTCTCGGCTTTATATGGCCCCTAAGGCTCCTCCGATTGGCTGATTTCCGTCTGAACCAATCAGGATCCATCAGCGGACCTGCCCCAAATCAGCCGGTCTGCTGCAGCAGCGACCTGGGAAATGAGAGACGCTCACACACACAATCACACACTGGCATGAGCACGCACCCACACACACTCACACAAAAGGGAGAGAGAGACTCCTGTACGGCAGGGGCCGTAACACAAAGCAACACCAATGTTGACCCTGGTCTTCACTCTTTCATGGTCATAGCCCTTCTTTTTTACTTTTCACTCCTCTGACCTTTTTCTTCTGGGCTGTTTTTCAGCCATTGCGACTACACATATTGTATCTCTCTCTTACGCCAACTGCGCACGCTACGCATCCTACGACTCCAGGGGTGTACCCTGTTTTGGTAACTTGGCCTGAGCCACATTATTTACCTGCTGAAATTCAGAGCCAAGGCTGTGTATTGAAACTGGACTTTTTTTTCAACATGCTGTCAGTGGTGACATCTTGTGGATGGAGAGGAGAAATACGTTGATTTTGACAAATACTGCATTACATTAGAAGATTAGAGGATCACTGACTACACCTTTAATGAATAGGTAATGGCCAAAGTACCTCTTATAACTGAGATAAACATTTATATTTATGATCATTTTGTCAGTAGACCTCATAGATTTAATGACATTGGTCAGTTATGTGTGCTGTGTTTCTAAAGACATTACATCTCCTCATGGTGAAGTTGTAGATGTTTCTTTCACAGCATTCCCTTGCTATGGAAACTTTCTTATGCACCCTAAGCAGGCAAGCTGTTAATCGCAATCGTGTTGGATCATATTTGAAGTTGTGTGGCTCGGAGGACGGCTCATTTTTGAGGAAAATGAGGTTGTGACTCACAGTCTTCATGACAGTGATTTAAAAGAGGGGTTGGGTAAGAATCTATGTTGTTTCACTGATAAGTTATTGACCCAGAAAATCCATGTCAATGAAGTGAAATCTTACATTCACATGCACTGCTGGACATAGCATATGAGAGACAACATTTCTCTGAACAAACAGAAAAAGACTCACACAGGAAATAAACCCTTTAGCTGTTTCTTGTTTGGTAAATATATAGGAAATAATTCTAGGATTCTATAGGAATAAATAGGAAAATATTCTGGAGAGTCACAAGTTGACTCATGTTAGAGAGAAATCTTTTCACTGATGAAAAGTGGTTGCCAAAAAATCAGACCTTTGGCAGAGATATGAATATAATGGCTTTTTTAATTTTTCTTTTTTATTGATTTTTCTTGTTGTTTTATGACCATTTTGATCTTATTTTAAATTTGATGTAAATAACCAAAGTTTGTTACATTCAATAAATTCTTATAACTTGGAGAGAGTTTGGAGTAAATTTTGTTTCTTAAAGGAAAAGTTCGGTTCCTGCAGCTTTCACAGCTTTGTTTATAGATGGGCATACAGCGCTGCTTCTAAAACTGCATTAGTTGTCCAAAAACTCGTGTTTTTCGCCAATATTTCATCATGCTCCGCGCTACTCCTCCATTACAGTCGGTGTCACTCCAGACAGCATTGTGTGGCTGTACTGACCACTGAACTGAGGAAGAAGAACGCTTGCTCCGCACATGCGCAAAAAATCCCTTCCTTAAGTCTGGAAGCAACAACACCAGAAAAAAATATATATAATCTGTGTTGAGTAATGTGATAGGTCTGAGGTTGTTTAACTTTCTTTTATCCTTGCCTGATTTTGGAATCAACGTGATTAATGCTTGCTTCATACTTGCCTTAACTCCGTCCAAAAGAATTTATAAAAGTTGGCAGTGAGCCCGCCAGTTCCCGCAGATTTTTTTGGTGACATCCTCAAGATTATTTCATCCAATTCCTCAATTTTGAACTCAGCCTTGCATACTTCTTTAAAAGAATCATCAACCTGTGGAATAAAGTTTTTAATTCTGTCAAAAAAGAGGTCAGAATCTGCTTGTGAAAAATTGGAAGCATATAAACTAGAGCAAAACCTGAAAACGTCTCTTTCTAATAACCTATGATCTTTACATTCTTTCTCATTAATTATTAAACTAGTTATTGAGTTTTTCTTTGATCTGTTTTTCTCAAGGTTGCAAAAATAAGAGGAATTCTTCTCACCAGCCTCAATCCACTTTGCACATGACCTTATAAAGGCACCTTGGGCTCTCTTCAGATAAAGATCATCTAATTAAATCAGTCTAGTTTTCTCTTACTCATTTAAATCAACCCTTTTACAGCACTGATTTATATATCATAGCAATGTACCTTCATATTCCCTTTTCTTTCTGATAACTTCTTTACTAAACTTTATGCTAAATTCTCTGACTTTGAATTTAAAGAATCTGGAAATATTGTTTTCAACTCATTGTTTTCATATTCTTTAATCTTACTACAGTAATCTTCATTATTGAGCAGGTTAGCATTACATTTCCAAAATCTTTCTTTTTATATATTTTCCCCTGTTGGTTCCAGAATCAAGACAATAAAACAATGGGCCTCATGCAAGAACATTTTCGTATTCTTATCCTAAATTTTTCTTACCTTTTTTCTTATTTTGTGTTCCTACAAAAGTCAACAAACACTTCTATCTTTAGAAAAGTGTCTAAATGACCCGCAGAAACATGATGAATGCCACCTAATAAACCTTCAATTAATAGATTTTAATGTATTCTCTGGTTTGAGATCCTCAGATTTATTTCGTCATGCTATATTCTATTAAAAATTCTTAAAATTAGCTAAATGTGTAATCAGTATGTAAGGAACTTAATTTGAAAAGAGTAGACTCTTTTGTTGTGATTTTTAAGACAAGTCTGGACCACTCGTGATATGTTTGTACTTGAAAGAAAATTCTAGATAGGAAAAAATGCTGAGTGTGAAATTCTCCTAAATCATTCGTATGCAACACTTACAAACATATTTGTTCGTACGAACGGTTCTTGCATGAGGCCCAATGATCAGTCAAAGGTGCTTTTGAGATGGAGGTTCCTGAAGTATTGTCAGGATTTTGTCCCTTCACAGTTCTAAGAGGTCAGTGTAACTTTCACGGTTTGTACCAACACCTGACATAATTCAAAATAAAAGATGACAAAGCTGCATCTTGATGCAATCAGATGGAATTTACTCGCAGCGCGCAATACAACAATAGAGTCAAACAGTCTGAATGTTGAACTGAAGGAATACAATGTCTTCTCTCTTTTATAAGAGTGAAAAGAACGTGTGTATGGAGTGACCTCCACACAGGCTCCTCTACGTCTCTGGATGAGCCGGGTTAAGCCGGTCTGGGAAGGTGTCCCCAGCCCGCTCATGATGTTGATAAGAAGGAGCCTGCACAAGGCCATGTAATGTGTTTGTGTGTGTGCGTCAGAAGAATTCAAAAGCTAAGCAATGATTATTAAACATGAAGATTATAAAGAGATATTCACATACATGGACAATTAAACAAGATTAGGACAGGGTTGTAAAGAGAAAAATTCATGAAAAGATTACATAAATTTAATACAAAGGTCAAATACATAAAATGCGTACAAAGGTCGAACACACCTCCCTCATAGAAATAAACACACTGGGGCCACATGGGAGACCCATCCAAGATGGTTGCCAGTTAATATGTCAGCTCAAATTGGCAGCGTCAGTCATTGAGGCGTCTACGTATATTATGTTTAGTGGTGGTAAAATGACTCATAAATAAAAGACAATAGTAAAGCAGGAACATTACTGTTCCCAGTACATACTGAGGAAACCATCTTAAAGGTTCAAACCCTGGAGGTTAGGTTAATGTGTAAAATTAAATATATATGTCAGGAAATCAAGTAAATAATAAAACTGAAATGAAGCAAAGACAAATTAGAGTAAATCATAGAAATAGAAAATGATAACATGAAGCTGTAATAGGAATAAAAACACTAAAAGGTTTTTCAGGTAAAAGCCAGACTAAATGGTAGGTCTTGAGTTTGTTTCTCTGTTGGAGATGACGATGAAATGTTCACACGAAGATCAAAAGTATTTTTTCGAAACTGTTTTGGTTAACAAAGTGGTGAATGACAAAGTGGTGATGACTCTACGGAAGTACATTTTCATTTCCGGGTCTCGAGGCTCTTTTGTTTTCCACTCGCCGAGCTCAGTTAGCATGTTAGCTGCTCCGTCGTCCTGTGGTCTCAGAGTAATCCTGTAAAGTCTTGAGAGTTTTCTTCTCCTTCTTTAACTCTTGGATGAGGCTCAGATGTCCGGGTTCCAGGATCTTAAAGAGAGAGCAGGTTTGTTTTCTTTCTTCTTCTGTGAACTTGTTTCCTGTAGATGGAGCAGCTTAGCCTTTAGCTAACGTTCACATCCACACACAGCTCAGTGTTAGCAGCAGCTAGCTCAGACTGTTGGATCAATCAAAGGTCTGAGACTGAAGTTTCCTCGCTCTTCCTCCTGATCCTCAGAGAGCAGACAGTCGGATTTATTGGGATGCTGTTCAGTTCAGTGGTGAAGATCTTGTTGTGTGTCATGTTGCTGTTCAAACCACATTTTAGCTGCTTGTTAGCTGCTTGATTTGAGCTTTTAGATGCATGGAGCTGATTTGGACCAAATGTCAACATTAAAATCTGCTGAAGGACTCACGGTGCGTTCCAGGCGCCCCGTAACTCGGATATTTTGCAGTTAAAATATCCGAGTTCCGACCTAAAAGGTTGCAGGCAAAATACGACTTCGATTTAAGCGCAAGGAATTCTGGTATGTAAATTAACCAACATGGCGGGCATTATAAGATTTATGCTTTATCACTAACTCATTCGAGTGAACAGAAGCGGAGAAACGGCGCATAATGTAACACAAGTTTATACTTTACAGTGTTTGTCTTTATTAAGAGGCTGCCTTATTGGTTAGGCAGTGATGTGACGTCACAAGTCGTAACTCGGAGGACATCGATCTGGTACGAGTTCACCGGTCGTAAGTTACGAATTCGACTGCCGTTCCAGTGCATTTTCACGACTTACAGGTGGGAAAACCACGAGTTACGGGTTGCCTGGAACGCAGCATCAGTCAGAACTACAGCAATAAAGTGATGCTGAACAAAGTGAAGGAAAATCAGACCTGGATTAAAGTTGGTGTTATTTTGTAGAGTTGTTGTTCCTGCATTCAGTCCCATGGTAGTTTAATAGTCACAGTAAATAGTTGTAGTTTTTCTCTCCATGTCCTGTTCATTCATGTCCTGACTGTAGAGCTGCTGTTTAATACAGAGCTGAGAGGATCAGCTGATGGGAGAGTTTTACAATACATGTTACAAGACATCAGAATCTATTCAAATGTTGTTATCAGGGCAAAATATCACGATTTCTTCTTCAGGTAAAATCCATTTTTGTTTTTAAACAGTAAGAACTCCAAGTCAGAAAGTCCAGTTTCCAATTAGTGTTATTTGTATTATCATAGGGATGTAACGATATGAAATTTTTGTATCACGGTTATTGTCACCAAAATTATCAAGGTTATCATTATTATCACGGTATTGTTGCAATGTGCTCAAAATGTTCAAAAAGTACCTTTGCACACAATTTAAATCACAAATGGTTCTTTTTTGTTAATAATGTGTCATGAAATGCCCTTTCAGTACATTTTTTACCCTTCTTTAATGAGAAATAAAAGTAAACATTTCTGGAAAGTATTTGTCATTATTAACGCTGTGGTCTACGATTTGAAACCCCAGCCTGCCCCCCTTCCCTCACCCCTCCCCTCCGTGTTCCAAGATCCCGCCCCCAGCTCATGTCGCCTCGCCTCTTAACAACAAGCCCCCTCAGACAGAGCTACGAGTGACTAGCATAATATATCAGCAGCAAACTCAATCAAAAACAGCTCAGCTCAACTGAAAGTATCAAACACGACAGACATCCCGCTTGTAACACACAGCAGTAGCCATTTCAACTGGACCGGCTGCAATGCGGGTCTGACGCCGCCAGAGCGGAGCCGATTGTGGGGGAGGATTTATCTTTCTCGGCCTGTCCTCCCAGCTCAGCTTCCAATGCTAACGATTAGCGGCTAACAGGCTAACCCACTCCACTACAAGTCATTAGCCAGGACAGGCACAGACTAACCAGAGTTATTCAGCAGACATCTCCCACTGTAGTAAACAAAGCCATTACCTGATCAACCAGGATGATAGTTCAGTAGCTAATGCTGCTAGCTGCTCACCGGAGGTAGAGGGGAGGAGGCGGGACCATGGGCATGACGCTGCGTAGTGAGGGAGACAGGGGATTGGATGGACTCACGGACCAACCCACGGACCAATTGAACCTTACTGCCTTCGAGGCTTGATTGGTCAGCTAGTATGCAGCTTTGCAGCGGATATACTGAATTGATTTTTTTCGTTCTTTTTGGTCTTTATACTGTGTAGATAGGACCATAGGACCATAACAGCCCTATAAACGGTGTTATTAATATGTACAAAGCTTCCAAATCGAAGACCATAGCTTTAAGTTGTAAACGGTGTTATTACAAGAAAAGAAAACAACTGATTTGAACTTCAAACAGGATTCGCTTAAAAACAGTTGTAAATGAACATGTTCAAAGTTGTGAGATGACAAAAAATAATCTTAAACTATTTTACAGACACGCCCATATTTTGTTTGCCTGCCACATTAGTGTCCGTGTCTCCCCTCTAGTCTCACCTCACCCTAACAGACTTTCTCAATATTTGCTCCTCTAATTATTTCCAAGTTACGGTTGATGAAATCCATAAAACACAAACTATGACGAAAGAAGACGATCAATTTCAAAATATGGCAAATACATGGCAAAACAAAGGCAAGAACACACTCCAGAATGATATAAATTCTGTTATTCATAAGATTTATACATTTTTTGGATAGAATTGCTGATAAACTACCTGTAATTCTCTCAGGTATGGCTCACTGCATCCTGTCCCTCCCTCTCTCTCTTTCTCTGTCTCTACCTCTACAGCTCGGTCAGTATATATACTCGAAGAGTTCCTGCTGTTTTGATCGCGCAAGTCTTTTTCTTTCGCTGAAGCGTCGTCTTTCAAACAGGGAGACTGTCTTCTATCAGTTTCCTCTCAGCATCATTGTAAAAATCCAAAATTCAACCAGACTTCAGAGTCCGTTTCGAGAAAACTCTCCACTGTGTCTCCAACTTTCGCTCTCAGATTCAGAGGCCAAACAATGCAAACTGCGCATGCACGCTTCCATTGAAGCTGCTTAATCGAGGACAGATACATAGATCAGGCTTTTCCAGGCACAGAGCAGCATCACCGTGAGTTGCTGATGCTGTGTGATGATTAAACACAGTATAACGGTAATTTTAAAAGGACACGGTAATGATTACCATGGGAAATTTTACCGTGTTTACCATTTTACCGGTAACCGTTACATCCCTGTATTAGCATTGATGCGGCTACATTTATGAACTTTAATATTGGACCTTGTGATAGAAGTAATAATAAATGAAACAGAGAGGGAGAGAGAAATGACTGAATGTCTTGATTCAGGCACTTCTTGTAAATCCATCCAGTAGTGTTTGCTAATCTTGCTCACAGACAAACAAACAGACAGACCTTTATGGAAGCATAACCTCCTTGTCGGTAAAAATGCAGCTGCAATGTTCCTGTCAAGCTCTGCTGGTTATTCCCACATCACTCTGGTTCTGGTTTCCCTCTTTTGGATTCCAGTGCAGATCAGTTCAGAGTCTTTCTAATAACCAGTGAGGCCTCCACTAATTTGCACAAACTCACATGTCTGACTCACTGAGCCCATATTCCCCAATAATGCTTTGTAAATAAAGTTGATTATATTATTACTGTCACTATTGTCACTCACAGTTTCCTGGTGTTATTATTTCTTAACAATAACACAGTTTAGGTGATCTGGAGAAAGTTCCTGCACGGACTGGGTCTCACAGGAGGATGTGAGTCTGTGGAGCAGCTCCTCTGAGTTACCTGCAGAGGGCAGCAGCACATGAGGCATCCAAAGAACCTCCATCTCTGACCTGAGGAGGGCAGCAACATGCCCTGACTGCATCCACTCTGCCAAGAACCAACAGAAGAAGAAGAAGAAGAGGGTCATCCCGTCATTTCCTTCTCCTGGTGTGTGTGGACCATGGAGAGGTTTCAGGATCTGAGAGAGTTATTCAGACGGCGGCTGCTCGCTGCAGTCCTCAGAGACCTGTCTGACCTGAGACAGGCCTCTGAGTATGAACAGGAGCTGCAGAGACAGAGGAGACTGCTGGCTGTGATCCTCACACCTGAGATAAAGCTCCAGAGAGTAGGTGAGTCTGCTTTCAGCCTCCATTTCCTCTTTGGCTGAGTGTGTGGGAATGAGGACTCTATTGGAGCTTCTGAGTGTTTCTCTGGTTTCTTCAGGGTTCTTTGACCTTCTGAACAGTTGTGATTGTTGCTGACGCAGCAGAGTCCTGCTGTGAGGCTCTGAATTATAACCTGGATAACACCACTCCTGAGATTCTCATACCCCTTTCGGGCTGTCCAAAAAACCTGGTCAAACCCTATCGGCAGTTTAAAAAGGGTTTAATCAGCTCGACAGTCAGGACACCGCTGCTGGATGACGTCAGACGCTGACTCCTAAAATCTAATTTTGTACTGATTGCAAGCGCGTTCTTGTTTTAACCCTCTAGATCCCAAACCCACCAGCGGGTTCAAAAACTCACTTATTTTTAAACGACTGGCATTTACAAACTGTTTGTCCTATTAAAAAGCCGTAAAAAGTGGCATTTTTGTCAGATTCTCAAGTTTCCGAGGGTACCTGAATGTATCACACATGACGTCGGCAACATTCCGAACAATGGTGGAAAAGACCGATGATTTTGCGCGACTGCCGTCAACATTGCATTTATTCACACGTCCACTTCAAAAATCTGCAGAAAATAAACCGTTTGCTCTACCTCGATTCTGTAAAAAACAAATAACTTTACACATCTTGCATCTTTTGACAAGCCTTGAATTGTCGATATACGTCCTGTATTTACTTCTAAAGAATTATTTGAATATTGACTTACATTTGCCTGGTGTTATTTCAGCTTGTCTGCTCAGCACCAATCAGCATGCTTCTTACGTCGGCTCTGTGTCTCCAGAGACTGTTTCAGGGCAGCAGGACCCCCCGAAACAGTTTCAGGGGGTCCCTTGAAACAGTTTCAGGAGAGTCCTGTCACCTTGTACATAGTTATTCACAGTTTTCATTGTTCTGAAAATAAATATTCAGAAAATGTCACTGTCCGTTTTTCTTTATTGAATAGTTTCTTGCATTCTGGTTATGTTATATTGCTATGAGACATTGTTGAATTACATCTGGCTTCAGCCCTAGTTCTCCTGAGCACATAGAGGTGTAGAACTTGATATTGCAGTGAAAAATGAGTCCACAGTGAGTAAAAATGTGACAGAAGCAAAAACGGCCTAAAATTCCAATCAACTTGTAAGGTCCCAGAATGTGTAATTTCTGTAAAGGTAGAACCACACCACTTTTTTCCTGTGTTCCTTTTGCTTGAGGGTACCTGAAAGTGTGTTGTACATACCCCCACCATGTTTTTAGAATTTTTTAAAATCAGAAAGTCAGAAAAATTAAATTTTAGTTTCTCTTTTCTGATGATTTACAGCCTTTGAATTTTGTTCCACTGCATAAAGACATAATTGAGTTACATCAGCTTATAGCCATGGTTGTCCTGAATCCATAGAGGTGCTGGACTTCACTTTACAGAGAAAAATGAGACCACAGTCAGTAAAAATATGACAGAAGCAGAAAACGCTCAGAAATGGCTTGGGATTCAGAGGGTTAATATCTACCTGTAAGAGACTGTGAACATCTATCAAGTCTTAAGACTATACCAGAATCCTTATTTTCAGTCTTGATTGCAAGGTTTTCTCTTTCACTCATTGAATCACCGTGCAGGCTCACCGGCTTCAGGCCGAAACAATGTTGTTTACCCTAGCAATGATATGGCGTCTACAGTATAAGATCTGTCCACTGTGAAGGCTGTCTAACACTGTCTTGCACAAAAAGAGAGTTGACCAACCTAAGAGAGGACATCGACATCTGTAGGTTATCTGAAGAGCTCCAGAGGAAGGACACCATGCTGTCGAGTTACATTGACATGGCTGCATCCGCAGTCCAAGAGGCTACTGGCCATTCACACTGAAATTTCTGTCACTTTGCTATGGGATCCTGTGCGCCTATGTCCTTCCTCCTGCACAACACGGATTCCGCGGGAATCCTGGGCGGAGGTCGTGGTTCAAGGAGACAAAGACAGAAGGAAACAATCTCTTTCTCCCCCGCTCCCCCTCAGTAATCACACAGCTGTGCCGTCGATGGAGAGAGGAGTGTGGGTGGGCTGTTTTCTTCTGAGGTCGACAATAACCTCCTTGGTTTTGTCAACGTTCAGGAGCAGGTTGTTTTGTCTGCACGAGTCCACCAGATGATCTACCTCCTCTCTGTAGGCCTGCTCCCTGTTGTCTCGGATGAGGCCCACCACTGTCGTGTTGTCTGCATACTTCATGACGTGATTCGTGTCGAACCTTGCACAGCAGTCATGGGTCATCAGGGAGAAGAGGAGTGGGCTCAGGACACAGCCCTGTGGAGAGCCAGTGCTGAGATGGATGGTGCTGGAGGTGTTTTTTCCCAGACGGACGAACTAGGGTCTGATGTAGTTTTAATCATCGATAGACTCCCCAAGCCAAACAGTGTTTTTATTCAAGAATTTGCTGATGTTTTATCATATTTTATGCCAAATTATGACAAAATTCTTATCCATGGTGATTTTAACAGTCACGTATGCTGCCCCTCTCAGGCTTTTACCACTGATTTTGTTGGTACCTTTGAATCTTTTAATCTCTCGCAGTAATTTCAGGTTCCTACACATTCAAAGGTCGTACATTAGATTCTGTTTAACACCATGGTCTCAGCCCCTAAGACTTTGAAACTAAGGATATCTGTGTGTCAGACCATAAACTGGTTTTATTTAGTGTTGTTTATTGTTTTTACCTGTTTTTAAAAGTAGTTCTTTACTACTTCTTCTTCTGCCAACCAGTTTTCTCAGCTTTTTACCACTGCTTCTTTAACTGCTTTTAACCCAGATTTTAACACTGATGAGCTGGTCTCCAATTTAAACCTTGTTTGCAAAACTACTCTGGATTCTGTTGCCCTGACCAAAAATTGTTCTAAAACACCCCAACCTTGGTTGAACCCACACAACCAAAGAACTAAAAAGGATCTGCAGATCATAGGAAAGAAAGTGGAAAAAAAATCTGGTCTTAATGTTTGTTATGAACTTTGGAAGGATGCCATGAAAAGCTACAACAAAGCAATTAAAGAAGCAAGGGCATCATTTTACTCAAATCTTATATTATCCAATCAGACAAACCTCAGAATTTAATTTGAAGTTTTAAGTTCTGTCACTAACCCTTGCCCTTCTAATTTTATCGATGCCTCACAAGAGACACGTGTGTCTTTTTTAACATATTTTATCCAAAAAATCAAAGATATTAGAGAACAGATAGCCACCCCAGACTGTGTTTTTAACTCTCAAAGACAAACTGGCTTTAATTTTAGTAGTTTTTGCCCAGTTTCACTGCAAAACTTATTAGATATTTTATCACCTATGAACCCAACTACTTGCATCCTTGACACCATACCCAAAAAGTTTCTCAAAGAAGTTTTAATCATGGTTGGACCCAGTATTAACTCTTGTAAATAGCTCCCTTTTAACTGGCCATTTCCATCTGCTTTTAAAAAAGCTGTGGTCCAACCTCTTTTAAAGAAACCTAACCTTAACCCGTCTATTCTTAGTAATTTTAGGCCAATTTCTAAACTACCATTTTTATCAAAAGTTTAAGAGAGAGTAGCTTTACAGAGGAGAGAGCGTAATTTAAATTCTTTTAGATTTAAGTTCAGCATTTGACACTGTAGATCATGCCATTTTAATGCATCGTCTTGAGACCTGGGTTGGTGTCAGAGGTTCTGCACTTAGTTGGTTTTATTCTTATCTTTTAGGCAGAACCCTTGCGGTCACCATAGGTAACCACTCCTCCTCCACCCATCATATTACCTGTGGTGTACCCCAGGGTTCTATTTTAGGTCCACTTTTATTCTCTATTTATACGCTTCCACTTGGTGAAGTCATCCATCGTCATAATCTGTCTTTTCACTGCTATGTGGATGACACACAGATATACCTACCGCTGAGACCTGGTGACCCAAACTGCCTAGCTGCTGTTTTTGGACTGTCTCAAGGATGTCAAAAGTTGGATGGCCCAGAGTTTCTTACAGTTAAATGAATCCAAATCAGAAATTGTTCTATTTAATTACCCAAACCCAAATACCACCCAGATCAGCAGCACCCTCGGCCCACCCTCTAATATCACACCATCTGTCGGAAATCTAGGAGTTTTTTTTTTATTCCAACCTCACCTTTGAACATCACATTAAGAAAACAGTACAGTCATGTTTCATTCAGATCCGATCCATCTCAAAAATCAAATCCATCCTTACCCTTGTTGATTTGGAAAAAGTAATTCATGCACTCATCTTCTCCAGATTGGACTATTGTAACTCCCTCCTCTCCGGTATCTCACACAAATTACTCTCCCGCCTCCAACTGGTCCAGAACGCAGCAGCTAGGCTTATAACTGGTTTTAACAGACAACATCACATCACCCCTGTCCTTGCTTCTCTCCACTGGCTCCCTTTTCACTTTCAAATTGATTTTAAGATTTTACTGATCACTTTTAAAGCCCTTACTGGGCGGGCTCCAAACAACATTTCTGAATTATTAATTCCTTATGAGCCAACCCGCAGCCTTAGATCCTCGGGTGGGGGCCTGTTGGCTGTTCCAAAGTCGAAAATGAAGACTAAAGGTGATCGAGCATTTTCTGTAAGAGCTCCTCGGCTTTGGAACGCCCTGCCCGAGGAGATAAGGCGAGTTAGTGACTAATTACTGAATTAGTGACATCTTTTAAATCACATCTTAAAGCCCACTTTATACATGTTTTTTTTTAATTATTTTATTTATTGATGTGTTTATTTTTTTTACTCTTTTAACTTACTTGCTTTATCTGCTGTTTTTATCCCTCTCATGGTTTCTCATTATTTTATTCTTATTTTTACTTTCTTTTATTGTTTTGACATACCCAGTTTCTATTATCATTATTTTACTTCACTTTATTTTATGTATTGATTTATTAGTAGTATTTATTATTATTATTTTATTTATCTATCAATTTTCCCTTTTACCAGTCTTCTATCTGCCTTCTTATTTTTAATCTTCGCCGTGAGGAAACTGAAATTTGAAAATGCATCATGGTCATCAATAAATTTCATTATTCCTGTCTTACACATATTTTTCTTACACAGCTGGTAACGGTCTGGGCTTGTTAAAAGATTCTGACACTTTGAAACTCTCAGTGTGCTGTTGTTTTTTTAATTTTGCTCACTATATAAAATAAAATGTAACTATGTGTTATTGTGTACTTATAATATTGTCTTTTCCCCATATATCAGAGAGACTATGACTATTATTTTTAATATAGCAAATACGCTGCTTTTAAGGGGGTGCCCTGTAAGGATGGGATGAAATATTGTTTTGCAATATATTGCGATGCAGTACGTGATAAAATGAATCCAGTTTGAAAAAAATGGATTGTGAAATAAAGACGTTACGTCAGGTAATAGCGCATGTGACCAGAAGTGATGACAACAACATTAGCACCAACTACCTTGCCTCAAAAAAACCCAAATGATGGAGTCAGATGAGGTTGAAATTGAGGATTCTCCACCTGGATACAAGTCATCTGTCTAGCAGTATTTTGGCTTTCTCATTAAAAAAGACGAAGATGGCGAAAACGAGCCAACCTCTCGTTAGCATACAGTCTTTCTAATCTTAGAGAGAGGATTAGAGAGAGTGTTGTTGTTTGTGTTTGGCCTGTTAGGCCTTGTGTTTTCCTGTGTGCAACTCAAACAAAAATAAATAAGTTGTTATTACACAGTAATATTTTTTTCTTTTTTACTTTTTTGAAATTGTATCGTGACGTATCGTGACCCGGGCATATAGAGGTGCAGCGTATCGAGAGTTGATTCCAACTTATACCATTGTTTGTGCTGTCCTCAGGAGACAGTTTTAGAACTTCAATAAGACTGTTGTGATTTTAGAAGCTAATCCAGCAGGAAAACAGCAGTCATTTCTTCTGTTGCATTTGGAACAACAGGAGATGGTCAAAAAGCAGCTCTATTCAGTTGGCCAACTTTTTCAGATAATGCAACACTTTAACATCTTCAGTTTGGTTTTGAGAAGTATTTAGTTCCACTCATGTTAGTGTAATTCATTCTTTTCCTGCAGATGTCCAGCAGCTGTCAGTGATGAAAGAAGAACAGCCTGTCCATGTGAAGAGCGAGGATGAAGATGAAGAGATCACTCAGTCCTCACAGCTTCATCAGATGGAGATCAGAGCTGATGGAGAGGAGTGTGGAGGAAATGATGAGCAGAGGAACCCTGCTCCAGGGGAACAGGTTAAGAGAGGACATGTATCAAGACTGAAGACTCCTCTGAGACTGATGACAGTGATGTTGAGAGGGAGGACAGAGAATGTCAACCAAAACATGTGGAAAAAAATGAAGTTAGCAGACTAAAGCCAAAGAAGAAACCCTTCAGCTGTGATGATTGTGGTAAATCATATAGATTCAAAGCACAGCTAAAAAGTCACGAAATGATTCACACTGGAGAAACCCTTCAGCTGTGATGAATATGGTAAAACATGTAGGGACAAGACAGAGCTAAGTGGTCACAAAATGATTCACACTGGAGAGAAACCCTTCAGCTGTGATCACTGCGGTAAAACATTTAAAACCAAAGGAGAGGTAAATCTTCATAAAATGGTTCACACTGACGAGACACTCTTCCGCTGTGATGAGTGTGGTAAAATATATAGAACCAAAGCAATACTAAACCGTCACAAAATGATTCACACTGGGGAAAAACCATTCAGCTGTGATGAATGTAGTAGAACATTTAGAACCAAACAGTCCTTAGGACGACACAAAATGATTCACACTGGAGAGAAACCCTTCTGCTGCGATGAGTGTGGTCAAACATTTAGAATGAAGAGCCATCTAAACAGACATGAAATGATTCACACTGGTGAGACAGCCTTCAGCTGTGATGACTGTGGTAAAACATTTGTAGTTAGGGATGCGCTTAAAGTTCACAAAATGAGTCATACTGGAGAGAAACCCTTCAGCTGCAGTGGCTGTGGTAAAGTATTTAAGACCAAGTCTGAGCTAAATCGTCACAAATCAATTCACACTGGAGAGAAACCCTTCAGCTGTGATGAATGTGGTCGAACATTTAGAATAAATAGCCATCTAACCGTACACAAAATGATTCACGCTGGAGAGAAACCCTTCAGCTGTAATGAATGTGGTAAAACATTTAGGTTTAAGAGCCCTCTCAACAGACATGAAATGATTCACACTGGAGAGAAACCCTTCAGCTGTGATGAGTGTGGTAAAACATTTAGAATAAAGTGCCATCTAACCATTCACAAAATGATTCACACTGGAGCTAAACCCTTCAGCTGTGATGAGTGTGGTAAAACATTTAGAATAAAGAGCAATCTAACCGAACACAAATTGATTCACACTGAGAGAAACCCTTCAGCTGTGATGAGTGTGGTAAAACATTTAGAACCAAAGCTGGGATAAAAGGTCACAACTTGATTCACACTGGAGAGAAACCCATCAGCTACAGTGACTCTGGTAATATATTTAGAACCAAGACTGAGCTAAAAGTTCACAAATTGATTCACACTTGAGAGAAACCCTTCAACTGTGATGAATATGGTAAAATGTACCAAATCAAGGGTGGGCTAAACGGTCACAAATTGATTCACACTGGAAGAAACCGTTCAGCTGTGGTCAAGTATTTAGAAGCAAGACTCAGCTAAGAGGTCACAAAATGATTCACACTGGAGATACCTTTGAGCCCTCTCCTTTGAGCTGTTTTTAGCAAGGCTGAATATTTCGAACCAAGAAGACCTTAAAACGTCACAAAATGATTCACACTGGAGAGAAACCATTCAGCTGTGATAGTTGTGGTTAAACACTTAAAATCCAAAGGAGTTAAAAATTTTACAAAATGGTTCACATTAGGAATAAACCCTTCAGCTGTGACTAGTTTGGCAAAACACATGACAATTCTCTGGAGGGTCAGAAGTTTCCTGATTTCAGATAGAAACTCTTAAAACACTGATAAAACTGGTTTCCAAGCAGACTGTTATCTTCTCAACTTTTTTATACCACAACACCCTTTAGAGGTCCAGCATATCCAATAACATTCTTTCTCCATTGACTTGAACCTCCCCCCACCCTGATCAAGTCAATGGAAACCCTCCTATAAAGCTGGCCCCACATACTATCTCCAACTGCTCAATTATTAGCAACTGCTTTTTTATTAGAGATGAATATATTGTATGTTTACTGTATACTGTTTACTAGACATTAAAGGAATATTTAACTCAAAGAATGACATGCCTTCATTTTCTACTCACCCTCATGCTGAGCAACACTCTGGAGCACTTTTTTGATGTCCCAAATGCAGCCGGATGTCCGGGGGGATTTTTGCTGTCAACAAACGTCCATCTAACAGGGGACAATGGCGCCCGAAAGAAAAAGGTCCATAAAAGTCCACAAAAACGTGCCTATTTTCCTTCATACTGCTCGTCCGCTGTAATCCAAGTGTCCTGAGCGGGTAACGTCCATAATAAATTCGAAACGAGGTCATTTAGTACATTTTTCGAGCCTAAACAGTGCTATATCGTACTTCCTCAGTGCACGTCTATGCGCGCTCCCTGAACTACAGAAGCCGCGGCAGACCAAGCCAGATGCTTGCTCGCTTTCGGGGACTACTGTGCTAAATTGCAAGCGTAGAAGAAGAAGTTCCGCTGTTTACACTCTGCTGTGAGTGACCGAGCTGTGGACAATCACAAAAGTGGTTGGTTACTATTTTAAAACTTTGAAACAAAGGGAAAAAAAACAGATAGAAAGAAGAACAATGTCTGAGGACTTCAGTGTAGAGGAAGAACATGACTTCTTTGCCGAGCCTTTTCTTTACGAGCCGGAATACACAGACGATGAACTCAGAGAAATGGATGAGGTAGCCGCAGCTCGAGCAGAGCCTCAAACACCGGCGGACTACAGATTTCATGCGGATGAAACATGGTGGTGTAAATGTGAAAAATGTCAAGCTATGCCGACCGAAGAGGAGAGCATTTGCTGTGTGGATTGGGACTTGTTGATGCCACCGCTGGAGGATCTCAATATTTCCACTGATGAGACCGAGAGCACTGCTCAAAGAGTTTGTGTCACCCAAAACACAGATTACCCACCATTACTGACCCGTGGCGTTCTGGAGATGTTTTTCCATGCGCCTAAAATCAATTGGAAAAAGAGGCCAAGACCCGCAGGACCGAACGGCACGCTCTCTGCAGAGTAAGTTTTGTACTATTTTTATTTAGGCCCAATCTCAATTCTCCCCCTTAGCCCTTAGCCCTTCGCCTTAGCCCTATCCCTATGATTTGCGCATTCATGAGAGTCAAAGGGGTGTCCCAAATCTATTTCTGGAATAGGGTTAGGGCTAAGGCGAAGTGCGTTTTCGCCCTTTCAGATAGTTTTTTGAGATGCAGACTTCACAGCACAAGGTGGGCGGAGTTTCACGCTTTCAAGAGGAAGAAACATGGCGCCCAACAAGGACTCGCATAAATGTAAGCCTGTTTTGCACATAATAATGCTTAAAAAGTTGTAAAAACCTGTTGTGTTCATATGCTAAGTTAGAAATATTCTTAATTACGGCAGTGTTGGATGCACGTCGCTTAACGTGTTATCGCTATGTTGCGTATACATCTTACCTGTCAAGTCTCCCGTTTTGGACGGGAAACTACCGTATTTTATCCCTCTTTCCCGCCGTCCTCCCGTATTAATATTTTCCCGTAATTCTCCTGTATTAAAAAAAAATCCTCTGCCTCTGCTCTCAACTGAACACTGTCACTCTTCTCTCGAGAAATGCCACCTGCAGTAGCCTGCATGTTTGTTTTCCTCCTCTTTTACTACCAAAGAGGCTGAATGAGAAGATGACTCACTACGTCTATCTTTCTTAACACCGGGGTGTATCGGTTCTATAGCGGATTTAGCGGATTTATAGCCGAGTGAGCATCTGTCAAACATGCGATCTTTGGGGTGAAGACGGGGCCGCTCGCGCGGACACACGGAGAGAGCTGAAGTGATCGTGCTGAGGAGTAACGAGGAAACAAACGCTAATATGAATGTTGGCACGAAAGATACGGTTCTTAAGCTAGCTGCCACAGTGTAGGAATATTTTGGTTTTAAACAGGATGAACAAGGTGTGAGCTCATGAACACCTACGAGCTGATATGTCGTATTTGTTTGAAAGTAGTGACGAAGAAGGGGAGGTGCACAGAGCCTTCGTCCTGACAGTCAACCCTTACTGAGGCATTTGGTCGGCAAAGAAAATATAGATAAAAGCCCAAAATGATGCGCTCACAGACAGTGTCGTTCGCTACATTGCAATAGAAATGCAGCCCTTCAACACGGTTAAGAAGCCAGCAAGGTTACAAACGTTTGACAGATAGTACGAATTGACTGGGAGAAAGTACATGTCACAAACAATGCCTGAACTGTATAAACTCCATTTCATTTAGGCCATAGTTTTTATTGTTGTGTGAGTTTTGTTTTTTCTTGACAGAGACAGGGTCTATTTTTTATTGTTTTTGACTAGTATAATTATTTTTATTTACATGCAATTTTCCTAAAAGAGAGTCCATTTCATTTTCATTGTTTTTTTTTTCATTTTTTGTTTGTTAAATTTACAATATTTTTTGTTTATTTTATTTAAAATATCGGGACCTTCCAGTTACAGTTAAATATTCTTAAGAAATTAAACTTTCTTGCTTTTGATATCGTGCACTCACTTTATTATGACATATATTATATTTACATCAATGAAAAATTTTGAAAAAAAATCAAATGAATATTGACAATAATATCGTTTTTTGGCTATAATTTTTTGTACTATTATCATCCAGCAAAATTTGTTATCTTGACAGGCCTACTTGTACTCCTGTCTTAAAATGTAAGGGAAACTGGAGCTTGGTTGGGGTGGTGGGACAGCTCACAGCAAGCACCGGAAAATTTCCCTTATTTTCAAATCCAAAACTTGACAGGTATGAATGTGGTACAGTAGGAAAGGCAATAATTTGGCAAAAAGAGACAGGCATGTATACAAATAAAATAAAAATAACCAAACTTAAAAAAAATATACTGAAAAAAGCAAGATATGGCCCAGAGTAAAAATAAAAGTATAGATTTTGATTTTGAGATCACATTTATGCTCAGAGTGTTCAAAATAAGAAAAGTAAGTTGTTAATTTAAAGGGGTGTCCCATTTCATAGGGCTGAAGCTGTAGCCCTTTGACTTTACACTATTTTTTAAGCCATAGGGGAAGGGGTAGGCGAAGGGCTAAGGGGAAGGGATAAGGGTATAAAGAGAATTGGGATTGGGCCTTACTATACTTATTTTGTACTAACAGGCCTATGCGTAATGCATGATCTATTTTACTGTACTGTACACTGTACAGTTTTCTGTGATTTGGCCAGCTCTGTTTATTTACTTAGCATCTCACCTAGGTTGTGTCCTGGAAGAGATGCTATTTATTTATTTATTTATTTATTTGCCCTCCAACAGTCAATACAGGTTGGTGGCTTACCGGGTGGTACTCGAGTGGGTCCTGAAAGGCGAGACTTGGAAAGGACAGCAGAAGAGTTTTACCTGCCTGTGTTGTCACAAGCATCCGTTCCAGCAACCCTTCACCAGATGGAGTGTATACTGGATTCAAGGAAGCAGAAGATGCTTTTGAACAGATGTAAAGACAATAAACAAATCTGAAGACACTCTTCCAGACTAATTATTCATATTATTTCATTACTTCATCAAATGTCATGTTTTTTCCAAAATCTAAAAAAAACTACAATGCCTCATTATAAATAACATGTCAGAATATATATAGGTGATAATTATAACTTTTGGACTATTGTCTTGAGTTGTCAATAAATTAATAGATAAAATTAAAAATAGATAGATGTATTTTAATTAGATAAATAGTACAGATCTTGCATGATGACTTTGAAAGGTTGGCAAGATGTAACTCTGTTCCTTTGACAAAAGATTTTTTCTAGACCCAGGTGTGAAATGCAGACAAGCCACCCACAGATAAATGCTGCTTTATTTATGTACATCATGTTATAAACATGATGTCCTGATCAGACTCTGTATATACAAATATTAAATACAAATATAAAAAGACAAAAATAATAATGCACCACCACAATAGTGCACCACTCAGACTAACTGCTGTAGCGGGAAGCGTGTTTTTGTATGGCTTCCTCTTTGGCAGGTTTCGTTTTCTGAGCAATGTTTTTTGGTATCGGAGGGATAGAAACATGTGATTGGGGGTCTTTCATCTTGATGTTGTGGTCCAGGCGTCTCTGCACAACCTGCACCACCAGATTTTGCCGGAATGTTTGTGTTGTTGGAACATAGATCTTTTTGGCAACCCAGTCTTTTGTTTGTTTTGGGTAAACCACATTGAATCTTGATTGTCCTAAAAAACAAAAGAAAAATGATAAGACATAAATGAAACATTATTCTAAAAACAAACAAACAAACCAAACAAAACATTACTGGTGCTGGTGGAGGCCTGTCCACAATGAACATTTTCACTGTGGTCCATAACGGCAAGCTGGGTGCGTGCTTTCATTGTTGAGTAGTGGAAGTGTAGTCTCTTCTCTGCGTATTTCAGCATTGAGGCATGGAACACTTCAAGCTCTCCTGAGAAAACATAATGACAAGTTCACTAAACATTTATAGTAATTTTTCATAATTATTCTATTTTTCTTGTTATATTTACCGGTATGTTTGAAGAGGGCCATCTGCATGAGGTCCTTCATGAGTCCTTTGTCCAGGGCAATAGCTGTCAGGGCTTTGAAAGCTTCAGAGTCTCTCCTTATCCATTTCTTTCGCCTCTGCTGCTCTGATGTAAGGTCAGGATGCACGCATTGAATCTCCTGTCCATCTTCCTCCCAGCGGTGCACACCACAGATGTGATGAAGCAGTGCTTTCCACTTCCTTATCAAATCCTGAGAATAATGAAAAAATATTAATTCTCAGTCATATACATATATGCCAAAATGTAAAGAATGTGTTGTTACTCACATCTGGGTCACCTCTACAGGTTGAACAGGCGTACCACAAATGATTGCAGATGGATTTTATCCACGGCTGCAGGTCTCGGTTGTCCTTTTTTTTTGACGCAGAGAGCAATTTCTTCATAAGCCCTAACAAAAACATAAAAAAGGTGATGAGTTACAAGCAAGCATAAAATACAGCAACTGAACTAAACATGTGTGAGTAGAAGATGTTTTGCCATTAGTAGTAGTTACAGTCTGTCTACTTACCCTTGACAACATGCCAGATGTCAAACTCATGGTGGATCTCTGGATATTCCTCATGCATAATTTTTCGAATGGAAGGTGACCGATCAGTGGTTACCACCTCCACCTCAAGACCTTGCTCCAGCAGATAGTTCAGTCTTCTCCTAAACCCCACTGGCTCCATGGCAGCAGAGCTGGATGCCTCCGTCACCTATACCACAAAACAGAAAATGAATGTGTAAAATAAGTTTCATACATCTTTACTGGACAGTGCATGTCATGGTAACAATGATTATGTAATATGTTGCACATATTACACCAACACCTACACTGAGAATACATTGTGCTCATATTATGTTAAAATGAAATATGAATTTACTATTTCACTTGCCTGCACTAACTGAAAAAGGATGATTTCCTTTGTTGTGTCCTCCATGAAGCTGTAGGTATTGTACTTTGCAGAGAAGCCTGGGCTGTAAAGAGCAAAGGATAAAGTACATATCAAATCCAATATTCAAGAGTTCAATATTTGTTCATCTTAAAAACTAATATACTAACCTGTCTGATCGGCCATCTCCAGATACATGCACTCCCTTTTTCAAAACATACTGCTTATGCAGTAGCTGTTCCATGAGGGCTTTGTGCTGCTGATTGTATACAATGTCAATGACTGGGATTAGATAAGTTGACTGTATGTTGTAATATGTTGTTTGATTTGGAATTTGGAGATTGAGTAGTCCGGCCAAATCATGAATTGTCGTGTATGTGGCACCAGTGAAGAGAACTGATGCTGCTATAAGAACATTGTTCTCTGGCATCCCTCTAATATCTGGGCAGGAACTCCACTGTCCCTGATGCTGATTTATGCACTCCCAGAAAATTTTGATCAGGCTCCCAGATTTGTGAACATTTGTTTTGTCAATTTCTGATCCACACTGGTGGCACGTCTTAAAGAGCTGAAACCATGGCTAACATTCGGAAATCATCATTTGAAAAGTGTTTACTACAGACCCTGAGCGAATCTACGTTGGCGGTCCTGATATCCTTGCCAAGAGCTATTAGCCACAGTTTTAGCCTTTCAGGGTCCTGGACAGGTAACTTGTGGAAAGTCACGGAACGGGATCTCCCCAGGCACCTGCGCTTCATTTGATTGAAGCACCCAGGATAGGCACACACTCGAACCATGTTTTTAACAATGGCTAACAAGTTTTTCTAACTTGGGAAACGCTAACGTCGTCCTCGTCAGGCTCACAGCAGAGTGTAAACAGCGGAACTTCTTCTTCTACGCTTGCAATTTAGCACAGTAGTCCCCGAAAGCAAGCAAGCATCTGGCTTGATCTGCTGCAGCTTCCGTAGTTCAGGGAGCGCGCATAGACGTGCACTTAGGAAGTACGATATAGCACTGTTTAGGCTCGAAAAATGTACTAAATGACCTCGTTTCGAATTTATTATGGACGTTATCCGCTCAGGACACTTGGATTACAGCGGACGAGCAGTATGAAGGAAAATAGGCACGTTTTTGTGGATTTTTATGGTCCTTTTTCTTTCAGGCGCCATTGTCCCCTGTTAGATGGATGTTTGTTGACAGCGAAAATCCCCCCGGACATCCGGCTGCATTTGAGACATCAAAAAAGTGCTCCAGAGTGTTGCTCAGCATGAGGGTGAGTAGAAAATGAAGGCATATCATTCTTTGGGTTAAATATTCCTCTCATCCACATCCAGACAGAATTATCCTCTCTTCTGTTTCATGATTGCAGGCTAGCAGATGGGATGTTTATGCCACAAAGTTTTTTTTATTTTAATTCACAGGGCTTGAAGACCTCTGGCAGGGTGCCGGAAATCCAGCGTATGAATATTTTGGTGATTTTTTAAATATATATATTTTTAATCTTTAACCAGTCATTTAATGTCACAGTTCCAACTACCAATGATACTCAAGGTAACCAAGGCGTTCTAGCCAATCAGAGGCATGGTAGGGCGGGCCTTAAGTTTTCAACACTTGGATAGCATCAGCGGTGAGGAGCTGATTTGGCGTGTACTGCTAACATGTATAACCGGCATGTTAAACCGGCGAGGAAACCTCAAGTTGGGAAGCAGGAATAAAAAATAAGTGGCGCTGGGGTTGGATAGAGGAGGCCGGAACAGGAGCCAGGAGCTTGTTTTTGTGTGCCGTTTTCCAGAAAACTATTGTATGGCCACGGGGGGGGATTGGCTCGTCGTGACCCTGGTCACATAGCGTCCATGCGTGCTCTCTCCCACACATCGACCTCACCAGGAGCGACAGCTACCGGTACCACACGGCAACATCGATGACCAGGGGTTAAAGCTGGCCGGAGCCCACCGGCTTATTCAAGTAAATTAATTAACCAATTCAGGTAGCACCATGGGCGACCATTTTATCATGAACAGCCTGCATGGCTCTCTCATAAGCGCCGAGATGCTCAGCAAATCAGAGCGCATCATTAACATAGACAGGGTGGAGGGTATGAACGGGAAATAATGCCAAAGATTATCTGTGAACTGCCAATATGTGCGCTGGCCTGAAGGAGCCTTGACGTCAATAAAAACTAGTCTACTCTACAGGCGCGTGGAGATATGAGCGCGAAGAGCCCCTCGCGGTGCCGGTGAGCTGGTGAGCGCACGGGACAGCGGCCCTGAATCACTGTGTGTATACCGTAAAACTCAACTTTCCTGAGCAGTCCAGCTCTGTTTTCACCTTTTTTAAATAATAAACTCATTGTACGGTTTTTACTGAATTTGACTGTGTCAAACCAATAATCCCACCGCACGGGGTGTGCTTGACCGGCGAAACAGTGTCATACTCAGCTCCGACACGATCTTGATGCTTTATAACTTGTTTATTGGCCTTCAGCAACCACACATGCTCTCCACAGGCATTTAAACAGCGAAAGTTCGTGCCGTCAGCAACAGGTAATCAACTAGAAAACAAAATAATAACAAAGTACTAAGTTAAAACGCACAAACACACTGATGAGTTTTATCCCAGGTTATAATCACTTATTGTAAACAACAACTCACCAGCTCAGCTTCACCGGTCAACACTAGGCACAACAAAAGAGACCAATTATCGTCCCAACACAAGTTAGCATACTGCCCCTAGAGGGCGCAATAAACACACATATTTTGAAAATAGGAAAACTCCACACACCTCCCACTTGGACTACTTGTCAGGGACCAAGTAGGCCACAATAACTTTTAAGAATTAACAATGCAGTACAAAATATGAACAACTTTTCAAGCGACAAATAAAGAAACAACGTAATTGTTGGTAACACAGATTTGGTCTGAGTCCCGCTTTTATAAGTTCAGTTTCATGTGAGTTGGGGGGCATGCTAAGCCTTCTCCTGCTCCTCCACTGGTAACAACACCACCAGTCTCCTGACGTCTCTGTGTAGTATAGTGGAAGGACACAACTCCTTGTCCTTCCTGGCTTGGGACAGGCTGATGGGAAGACTGTGACAGACCCTCACCTTGACGTCTCGGACAACACCTTTCTCATCCGGACACGTCTCCTCGACACGACCCAGCCGGAATCGACCCGGAGGGCGCTTTTGGTCTGCAACCCATACCAGGTCCCCAACAGAGACATTCCGGGCTGAGGCATGCCATTTTTGCCGGACGAACAGGTGAGGCCCTGCCAATTGGCTCCACCGTCTCCAAAACTTGTCCACCTCCACCTGGACTGCTCGCAGACGACTGAACGGGTAGGCAGGGAATTTAAAATCCTGGATGTCACCTCTGGGCCCCGCCCGACCCAACAGCAATGTATTTGGTGTTACAACTTCCAAGGTCTCCTCCTGGACCTGAGCTCTGGCACCGATCGGCCTCTCATTGGAAAGGTTTGCAGCCAAGTAGAGGAGAGTTTGAAACTCCAGGGTGGTCATGTCACCCCCCTCACCAACACTGGACAATGATCTCTTTAACACACGGACAGCTGCTTCCGCTGCCCCGTTTCGATGTGGGGAATCTGCCGGACTGAACTCCCATACCCAGTCAGTCCCAGCCACAACCGCTCTCCTTCGAACCTCTTCCTTATCGATACTTGCCAGGAAGTTGTAGAGATCATCCAGCGCAAGTTTGGCCCCCACGAAGTTAGTACCCTGGTCAGACCAGAGCTTTCTGGGATGACCTCTTAGGGCCGTGAATCGTTGATATGTTTTGAGAAAGCCCTCAGTTGATAAGTCTTCAACCAAATCTGCATGGATGGCTCTTGAGGCCATACAACTAAAGACTACGCCCCAGACCTTTTTCTTTGTGCGCCGCCTCACACTGTCTTTGACTGTGTATGGACCAAACAGATCAAGCGTTGTGTACTCGAAAGGAGCTGCTGGCTTGGTGCGCACAGACGGGAGAGTGCCCATTACTTGAGAGCATACCTTGGCCCTGCATTTCCGACAATGAACACATGAGTCGACGATTTTGCGAACGACTCTGGGGCCCTGCACGACCCAGGCTCTCTTTCTCATTCGTAGGAGGGTACCAGCAATGCCCTCATGGTTGGCACGATGGGCTTCTTCAGCAAGGAGGGTGCTGATTTTCTCCTTGTAGGGGATCAGTGGGACCCCACGACTTTCCTCATCAATGGACTGTATGCGGCCATGGCACAACAGGAGGCCAGTTGAGTTGTCCTTGTTCACAACCAAACGGTTCAGTGTCACCGTGGGGAAGGTCACGCCTGCCTGGGCAGCAAGACACAAGTCCTGGAATGCCGCCTCTCGTTCCTGGACAGTGAGCACTGCCTCCCACTGTTCTTGCTCACAGGTTCGATCTTTACTGCGTAACCAGAAGTGCACAGCTCTACGGACATACCCCACAGCCCCACAGAGTTTGGTTAGTGTTGCAAACCTTGAAAGATCCATCTGACCCACAAGAGTCGATCCCCAAAGCCTCTTTGTACAACCAGCACTAGATGCAATTGAAGACCCTGTCGTGGCATCTGGTGAGGGACCTTTTTTATCATCCATAGAAGTCCACGTGATTGCTCCATCCCTGACCATGGCACTGCCTGGATTGCCAGGATCCAACACTTTCTTGGCCTGGGCTCTAGTGTTGATGGCGGTAAAAGCTTTCCTTTGGAGTCTACTCACAATCTCCCTGGAACCAGAGGCCACCTCTGCTGCAGACTTCATGGGCCACTCATCCACCGGTTTGGTTAGAAACTCTGGACCCTTCTGCCACAGGGAGTCACTGTCAAGCTGATTAAGGGAACATCCTCTAGTGACCAGATCAGCTACATTGTACTGACCTGGAACCCACCACCAATCTGTCACAGGTCCAGCCTTCTGTATTTCACCAACACGATTGGCGAAGAAAGTTTGGAACCCATAACTTTCCCGCTGGATGGCCCCTAGCACAGTCTGGCTATCAACAAAGTGGTACCACTTAACCACTTCCAACCGTCCATGTTTCTGCATGTACCCCTTCAGCCGGGTAGCAAAGACAGCACCGCAGATTTCTGCTTTAACTGCGTCACCCTTCTGATCCAAGGGGGTCAATTTAGCCTTTGATTCCACAAGCCGGGTTACAACACCCCCTGCAGTCTCCCAGCGCAGGTAGAGAACGGCCCCATAAGAGTCACAGCTCCCGTCAGAGAACGTAATCCCCCAGGGTTTACCCAGCCAGTTGGAAGGTGTAATGCTCCTGGGGAAAGTGATGGTACTCAGCTGAGCATACTCTTTGAAAAGCTCAATTGCCCTCCCGCGCAGTTCACTGGACAGTGGCTTGTCCCACGTATCTTTGGTCAATGTCCCAGCCTCTTGAAAGGCCCTCCTGACAAGGATGACGCCCTTTTGCTTCAGGGGTGTGGCTAGACCAATTGGGTCATACAGGCCAGCTACCTGGCTCAGTAGCATCCGACGGGTCAGGGGATCTGGTGTCCTCTTCTCTATATCCTCTACAGTGAGGTTAAGCTCTGTACGCATCTTTTTCTGTCTTGTGGAGAAATTGATGGCAACCATGAGGAAAAGTTTATCCTCCCCCACATGGTAACCCACTCCCAGGGCCTTATTGTCCTCATCCCGCAACTGATTGGGCAGCACAATGGTCTTTGGTTGAGTGGGACTACCGCCTTGCCTCCCACTTTGGCCAGATCTCACCCATGGCTTGAGGTGAAACCCCCCAGTTGCGAGAATAGCTTCAACCCCCTCGAGGATCTCACTAAGTCTTTGAGGGTCGTTGTGGGACACCAGTATGTCATCCACATAGGCGTTGTCTACGATGACCTGTCTTTCTTCCACCTTGGCAGCAAACTGTGGCAGGTGGGCGGTCTCCCGCATCGCCACCTGAGCGATGCAGCCAGCCGGCTTGTCGCCCATGTTCACCCGTACCACAGCATAGTCCTCAATGTCATTGGCTGGAGAGTCCCTCCATAGGAAGCGGTGAACATGCAGCTCCTGTTCCTCTAACCAGACTGAATTGTACATTTTGGACACGTCGCCAATCGCTGCATGCTCCCCCTCGCGGAAACGGAGCAAGACTGCTTGGATGGGGTTCAAGACATCTGGGCCCTTCAGCAGGATACTGTTAAGACTAACGCCCTTGAATTCCCGGCTGCTGTCCCACACCAGTCTCACCGGGGTAGAGGCAGAATGAGGGTTGGGTGCTGTTAGGTGGTTCACCCACCATACAGCTCCATCCCAACTGTCCATTACAGCACTGGAAAGTTTGATCGCAGCCCCTCTCGCCACCATGTCGTGCACCTGCCTCGCATAAGCTTCCTTCCACATCGGATCCCTCTCAAGGCGCTTTTCCGATTTAAGGAATGCTGCTTTGACGGCTTCACGGTTGTTAGGCAGGGTAGCAGGGTTCTCTTTCCAGGGATACCTGGCGTCCCAGTGGGGCTTGCTGCTATGGTGGTCGCTTAACTTGAAGGTCAGTCCTCCTTTGATGACCTCTAACTCCCTCTCATCTGCGAGGGACATCTCCTTCCCTCCAGGGGCGCACTTTCCACATCGACATCCGCCACATACTGGGTCGCATGCAGCGCCGATGCTGTCCCACTGCAGCCACTTAACAATCTCAGCATTGCAAGCAACTGTGGTACCGACCTTCACATCACTTTTTAGCTTGGGGTCATTGTTAGGGAGAACCTCGACTATCCTGGACCCCGCCCTCATGGAACAAGCGAAGTGAGTTGAAGAGTGACGTGCGGTCACCTCAATGTTCTCAGAAAGGTCCGGGTGCACACCACTGACAGTCTTCCCTAGTGGACCGTCCCACAACACTAAATCACCACATCTCATCATTCGCTGAGGGGCAAGACGACCTTCCCGGGTACTGATGAGTAACTCAACCTTCTCTGGACGGGTCAGCTCCCCCTGTTTGACGACACCTGGGAAGAACCTTTCTAGGCGTTCTGAGTTCACAATATGGTCTACTCTGGCTATTTCTTCCAGTCCATAACAGAGCAACTCATGAAGTTGCCATTTCCCCTTTTTTGTGGATACTTTTATGCTCACACGGTACCTCTTTGTCTCAACCTTCACCTCCATACCACCCACACCATACACGACCAGTGTAATAGGCTCACCAGCCAATCCAAGTCTCTCTGCTGCTTGGTGTGTGATATAGTTTGTATCAGAGGCTAAATCAATTAGCGCACCAACCCAGTCCCCCCTCTTGGTTGTGACTTCCACCAACATCATGAGGACCGGGTGCTCCTTAGGCCCACTCTCATCCACCAGGTCTTTGCCAGCACATACTGTTGAGGATACCTTATTTGTGCAGGCATTACGAACAGCCTCCAGCTGCTCTGGGGTCAGACCTAGACTAGCAAACACAGCCTCCTGTTCTACAGTGGGACCACGGGGTTCTCTCTTCTTTTCCCCCTTAGTCTCAGCCCTGGTGGAGTCCCTTTTGATTGGTGATTTGAGGCACAGGAAGAAATGGTGGTCTGGAGGGGTATCACCTTTTTTACATTCACTATTGCGACACAAAAAGTTTTTATTGCACGGACTGTCCTTCCCATGGAGATCGAGGCATTTGGGGCAGGCTTTTGTCTTTTTTACTTGTGCTCTCCGCTCTGACGGGCTGGACTTCTTGAACGTCTTACAATGGTACAAACGTCCGCATGCCCCTCTTCACCACATATACCACAAGGCTCTCGCGATGATTCTCCTCTCGCCTCGCTTGCCGTGGCCCTCGTAAATGAACGCCTTTCCTGCCTACGGTCCCCCAGCCTTTCCTTTGCCTTCTCAGCCAGGTTCACCTGCTTTGCCTGAGTTTGGTCGCCTGGTTATCTGTAACTGCTCCAGTTGCACCAAAACCGCTTTTCTGATCCTCAGGAACTGCCATAGTTTGTCAAATCGTTACGGGGTTGCTGGCCACGCCGCACCGATATAACAGCCATCTTTCTTTCATACTGTCTGGCAGCTTACTTTCAAGTGATCGGATTACCAACTGGTTTTTATGGCGCCTCACAGCCTAAGTCTATGAGGTCCAGCAATGCTCTTTCCACTGCTTGAATCAACTGTAACGCCTCCCTTGGCTGGTTGTTACGCACAGCTGGTAAATCCTGCAGCTCCAGTACAATGTCATCTGCTATTTGCGATATATCTCCGTAACTGTCCTCCAAAACCCGAACGACCTCATCTGCAGTTTGGCACTGAGACAACCTGGCCTCACTTTTTACTACATCACTGATGCTGTCCAGCAGGTGGAAGAGTTTACACCGGGATCCTGTAGGTTCAGCTAATGCCTGGAGAGTCACCCAGTTACTTTTCCATCGCCAATAACTTCTCCTGTCCCCTGAGAACTTTGGCAGGCTTAGGGGTGCAAGTGCAATCCTGGGTCCGATTAACCCTTGCGAGTTGGTAGACATGCTCCGGCCTACCCCAGCACTATCTGGTGGCATAGCATGCGGTCCTTGCTGCTGCTGCATTTTGCTAGAAAAATCAGTTCTAAATACTGGGCTCATGGACTGCAACGGTGGATGTTTATGTGGTGTTATTTGGGGAGACCCTGCCCAGGTGCCTGTGCCCTGTACTCCAGTAGGATGGTCCACATTACCATCCAGGGCACTGTCAGTAACTGCAGTGATTGGGTTGGTGACCGGGCCTGTGTCTGCACTCTGCTGGCCATCATCATGTGCTGTGCCACCGAAAACCCCATCAACTGGAGGTACACTCAGTCCATCAGCAGTGGTTTCCCCACCTTCATCCACACTGCCTTCACTGTCGTCTCTTCCGCCATCAAGGTCGCCATGCACTGATGTTGTGCCTTGGCGCATGTAGTTAGTCAGTACAACGATAACCACATTTTTCTTCTCCTTACAATCAGTGAGGAATGTTCGCATGCCAACCACTTCCTTTTCAGGGACGCAGCGCTCCCATTCCCGCACAAACTCCTCTAGAACTTCGACCCTGCTCTCAAATGCAGTGCGCATCATATCATATTGTTCACTGGTGATGTACCCCGACTGTAGCGCTTCAGCTTGGTCAAACACATCCTTGAGGCCAACCTTCAGACTGCCAAAAGGACCTGATGCACAGCGGGACCACAGTGTGTCTTTTATCTTCATTTCAGTGTCCTGATATTTTGTGCGGCACTCTTGCAGCCGTTTCTTTACATCAGCTACATCCTTGTCATATTTACTTTCATCCTCTTCTTTCATAGCATCAATGTAATCAAAACTGCTATTACAGATCTCTTCATAGCTGCCTTTGAGTGCTCTCAGTTCAAGTTTGAGTTCGTGTTCAGTTAAAAGGTCGATATTAAAGTCAATGGAATTTGCCTTCCTATTAAAGACCCCTTGCGCATAAGAACGCTTTTTCTTTAATTCACCAAAGTCCGTCATGCTGTTTTGATGACGTACTTCCGGCCGTCGTACCTCTCCAAGATGGCGGCGGCTCACCTACGTTAGCTTAGCGGTAGCTATTTAGCACGCTAACACGTACAACTGGCGAACGGCTTATCCTATACCGTCGCTATAAACAGTCACAATCACAGTCACACAAGCACAGTCAGAGACCACACGAAATCCTTCCCCGAGGGCTTGACCCGCGTCGGACGCTCCGTCGATCCGCCGGGATGCTCCGCCGGGCCTCGTCTCGCGCTAGCCTCCTGTAGCTTGACGTCGTTGACACTGTCCGACCTCCGCTTCTCCGTCACGGGGCTGGCTTAGTGTTGATTACTGTACGGTTTTTACTGAATTTGACTGTGTCAAATCAATAATCCCACCGCACGGGGTGTGCTTGACCGGCGAAACAGTGTCACACTCAGCTCCGACACGATCTTGATGCTTTATAACTTGTTTATTGGCCTTCAGCAACCACACATGCTCTCCACAGGCATTTAAACAGCGAAAGTTCGTGCCGTCAGCAACAGGTAATCAACTAGAAAACAAAATAATAACAAAGTACTAAGTTAAAACGCACAAACACACTGATGAGTTTTATCCCAGGTTATAATCACTTATTGTAAACAACAACTCACCAGCTCAGCTTCACCGGTCAACACTAGGCACAACAAAAGAGACCAATTATCGTCCCAACACAAGTTAGCATACTGCCCCTAGAGGGCGCAATAAACACACATATTTTGAAAATAGGAAAACTCCACACACTCATCCTGCGGTTTCCTGCGTCGCTTATTCTCCATGATATCAGAGCAATCTCAAGGATCAGGCTCCAAATGCAGTCTGTTAGTGCAGTGGCTCTCAACCCGTGGGTCGAGGCCCAAAGTGGGTCTCAGAGCTGTTTTCAGTGGACGGTGTATAAATCAGATAAAAATGTGGCAAAAATGTCTTCAGTGTTCAGAGGCCTGAGCAGACAAACTTCCATACAGTTTATTTTACTCTGTTCTGTGTCAAGTAAATATTAGCTGTTCTCTCAGGATCTTGACATGTCTTGTTATCTTAGCATATAAATTGGGGGTTGTCCTAAGATAGACGTTTGACTTGGGTTATCTAGAAAACAACTTACATGTTATGATGGGAAATAGTGCTTTAAGATTTATGGATGTGTGATCTCCCAGTGCTCCTATTATTATTTGATGTGTAAAACATGTTTTCACCAGTCTCTTTTTGCACAAAAATTTTATTTTCTATGTTTTTTTACCAAGCAAATTAAAGTGGTTAATATTTCTGAGATCTTGATCATGATGACTTAACATGGTGAATGTTACTCAGGACAGAGCTGTAGAGATCCACCACTTCACTGTATGTTTAATCTAAAAAGTGAAAATATCAACATTGTGAAGGGCCTTATTCTTCCATTTCCCAAACTCATTATGTGACCAGAATGTGACCATGCATAGATAAATAGTTTATGCTGTCCTGTAATTCTGCTTCATGTTTCTCTCAAAATGCATCAGATTGATGCTTTTAAATATGAAATATTCCAAATTCTCTTACAGGGGAGCATGTCCCCGGACCCCACGAAAGGGGTCATAGCCTCCTAACATTTTTTAACCTTGACCCGTTTTCATGCCAGATATTTCCTCCTTATGTGGCCTTTGTAGTTAGTTTATCTTTCCGTGTTTCCTCTGCCTTACTTGATCTCATGTGTTTCACTCACCTGTGTGTCTGCATAGGTGTGGTTTTCACCTAAGGCCGTGTCTGAGTCTCTGTTTGGGGTTGTTAGTTTGCTGTGTTTCTCTGTGTTAGTTTGCCATGTTGGATTGGTATGTGTGTGTATTGCCTGTTAATGTGGCCTGTATTTTTCTGTTGACAAGAAGGCTTATACAGCTTTTTGTAATAATTTACATCATTTTTCCTACTGCGCTGCAACACCATACTTTAGGGCTCCCCACCTATCAAGTCCCACTCTGTGAACAGAAAATTTGTATGATTGTGTTTCATAGCTGAACTCGTTCTTGGCAATAAAGGCATTGCAAGAATGTTAGTTTTCAGTTCTAGAGCATATCATTTTTAAAAAATGCTTCAAATCAACTACAACTTTGTAGTAACGGATCATTTTTTATTTTGTTTTGGTGTATTTTCATGTTTCCACATGTGTTCTCTCCGTGCATATAAAAAAAATTTAAATATATAAAGATAAAGCCCAGCAGCAGCCCAAGCCCCACTCACGATTCCCATGGAAATTGTCTAGCTTAGGGCTCTTGGGCTTTGCAACTAGCCACGTGTTCTTCCATGTGTTTGTCTATCTTTTTTTGGGGCTTGAGCTTTGCAAAGAGCCCCACTCACCCCATAGCAAACCTATGGAGGGAGTGTTCTCCTGCACGTTCATTTTGGGCTCTGGCTTTGCAATGAGCCACATGTGTTCTTCTGCACATTTATTGTCTTCTTTTTCTTCATCTTGTGTCCAGTTTTATGATTCGCTACTAGTCCTAGGGCTTTGAGAAAAACCTCACAAACATTCAAACTTCAAAATGCAGCCGTATGTCTCCTCTCTTCAGAACTGAAAACTGTAAGCCTATAGGGCCCATAGGGCTTACGGTTTGCAGTCAGCGAGTCCTCATATCTGCCCTGCGTCGGCCCAAAATCTCTGTTTAGAAGCAGAATTCAAACGACAATCATAGGATTAGAGCCTGGCAGACCTGATTTTGGTCAGACCTCCAAAAATTTCTGAAGAAATTGCGAAAACGGCACATCAGACCAGAATAATTTTTTCAGAAAAACAGATATTAGACTTTTGGGCCTCATATAAAACAAAATGTGAGGCCCTAACTCATTTTGAAATAAAGTGAAAGCCAGCTGTTTCCACCAAAGTCCATCAATCTCTCCCACAGACATCCATTCAAACCTGACATGAAGTCCCCATGCTGGACAGGCTGTTTCTAAATGGCGATAACTCAGTCATTTCTCACACTTTCTTCACAAAAATTATATATTTAAGATCCCAAGACTTGCCTGTCGCCCAGGGTGTGTTTTGGTTTTGATGTAGCTCAAACAGCCCCGAAGAAACAAGGAGTTGTTCAGCACTGTCAAAAAGCATCAATCGCCTAAAGAAAAACTGAGCTAAAATGGTTGCGCCTGGGGCTGCACCTGCTCCTATTACCATGACAGCGGAGCCCTTAAACATCTCCAGTCGAGGTGTTTGTAATCAGCTAATAAAGATACAGAGGACCAAAACACAGGAATAAAGTCTCCTGACATCTCTGCTGCATATATGTATGTATTGATGAAGTAAAAGTGACCTAATCTTCACACAGAATCTCCACCAATGAACACATTATGCCACACATACCATATGCTTATTTTTTGTAAAGCTTGCAAAGCACGCATGTATGTTTTTGTGTGTGTGTGTGTTTATAAAGACCATTGGAGCTCAGTTTAAACAGGACCCCCAATCATAAAGTGCTTGGGGACATCAGTCTGTTAGGGAGGGGAAACACTAACAGGTATATCAAGAACACAGCTCAAGGTCAGGTGCAAGGTGATGATCATCAGCTAATCAGGCCAAAAATTTCCGAACAAACTGCGCTAACCAGAAAACGGTACAACGGACCTGTAATATTTTTTCAGAAAAACAGATCTGAGTCTCTTGGGCCTCATTTAAAAGAAAATTTGAAGCCCTAACTCATTCTGAAGTTAAATGAGAGCCAGCTGTTTGGTCCAAAGTCTATTAATCGCTCCCATAGAGCGACATGAAGTCCTCGTGTTGGACAGGCTGTTTGTAAATCAAGATAACTCAGTCATTTCTCACACTATCTTCATAAAAATTACATATTCACGATCCCAAGACTTGCCCGACGCTCACGATGTGCTCAAGAATCCCATATCTTCTACGATTTTTGAATTATAAGCAGCTGTTCGACACTGTCAGAAGTCATCATATTGTGATCATTTTAGACATCCAAACTGTTTGTCTCAGGCCGCACCTGCACCTGTAACCATGACAACAGAGCCTTAATTATCATTTGGCCAGCTGCCAGGACCTTCCAGGGGCTCAGCTAATCAAGCCACACAGGACCAAGTCACATACATAACTGCTTCACCATACTTTCACCTAGAGGAATGATTCAAACTTCAAAACGCAGCCGTATGTCTCCTCTCTTCAGGAATCTATAATATTTTGTTTTGGTTTGGTTATATTTGACCTTCGTAAGTCCAGAAATGTGTTTCCCCTAGTTAGTCATTAGCTGTTGCAGATAATAGCTGTTAGCTCTAACTACCCAAAGACGATTGTTTGTCTCATCTAACTCATCACAGACAAATCTATATCAAGCAGAACTTCATACGTCAGTATAATGTCGCTTATATAGTTTATAATGGCTAACAACATTTAAATAGCTAACAGATAACGACTAAAAATGGCAAATAAAGGTTAACGGCCATTTACTGTTGTATGCCTTTGCTAGTAGTAGCAGCGAACAACCCTTAGTCTTACTGGTATCGACTGTTTGCCGTTAGCTTAAACTACCTTAAGACTATTGTTTCATTTTAAATTAAACCACTCATATATAAAATTTATCACTAATATGTGACATGAATCTTGTCAGAAGTAATTTCTAAGAAGTAAACTTCTGAGGAGAGCACATTTCACCAAATATCCCTGAGTACCCATTATGACCACAGGATAACATACATTAGCTGCTATTATTTTCAAACATGCAGTCACCTCCTGTTGTCATCACATCCAGCAGTCTTCTGTGTTTGGGTCATAAAGCATTTAGCCAAGTGAAGCCGTTGGGCAATTAAGGCTGGCAGAGTGGATATACATGATTTCAGAACCTGGCAGATCTGTCTGCTCTGCAAGGTTGACTACAATATACGCTTTGCGCCTGTGCCATGGTTTATAGTTGTATATGTTAGACATATTGTTTTCTCATCTAGACTAGTATATATGTGAAAGTGTACTTGTAAGCGCACATGAGAAAGAGAGAGATAGAGAGAAGGGGTCATAAAATCGAAAATCCCAACATCCCATAATAAGCTCATTAGCAATGCCTATGAACACCAAAATGAATGGATGAATGAGTTACCAAACCCATCTACACATGTGTGTCATATTGTTTGGGCTACATTTCACTTCAGCTGACCAAGAATTGGTCAGCTGAAAAATTTTGGTACCATGATTTGGTATTTCTGCTAATTTTGGTTTCATGACATGTTGGTTGGGCTACATTTGAGCTAAATTTCCCCAGAAATGGGATGTATAAGGGTGGTGGTTTGGCTGAGTGGTTGGCAACCAGGCACTGGTTGCAGCGGCCCGAGCCCCACTCACAATTCCAGCGGGAATTGTCTTGTTTTTTTCTTTTTCATCTTGCGGACAGTTTTTTGATTCGCATCTAGTCCTAGGGCTTTGAGAAACCCCCCACAAATTATATATCAAAACGTGCGGCTAGGTCCCAATTGGTGTGCTATGACTTTTATAAAGATTTTGCAAAAATATGGCAGAGTTATTTATGAAAAACTGCGAAAATAGTCCCATCGAAAATGAATGGGGAGACTCCCCGAACACACCAAAAAAACACTGGTTTTCTAAGCACTACTGCTTCGCCTTCCTTACACCTACAGAGTTCATTCAAACTTCAAAACCCAGCTGTATGTCTCCTTTCTTCAAGACCGAAAATCGTAAGGCTTTCAGTCCTTCAGTTTGTCCCCCAAAATAGTCTCTACTCAAAAAATCCTTGAACAAATTGCGGTAACGGCAATACGGTACATTGAATCACAATATTTTTTTTTTCTTTCTGTTATGTACAGAAGTGGATGTGGTCTGTAGTGCAGTGAGAAAGACCTTCAGTGTGATGTCAAGGTCAACCAGGTTGTGGTCTGATTCCCCCAGAATTAGGAGAGAAGAAGAGCTCCCTTTACCTGACACAACAGGAGATCTAGGATTTTATTCCCTGTCGCTGCATGTGTATCCAGAAATCAAAACATAACAGCCGTCTAGTTCCTTTATCTCCTTGTTCTTCAGCCATCAATTTAGGAACCAGAGTAAAAACAAACCTGTCCTCACTAAAGCTGAAATGTGAAATTCAAGCTTCATCTTGATTCTGATTGTGTCATAAAATGACTGAAGAGATTTAAATTAGCTGGTGACTCTGTGAATAATTGAATAACCTGTTGCCATGGTTACAGCTCTTTCAATCAATCAACCAGCACTTTTCATTTAAAAACTGCTTCACAAAGTTCTTTACAAACAGACAGATAATTAGAATAAGATAAAAGGAATATGACCCAAACCCACTCCACCCAGCCCACGAATCCATTCACAGTATAGGTAACACAGACATAATATACGTAGACATGACGGTTTCAGGAAGGACCCAGAAGCGAAATAGGGGTTGTGCACACAGTAACCAGACTTTATTGACAGATCTTTGAAAGCAACACAGTTCAGAGCGGGGATCAAACCCAGGAGCCTTGTCTTGCCAGTCTTGCGCTTTAACCACATGACCACACTGGAGGTGAACAGCCAACAGGAATACACTGTCTTTGCAGATAACAGCAGACGTGAGAGCGAGGATCGAACCCGCGAGCCTTTGAACAGGAGACTGATGAGAAGACCACTCAGCCATGCTGATGACACTCTCTCACTTGGCTGACAGAGGCTTTCAGGAAAACTTGGACTGGACTCGCTCTGAGTTTGACAACACAGAGGCATTTAGGAAGACCTGGACTGGTCCACTTTTTGCTTGGCAAGCAAGGATGCACCGGAAAGCCAGAAACCAGGCTGTCACCACTGGTCAGGATTCACAGACGGATTCTCAATGTTGAGGACAGGCAGAGTGGTCAGATACATGGCAGGCCACCAAAGATCAGGATACACAGGCGGATTCTCAATGTCAAAGACGGGCAGGAGGGTCGGATACCAGGCAGGCCACCACAGATAAGGATATACAGGCGAATTCTCAATGTCAGGGACAGGCAGGAGGGTCGGATACCAGGCAGGCCACCACAGATCAGGATACACAGGTGGATTCTCAGTGTCGAGGACAGGCAGGAGGGTCGGACACCAAGCAGGCCACCACAGATCAGGATACACAGGCAGATACTCAAGGCGAGTTCGACAGCCGGGACTCAGGCAGACGGGTATGTGAGGAACAGAAGCTAGTCGATACCTTGCAGTCAAGCGAAGGGTCAGGCGCTAAAGGCAGAACCAGGAACTAAAACTTGTCTGCACCGGGTGATCAATCTGGAAGACAGGTCTGGAGTTCTCAGCATGAAGGTGAAGACAGTCTGACACTGGCTGTGTGTGAAGCTGTGGTTTGGAACAGGTGGCCTGATTGAAACAGATGAGGTGCAGGTGTGAGCAGGAGTGCAGGTGAGGTGAGTTGAGCTGATTAGGCTGCAGCAGGAATGTGGCAGGCTGAAGGTTGAGATTGAGGCTGAGACTGAGACTGTGACAAGACACCTCATGGAGCGTAATCCAGCGTCACCGCTATATTGGACGGATCTCTTAACTCCAGTCTAGTGACAGAAAAAACTGGAGTGAATGTATTTATGCCTGTACTTTGTGAAGTCTAAGGTTACAGTAAAAGGTGCAGTATTGAAAACAGATTACTTGTTTTAGTTTTGTTCCAGCACAGCTGAGAAAAAAAACTTATTTAAAGTTCAAATGTCAGCAAGATTTATATAAGATGTCTGGTTTGTGTGTCTGTGAGTGAGTACATGTGCCTGTGACTGAAATAGTTACGGTGATCATTCTCATATCACACCAAAACAAAAAATATGAAAAAGAATACTGTGCTCTAGGTTTACGGAAGGATCATGATTGTGAGTGTGTGAGTGTGTGAGAGAGAGGTCAACTCAAATGAACAAAATACAAGTAATTCATTTATACATTTATTAATATGCTAAACCATCTGTCTTTGTCAAACAGCATAATACATAATAAACCCCACCATGACTAGCACATACTATAATGGCAGCGAAAAATCATGTAAATAAAATTTGAAAGAACATCTATTATTGTTATTATTATTATTATTATTATTATTATTATTATTATTATTGTTGTTGTTGTTGTTTTTTAAGATAACATTAATTTTTTTTGCTACTATCACCATTACTATATTACCCTTATTTCTTACTCATCAGACTTACTCATTAATTTTTTCTTCATCCCTTCTCTTATATTAATGAAATTATTATTATTGTTTTATCATCAACATACTTCTGTCCCCTTCTCTCCCTACATCCACAGCCACACCAATGACAACCCCTCCCTGCCCCCACCATCATATCACTTGCCACTAATGCTGTTGTTGCTCCTCCTCTGCTCATTAATACTCCATCCAATGTTTATTTTATTATTTTATATTTTTTATACTATTTACTATGATATATGTTTGTATTATCTTTACAATTACTGTCATTATTCCTGCAGCTGCAATGCTTAAATGACTATCCTCCATTCTATAACAAACTGTGAATATTACTGTTGTTTGACTTGTGATTATCGGTATATAAACATCCATACTATAATTTAATTTGATTTCACTATTATTTTTGCAGATGTTGCCATCGTTGTTATTAACTTTACTTGGATAAAACAAATTATTATTATTATTATTATTATTATTATTATTATTATTATTATTATTACCCCCATCTTAAAGGATCAAACCTTGGAGGTTAGATTAAAGTGTAAAATTAAATATGTATCAGGAAAAAAGTAAATACTAAAATTAAAATGAAGTAAAAGATAAAATAGCGTAAAATAAAAAATAAATGAATGATAATATGAAGCTGTAATCGAATTAAAAACACTGACAGGTTATTCAGGTAAAAGCCAGACTAAATGGTAGGTCTTGAGTTTGTTTCTCTGTTGATGATGACGATGAAATGTTTACATGAAGATCAAAAATAATTTTTCTAAACTGATTTTGTTAACAAAGAGGAGAAACGGATGACTCCGCCAACAGGCAAATCAACCAACCAGAAGTACATTTTCATTTCCGGGTCTCGAGGCTCTTTTATTTTCCTCCTGCCGAGCTCTGTTAGCATGTTAGCTACTCCGTCGTCCTGTGGTCTCAGAGTAATCCTGTAAAGTCTTGAGAGTTTTCTTCTCCTTCTTTGACTCTTGGATGAGGCTCAGATGTCCGGGTTCCAGGATCTTAAAGAGAGAGCAGGTTTGTTTTCTTTCTTCTTCTGTGAACTTGTTTACTGTAGATGTAGCAGCTAAGCCTTTAGCTAACGTTCACATCCACACACAGCTCAGTGTTAGCAGCTTCTAGCTCAGACTGTTGGATCAATCAAAGGTCTGTGACTGAAGTTTTCGCTCTTCCTCCTGATCCTCAGACAGCAGACAGTCGGATTTATTGGGATGCTGTTCAGTTGAGTGGTGAAGATCTTGTTGTGTGTCATGTTGCTGTTCAAACCACATTTTAGCTGCTTGTTAGCTGCTTGATTTGAGCTTTTAGATGCATGGAGCTGATTTGGTGCAAATGTCAACATTAAAATCTGCTGAAGGACTCAGTCAGAACTACAGCAATAAAGTGATGCTGAACAAAGTGAAGGAAAATCAAAGCTGGATTAAAGTTGATGTTATTTTGTAGAGTTGTTGTTCCTGCATTCAGTCCCATGGTAGTTTATAGTCACAGTAAATAGTTGTAGTTTTTCTCTCCATGTCCTGTTCATACATGTCCTGACTGTAGAGCTGCTGTTTAATACAGAGCTGAGAGGATCAGCTGATGGGAGAGTTTTACAATCCATGTTACAAGACATCAGAATCTATTCAAATGTTGTTATCAGAGCAAAATATCACGATTTCTTCTTCAGTTAAAATCCGTTTTTGTTTTGAAACAGTAAGAACTCCAAGTCAGAAAGTCCAGTTTCCAATAAGCATTATTTATATTGTCATGGTCGCTTTATATTTATATTGACATTTATGAACTTTAATGTTTGACCTTGTGATAGAAATAATAATAAGTGAAACAGAAAGGGAGAGAGAAATGACTGAATGTCTTGATTTAGGCACTTTAACAAACTACAGGCTGATATCAAACCTTCTAAATACTTTTAACTAAAGTTCTAACAAAGTAAAATATCAATCTGCAAGACTGTGATTATTGGGTATATATGGGGAACTTCTCCCCTAGCATTGCATGGGATGCTTTAAAATGTAGTGACACAGTTTTGAAAAACTCGACATCAGTTTGCAAATAAACTACATTTCCCATAATGCCGTAAATGAATGGAATTAATTGTTATCAACTTAAATGTTTAAACATTAATCCGGATCAGATCATGACCAAAATAGCTTCTTCTTTGGACCAAACCTCTGGTAGAATTTTCCTGTAAATCCATCCAGTAGTTTTTGCTAATCTTACTAACAGACAAACAAAGAAACAGACCTTTATGGAAGCATAACTTCCTTGTTGGAGGTAAAAATACAGCTGCAAGCTTCCTGATGCGCTGCTAGTTATTCTCACATCACTGTGGTTCTGGTTTCCCTCTTTTGGATTCCAGTGCAGATCAGTTCAGAATCCCTCTAATAACCTGTGAGGCCTTCACTTAATTTGCACTGACTCACATGTCTGACTCACTGAGCCCATATTCCCCAAAAATGCTTTGTAAATAAAGTTGATTATATTATTATTCTCATGTTCAGATTTGTGGGTCACTTTTATTTTTGAGGGAACAAGTGGAAGTGTTGTGCTGTTCTGTGTCACTCACAGTTTCCTGGTGTTATTATTTCTTAACAATGACACAGTTTAGGTGATCTGGAGAAAGTTCCTGCACGGACTGGGTCTCACAGGAGGATGTGAGTCTGTGGAGCAGCTCCTCTGAGTGACCTGCAGAGGGCAGCAGCACCTGAGGCATCCAAAGAACCTCCATCTCTGACCTGAGGAGGGCAGCAACGTGCCCTGACTGCATCCACTCTGCCAAGAACCAACAGAAGAAGAAGAAGGTCATCCCGTCATTTCCTTCTCCTGGTGTGTGTGGACCATGGAGAGGTTTCAGGATCTGAGAGAGTTATTCAGACGGCGGCTTCAGGCTGCAATCAACAGAGACCTGTGTGGACCGAGAGAGACCTTGGAGTGTCAAGAGGAGCTGCAGAGACAGAGGAGACTGCTGGCTGTGATCCTCACACCTGAGATAAAGCTCCAGAGAGTGGGTGAGTGTGCTTTCAGCCTCCATTTCCACTTTGGCTGAGTGTGTGGGAGTGAGGACTCTGTTGGAGCTTCTGAGTGTTTCTCTGGTTTCTTCAGGGTCCTTTGACCTTCTGAACAGTTGTGATTGTTGCTGAAGCAGCAGAGTCCTGCTGTGAGGCTCTGAATTATCACCTGGATAACACCATTCATCTGGCCTGAGCGCAGGAAGGTGTCCTCTGGAACATCAGGCCAAAACCAGATGACTGAAAAAAGACAATACAGACAAGCAAAAAGCAAAAAAATCAGAAGGCAGAAAGAAGAATTATCTGATATGATCTTCCCCCTTTTTCTTACCAGGCACGAGTTAACAATGTAGATAATAAAGCAAAAAGTTGACATTCAGTAAACACACTGAGGGTTTGAAGCATCATCCACTTCACCAAAGTTGAAGTCAATCCATTGGAAACCTCAAACAGACCATTACAAATGTCTAAAATGACATATTTAAATCCTTTTAGATAATTAACATGGTTCCAAGATTCTTCTGTACATCCTGGCATTGGTCATGTGCTGCTGGGCTGATTTTAAAAACCCTTTGGGGGGTGCTAGTGAGCCAGAGAGCCACACCCACCAACAAAGCCCATCAGTCTCCATGTTTGACTGGAATCTTCTCCACCAATAGAAAAAAAAACATCTCAAACTCTTAAGTCTGACTATTTTTACAGGTTCTTTCAGTCCTACTGGAGGACTTTGAGCTTTTGAAGTCCTCAAAAGTCCATCTGAAGTGGTGGAAACTGCAAATGAAATTCGCGACAGCCAGTCAGCATTTTGTTGATTTGTGACAGACAGTTTTTGTTCTGGTTCACAGACTAACAGTCCATGTCCGTGTGGGAAACATTAGTTAGTGAGGACATTAGTTCCTCCTAGACAAACTGCAGAGAACTGACAGACGATGCTGCTGCAGGGCATCAGCTGCAGTGTTTTGTGGTTGGTAGGTGAGTGCGAAGGATTCAGTTGGAATAATGTCAGCTTATGCATCCTGTTATATGATATATGATCACAGTCAAGTTAGAGTGAACGTGACATCACTGGGCGACGAGGATGGAAACCAAAATGAGATATTGACATATTTTAAGATATACAGATATTAAGGATGTCCTCATCAGGATCCTCTGAGGTCCTGTATATTTTATTCCTCTGGATCTTTTATTTTTTCCAAGTGTTTGTTGGCTTTTCCACAGTTTTACCAAATCAGATTCCTTGTGTGTGTGAAGAAAATTGGTGACAAATATAATGATGCAACACTTTAACATCTTGAGTTTGGTCTTGAGGAGTGTTTAGTTCCACTCATGTTAGTGTAATTCAATCTTTTCCTGCAGACGTCCAGCAGCTGTCAGTGATGAAAGAAGAACATCCTGTCCAAGTGAAGAGTGAGGATGAAGATGAAGAGATCACTCAGTCCTCACAGCTTCATCAGATGGCGATCAGAGCTGATGGAGAGGAGTGTGGAGGAAATGATGAGGAGAGGAACCCTGCTCCAGGGAGACAGGTTAAGCCTGAGACTGGTATCAAGACTGAAGACTCCTCTGAGTGTGACAACAGTGATGATTGGAGGGAGGACAGAGAACATCAGCCAGGTTTAAACATGGCAGAAAAAGATTTTTCGAGACTAAAGGTTGGAGAGAGACCCTTCAGCTGCCTCGAGTGTGGTAAGACAATAAGTTTACAAAGTAGGCAAAATAAAATAAAATATTTCACACTGGAGTGAAACTCAGCAGTGACAAGTTTGAGAAAAAATTAAGATATGAAAGCTAAGTAGACAGACACAAAATTGTTCATAGTTTGATTCTGGGTGTGTGGTTCCACTCATGTAAGTGTAATTCAATCTTTTCCTGCAGACGTCCAGCAGCTGTCAGTGATGAAAGAAGAACAGCCTGACCATGTGAAGAGTGAGGATGAAGATGAAGAGATCACTCAGTTCTCACAGCTTCATCAGATGGAGATCAGAGCTGATGGAGAGGAGTGTGGAGGAAATGATGAGGAGAGGAACCCTGCTCCAGGGAGACAGGTTAAGCCAGAGACTGGTATCACGGCTGAAGACTCTTCTGAGGGTGGCAACAGTGATGATTGGAGGGAGGACAGAGAACATCAGCCAAAACATGTGAAAAGCAAAACCACAACAGAGGCAAAACTTCACAAAATGATTCATACTGGAGAGAAACTCTTCAGCTGTGATGTGTGCCGGAAAACATTTACAAAAAATTCCAATCTAAATAAACACAAAATGATTCACACTGGAGAGAAACCCTTCAGCTGTGATGTGTGCCTTAAAACATTTAGAAAAAAGTACAGTCTAAAAACACACAAAATGATTCACACTGGGGAGAAACCCTTCAGCTGTGATTTCTGCAGTAAAACTTTTAGAACCAAAGTAGATTTAAATCTTCACAAAATGACTCACACTGTAGAGAAACCCTTCAGCTGTGATGAGTGCGGGAAAACATTTAGAAAAAAGGCCCATTTAAAAACACACAAAATGATTCACACTGGAGAGAAACCCTTCAGCTGTGAAGACTGTGGTAAAACATTTAGAACGAAAGCAGAGGTAAAACTTCACAAGATGATACACACTGGAGAGAAACCCTTCAGCTGTGAAGACTGTGGTAAAACGTTTGGAACCAAAGACTTCTTAAAAAATCACAAAATGATTCACACTGGCGAGAAACCCTTCAGCTGTGATGAATGCCATAAAACATTTAAAACCAAAAGAGAGGTAAAAGTTCACAAAATGGTTCACACTGGTGAGAAACCCTTGAGCTGCGATCAGTGTGGTAAAACATTTAGAACCAACGCAAAGTTAAAACTTCACAAAATGATTCACACTGGAGAGAAACCCTTCGGCTGTGATTATTGTGGTAAAACATTTCAAACCAGGGGTGGGCTTAAAGGTCACGAAATGATTCACACTGGAGAGAAACCCTTCAGCTGTGATGACTGTGATAAAACATTTAGAACAAAGTACTGTCTAAATAGACACAAAATGTTTCACACTCTAGAGAAACCATTCAGCTGTGACGGTTGTGGTTAAACACTCAACACCTAAAGGAGTTTAAAATTTTACAAAATGGTTTACATTAGATATAAACCCTTCAGCTGTGGCGTTTGGCAACACACTTGAAAATTCACTGGAGTGTCAGAAGTTGCCCGATTTCAGAGAGAAACTCTTTCACTGATAAAACTGGTTTACAAGCACTCAGACTGTTTTCTTCTCAACATTTTTATACCACAACACCCTTTTCAGGTCCAGTATATCCAATAACATTCATTTTCCATTCACTTGAACCTCCCCCCACCCCCATCAAGTCAATGAAAACCCTCCTTTATACCTGGCCCCACATACTATCACCAACTGCTCAATTATTAACCACTCCTTTTTCATTAGAGATGAATATATTGTATATGCAGTTAACTAGACGTTAAAGAAATTATAATCAGGGCCACAGGGGAATATAATCTCCACTCCACATCCAGACAGATTATCCTCTCTTCTGTTTCATGATTGCATGCTAGCAGATGGGATGTTTATGCCACTAAGTTTTTCTTTTTTATTTCAACATACATGCCCACCTTCAAGCAGTGTACTCTGTTTTATTCAGCTAGCCACATATGGCCCTTTTACATTAGCCCTACTCTACTCTACTCGCCTTGTGCTGCTTTTCCATTAGCCCCAGTCGCCTGCCCAACGGTGTTTAGTGTCACTGTAAACAGAGAGCGGCTCTGAGGTGAAGTCATTTTGAGCATGACACAACATTCTGGGGCTTTTTGTCACAAACCGAGTAAAAAAGGAAAGCAGAAGAAGGCTGCAGGTGGGAAGAAGAAATACCCCTTGAGAAGCACAGGAGAGTTTTGGAAGCTATACAACAGAATGAAGCCGAGGACGAGAGCAATCCAGCAGTAAAGAAAAGATGTATGAGGGAAGCTAATGGTAGCTTCCACTAGCATGCTAGGTCGTCGCGCTCATGACTCATCGATGATGACATTTTCTGACCAATCGGTAGCTGGCAGTCAGTGACATCATCTTACAGTATCGACTCAGCTCTCTTGGAACCAGAGTGGAGTAGGTATTAAAAAAACTAGCTTGTTTTAGGAGGTACCAGGCTAGTAGAAACACACTGCAAATCAAGTAGGGCCGAGTAGAGTAGGGCCAAGGCGCATAGTGGAAAAGGGCCAATAGAGGCAGCTTCCTCCGGAGCTCGGTATGAAGTGACACTATCGCCGGCAGGTCGGTGTGGCTCCATCGGCAGTTAACCAAATAGAGGCAGCTGCCTCCGGAGCTCTGTGTAAAGTGACACTCGCTCCAAAAGGCAAGCTCCTCTTCCATCCTGGAAAACGCTTGTATTTTTGCGCTGGCTGTGCTGTAGCAGTTATCCAGTGTAAACAGGAAATGATGTTAGAGTGATGCCCGATGTGTTTCAGTTAAGCCAATCAGAGACAAGTAGCATGGACCTATCCTTTCCGGTTTCTTGAAATGTTTTTCATGCTTCCTGAAATGTTTTTGCAGATGTAAAATGTTTTTGCGTATTGTGAAAGGTTTATGTATTTTGTGAAATGTTTTTGCTCATTCTTTTATGTTTTTGCACATTTGGAAATGTTTCTCCGCACTCTTAAATGTTTTGTTGCATTCTTAAATGTTTTTGCGCACTCTTACATGTTTTTGCGTACTTTGAAATGTTTGTATGCATTGACCTTCAGGGCCATCGTACTTTGAGAAAAACCCCATAAATCAAATATCAAAACATGCGCCTTGGTCCCGGTCAGTGTGCTATGAGATTTATAAGAATTTAGCAAAATATGGGCAAGTTATTCGCGAAAAACTGCGAAAAATGTCCCATTGAAAATGAATGGGGAGACTTGTCCTCCGTTTAGGATTTTGACAACGGATTACTTGAAAAGTACAAAGTAAAAGTACTTCATACTATGCATGGTGGTAGATTGGGAGGTACTAAGTTCAAATATATGTGAATCATGGACTACTTATAGGAAACAAGTTTTTTATGCCACAACAAATTTGGTTGCAGTTTTTTTAATCACACCGAACACACCAAAAACACACTGTTTTTCGAAGCACTATGGCTTTGCCGTCGTTGCACCTACAGAGTTCATTGAAACTTTAAAACGAAGCTGTATGCCACATCTCTTCAAGACTGAAAACTGTAAGCTTGTAGGGCTTACAGTTTTCAGTCAGCAAGCCTCTTCTCGAAAAAATCCCTGAACAAATTGCGATAACGGCAAAATGGTACATCGAATCAGATTTTTTTTTCTTTATGTTTGGACAATGTTGTCATCACAGAAGTGGATGTGGTCTGTAGTGCAGTGAGACAGACCTTCAGTGTCATCACCAGTGTCCTCTTTACAAAGTTCCTCCTTAGCTCCTTGTTCTTCAGCCATCAATTTAGGAACCAGAGTAAAAACAAACCTGTCCTCACTAAAGCTGAAATGTGAAATCCAAGCTCCATCTTGATTCTGATTGTGTCATAAAATGACTGAAGAGATTTAAATTTGCTGGTGACTCTGTGAATTATTGAATAACCTGTTGCCAGGTTACAGCTCTTTCAATCAATCAACCAGCACTTCTCACATAAGAACTGCAACACAAAGTTCTTTACAAACAGACAGATAATTAAAATAAGATAAAAAGAATATGACCCAAACCCACTCGACCCAGCCCCCGATTCCACCAACCCAGTAATCCATACACAGTGTTGGTAACATTGACATAATATACGTCGACGCCTCGTTATGTGCTGGAGCGTAATCCAGCGTCGCTGCCATATTAGACGGGTCTCTTAACTCTAGTCCAGTTTCAGAAACAACTGGAGTGAATGTATTTATGCTCGTATGCAGTGCAGTCTAAGGTTACAGTAAACGGTGCAGTATTGAAAACAGATGACGTGTTTATAGTTTTGTTCCAACACAGCTGAGAAAAAACTTATTTAACCCTGTAAGACCCAGCATTGTAATATTACAACATCAGGTTTAGGGGCCTCAAAAAACAACAGCAACATTTTATTTCTTCAAAACACCACATTTACATGATCAGTGAGTCCTATTGTTTAACCCTCCATTGCCATTAGATGGTAAATGTGTTTATTGGTCGAGCTTTTAAGCCAAGAACTCACACAACTTGCAAACCTTTCTTTGGACTAACCTCTTCATCTTACTGGACTCTATTTCTCAAGATTCAAGTAAGTAAAATGCCTTAAATATTTTTTTTATGTTGATTACAACGTCTTCAACATGACCATTTTTGTTTTTGTGAAATAAATTCATTAACTGTGATTTTGAGCCTGTTATGTCTACGTTGTAATATTACAACGTTGGGTCATTGTGGTTGCAAAAACCAGGTCCACCTTCAACATTACATCAGGACATTGGTCTGCTCTCATGTTCTCATATGGTCAGGTATACTGATAGAAATAAAATGTTTTCGATGGTTCTTACCATGAATAACTAATAAATGTGTTTTCTGTTAAATTCTTTCGAGTTTGGACGATATTTTTTTTTTTTTCTGATTCCAGTATTTGAAATTCTTTGTCTTAGTATTTGAAACAGTATCCATGTCTCATCAGTTAACATAATTAACAGTGTAATATATATTGAACTGAGCCTGTTTAGGGGGGCTTTGCAAAAATACAAGCTTGTTGCGTTGCTATGGCTAAAACCAGTTTTGTTAATGTTATTTGGGGGAGGCTATCTGCATGTCTCAGGGACAGGGGAGAGGAACGGTCATGAATGTGAATATTCCCTTTAAGATGATAAGTAAAGAGCATACTAGGCCATGTAAATAGGATTTTGCATTTCTAAGGGTTAATCTGGGTGTGGATGTTTTTGGAGGGGGATTCTTTCAGCATCATTCAAGGACAGGTGTGAGAGTTCAGGAGTGCCCACTTCTGAACTGCCAGCCACCACTTATCATACCTTTAGGGTGTTAATTAGAGACATTAGGTAGGCCATCCAGACATTATGTGTGAATTTGGTTGAGGTATGGGTAATATTAGGATATTTTTTAATTGAAACAATTTAGCCTGGAGAATAAATGTTCACATATCTCACTTACATATTTATTTATTTGATTAATTTTCCACTTCATAATGATACCGGCAAAGCTATGTGTTCTATACACTATACAGAATGTGAAAGATGCCATCATGAATGGAGACAGTCACTTTAAAATCAACTCAGACACTCATTTAAGTGATGAGGAGACAAATGTAGATGCCCATAATGCTCAAAAATTAAAAATATACTGTCCACTGACTGTGCAGCTCATGACTATGTGGACAACACCCTATGCGGCAAGTTCAACCTAATTATCAGAGAAAAACAATTGTTTCTGTGACTATCATTGAAAATGAACATGGCTGAACACTAGACACTTTCTATGAATGCTTGAGGGGACTCTAAATTCTGACTTTTGTAAATACAGTTTATCTTCTTATTTATTAATAATAAAAGAAAAAAGTGATAAATGAAAAAAATGAAGGTTGTGTGATTGTGTGGAGTTATCCTATTTTCAAAATATGTATGTTTGTTGCGCCCTCTAGGGGCAGTGTTCTGACTTGTGTTTGGACGATAATTAGTTTCTTTTGTTGTGCCTCTTGTTAACCGGTGAAGCCGAGCTGGTGAGTTATTGTTTACAATAAGTAATTATAACTTGATATAACTTGGGATAAAACTTGTTAGTATGTTTGTGCCTTTTAACATCGTGACGTTGTTGTTATTTTGTGTTTTCTAGTTGATTACCTGTTGCTGACACGAACTTTCACTGTTTAAATGCCTGTGGAGAGCACGTGTGATTGCTGAAGGCCAATAAACAAGTTATAAAGTATAAAGATCGTGCCGGAGCTGAGTATGACACTGTCTCGCCGGTCAAGCACACCCCGTGCTTTGACACTGTCAAATTCAGTAAAAAACCGTACAGTGATTATAATTCATTATATGGGCTGTTATCGGGCAACATAAGAGCTCAACCCTGCATATGACCCATTATTTGTTTTGTATATCTGTTTAAACAGTGGGGGCATTTACACTGAAATTCTGCTACCAGTAAGGCCCCGCGTTGTAATATTACATTTTTCTAAAAGCTTACTAAAACATCAAAAACTCTTTCATTTCTGCTTCAGATGCCCCCTCTAACAACATCTGAGAGATGAAAAAAATGTTTGCACATTTCTTTCTATATTTGGGTTTTACATGTGGTATTCTCTTTTGTTTTCTGTTAGTTTTGGTCATCTTAGTTAGTTATGATATCAGTTATCGCTCTTTAAGTATGTTTCGTTGGTTTTTTGGGGGTTTTCCTGGTTTAGTTTGCAGAGAGGCTGCTCAGTTCAGTAACAGGTTACAGGGACGCTGCTCAGTGAGCTAGGTGGCTTTGGATGTCTGTCTACCTAGTAGCATACTAGTTGTGTTTTCATTTATGGTCGGACTAAACTCTCTCTTTCCAAACATCCAGGGGTGTCGGCTCAACCCAGAGTTATTTTTGTATATATTGAATAAAAAGTACTTTTATATTGTTATTCAAAAGAAATAAAGTTTGTATTTATATTTTTCTAACACTGCCTCTGTATTCATTTGTGCGTTTGTCTGGGGAAACCCTCTGTTGAAGGGTCATAGATAGTAGACGAAATGTAATATTCTTTAGGTGAAAGTCCTAAGGTGGCGTAGTTGGGTATTTGTAACACCAGAAGTCCTTCACCAGTCCTAACTTGGTCTCACAGGGTTAAAGTTTAAATGTCAACTGGATTTATATGAGATGTCTGGTTTGTGTGTCTGTGAGCGTGTACCTGTGCCTGAAAAAGTTTCGGTGATCAAACTCATATCATAGAAAAACAAGAAATAAATTGTGGTGTTGGTGTACAGAAGGGTCATGGTTGTGTGTGTGTGTGAGAGAGGTCAATTCAAATGAACTAAATACAAGTAACTAATTTATACATTTATTAATATGCAGAACCATCTATTTTTGTCAAACAGCATAATAATACACCCCACCATAACTAGCACATATAACAATGGCATTGATGATTTAAAAAAAGATGTGATAACATTTGAAAGAACTGTTTTTACTATTACTATTGTTTCTAGGAATATTAATGTTGTTGCTACTATTACCATTGCTATAGTACCATTATTTCTTACTCATCAGACATACTCATTTATATGTTAATTTTGTTTTTTTATCCTCATATTCATTTTTGTTTGATCATCAACATTCTTTTGTCCCCTTCTCTCCCTACAACCACAGGCACACCAATGACAACCCCTCTCTGCCCCTACCATCATATCACTTGCCACTAATGCTGTTGTTGTTCCTCCTCTGCTCATTAATACTCCATCCAATGTTTACTTTATTATTCTTTAATGCTTTTTTATTTTATGTACTATGATATTTTTGTTTTACAATTCCTATCATTTTTCCTTCAGCTGCAATCGTTCCATGACTATTCTCCCTTTTGTAAAAAACTTAATATTACTGTTGATTTAATTATTATCTATAAATAAGCATCCATACTATAATTTAATTTGATTTTAACTATCATTTTTGCAGATGTTGACATAGTTATTTATTTTATTACGATTAAAAGATGAATAACACAAAGTATTTCAACATGAAAGAAGGCATTATTAATGTGTAACAGTGTTCTGTATCATAAGTGCATCTCTATTATTGAAACAAACTAATCCGTGTGAAAATCGTGGAGTTATGATCATATAGTTGGGCATAACACACCTTCCTCATGGAAATAAACACACTGGGGCAGCATGGGAGATCCATCCAAGATGACAGATGGTTAATATCTCAGCTCCAATCAGCAGCACCAGTCAATGAGGCATCTACGTATATTATGTCCATGGTTGGTAAAATGCATCATAAATAAAAGACAATAATAAAGCAGGAACATTACTGTTCCCAGTACATACTGAGGAAACCCCATCTTAAAGGATCAAACCCTGGAGGTTAGGTTAATGTGTAGAATTAAATATTTCATGAAATAAAGTAAATAATAAAACTGAAATGAAGTTAGAGAAAAAATAGAGTAAAATAAAATGATAACGTGAAGCTGTAATCAGATTAAAAAAACTGATTGTTTGGGTAAACAACAGACTAAATGGAAGGTCTTGAGTTTGTTTCTCTGTTGGAGATGAAGATGAAATGTTTACATGAAGATCAAAATTAATTTTTCTAAACTGCTTTGGTTAACAAAGTGGAAAAAAGGATGACTACGCTTTTTTAAAATGCAGATCAGCCAACCGGAAGTACATTTTCATTTCCGGGTCTCGAGGCTCTTTTGTTTCCCTCCTGCCGAGCTCAGTTAGCATGTTAGCTGCTCCGTCGTCCTGTGGTCTCAGAGTAATCCTGTAAAGTCTTGAGAGTTTTCTTCTCCTTCTTTGACTCTTGGATGAGGCTCAGATGTCCGGGTTCCAGGATCTTAAAGAGAGAGCAGGTTTGTTTTCTTTCTTCTTCTGTGAACTTGTTTCCTGTAGATGTAGCAGCTTAGCCTTTAGCTAACGTTCACATCCACACACAGCTCAGTGTTAGCAGCAGCTAGCTCAGACTGTTGGATCAATCAAAGGTCTGAGACTGAAGTTTCCTCGCTCTTCCTCCTGATCCTCAGAGAGCAGACAGTCGGATTTATTGGGCTGCTGTTCAGTTCAGTGGTGAAGATCTTGTTGTGTGTCATGTTGCTGTTCAAACCACATTTTAGCTGCTTGTTAGCTGCTTGATTTGAGCTTTTAGATGCATGGAGCTGATTTGGAGCAAATGTCAACATTAAAATCTGCTGAAGGACTCAGTCAGAACTACAGCAATAAAGTGATGCTGAACAAAGTGAAGGAAAATCAAAGCTGGATTAAAGTTGGTGTTATTTTGTAGAGTTGTTGTTCCTGCATTCAGTCCCATGGTAGTTTAATAGTCACAGTAAATAGTTGTAGTTTTTCTCTCCATGTCCTGTTCATACATGTCCTGACTGTAGAGCTGCTGTTTAATACAGAGCTGAGAGGATCAGCTGATGGGAGAGTTTTACAATCCATGTTACAAGACATCAGAATCTATTCAAATGTTGTTATCAGGGCAAAATATCACGATTTCTTCTTCAGTTCAAATCCATTTTTGTTTTGAAACAGTAAGAACTCCAAGTCAGAAAGTCCAGTCTCCAATTGGTGTTATTTATATTATCATAGGGATTTAACGATGTGAGTTTTTTGTATCACGGTTATTGTGACCAAAATTATCAAGGTTATCATTATTATCACGGTATTGTTGCAGTGTGCTCAAAATGTTCAAAAAGTACTTTTGCACACAATTTAAATCACAAATGGTTCTTTTTTGTCAATAATGTGTCATGAAATGTCCTTTCAGTGCATTTTTTACCCTTCTTTAATGAGAAATAAAAGAAAAAAATTCTGAAAAGTATTTGCCATTATTAAGTTGTAAGCAGTGTTATTACAAGAAAACAACTGATTTGAACTTCAAACAGGATTCACTTAAAACAGTTGTAAATGAACATGTTCAAAGTTGTGAGATGACAAAAAATAATCTTAAACTATTTTACAGACACGCACATATTTTGTTTGCCTGCTGCATTAGTGTCCGTGTCTCCCCTCTAGTCTCACCTCTCCCTAGCAGACTTCCTCAATATTTGCTCCTCTAATTATTTCCAAGTTACGATCGATGAAATCCATAAAACACAAACTATGACGAAAGAAGACGATCAATTTCAAAATATGGCAAGTACAAAAACACACTCCAAAATGATATTAATTCTGTTATTTATAAGATTTATACATTTTTTGGATAGAATTACTGATAAACTACCTGTAATTCTCTCAGGTATGGCTCACTGCATCCTGTCCCTCCCTCTCTCTCTTTCTCTCTCTCTACCTCTACAGCTCGGTCAGTTATACTCAAAGAGTTCCTGCTGTTTCGATCGCGCACGTCTTTTTCTTTCGCTGCAGCGTCGTCTTTCAAACAGAGACTGTTTCAAACAGGGAGACTGTCTTCTATCAGTTTCCTCTCAGCATCATTGTAAAAATCCAAAATTCAACCGGACTTCAGAGTCCGTTTCGAGAAAACTCTCCACTGTGTCTCCAACTTTCTCTCTCAGATTCAGAGGCCAAACAATGCAAACTGCACGTGCATGTTTCCATTGAGGCTGCCTAATCGAGGACAGATACATAGATCAGGCTTTTACAGGCACAGAGCAGCATCACCGTGAGGTGCTGATGCTGTGTGGTGATTAAACACGGTATAACGGTAATTTTAAAAGGACGTGGTAATGATTACCATGGGAAATTTTACCATGTTTACCATTTTACCGGTAACCGTTACATCCCTGTATTAGCATTGATGCAGCTACATTTATGAACTTTAATATTGGACCTTGTGATAGAAATAATAATAAATGAAACAGAGAGGGAGAGAGAAATTACTGAATGTCTTGATTCAGGCACTTCTTATAAATCCATCCAGTAGTTTTTGCTAATCTTGCTAACAGACAAACAAACAGACAGACCTTGGTGGAAGCATAACCTCCTTGTCGGTAAAAATGCAGCTGCAAGGTTCCTGTCAAGCTCTGCTGGTTATTCCCACATCGCTCTGGTTCTGGTTTCCCTCTTTTGGATTCCAGTGCAGATCAGTTCAGAGTCTTTCTAATAACCTGTGAGGCCTTCACTTAATTTGCACAAACTCACATGTCTGACTCACTGAGCCCATATTCCCCAAATATGCTTTGTAAATAAAGTTGATTATATTGTTATTGTCACTATCGTCACTCACAGTTTCCTGGTGTTATTATTTCTTAACAATAACACAGTTTAGGTGATCTGGAGAAAGTTCCTGCACGGACTGGGTCTTACAGGAGGATGTGAGTCTGTGGAGCAGCTCCTCTGAGTGACCTGCAGAGGGCAGCAGCACGTGAGGCCTCCAAAGAACCTCCATCTCTGACCTGAGGAGCGCAGCAACGCACCCTGACTGCATCCACTCTGCCAAGAACCAACAGAAGAAGAAGAAGAAGAAGAGGGTCATCCCGTCATTTCCTTCTCCTGGTGTGTGTGGACCATGGAGGGGTTTCAGGATCTGAGAGAGTTATTCAGACGCGGCTGCTGCTGCAGTCCTCAGAGACCTGTCTGACCTGAGACAGGCCTCTGAGTATGAAGTGGAGCTGCAGAGACAGAGGAGACTGCTGGCTGTGATCCTCACACCTGAGATAAAGCTCCAGAGAGTAGGTGAGTCTGCTTTCAGCCTCCATTTCCTCTTTGTGTGTGGGAATTAGGACTCTGTTGGAGCTTCTGAGTGTTTCTCTGGTTTCTTCAGGGTCCTTTGACCTTCTGAACAGTTCAGATTGTTACTGACGCAGCAGAGTCCTGCTGTGAGGCTCTGAATTATCACCCAGATAACACCACTCCTGAGTCTCTCATACCCCTTTCGGGCTGTCCAAAAAACCTGGTCAAACCCTATCGGCAGTTTAAAAAGGGTTTAATCAGCTCGACAGTCAGGACACCGCTGCTGGATGACGTCAGACACTGACTCCGCTGTGTATGGGCTGTGCTGCCTTAAAATCTAATTTTGTACTGATTGAAAGCGCGTTCTTGTTTTAACCCTCTAGATCCCAAACCCACCGGCGGGTTCAACAACGCACTTATTTTAAAACGACTGACATTTACAAACCGTTTGTCCTATTAAAAAGCCGTAAAAAGTGGCGTTTTTGTCAGATTCTCAAGTTTCCGAGGGTACCTGAATGTATCACACATGACGTAGCCAACATTCTGAACAATGGTGGAAAAGACAGATGATTTTGCGCGACTGCCGTCAACATTGCATTTATTCACACGTCCACTTCAAAAATCTGCAGAAAATTAACCGTTTCCTCTAGCTCGATTCTGTAAAAAACAAATAATGTTACACATCTTGCATCTTTTGACAAGCCTTGAATTGTCGATATACGTCCTGTATTTACTTCTAAAGAATTACTTGAATATTGACTTACATTTGCCTGGTGTCATTTCAGCTTGTCTGCTCAGCACCAATCAGCATGCTTCATACGTCGACTCTGTGTCTCCAGAGACTGTTTCAGGGCAGCAGGACCCCCCAAAACAGTTTTGGGGGTCCCTTGAAACAGTTTCAGGGGAGTCCTGTCGCCTTGTACATAGTTACTCACAGTTTTCATTGTTCTGAAAATAATTTTCAGAAAATGTCACTGTCCGTTTTTCTTTATTGAATAGTTTCTTGCATTCTGGTTATGTTATATTGCTATGAGACATTGTTGAATTACATCTGGCTTCAGCCCTAGTTCTCCTGAGCACATAGAGGTGTAGATCTTGATATTGCAGTGAAAAATGAGTCCACAGTGAGTAAACATGTGACAGAAGCAACAATGGCCTAAAATTCCAATCAACTTATAAGGCCCCAGAATGTATAGTTTCTGTGAAGGTAGAACCACACCACTTTTTTCCTGTGTTCCTTTTGCATGAGGGTACCTGAAAGTGTGTTGTATATACTCCCACATTATTTTTAGATTTTATTTAAAATCAGAAAATCAGAAAAATTAAATTTTAGTTTCTCTTTTCTGATGATTTACAGCCTTTGAATTTTGTTCCACTGCATAAAGACATAATTGAGTTACATCATCTTATAGCCATGGTTGTCCTGAATCCATAGAGGTGCTGGACTTCACTTTACAGAGAAAAATGAGACCACAGTCAGTAAAAATATGACAGAAGCAGAAATCGCTCAGAAATGGCTTGGGATTCAGAGCGTTAATATCTACCTGTAAGAGACTGTGAACATCTATCAAGTCTTAAGACCATACCAGAATCCTTATTTTCAGTCTTGATTGCAAGGTTTTCTCTTTCACTCATTGAATCACCGTGCAGGCTCACCGGCTTCAGGCCGAAACAATGTTGTTTACCCTAGCAATGATATGGCGTCTACAGTATAAGATCTGTCCACTGTGAAGGCTGTCTAACACTGTCTTGCACAAAAAAAGAGTTGACCAACCTTAGAGAGGACATCGACATCTGTAGGTTATCTGACGAGCTTCAGAGGAAGGACACCATGCTGTCGAGTTACATTGACATGGCTGCATCCGCAGTCCAAGAGGCTACTGGCCATTCACACCGAAATTTCTGTCACTTTGCTATGGGATCCTGTGCGCCCATGTCCTTCCTCCTGCACAACACCGATTCCCCGGGAATCCTGGGCAGAGGTTGTGGTTCAAGGAGACAAAAAAAGAAGGAAACAATCTCTTTCTCCCCCGCTGCTCCCCCTCAGTAATCACGACTCAGCATTGCAGGATGACAGCCAGAGAGGTCAGACTGAAGCTTGACGTAACAACGACACTGCGGGCTGCCCTCCTGGGTCGACACACTGCGCCTCTGATCCAACTGACGCTCTGCCACCGGCCTTTGGAGCTGTAACCACCTCCGCTGCCGCATTATACCTGCCGGTGTCCCCTCTCCTCCCGCTGCCGCCTCCTTTTCGTCTCCTGTGGTGTCATCGACATCTGATGCTCCCGCTGCTGTCTCCTCTGCACCTGTCGATCATGATACTGCTGACCGGAGGGCAGTGCGGTACATGGAGGGGCGGTGGAGCAACCAGCAGGAGAGGCTCACCACGTCCCACCGCCACAGGCTGTTCAGAGAGGCTGTCAACAGATGCTCCAGTGTGATCCCTTGCCAGGAGTTCCCACAGGAGGGATCTCCCACTCCACAGCTTCCACTGGCCTTGATCTTCTTCACTTCCACTGGAAAACACATACGACATTCGAGACGAACTCAAGTTTCCACCGCTCCCGGTTGTCCCCCACTCCACTTCAGCTTGCCAAGCACAGTGCTATAGGAGCCTCCAGAAGGAGAAGAGCCCCTCACAGTACTACAAAAGCAAAGTCCACGCCAGGGAAATGGCTGCATGCCCGGCTCATCTCCTTCGGATGGCTCCCTCTGCCCCCAAGTGCACCCCAGTCAATTTTGGTCTTTTAAACATCAGATCTTTAAACAACAAATTGTTTTAATTGCTTTCAATAATAGAGACTTTCTGGTTTTAACTGAAACTTGGCTCACTGAGGGGGATGATCTCTGCCAACTGAGGGGGATGATCTCTGCCAACTTGTAGAGCCCCCCCCAAGATTTTACATTTTACATCAACCCAGACTGTCAGGGGAGGGGGGGTTGCCGTTATTTTTAAAAAAGGTTTTTAAATGCACAACTACCCCACTAAACCCCTTCACATCTTTTGAACACCTTGGTTTTATCATACACTCTGGATCATCTCAAGATTCAAGATTCAAAATTTCTTTATTGTCATTCAACTTTATACCAGCACTACACAGTGAACGAAATTCCGTTGCATATGGCTCACGACGCTTACAACAGGTTAAAGATATGTACACAATACACAGAGACTTTTTGATATACAGTGAGGCAGTTATGTTTTTGAGGTCCTAGGACTGACCTCTTGTGCAGAGTAGCAGCGGGTTTTCCAAAGTGAGGTGTGTAATCGCAGTTTAGTGCAATAGAGAGCAGTTTAGTGCAGTTTAGTGCAAGGGAACTGTACATCCAGACAATATATGTATTTACATATGTATACTTACTTCAAAAACTCACATGCATACTCACATGTACTCAGTTCTGCACACATACCCACAGATAACACTACATACATACTTTTACCTCTTCCATTCTATATACTGTGCATAAATATATATCTATATACATACACATGCACACACAGACATGCCAGCACATCCATTTACCATTGTACAGCACTCAGTTAGACATCTATCACTCTATATACATATGTACCTAAATATAGATGCCCTCACTTACATGTCCGTTACTAGTTTGGTTAATGCGGGTGGCTAGTTTCTGTGAGTTCAGAAGTCTTATGGCAGTGGGGAAGAAGCTTTTGCAGTACCTGCTGGTTTTACTGCGCAGAGTCCGATACCTCCTTCCTGAGGGCAGGAGGGTGAACAGTCCATGGTTGTGCTGAGTGGGGTCCTTTATAATCCTGTTAGCTTTTGACGGGTAACGGCTGTGGGCAATGTCCTCTATGACTGGGAGTGTAACACCGCTTGTTTTGGTTGCTGCCTTCACCACCCTCTGCAGGGCCTTTCGGTCCGAGGCACTGCAGCTCTCATACCAGACCGCGATGCAGCTGGTTAGGATGCTCTCCACAGTGCCTCTGTAGAAGGTGGTGAGGATGGAGGGATGAAGGTGCGCTCTCTTTAGGCGATGCGGGAAGTGGAGCCGCTGGTGAGCCTTCTTGGTCAGGGCTGATGTGTGCTGGGACCAGGACAGGTTGTTGGTGATGTGCACTCCCAGGAACTTGGTGCACTGGACGATTTCCACAGCTGCGGTGTCGATGGAGAGAGGAGTGTGGGTGGGCTGTTTTCTTCTGAGGTCGACAATAACCTCCTTGGTTTTGTCGACGTTCAGGAGCAGGTTGTTTTGTCTGCACGAGTCCACCAGATGATCTACCTCCTCTCTGTAGGCCTGCTCCCTGTTGTCTTGGATGAGGCCCACCACTGTTGTGTCGTCTGCATACTTCATGATGTGATTCGTGTCGAACCTTGCATAGCAGTCATGGGTCATCAGGGAGAAGAGGAGTGGGCTCAGGACACAGCCCTGTGGAGAGCCAGTGCTGAGATGGATGGTGCTGGAGGTGTTTTTTCCCAGACGGACGAACTAGGGTCTGTTGTAGTTTTAATCATCTATAGACTCCCCAAGCCAAACAGTGTTTTTATTCAAGAATTCGCTGGTGTTTTATCATATTTTATGCCAAATTATGACAAAATTCTTATCCATCGGGATTTTAACAGTCACGTATGCTGTCCCTCTCAGGCTTTTACCACTGATTTTATTGATACCTTTGAATCTTTTTGTCTCTCGCAGTCAATTTAGGTTCGTACACATTCAAAAGGTCGTACATTAGATTCTGTTTAACACCATGGTCTCAGCCCCTAAGACTTTCAAACTAAGGATATCGGTGTGTCAGACCATAAGCTGTTTTTATTTAGTGTTGTTTTATTGTTTTTACCTGTTTTTAAAAGTAGTTCTTTACTACTCCTTCTTCTGCCAACCAGTTTTCTCAGCTTTTTACCACTGCTTCTTTAACTGCTTTTAACACAGATTTTAACACTGATGAGCTGGTTTCCAATTTTAACCTTGTTTGCAAAACTACTCTGGATTCTGTTGCCCTGTACAAGACCAAAAATTCTTCTAAAACACCCCAACCTTGGTTGAACCCACACAACCAAAGAACTAAAAAGGATCTGCAGACAATATGAAAGAAAGTGGAAAAAAATCTGGTCTTAATGTTTGTTATGAACTTTGGAAAGATGCCATGAAAAGCTGCAACAAAGCAATTAAAGAAGCATCATTTTACTCAAATCTTATATTATCCAATCAGTCAAACCCCAGAATTTAATTTGAAGTTTGAAGTTCTCTCACTCACCCCACCCCTTCTAATTTTATCGATGCCTCCCAAGAGACATGTGTGTCTTTTTTTTTTAACATATTTTATCCAAAAAATTGAAGATATTAGAGAACAGATAGCCACCACAGACTGTTTTTTTAACTCTCAAAGACAAACTGGCTTTAATTTTAGTAGTTTTTGCCCAGTTTCACTGCAAAACCTATTAGATATTTTATCACATATGAACCCAACTACTTGCATCCTTGACACCATCCCCAATAAGTTTCTCAAAGAAGTTTTAATCACGGTTGGACCCAGTATTTAATCTTGTAAATAGCTCCACTTTAACTGGTCATTTTCCATCTGCTTTTAAAAAAGCTGTGGTCCAACCTCTTCCAAAGAAACCTAACCTTTACACGTCTATTCTTAGTAATTTTAGGACAATTTTTAAACTACCATTTTTGTCAAAAGTTTTAGAGAAAGTAGTTTTACAGAGGAGAGAGCGTAATTTAAATTCTTTTAGATTTAAGTTCAGCATTTGACACTGTAAATTATGCCATTTTAATGCATCGCCTTGAGACCTGGGTTGGTGTCAGAGGTTCTGCACTTAGTTGGTTTTATTCTTATCTTTTAGGCAGAGCCCTTACGGTCACCATAGGCAACCACTCCTCCTCCACCCTTCATATTACCTGTGGTGTACCCCAGGGTTCTATTTTAGGTCCACTTTTATTCTCTATTTATACGCTTCCACTTGGTGAAGTTATTCATCGTCATAATCTGTCTTTTCACTGCTATGTGGATGACACACAGATATACCTACCGCTGAGACCTGGTGACCGAAACTGCCTAGCTGCTGTTTTTTGACTGTCTCAAGGATGTCAAAAGTTGGATGGTCCAGAGTTTCTCGCAGTTAAATGAATCCAAATCAGAAATGGTTCTGTTTAATTACCCAAACCCAAATACCATCCAGATCACCAGCACCCTCAGCCCACCCTCTGCTAATATCACACCATCTGACAGAAATCTAGAAAACAGTATAGTCATGTTTCATTCAGATCCGTTCCATCTCAAAAATCAAATCCATCCTTCCCCTTGTTGATTTGTTAAAAGTAATTCATGCACTCATCTTCTCCAGATTGGACTATTGTAACTCCCTCCTCTCTGGTATCTCCCACAAATTACTCTCCCGCCTCCAACTGGTCCAGAACGCAGCAGCAAGGCTTTAACTGGTTTTAACAGACAACATCACATCACCCTTGTCCTTGCTTCTCTCCACTGGCTCCCTTTTCACTTTCAAATTGATTTTAAGATTTTACTGATCACTTTTAAAGCCCTTACCGGGCGGGCTCCAACCTACATTTCTGAATTATTAATTCCTTATGAGCCAACCCACAGCCTTAGATCCTCGGGTTGGGGGCCCTTTGGCTGTTCCAAAGTCGAAGCTGAAGACTAAAGGTGATCGAGCATTTTCTGTCAGAGCTCCTCGGCTTTGGAACGCCCTGCCCAAGGAGATAAGGCGAGCTGAATTAGTGTCATCTTTTAAATCACATCTTAAAGCCCACTTTTTTAGACTTGCTTTTACATGTTTTTTTTAAATTATTTTATTATTGATGTATTTTTTTACTCTTTTAACTGACTTGCTTTATCTGCTGTTTTTATCCCTCTCATGGTTTCTCATTATTTTTTTTCTTATTTTTACTTTCTTTTATTGTTTTGACATACCAAGTTTCAATTATCATTATTTTATTTCACTTTATTTTATGTATTGATTTATTATTAGTATTTATTATTACTATGTTATTTATCTATTTTCCCTTTTACCAGTCTTCTATCAGCTTCTTATTTTTAATCTTCCTGATGTGATGTTGTCAACCTTAAACAATCTTAAATTAATCTATGTATCTGAAAATCCATTATCTGTCTACTCTCCTATTATCTTCTTGCCATTATGCATTTTAGAGGCTGTTTCAATCCAGTTTATAACATTTTCACTCATTTTTTTGCTTTAGTTAATGTGATCCTCTGTGCCTTTTCTGATGACTCTTGTGGTCGCTGATGAACTGATTGTTGATTTTATTGTGCTTTGTTTTCTGCCTTTGTTCTGTCTGTAAAAGCACTTTGTAAACTTCTGTTTTTAAATGTGCTATATAAAAAGTAAAGTAATCAGTATTTCAACCTGAGATGCAGGTTTTAATCACACCAGGGTCAACCTGATAATTGACGGATGACAGCGGTGTAACTTTCCCATGGCATAATATTGCGCCTGCCCGCTCCTTCTTTAACTTATGTGACTCTTTGCCGTCTCAGCAACTAAATCCATCCACTTTTGTATCATCAGTGCCGACTTTGTACATTTTTAAAGAGTAACAAAAGTTTAAAGTACAGAAAACTGTGTCCATGGCCTCTATGCTCCTTTCCATTGCTAACATGGAGGGGCTACGTCGCGCTAATGATTGAATCAGTGTGAGACAACAGCTTTATGCTCCAGAGGGAAATAAACAGCACCCATGCAGCTCATCTGAGTCTGCAGACAGTGGGAACAGACTGACTTTCCAATTGTTAGCAAGTTAACCCATGTTGAAAACACCCGTGTCAACCTGCTAATTTTAGTGTAAATGTGTTATTAATCTGCCTGCAGGTTGTGCAGTGGGTATTTACCTTTCTGACCAGCCTATGAGCTGTTCTCTCTGAGAGTTTCCTTGGTCTTTCAGATCTCATCTTGACCTCCATAGTTCCCCTCACCTTCCTTCTCTCTATTATACCTCGCTGTTACGGCCTCCGGAGCATAAAGAAATTCAATCCCAAACTGAAGGTTTAAGGCTCATACCCAAATAGATCAATAACATATGAAGGACACAAACAACGAGGTTAGGAGTTTCAAAAGAATGTGAACTTTATTTAACACAAAAAATCAATTATTTATGGAGCAAAAGGAAAGGAAATAAAAAGGAAGTAGGTGCTGCCCAAAAAGAACAAAAGGGGAATGGTGGACACGGCTAACCACACTGTGTGCCATCGAGCCAGCCACCCTCCTCTAACTGAACTCCCTAACCAGAAGTAACCCTAAGGCGCTTTCACATTAAGCCCACTTGTTTCAAAGCGCACTGTGGTGCGGTCCGTCCCCATCTGCTGGCTTGCATTCACACTCAGTTTGATATGCACATAACTGTTTACCAAACCTGCTACGGAGGACAACAATGAACTGGCTACCATGGTAACCATCTCCTACTCCAAACAGCCAACGTTTAAGTTTCGTTCTCTCCTACATTTTCCTTCAAATGTGTTTTTTTTAAATCTTGTCTGAGGCGGCATCAGCGACCTTCTGGACCCTTGTAAATCATCGTAATCCTCAATCAGAATAAACAAATTGACAAATTGAGTAAGCAAAATATTCAACCGCGGTATTAACAGGAAATAATGGTTGGACCACTTTGTTTTTTTTTTTAATCGAGTTTGAAAAAAATGGATTGTGCAATAAAGACGTCACGTCTGGTAATAGCGCATGTGACCAGAAGTGATGACAACAAACAGTAGCACCAACTACCTTGCCTCCAAAAACTTAAATGATGGAGTCAGATGAGGTTGAAATTGAGGATGCTCCACCTGGATACAAGTCATCTGTCTGGCAGTATTTTGGCTTTCTCATTAAAAAAGACGAAGATGGCAAAAACGGGCCCACCTGTCGTTAGCATACACTCTTTCTAACCTTAGAGAGAGGATTAGAGAGAGTGTTATTGTTTGTGTTTGGCCTGTTACGCCTTGTGTTTTCCTATGTGCAACTCAAACAAAAATAAATAAGTTGTTATTACACAGTAGTATCTTGAGTTTGGTTTTGATAAGTATTTAGTTCCACTCATGTTAGTGTAATTCATTCTTTTCCTGCAGACGTACAGCAGCTGTCAGTGATGAAAGAAGAACAGCCTGTCCATGTGAAGAGTGAGGATGAAGATGAAGAGATCACTCAGTCCTCACAGCCTCATCAGATGGAGATCAGAGCTGATGGAGAGGAGTGTGGGGGGAATGATGAGCAGAAGAACCCTGCTCCAGGGATACAGGTTAAGAGAGAGACTGGTATCAAGACTGAAGACTCCTCTGAGACTGATGACAGTGATGTTGAGAGGAAGGACAGAGAATATCAGCCAAAACATGTGAAAAGAAATGAAGTAAGCAGACTAAAGCCGAAGAAGAAACAGTCCTTAGGGCATCACAAAAAGATTCACACTGAAGAGAAACCCTTCAGCTGTGATCACTGCGGTAAAACTTTTAAAACCAAAGGAGAGGTAAAACATCACAAAATGGTTCACACTGGAGAGAAACCCTTCAGCTGCGATGAGTGTGGTCAAACATTTAGAACGAAGGGCACTCTAAACAGACACGAAATGATTCACACTGGAGAGAAACCCTTCGACTGCGATCAGTGTGGTCAAACATTTAGAATGAAGAGCCATCTAAACAGACATGAAATGATTCACAGTGGAGAGAAAGCCTTCAGCTGTGATGACTGTGGTAAAACATTTCTAGTCAGGGATGCGCTGAGAGTTCTAAAATGATTCATACTGGAGAGAAACCCTTCAGCTGCCGTGGCTGTGGTAAAGTGTTTAAAACCAAGTCTGAGCTAAATAGTCACAAATCGATTCACACTAGAGAGAAACCCTTCAGCTGTGATGAATGTGGTCGAACATTTAGATTAAATCGCGATCTAACTGTACACAAAATGATTCACACTGGAGAGAAACCCTTCAGCTGTGATTACTGTCTTAAAACATTTAGGTTAAAGAGCGTTCTTAACAAACATGAAATGATTCACACTGGAGAAACCATTCACTTGTGATGAGTGTGGTAAAACATTTAGAATAAAGTGCAACCTAACCATACACAAAATGATTCACACTGGAGAAACCATTCACTTGTGATGAGTGTGGTAAAACATTTAGAATAAAGTACAAGCTAACCTTACACAAAATGATTCACACTGGAGCAAAACCCTTTAGCTGTGATGACTGTGGTAAAACATTTAGAACCCAAGTAGAGTCAAAACGTCACAAAATAATTCACACTGGAGAGAAACCCTTCAGCTGCAGTGACTGTGGTAGAGTATTTAAAACCAAGACTGGGCTAAATGGTCACAAATCGATTCACACTGGAGAGAAACCCTTCAACTGTGATAAATGTGGTCGAACATTTAGAATAAAGAGCAATCTAACCAAACACAAATTGATTCACACTAGAGAGAAACCCTTTAGCTGTGATGGCTGTGGTAAAACATTTAAAACCAAAAAGGATGTAGAACATCACAAAATGATCCACACTGGAGAGAAAACATTCAGCTGTGATAGCTGTAGTTAAACACTTAAAATCCAAAGGAGTTAAAATTCTATTAAATGGTTCACATTAGAAATAAACCCTTCAGCTGTGACTAGTTTGGCAAAACACGACAATTCTCTGGAGTGACAGAGGTTTCCTGATTTCAGATAGAAACTCTTAAAACACTGATAAAACTGGTTTCCAAGCAGTCAGACCGTTTTCTTCTCAACTTTTTTATACCACAACACCCTTTGGAGGTCCAGTATATCCAATAACATTCTTTCACCATTGACTTGAAACCCCTCTTAGGGCTTCCATAGACTGAAGACATTTTTGCCACATTTTTACCTGATTTATACACCATCTACTGAAAACAGCTCTGAGACCTACTTATGGGCCTCAACCCACAGGTTGTGAACCATTGCACTATTAGTGTTAAAATCCTTCATGTCTGCTGTGACTCCACCGAGGATCAGCAGGCACACATGTTCAGTGTGTGGAGTTTTCCTGTTTTGAAAAATATGTATGTTTATTAGGGCAAGGATTCCAACTTGTGGGGGGACGATAATTAGTCTCTTTTGTTATGCCTAGTGTTAACCGGTGAAGCCGAGCTGGTGAGTTGTTGTTTACAATAAGTGATAATAACTTGATATAACTTGGGATAAAACTTATTAATATGTTTGTGCCTTTTAACAAAGAACTTTGTTGTTATTTTGTGTTTTCTAGTTGATTACCTGCTGCTGACGGCATGATCGTTCACTGTTTAAATGCCTAAGGAGAGCATGTATGGAGTTGTTGAAGGCCAATAAACAAGTTATAAAGCACAAAGATTGTGTCAGAGCTGAGTGTGACACTGTTTCGCTGGTCAAACACACCCTGTGCGGTGGGATTATTGGTTTGACACAGTCAAATTCAATGAAAACCGTACATTCAGACTGCAGCAATCAGCCACAGGTACATTTTGCACAAGAGGACCCTTCCTCCACTATCTTAAAGTAACAATATGTAACTTTAACACCTTATCTTAACTGTTTTCAAGGCCTTCTAACAGTGGAGAGTCAGTAAATAATGCAAATAGTCCCTCCCTCTCTCCCCCTGTGCAGCCGTGACAGCTTCACTGGCGCTCTGTAAGTCTTGGGCGTGAGCCGCGGTTTACTGCCGTAAAGCGGTTCAACTGCTGTACGGCTCCGGAGGAGTTCAGCTTATGGCCGATCTAAACAGAGGATCACAGACGCGTGTGTCCTGTTTTTATGAAAGCTGAGGCTATGATATGAAAGAGGACTGTGACGGATGAGGACTGGGAAAGAAAGAGGAGGAAAAAACAAGTCAAAAGCTGGACCAGAGAGAAGACACGGGCTTTTAGCGATGTTTTGAACTACGTGAATCAACAGGCTGAAGTCAGACTGTTAGCTCTTCTGCTGCTGTGACAGGGTGAGTTAAGAAGTCTTTACATGTTTGTTACTTGATTTGAGCTGCTGGGGTTTTATTCTGTGACTTTACTGTTCAAAGAAATAAGAAAGAAATGCGCCCTTACTGTAACGAGGCTCCGTCGTTACTGTTAGCATGTGTGTTAGCCTCACATGCTATTGTTATGAGTTATGATCGATTAGATTTAGAATCTGATAATATTATTATGATTAGTACAGCAGTGATGTTGAGTGTTGAACACTTCAGAGGCTGTCAACCTACAATCAGATGATCTGAAGTTAGCTCATGTCCTATCATTCTGTAATATTGGAGATGATTACATAGAAAATGTAACGCAGGTGCATGAAATGACGATTCTGTCCAGTTCACTGCGGCACTGACCTCAGTATTTATTTCAGGTATCAGCTCAGGTGATCAGCATCAGCTTCAGACAGGAGACACTAACACCACCACAGGAGTCAGAAAACAGGAGGTATGTTTTCTGTAATATCTGCAGGGCTCAAAGTTTATGATTATAGTTTCACTATTTACTGTCATTAATGAACCTTTGTGTGCTTGATCTATACAAATAGTTAAAAAGAACTGTGTGAAGGTTATTATTAGTATTATTATTGTCAGTCTGTATTAAATGATTATTAGGTACAATGCAGTGTGCTTCTGTAAACCTGTAAATCAAATAGTGTAATAAATACTGTATTTTATTTCTGATCTCTCTTCTATACCTGCCATATTTACAGTAACAATGTGCCTTTTTTTTTTTTTTTTTTATTCTTTCTTGGTGAAATAACAAACAGGTTTACTCATTGCAATCCATCTAATCTTCATACACCACAAAATGTACTCGAAATACTTGGTATTTGACAACTACAAACTAAACAGATGTGAAATAAAGAACTGTAAAATACATTTCTTTTCTCTTTCAAGGCATCAACAGAACTACAACCAAAACTATCCCAGAGCTGGAGTTTATAGCCGTTATTCTGATGAAGATTCAAAATGGACTGAGCCTTCAATGATCCAGAGACCTGCTGCCGGTTCTTTCATTTCCACTTCAGCTCTTTCTCTGTATAATACAGTAAATAAGGGGAAGATTTGGGCCAGCTTTATTTTACAAGTTAGCAAACACTGAAGTATTGACACATGAGAATATTCTTCGATCTTGTCTGATATTCTGCATATTTACTCTGAATAAAAACATTTCTACATGCTTCTATAAGTTGATATTCAGTGTTGTAGCCCTTTTTCTCTTGCCTTTCAGGCATTTTTATATTTGCCAATGTCGATCTTTATCTCTGTTGTATTATTTTAGCCCTACACTCAGTTTTACTATCGCCTATTTTTTTCTGTATTTGTTCTAATTGTATAATGGTAAGTAGTTTTATTTTGTACTTCAGCAAACACCACGACATAACCCAGATTTCCTAATAACTCGATATTCAACGTCCTGAACCAACCTTCTCCCAAGATTTGAACTGCCTTTTGTGAACAAATAAAGTTTTTTTGTTATTGAAATGAGTAGGTCTGCAGTTTATATGACATATACTTTATTAATGTTAATAAAATGAGTTACACAGTATTATATCTGTGAGTTTTGCACATCATAACAAACACATTAGAAGGTCTCCTCTGGTCAGCTGGATCTCTCTGCTGCTCCTCCAGACCTCCACATCTCTGATTCTTCTTCTCTTCTCAGGGGTCTGAAGTGGAGGCTCAGTCCTGTGTCTGACATACATATCGAAGCAGAAAATTACACAAATGAACAGGTGTAACGTTACAGCGTAACTTTTTACCTAATGCCCACTGTCTAACTCGTACGTGTTAAAGTTTTTTACAGCTGATGGAGTTTATTCTTTACGTGTTTCATAAACTGTAGATGATGGTCTAGCTCAGCTGTGTCATCACTCTGCTCCGTCATTATCAGCGTTTTCTGTGTCTCATATTTAGCAGCTTTGCAGAGAGCAGAGAGTCATCCTACCAAAGTCATGACTCAGAGGGCCTCAACTTAGTTTACAAAGTTTGTAACACGTAAAGTTTTCTCTACGAGCGGGTAACAAACGAGTCCCTCCTAGGTCGCCATTATACATCAGCCACTCGCCCCAGGCTAAAAGCTGCGGGCAAACTTACACAATACACATGCAAACACTGAGCTAACTACTGACTGCTAATGCTTGAAAAACGATATATTAGGAAAGAAACATGCTCAGACTGTACCTTATCAGTCCACATGGTTTATATGTCTCTCTGGAGGTCCTTTCGGCTCGCTGCTTCTTTCTCTTCATGTAAACAAAATGCACGTTGTTGTGCGGCGCTGGGTTTTACGACAGTGCAGTTACACCAACGACCACAGAGGGAGCTCGAGAGCAGAATAAATGGAATCCTACATATTGGGCCTTTGAGCAGCTTTCAGGAAAACTTGGACTGGACTCGCTCTTTGCTTGGCAAGCAGGGATGCACCAGAAAGCCAGAAACCAGGCTGCCACCACTGGTCAGGATTCACAGACCGATTCTAAATGTCGAGGACGGGCAGAGTGGTCAGATACATGACAGGCCACCACAAATCAGGATACACAGGTGGATTCTCAATGTAAAGGATAGGCAGAAGGGTCGGGTGCCAGGCAGGCCACCACAGATCAGGATATACAGGCGAATTCTCAATGTTGAGGACAGGCAGGAGGGTCGGATACCAGGCAGGCCACCACAGATCAGGATACACAGGCAGATACTTAGCGTCGGAGACAATAGGCGAGTTCGACAACCGGGACTCTGGCAGACGGGTAAGTGAGGAACAGAAGGTAGTCGATACCTTGCAGTCAAGCCAAGAGTCAGGCGTTAAAGGCAGAACCAGAAACAAAAGCTGTCTGCAACGGGTGATCCATCCGGAAGACAGGTCTGGAGTTCACACCATGAAGGCGAAGACAGTCTGACACTGGCTGTGTGTGGAGCTGTGGTTTGAATAGGTGGCCTGATTCCAGCAGATGAGGTGCAGGTGTGAGCAGGAGCCCAACTGAGGTGAGTTGAGCTGATTAGGCTGCAGCAGGAATGTGGCAGACTGAAGGTTGAGATTGAGGCTGAGACTGAGACTGTGACAAGACACCTCGAGCGTAATCCAGCATCACCCCCATATTGGACAGATCTCTTTACTCTAGTCTAGTTCCAGAAACAACTGAATTTAACATATTTATGCCTGTACTTTGTGAAGTCTAAGGTTACAGTAAACGGCGCAGTATGAAAACAGATGACGTGTTTTAGTTTTGTTCCAACACAGCTGCGAAAAAAAACGTATTTAAAGTTTAAATGTCAACAAGATTTATATGAGATGTCTGATTTGTGTGTCTGTGAGTGAGTACATGTGCCTGTGACTGAAATAAAACAAAAATATGAAAAAGAATATTGTGCTCTTGGTTTATGGAAGGATCATGATTGTGAGTGTGTGAGTGTGTGAGAGAGAGGTCAATTCAAATGAAGAAAATACAAGTAATTCATTTATACATTTATTAATATGCTAAACCATCTGTCTTTGTCAAACAGCATAATACATAATACACCCCATCATAACTAGCACATACTATAATGGCAGTGATGATGATTTAAAAAATGATGTAATTAAAATTTGAAAGAACTTTTATTGTTATTATTATTATTATTATTATTATTGTTGTTGTTGTTGTTGTTGTTGTTGTTGTTGTTGTTGTTGTTGTTGTTGTTGTTGTTGTTGTTTTTGTTGTTGTTGTTGTTGTTTAAAATAACATTAATTTTGTTGCTACTATTACAATCACTATATTGCCCTTTTTTCTTATTCATCAGACTTACTCATTCTTTTGTTAATTTTGTTCTTTATCCCCTTTCTTATATTAATTAAATTATTATTATTGTTTTATCATCAACATACTTCTGTCCCCTTCTCTCCCTACATCCACAGCCACACCAATGACAACCCCTTCCTGCCCCTACCATCATATCACTTGCCACTAATGCTGTTGTTGTTCCTCCTCTGCTCATTAATACTCCATCCAATGTTTATTTTATTATTATTTTATATTTTTTATACTATTTACGATGATATATGTTTGTAATACCTTTACAATTGCTATCATTATTCCTGCAGCTGCAATGGTTAAATAACTATTCTTTCTTTTATAACAAACTGTTAATTTTACTGTTGTTTGACTTGTGATTATCTATATAAAAGCATCCATACTGTAATTTGATTTGATTTCACTAGTATTTTTGCCGATTTTGCCATCGTTGTTACTAACTATACTTGGATAAAACAAATTATTATTATTATTATTATTATCATTATTATTATTATTATTATTATTATTATTATTATTATTATTATTATTATTATTAACCCCATCTTAAAGGATCAAACCCTGGAGGTTAGAAAAAAAGTAAATGCTAAAATTAAAATGAAGTAAAAGATAAAATAGTGTTAAATAAAAAAATATAATCATAACGTGAAGCTGTAATAGGAATAAAAACACTATAAGGTTTTACAGGTAAAAGCCAGACTAAATGGTAGGTCTTGAGTTTGTTTCTATGTTGATGATGACTATGAAATGTTTACATGAAGATCAAAAAATATTTTTTCTAAACTGATTTTGTTAACAAAGAGGAGAAACGGATGACTACGCTTTTATTTTTAAAGGCAGATCAGCCAACCGGAAGTTCATTTTCTTTCCGGGTCTCGAGCCTCTTTTGTTTCCCTCCCGCCGAGCTCAGTTAGCATGTTAGCTGCTCCGTCGTCCTGTGGTCTCAGAGTAATCCTGTAAAGTCTTGAGAGTTTTCTTCTCCTTCTTTGACTCTTGGATGAGGCTCAGATGTCCGGGTTCCAGGATCTTAAAGAGAGAGCAGGTTTGTTTTCTTTCTTCTTCTGTGAACTTGTTTCCTGTAGATGTAGCAGCTTAGCCTTTAGCTAACGTTCACATCCACACACAGCTCAGTGTTAGCAGCAGCTAGCTCAGACTGTTGGATCAATCAAAGGTCTGAGACTGAAGTTTCCTCGCTCTTCCTCCTGATCCTCAGAGAGCAGACAGTCGGATTTATTGGGATGCTGTTCAGTTCAGTGGTGAAGATCTTGTTGTGTGTCATGTTGCTGTTCAAACCACATTTTAGCTGCTTGTTAGCTGCTTGATTTGAGCTTTTAGATGCATGGAGCTGATTTGGAGCAAATGTCAACATTAAAATCTGCTGAAGGACTCAGTCAGAACTACAGCAATAAAGTGATGCTGAACAAAGTGAAGGAAAATCAAAGCTGGATTAAAGTTGGTGTTATTTTGTAGAGTTGTTGTTCCTGCATTCAGTCCCATGGTAGTTTAATAGTCACAGTAAATAGTTGTAGTTTTTCTCTCCATGTCCTGTTCATACATGTCCTGACTGTAGAGCTGCTGTTTAATACAGAGCTGAGAGGATCAGCTGATGGGAGAGTTTTACAATACATGTTACAAGACATCAGAATCTATTCAAATGTTGTTATCAGGGCAAAATATCACGATTTCTTCTTCAGTTAAAATCCATTTTTGTATCAGAACTAAATGTAAGAAAGTCCAGTTTCTAATAAGTGTTATTTAAGTTATCATGGTTGCTGCTAAATTTATGAACTTTAATATTTGACCGTGTGATAGAAATAATAATAAATGAAACAGAGAGGCAGGGAAAAATGACTGAATGTCTTGATTTAGGCACTTTAACAAACTACAGGCTGATATCAAACCTTCTAAATACTTTTAACTCAACTTCTAACTAAGAAAAATATCAATCTGCAAAAATGTGATTATTGGATTTCTTTGAAAACTCCTCCTGGCATTGCAGGGGATGCTGGGAAATGTAGTGACACAGTTTTGGGAAAAAAATGACATCAGTTTGCAAATAAACATTTCCCATAAATATTAATGAATGGAATTTTCTGTTATAAACTTAAATGTTTAAACATTAATCCGGATCAGATCAGGACTAAAATGGCTTCTTCCTTGGACCAGACCTCTGGTAGAATTTTCCTGTAAATCCATACAGTAGTTTTTGCTAATCTTGCGAATAGACAAACAAACAGACCTTGGTGGAAGCATAACTTCCTTGTTGGAGCAAAAAATACAGCTGCAAGGTTCCTGTCAAGCTCTGCTGGTTATTCCCACATCACTCTGGTTCTGGTTTCCCTCTTTTGGATTCCAGAGCAGATCAGTTCAGAGTCTTTCTAATAACCTGTGAGGCCTTCACTTAATTTCCATCGACTCACATGTCTGACTCACTGAGCCCATATTCCCCAAAAATGCTTTGTAAATAAAGTTGATTATATTATTATTCTCATGTTCAGATTTGTGGGTCACTTTTATTTTTGAGGGAACAAGTGGAAGTGTTGTGCTGTTCTCACTCACTCACAAAACCCACCGCCATCAGACTCCTAAACAGCAGCGGAGGCCACAGCACCGCACTGTAATTACTGTATACTAGGGATGCAAACAATTAATCGATTATCGATTAATTGTCGATAAGAAATTACTCGATTAAAGTGTATTAATTGCAATTAATTGCGTTTTGAACCCGTAATTCCCCTCAGGCCCGCATAGGGGCGCGCTTGACGCCAGACGTCCTGGACACACTCGCGGGAACACAACAGAAGCTGGCCTCTGACAACAACAATATAACCCAACCTATGGGGGGCAGCATTACGCTTCATTGCGTACAGCCTGCCGGAACTTTATTAGAAGAAGAAGAGGACGACAACAACAAGACAAACGAGAGGCGGTAAGCTGGCAGGATGAAGAGGACAAGATGGAGTTCGGTATGGAACCACTTTAAGTTGGTTAATGACGACAAAGACGCCAAATGCACCATCTGTGGAAGTATTTTAAAGTACAACTCCTCCACATCTTCGCTAAATTATCACCTCAATACGTCACATTCAGCCGTGCTGCTAGGAGCGAGTAGCTCTCAGCCTTCAATCACCGCAGCGCTGGGATGACGAGTATGTGACTCCACGAAGGCAGAGGGCATTAACCAGCGGATATGAGACATGGTTACTTCAGACATGCTGCCAATAAATGGGCGATTCAAAAGAGTGACATTTCTGTCCCCAGCATAGTGTTGTATATTAAATGTATAAACACAAGTAATAATATATTACAAATTTTATTTTACTTTTATATTAAACACCAAACACATTAATATTTATAGAAATTACAGATATATAATTTTTTAATATTTTAAAATGGCATCCAAAACACTAATACAGAGCATTTCTTGCCTTTTCACAGCCAAACACTACACTTTACTACAATGCATCATGAACAAAATCCTTTCAAAGCAAATTTTCTTTGCATTTAAGTGTGACTCCATATTCTATCTACACTTATTTATTTTCATGTTTCAAGTAGCCTCAAAGTAGCCTTGTTATTGCATTGTCCCATTTGTGAATGTGTTGTTCCTGCCGTGAAGAATAAATCTTTAATTAAGGAATATGATTTGCATTTTCTCTTTCATGAGAAAGATAGTATTTTCGAAGAAAGGAACCTATTGATTCAGAGGGAAATTCAGCTTTGCAGAAAAAATGCCTCTTATCAATTAATCGATCATCGATCGATAAGATGAAACAACTATCAATTAATGAATTACTCGATAATTTGCATCCCTACTGTATACGCTTCACACTGTCACTTTTCCTTCTCTGCACTGCACTGCATGGCTCAGTTGCCCTGAATGACACATATTTGACATTGTGAAAAGCTCATGCTGTTGCTGCTACTGGATGGTCATTGTTTCTCCATTTTGTTTTATTTATTATATGTCACCCTTTCTTTGTCCTAAACTATGTGTAATTTTTGAACCCAATGCATGCTACTATCCTTTTATTTGCCCTGTACAGCTGCAACACCTGAATTTCCCCTCTGGGGATCAATAAAGGATTATTTTGTCTTGTCTTGTCTTACATAAATTCAGATCCTCAAAGATGGTAGACCAATTTTCAAATTTAGAACATATGCTTCATTATGTAGCTTGTCTTCGACCTTGAACTGTGCCACTATTAACATTAGCCAAAGTGTATTTACAACAACTGTCAAATTGTTTAGGCCATATCGATTCTGTAGAATCCGTATTGATACACATATCTCAAAGGAGTATGTGACGATATTAGCTGTATTAATATTTTGAGCACAGGCCTACTCATCACTTCATTGCCAAAGTGAACATGGAGCACAGGTAGATGGGATCTAACTGCCTGACGCACCTCCGACGGTGCCTTCGCTCCAGCTGCAGGGTCATCAGCCGGGAGCCACCCTTCACCGATGTTTCGCTCTCTGGGTGGTGGAGCAGCAGTAGGGACGTCTCCCTACTGCTCCCTGCAGCTGGCTTTAAGAACCTTGCCTTCCCCACAACTTGTCCTTCCTGCGAAGCCAGAGCCAGAAGCTCCCTTATTCTGCCTCCTCTGCAATATCACAGATGGCCCTTTCCAGCTTGGCGCCTCTGATGCCCAGGGTTTTGAAGAGGCACTGGGCTGATGTTCCTGTGTAGCCCCGGCACCCCACCCCGACAGGGAATGTAAAAGCCCTCCACCTGCTTTGTACGCAGGTGGCTGCCAGCTCTGCATACTTGTCCTTCTTCCTCTCGAAGGCAATCTCAATACCATCCTCCCATGTGATGGTTAACTCAACCATGATGACTGTCTTGGTGAGGGAGGACCAGATGACGATGTCAGGTCGAAATGAGGTGGTGATCTCCCGAGGGAACCTGAGCAGCTGGTTGAGGTCAGCTATCATGTTCCACTCAGCTCCGGGAGTCATGAGAAACCACACCCTAGGGGTGTTGGACAGGCCCTGGTCTCCGTGCCTCACAAAGTGAATGCGTCTCTCTGATGGTACCGAGTTGGACTTATTCACCTCAAGCCTGCGGGTTTCTCAGGATGTCTGCGATCTTGCGCAGGACTTGGTCGTGACGCCATCTGTGCCTGCCCTGCGTTAATGCTGACTTGCAACTGGAGAGGATGTGCTGCAGACTTGGGTTCTGGGAGCCACATAGCTGGCAGTTTTAGGTTGATGTTCTGGGGGCTTGGAAGGGTGTCATATGTTGCTCTTATCATGAAGCTGAGGCGTGCTTGTGGTATCCGCCACATGTCAGCCCAAGTGACAGACCTCCTAACCACTGCCTCCCAGGTTGTCCACCTTCCCTGCCAGCACTGCCTGACTGCTTTGATTTTGTAGGCCTCCTCTTCCATCCTCACCACCTCCTGTCTCTCCTACGCATTTGCTTTGGACCACATGTTGGCTGTGGGACTCCAGCCGAGACCAGTCCTGCCCGACTTCACCACTCCCATGACCTCCTGATGCTTCAGTTGGGTAATGGCTTGGTTCACCATTTATGCTGCATCCAACTTGCGTCCTGTTCGAACCTGGACCCTGGCGTTCTTGATGGTCGGATCTGGTGAGTCCCTGAGTTGGAAGACCAGTCTCACCTTCTCCTGCTTGTAGCCCAGGCTGATGGATTTCAGTGGAAGCGCAAGTGTGTTTTTGCCAAACAGTGCCACGTTTAAAAGGCACCTTGGAAGACCAAGCCACTTGCAGATGAAGTTGGTTGCTTTAGCGTCCATTCACATCGCCGCTGAGGCTGTGATGTCGCAGATCTATAGAGGGCACATCACGCGTTGGTAGAGGGTGTGTTTTGTTAGCACCAGATCTTGAATTTTCCTGGGAGGTAGCTAAGGTCTATCTTCTTCAGACAGTTCTCAAGCTGGGCTGTTACTATGGCGACCAACTGTGGGCTGTTACTTGTGGGTGCCCTTTGAGATGTAATGTTCAAACGCTGCTGGGGGTTGTGCGTGTGAAGTTGCATGCCCTGCTGTGAAGGCTGCTGCTTCTCTCTCCTTCCAGATGCAGTGATACAGTCTCGAGCACTGTGGTGCCCTATTTGATCTTTTCAGGTGATATATCAGGGGACTGGTGCAGAAACAGCACAGCATTTTGTGAGTGTGTGACAGACAGTTTTTATTCTGGTTCAAAGAGTAACAGTCCATGTCTGTGTGGGAAACATTTGTTAGTGAAGACATCAGTTCCTCTCAGACGAACTGCAGAGAACTGACAGACAATGCTGCTGCAGGGCATCAGCTGTAGTGTTTTGTGGTTGGTATGTGAGTGTGAAGGATTCATTTGGAATAATGTCAGCTTATACATCCTGTTATATGAGATATGATATGATCACAGTGAAATTAGAGTGAGCATGACATCACTGAGTGACGAGAATGGTGACCAAAGTGAGGTATTGACAGACACACGACACAACTTCAGTGGGTAACATGAATATGGTTGCAAAGTCAAGTTTAATGTGAGCTCAGCTTAACAGTCCATAAAGTTAGTCTTAGGAGACCATCCCCTCTTTCCTATACATACTTTAAAGGAAGCCCTCATCAGGATCCTCTGGTCCTGTATATTTTATTCCTCTTGATCTTTTATGTTTTCCAAGTGTTTGTTGGCTTTTCCACAGTTTTACCAAACCAGATTCCTTGTGTGTGTGAATAAAGTTGGTGACAAATATAATGATGCAACACTTTAACATCTTGAGTTTGGTTTTGAGGAGTGTGTAGTTCCACTGATGTTAGTGTAATTCAATCTTTTCCTGCAGACATCCAGCAGCTGTCAGTGATGAAAGAAGAACAGCCTGACCATGTGAAGAGTGAGGAAGAAGATGAAGAGATCACTCAGTCCTCACAGCTTCATCAGATGGAGATCAGAGCTGATGGAGAGGAGTGTGGAGGAAATGATGAGGAGAGGAACCCTGATCCAGGGAGACAGTTAAAGCCAGAGACTGGTATCAAGACTGAAGACTCCACTGAGACTGATGACAGTGATGATTGGAGGGAGGACAGAGAACATCAGCCAAAACATGAAAAAGCAATCAAGTTAGCAGACTAAAGCCCAAGGAGAAACCCTTCATCTGTGATGAGTGTGGGAAAACATTTAGAAAAAGGTGCAATCTAAAAAGACACAACATGATTCACACTGGAGAGAAACCCTTCATCTGTGATGATTGTGGTAAAACATTTAAAACCAAAAGAGCTGTAAAACTTCACAAAATGGATCACACTGGGGAGAAACCCTTCAGCTGTGATGATTGTGGTAAAACATTTAAATCCAAAAGAGATATAAAACGACACAAAATGGATCACACTGGGGAGAAACCATTCAGCTGTGTTGACTGTGGTAAAACATTTAAAACCAAAAGAGAGGCAAAACTTCACAAAATGGCTCACACTGGGGAGAAACCTTTCAGCTGTGATGATTGTGGTAAAACATTTAAAACCAAAAGAGAGGCAAAACTTCACAAAATGAATCACACTGGGGAGAAACCCTTCATCTGTGATGATTGTGGTCAAACATTTAAAACCAAAAGAGATGTAAAACTTCACAAAATGGCTCACACTGGGGAGAAACCTTTCAGCTGTGTTGATTGTGGTAAAACATTTAGAACCAAAAGAGATGCAAACCTTCACGAAATGGCTCACACTGGGGAGAAACCCTTCAGCTGTGATGATTGTGGTAAAACATTTAAAACCAAAAGAGCGGCAAAAATTCACAAAATGAATCACACTGGGGAGAAACCCTTCATCTGTGATGATTGTGGTAAAACATTTAAAACCAAAAGAGATGTAAGACTTCACAAAATGGCTCACACTGGGGAGAAACCCTTCATCTGCGATGAGTGTGAGAAAACATTTAGAAAAAAGTGCCATCTAAAAACACACAAAATGATTCACACTGGAGAGAAACCCTTCATCTGTGAAGATTGTGGTAAAACATTTAAGACCAAAAGAGAGGTAAATCTTCACAGAATTGTTCACACTGAGGAGAGACCCTTCAGCTGTGATGATTGTGGTAAAACATTTAAAACCAAAAGAGAGGTAAAATTTCACAAAATGGTTCACACTGGAAAGAAACCCTTCAACTGTGATGAATGTGGTAAAACATTTAAAAGAAATAACAATCTAATTAGACACAAAATAGTCCACACTGGAGTGAAACACTTCAGCTGTGATGTCTGTCGTAAAACATATATAACCAAAGCACAGCTGAACAGACACAAAATGATTCACACTGGAGAGAAACCCTTCAGCTGTGATGAGTGTGGGAAATCATTTAGAACAAAGTACCATCTAAACGCACACAACATGATTCACAGTAGAGAGAAACCCTCAAGCTGTGGTAAATGTAGTAAAAAATTTAGAACCAAGTACAATCTAAACACACACAACATGATTCACACTTGAGAGAAACCCTTCAGCCTTGACGATCGTGGTAAAACACTTAAAACCCAAATGAGTTAAAATAAAATAAAAAAAAAACATTTGGTTCACATAAGACAGTTAACCTTCAGCTGTGACTAGTTTGGCAACACACATGAAAATTCTGAGGAGGGTCACAAGTTACCTTATGTCAGATAGAAACTCTCTCACTGATGAAAAAATGGTTTCCAAAAAGGTTTCATGATTATCTGATATATACCAATGTATCCATCCAATTCCCAACATGAATCCATATGGCCAATCTTGAATCCCTCCATCATGGCTCAAGAAACAACCTTTTGTCAAGCAGCAGGACAGGATCCCAGTCTCATGATGAACAGCAAATCCACACAGTGCTGTGTTGGGTGTGAGGGTGAAGGAAGGGAGGGATGAGGAGACAAGTGGACTAAAGTAACTGATCCAGAGACCAGTCATAGACCTGTCTTCATCATATTTATCTCTGCTGAAAACAAATTAATCAGAGTTAGCCTCTTGAGATGCTACATCTAGTTTTCAGAGGGTCCTCATGTCTGAATGGTTGTGGTGATCATTTTATAGAAGTATAATCAATGATATTACTGAAAATGAACATTATGGTAGTAATGATCTCATTGGTGCCCAGACCACAAGTGTATCCATCCCATATTTGTCTCTGTTAAGTATAAATGTATTAAAGGTCTCTTGAGGTGTGACATCTCATTTTCAGAGGGACATCATGCCTATGTGGTGATAAAAATGGATGTATATATTTGTGTATATATATGTATATGTGTATTTTTTTATGTATATATGTATCTATACAGATGTGTGTATCCATAAAATGAAGAGCCTTGTGCTCTATTGTAAAGTGTCTTAAGATAACACTTGTTGTGAATTGGCGCTATACAAATAAAGATTGATTGTTTGGTTGATTGAAAAATAGTTACTTTAGATGTAACAACCATGGATAGAGGGATCATTCTAGTATCTACATTAACAGCTTTAATGATAATGAACTTGAATATTCCTAATGAAATTGCTTCATGACTCCTCAGCAGCAGGCAGTCTTCACCAAGGATCCCAGACCATTTCTATTGAGTGAGAGAGAGAGAGAGACCCTTTGGCTGCTCTGCTTGTGCAAAAACACATTTGACAGGAAAAGTGTTCTGTCCAAACCTGGTAAACCACAGAAGGAGCCTCAGAAGAACTGAAAATATGCTGAGTTTGTTTTGTTTTCTCTGTGCTGCTGACCTTTTAAAAACAGGTGTTGTTTTTTTTTTCTAAGTATTAACGATGTTTCCCAAAGTGTGGACGGACTGTTAAAGGTCTTGCAGAGGTTTCAGGTGGGGCAGAGGCAACATCTTAGACTTTGAATCTGATTAGTGTATAAAAGGCAAAACAAATCCAGCCTGAGAGGCTTCTGTAACTTTTAAGAATGTTTCACATCACTTTGACATCCAGCAAAGGTCATTAAGGTCGGAGCCTCTCTCTCCTGAACCTGTGAAAGATCTGTGAGACTGAACCTGACAGAGAAGTATCTTTGAATAGTTTTTGTTCTTGGTTTTTACTCATTTTCGATCACCAAATTGTTCTTGTTGGAAGTTTACAGAAGAGTGTCCGGGCCATGTTAGATGGAAAAAATAATTTTGGGGACATTAAAATGGAAATTTCGTAATCAAAACTGAAATTAAAAGATCAAAGTGAAATAACAATTTTGTGGTAAAAGTTGAAGTGTCGAGAAAAAAGTGAAATTTTGTGAATAAAGCTGAAATGCATTGTATGTTGACTTTATTCCGAACATTTCGACTTCTGTAATGAAATTGTTATCCAACTGTAGTCTCATCATTTCAACTTAGTTCTTGAAATTTTGACTTTAAAGTCAGTTTCCACTTTCATGTCGACTTCCCTAAAATTAATTTCTCCATCTTCCATAGAAGTTTTATGCAAATAACCAAAGTTTGTGACACTTTTTTCAATAAATTCTTGTAAATTTTGCACAGAGTTTGGATTGAATTTTGTTTCTTAACTTCTAGATTTTACAGAAATGTATTGAATTTTTTTCCTGAAGGACAGGCAAGCTCATCAGGAAGGTCTGCAGTTATTTCTCCTGGAGCCAGGCTTTGATTTTCTGAATTCAGAGGTCTGTTTTTGAACAAAAATGTAACTACATACATAACTACAGAACCAACAGCTCAGAATTCTCAGCAGGAGAGAATCCATGAATGGTTTCAGATTTGAAGGAATGATTGTTCATGACCTTTGAGAACAGCTCTGATCCTCTCATGAGGAAGTACATTAAATCTCAGAGTCTGGGTCTCCTTCAGCTCTGGGTGCAGGTCTGTTGAAGCCCATCATCTGGTTCATCCCACTCCAGACCTCCCTGGTGTTGTTCTGCTCCATCCTGGTCTTGATGGTGTCCCTGTTGCTGTTCTTGGCCTCCTTCAGCTTCTTCTTTAGCTCCTTCTGGACAGCCCTGAGCTCATCCTGGTCCTTAGCCATGACGGCCCTCTTCTTCCTGTAGAGAAGTCCTTTAATGTCCTGATAAATCCAGGGTTTATTGTTGGGGAAGCCGTGGATCTTTATGTTTGGACAATGTTGTCCTCACAGAAGTGGATGTGGTCTGTAGTGCAGTGAGAAAGACCTTCAGTGTCATCATCAGTGTCCTCTTTACAAAGTTCCCAGTCTGTGACATTGAAGCACTCCTGCAGAGCCTCCTCTGTGTCCTTAGACCAAACCTTTACTGTCCTGATGTTTGACGCCTGCTGCTGTTCCACCAACGGCCTGTAGGTGATGTCAAGGTCAACCAGGTTGTGGTCTGATTCCTCCAGAGTTAGGAGAGAAGAAGAGCTGTATGCTCCCTTAACTTGACACAACAGGAGATCTAGGATTTTATTCCCTCTGGCTGCATGTGTATCCATAAATCAAAACATAACAGCCATCCCTTTCCTTTATCTCCTTGTTCTTCAGCCATCGATTTAGGAACCAGAGTAAAAACAAACCTGTCCTCACTAAAGCTGAAATGTGAAATCCAAGCTTCATCTTGATTCTGATTTTGTCATAAAATGACTGAAGAGATTTATATTAGCTGGTGACTCTGTGAATAATTGAATAACCTATTGCCATGGTTACAGCTCTTTCAATGAATTAACCAGCACTTTTCATACAAAAACTGCAGCACAAAGTTCTTTACAAACTGACAGATAATTAAAACAAGATAAATGAATATGACCCAAACCCACTCCACCCAGCCCACGAATCCACCAACCCAGTAATCCATACACAGTGTTGGTAACATTGACATAATATACGTCAACACCTCATCACATGCTGGAGCGTAATCCAGCGTCGCCGCCATATTAGACGGGTCTCTTAACTCCAGTCTAGTTCCAGAAACAACTGGAGTGAATGTATTTATGCTCGTATGTAGTACAGTCTAAGGTTACAGTAAACGCTGCAGTATTGAAAACAGATGACATGTTTTAGTTTTGTTCCAACACAGCTGAGAAAAAAACTTATTCAAAGTTTAAATGTCAACAGGATTTATATGAGATGTCTGGTTTGTGTGTCTGTGAGCGCCTACATGTGCCTGTGTCTGAAAAAGTTACGGTGATCAAACTCATATCATACAAAATCAAAAATAAGAAAAAAAGGTCATGATTGTGTGTGTCTAAGTGTGTGAGAGACAGGTCAACTCAAATGAACAAAATACAAGTAATTCATTTATACATTTATTAATATGCAGAACCATTTGTCTTTGTCTAACAGCATAATACATAATAAACCCCACCATAACTAGCACATACTATAATGGCAGTGATGATGATTTAAAAATAATGTTATAACATTTGAAAGAACAACTGTTGTTGTTATTATTATTATTATTATTATTATTGTTGTTGTTGTTGTTGTTGTTGTTGTTGTTTCTAGGAATATTAACGTTGTTGCTACTATTACCATTGCTATAGTTCCATTATTTCTTACTCATCAGACTTACTCATTTATTTGTTAATTTTGTTCTTTATCCCCTTTCTTATATTAATTAAATTATTATTATTTTTATCATCAACATACTTTTGTCCCCTTCTCTCCCTACAACCACAGGCACACCAATGACAACCCCTTCCTGCCCCTACCATCATATCACTTGCCACTAATGCTGTTGTTGTTCCTCCTCTGCTCATTAATACTCCATCCAATGTTTATTTTATTATTTTTTAATGCTTTCTGTTTTTTATTTTATGTACTATGTTTTACCTTTACAATTACTATTATTCCTGCAGCTGCAATCGTTAAATGACTATTCTCCCTTTTGTAACAAGCTGTTAATATTACTGTTGATGTACTTGTTATTATCTATAAATAAGCATCCATACTGTAATTTAATTTGATTTTAACTATCAGTTTTGCAGAAGTTGACATCGTTGTTATTCATTTTACTACGATTAAAAAATCTTCTTCTTATTATTATCATTATGACAAATACCATAAAGTATTTCAACATGAAAGAAGGTATTATTAATGTGTGACAGCGTCCTGTATCATAAGTACATCTCTATTTTTGAAACAAACTAATCCGTGAGAAAATCGTGGAGTTATGACAGAGATGGGCACTCGAGTTAAAGACTCGTACTCAAGTGGCACTCGAGTCGCATTTTTGGAGACTCCAGACTTGACTCGTACTCGACCCTGAAAGACTCGGGAATTGACTCGACTCGAGATCAAAGACTCGTGGGCAATCTTAATTTTATGGAGGGTTTTTTGAGTGTGCCGGGAGCGTTTGTCCCTCTCTTACCTCGCCTCGCTTTTCTCCCTCTCCGCGGCCGCTTCCAAACCTCGTAAATTTGTGTCCTTAAGGAAGCACCAGACGGGGAAGTCACCGTGTGGCGAATCCGGAAGTTTCAAAATAAAATACGATTCACGGACTCTGGAATGTAAATTTCCTCAGATGTTTGTCATTACGTCAAAACCGGAAGGTCAGCAGTCGGTCACAGGGTCCCAGAGACAGCACGACACCATGGACGAAGAAAAGTGCACCGTAGAGGTACAGAAATATATAACACTGCATACATTACACAAAACATATTTTCTGCACTGCAATAGGTGGACAGAAGTTGAATAATTCACGAAGCTGTGTGGTTGGGACCAGAAAAGGGTTAGAGAAGCGAAATGAGGTGTTGTTTATTTCTTTTCTCAGTGTATAACATGTTTTATGAGCGTGTGACATCGCTATTCTCGAGAGCCTGTGTCTCTTTGGGGATCAGCCCTCCCCCTACGCCACGGCTCTGCTCTGCGCCTTCAGTGGGTCTGTCAGGGCAAAACCGCGCTGCGCGGCTTTCGGGGAATTTGAGGTTCTGTCCCACCCACATATCAGTCATCAGTCAGTCAGTCATCACCAGCCATCAAGGCAAGCACAAACGCTCCCCCGCCAGCTTTGCTACCCTTTATATTGACCTACTGCTACACAAACTTCCAACAGCACGGCTACCACCTCTCACTACTTTATTTTATTGTATTGTTAAATGCCATATAGTTTCTTTTTGGCTGCTCATGGCAAGTTTGTTTTGCATCTGACCATGGCATGCATGTGCACAGCAGAAACTTTTTCAGGAAGATAAAAAAAAGTCTGAATAGAAATTTGGATAAATCGTATATTTGCCAGAGGCTACATCATATATATATATATATATATATATATATATATATATATATATATATATGTATACACACACATATATATATATAAGTGTGTGTAAAGACTCGTGACTCGACTCGGACTCTAGATCAAAGACTCGTGACTCGTCAAGTCTTGCCCCTCAAAGACTCGAGAATTGACTCGACTCTAGGTCAAAGACTCGTGACTCGACTCGGACTCTAAATCAGAGACTCGTGGACATCTCTGAGTTATGATCATATAGGTGGGCATAACACACCTTCCTCATGGAAATAAACACACTGGGGCCACATGGGAGACCCATCCAAGATGGCAGATGGTTAATATGTCAGCTCCAATCAGCAGCATCAGTCAATGAGGCGTCTACGTATAATATGTCTATGGCTGGTAAAACGCATCATCAATAAAAGACAATAATAAAGCAGGAACATTGCTGTTCCGAGTACACACTGAGGAACCCCTATCTTAAAGGTTCAAACCCTGGAGGTTAGGTTAATGTGTAGAATTAAATATATCATGAAATAAAGTAAATAATAAAACTGAAATGAAGTTAAAGAAAAAATAGAGTAACATAAAATGATAACGTGAAGCTGTAATCTGATTAAAAAAAACTGATTATTTGGGTAAACAACAGACCAAACGGTAGGTCTTGAGTTTGTTTCTCTGTTGATGATGACGATGAAATGTTTACATGAAGATCAAAAAATAATTTTTCTAAACTGATTTTGTTAACAAAGAGGAGAAACAGATCAGCCAACAGGCAAATCAACCAACCGGAAGTACATTTTTATTTCCGGGTCTCGAGGCTTATTGGTGGATCCAAATAGTCCTTCCTAAGTCCTTTCCTATCCACTTTACCTTAACCCCGATAAAAAACGTCACAGGGTCAAGGAAAGGAAGGGATAAGAGGAAAGGAAAGGAGAACTGCGGTAAGTGGGGAATTCGACTGCACTTTCACTTTGGTGTCATATTTATGTGACGAGGATTTCCTGTGACGTAGGTAAACCACGACGAACTACAGTGTTCTGAAAATGGACTACAAGAAGTGTCTTGTCATCTGCTCTACCTCACAGAGTTGCTCTGTGTCAGCTTTACCTGTTAACATTAACAATCCATGATCAGACCTGTGATGGTGTTTTGTCTTTGGTCATGCCGTGTGTGTTTCCTGCACACAGATGTGAGGTTCGGTGAGAGCTTCTATAAATGTTCACATCTTTGACAGCACACGGGAAAAAACCTAAAGTCTGATAAAAAATTTAAATGTTTAAGAAAGACTGTTATCCCTGTTTTATTCACATATATCCTTACACACATTGTTAAACCGTGTTACTATATTTTAAATATTGTAAAATACCTTATTTGTCCATCTTTTATTGATTGTTTTTTTAATAAACGTTATTAGAGGCCCCATTGTTCTGTCTTGGCATGATTTACTTCATAAATGAAGATTGATAGAAATCTGGTAACTAATATATAGCCTAATATTAAAATATTACACAAGGAAGTTTATTTATATGGAAGGTTTATTACCTGATGAACATTGTAGACGGCCCGAAGGGTATGGAGAAAAATGTTTTAAATCAAGTGCTTTATGAATTATAGACTGATATTTAATTGTTTATCGGTCCACCATTTCAATACTGATTAAGAGATAAACTAAAGGTGATATTTTTGAAAGCGAAGCATATATTCTTCGAATAAATGCGAAAAAATGTTTTGCTTTTGTTTTAATTATATAGCCCACATATCTTGATAGTACGGAAGCCCTAAAAGGCCATGGTTTTTCCATGTTTTTTTAGCACCGTTTTCTCGTGATAACGACTTAATTTCAGTCGTTTTCCCGAGATCTCGAGTAATTTATGTCGTTATCCCATGATAACGACTTATATATGTCGAGATCTCGAGAAAACAAGCTTCGTTAACCCCGAGATAACGACATAAATAACTCGAGATCTCGGAAAGCGACTGAAATTAAGTCGTTATCGCGGAAAAACCATGGCCTTTTAGGGCTTCCGTATGATAGTCCCACAAAGCTCGTCCTGTCTTCCTCGTAAGTTTCCGTACGATACCGATACGCGTCACCTGCCGCAGTGCATTATGGGGCGTTCCTTTCTTCTCTCCTTCCGGGGGTGCTTCCCAAAGCTCCAAAGTTGCATCCTCGCCTCCTCCACTCGACTCCTCCACTTGCGTCTTAGTCCCGCCTACCAGAGATGCATGCCAGAGACGCGAGGAAACGAACAGAGGAGAGAGGAGACGAGGAGGTTCATTTTATGAGCATTGAGATGTCCTCTCCTCCGGAGCGTCACATGAAGCGACGTCTTTTAGTGATGACGTCGTCACAGCTGAATATGCCGGTCTGAGCGCACGGGAGAAATTGAATAAAGGAAAATAATGTAAACTCCAGGGCGCTCAACCTCGGTAAATTCATATTAACTTTACATCAATTTAACATGAATATGTACATGAATGAAAAAGAAAAATGTCAAGTTTTCCCAGGCCCAGAATGATAGGAGTTTTTAATTGTTATATTGTGGCCACTTTGTGTTCATAAATAATGTTTTTATTCTGCACTAAGCACTTAACCCCCCTCCGTGCGCATTTATATAGAAAAAATGTAAAGGCCTGAGATAACAGTGTACAATTCACTCTCCTTATTTATGCTTGGTTAGATCAGGAACTACATAAAACATGCTTTTCGTTATTGTGCATTATAATCTGCCTGACCATGGGGTCTATTGGGTGCTGATATTTGTCAATAAGCATCTCTTTTTTTATTATTTAATATTGTCCATGTTTGCTGTTTGTAAATGTTTGTATGGTCTGGGTAGACTGCAAAAACTGCATGGGCCTTTAGGATAAATAAAGTTGTCTAATCTAATCTAAAATGTGTTTTCCTGAACAGACCTGTCTACTGTAGCAGCCTTACAGTTACAGACATAAACACAAACAACACAGATAAATCAGGACAGACAACAGGTGGAAAACCTGAAAGAACTGCCCCATGATAGTGTTCAATATTTTCTGTGATTTCAATATGTTCATCTTAAAATACTCTTAAATGATAAGTCAAATATTTCTTTGCACAGTGAGGAAAATAAAAAAAGAGATAAAAGAGACACTGAAATTGAGTAACTGCTCAGATTTTGAGGGGACATTAGGCCTACACATCGACTGCTTTGTGTGAAATGTGGATATACTCATCACAATGACTCCCAGGAAGTTGCTAATTACACTTTAACACTTTCTTTTGCGCCGTGATGTTTATATTTCACTCATGTGGGCAGCTGACGCTTTACAGCAGGCTGCTGATACGTCACAAGGGGGCGTGTCTGTCAGTGAAAAGACTTCCGCGTAGCCTGCACTTGTGTTTCCTCGATTATACCTCCTCCAGATCAGTCTCCTCTCTCCTCTCTCCTCCGAGCGCATTTGGCGCTTTCGAATGTCCTTCAATATGGCTGCTCACAAAGTACTTCCGGTGTCGCGGAGGAGAGAGGAGAGAGGAGAGAGGAGACTGCCTTTTGGCACATTGGGAAGCACCCTGGAAAGGATGGTCCGGTGTTTCCTAAGCTAAAGGAGATAAAGGAAGCAACGACCCTCCTTTCCTTACCTTTTGGAGAATTCGAACAGCACTTATCATGGCCGACGCTTAAATGCTTTCAGGTCATTTCTTTAGTTAGAAATTTTCCTTATCAGAAAAGGACTATTCGGATGCACACATAGACATAAACACCCCGCCGAGCTCAGTTAGCATGTTAGCTGCTCCGTCGTCCTGTGGTCTCAGAGTAATCCTGTAAAGTCTTGAGAGTTTTCTTCTCCTTCTTTAACTCTTGGATGAGGCTCAGATGTCCGGGTTCCAGGATCTTAAAGAGAGCAGGTTTGTTTTCTTTCTTCTTCTGTGAACTTGTTTCCTGTAGATGTAGCAGCTTAGCCTTTAGCTAACGTTCACATCCACACACAGCTCAGTGTTAGCAGCAGCTAGCTCAGACTGTTGGATCAATCAAAGGTCTGAGACTGAAGTTTCCTCGCTCTTCCTCCTGATCCTCAGAGAGCAGACAGTCGGATTTATTGGGATGCTGTTCAGTTCAGTGGTGAAGATCTTGTTGTGTGTCATGTTGCTGTTCAAACCACATTTTAGCTGCTTGTTAGCTGCTTGATTTGAGCTTTTAGATGCATGGAGCTGATTTGGAGCAAATGTCAACATTAAAATCTGCTGAAGGACTCAGTCAGAACTACAGCAATAAAGTGATGCTGAACAAAGTGAAGGAAAATCAAAGCTGGATTAAAGTTGGTGTTATTTTGTAGAGTTGTTGTTCCTGCATTCAGTCCCATGGTAGTTTAATAGTCACAGTAAATAGTTGTAGTTTTTCTCTCCATGTCCTGTTCATACATGTCCTGACTGTAGAGCTGCTGTTTAATACAGAGCTGAGAGGATCAGCTGATGGGAGAGTTTTACAATACATGTTACAAGACATCAGAATCTATTCAAATGTTGTTATCAGGGCAAAATATCACGATTTCTTCTTCAGTTAAAATCCATTTTTGTTTTGAAACAGTAAGAACTCCAAGTCAGAAAGTTCAGTTTCTAATAATTGTTATTTGAGTCATCACGGTCGCTGCTACATTTTTGAACTTTAATGTTTGACCCCGTCATAGAAACAATAATAAATGAAACAGAGAGGGAGAGAGAAATGACTGAATGTCTTGATTCAGGCACTTTAACAAACTACAGGCTGATATCAAACCTTCTAAATACTTTTAACTCAACTTCTAACTAAGAAAATGATCAATCTGCAAGAAACGTGATGATGGGTTTCTTTGAACCAAACCAAACCTCTTGTAGAATTTTCTTGTAAATCCATCCAGTAGTTTTTGCTAATCTTGTTAACAGACAAACAAACAGACCTTGGTGGAAGCATAACCTCCTTGTCGGTAAAAATGCAGCTGCAAGGTTCCTGTCAAGCTCTGCTGGTTATTCCCACATCACTCTGGTTCTTGTTTCCCTCTTTTGGATTCCAGTGCAGATCTGTTCAGAGTCTTTTTAATAACCAGTGAGGCCTTCACTTAATTTGCACTGACTCTCTGAGCCCATATTCCCAAAAATGCTTTGTGAATAAAGTTGATTATATTATTATTCTCATGTTCAGATTTCTGGGTCACTTTTATTTTGGAGGGAACAAGTGGAAGTGTTGTGCTGTTCTGTGTCACTCACAGTTTCCTGGTGTTATTATTTCTTAACAATGAAACAGTTTAGGTGATCTGGAGAAAGTTCCTGCACGGACTGGGTCTCACAGGAGGATGTGAGTCTGTGACTGCATCCACTCTGCCAAGAACCAACAGAAGAAGAAGAAGAAGGTCATCCCGTCATTTCCTTCTCCTGGTGTATGTGGACCATGGAGGGGTTTCAGGATCTGAGAGAGTTATTCAGAAGGCGGCTGCTCGCTGCAGTCCTCAGAGACCTGTCTGACCTGAGACAGGCCTCTGAGTATGAACAGGAGCTGCAGAGACAGAGGAGACTGCTGGCTGTGATCCTCACACCTGAGATAAAGCTCCAGAGAGTAGGTGAGTCTGCTTTCAGCCTCCATTTCCACTTTGGCTGAGTGTGTGGGAGTGATGACTCTGTTGGAGCTCCTGAGTGTTTCTCTGGTTTCTTCAGGGTCCTTTGACCTTCTGAACAGTTGTGATTGTTGCTGAAGCAGCAGAGTCCTGCTGTGAGGCTCTGAATTATCACTCAGATAACACCACTCCTGAGTCTCTCATACCCCTTTATGGCTGGCCAAAATATGGGTTCAAACCCTATTGGTAGTTTTAAAAGGGTTTAATCAGCATTTCAACCTGAGTTGACTGACCCTGTAAGTGTTGCAGGTTTTAATCACACCCAGGTTAACCTGATAATTTATAGATGACAGCGGCGTAACGTTCCCATTCGATAATATTGCGCCTGCCCCCTCCTTCTCTGACTTAAGTGACTCTTTGCCGTCTCAGCAACTAAATTCATCCACTTTGGAATCATCAGCGCCGTTGTACATTTTTAAAGAGGGACAAAAGTATAGGAAGGTGATCGCTCGTCCTCTCCAGGTCCCTCTCCTCCTATCCCTAATGAGATCCCCCCGAATGGAGAAGATAAAAAAACAGAAGAAACGTCCAGCAATCTTCGTAGGACATAAAAAGAAAAAAGAATGAGCTTGAGGCATAGTCCAAGATAGTTTAACATAAAAAACCATGTGTTCACTGAAAGTCGGCTCTTTTAATGTTAGAGGTATAAAATGAAGCAATTTTAGATCTCTTAAATTAAATTATTTTTTAAACTCAAACTTTGACATCTTGTGTCTTCAAGAGCTCAGACTTACTTTGAACACAGAGGTCGAAGATGTTTATAAAAAGTGGACAAAAGGGCCTACGGTCATTTCAATCAGCGAAAGCCCGGCTGATGGAGTTGGTATTTTTTTCTATTCTGGTGTTACAGTTATTAAAAGTAGGATTATTGTACCTGGAAGACTTTTAATGATAGATTGTTTTGATCAAAATATAAAAATTAGGATAATCAATATATATACCGCACCTACAAAAACTAGTAAATTACAAATATTAAAAAAAAAATGCGGGTTTGATTAATGTGGGGTTCCCCACAATTGTTTGTGGAGATTTTAACACAATAACAGATACAAAAGATAGAATAGCAACAACTAACTTTAAACTAACAAGAGAAGGGAAAGTTCTTGAGGAAATATGTAAAAATGCTTTATTAATAGATTCATATAGATACCTTAAAGGAAAAGTTCGGTTCCTGCAGCTTTTACATTGTTTATAGAATGAAGAACAACAATACACTCACCCAGAAGGCTTTCCTGATGCAAACGGTGCTTCGGGAGATATTTAGATCCAAAATCGAGCAGTGGACACCAATATAATGGTAGCCCGTAGGGCATGGATCGCCGCTCCTAAAAACTGCATTAATCGTCCAAAAACTCATGTTTTTCACCAATATTCCATCATGATTCGCGCCGAATGGACCGCCATTGCAGCCTGTGTCTCTCCACACAGCGCTGTGTGGCTGAACTAACCTCTGAACTGACGAGTTTGTTTACATGCCCTTTGCGCATGCGCAGTGCGGCTCATTGTTTCAGGGGAAGACCGGCAGCTACAAATCAACTTTCTTCTTCCAGTTTTGTGCAAAATGGACGAATGTCTATGGGATGAAGATGTTGTGGAGGAGGACTTTGAATATGATGGACGTCCTTACAGTTTGGAGCCACAGTATACAGATAAGGAGCTGATAGAAATGAGGAAGCGATCGCAACGCTCCAGAGAGTACTGCGCATGCGCGAAGGGACGTAAACTAACAATTAAATATAAAAATGCAGCTCCTTCTGAAAGTAAAACAATAATTAAAAACATACAAGACAAAAACTTATCAGAAAACATTAGAGACACAGTTTGGCTGATGTCTATGAACAGACTCCCAGTAAGAGCAATTGTGAAGTGGAGTTGCTACGTAAAAACCAAAAATTGCCCAATGACTAATTGTACAGAAGAAGAAACTCTGGAACATTTACTTTTAAATTGTTATAGGACACAACAAATAAGATTATTGATGAAAAATGTGGGTTTTGACGTTAATGTAAATTATAAATCTGTAATATATGGAATTTTTAATGAAACTTTTACCGACAACAAAAGAAGATGTTTTGGCTCATAATGTGTGTAATCAATACACAAATCTGGAAAACCAGAGCCAAGACAGTCTTACAACAACAAATGATAAATGCTGACGCTGTGGTCAAAAATATAATATGTTCCTTGAGAAGACTGAAGACCATAGACAATAAAAGAGCAAACCTCTACCCTGGGACACAATATGTATATAGATTTCTCACCTACTTTGTAGAATTTCCTTTTTTTTTTTTTTTTTACTTTGTTGATTTTTTGAAAACTGTGGATTTTAATGTGATCTTGAAATAATGCCTACCTTCCGATATTTTAAAAAGAGACAAACTAATAAAGATTAATTAAATACACACATACATAAAAAAATACATATACTTACAAGACTATGACGACAAAGCCCACTACCACTCAAGTGAGAGGGGAGGAAAAAAAAGTGTGGCAATCGGAGTCTTGTAGAAAAGAAGAAGAAAAAAAAAAGCAGCTAATGTGATCAATAACTGAGATATGGGCGAGTAAATAACCTACTTTGATTATGGCTTTAAAGGCTGGTTCAGAACGTAAATCAATGCGGAGGCTACTTGCCCAGAATCATGTGTATTTTGTTTCCATACTTTTCACATCCAATAACTTTACATTTAATTTGATTGCAGAGAGTAGAAGAGGAAACACTGACAGTGAGTAGAGGAAGCAGGTGTAGGGAATGCTTTCATATGTTATAGAAATGTACATTAGCTAGTTAAATTATCTTAGTATCTAAGTATGATATCATTTGGTCCTAGAAATAAAGTAAGCAAAATAAGATCATCAATATGGCACAGTAGTGAAGGCAATAATTTAGCAAAATGACATAAGTATAAATACAAATAAAATAAAAATGACCAAACTAAAACAAAAATACTGAAAAAAACAAGATATGGCCCAGAGTAGAAATAAAAGTATAGATTTTGATTTTGAGATCCCATTTATGCTCAGAATGTTCAAAATAAGAAAAATAAGTTGTTAATTTAAGTGAGCTGGCTTTACTGTTTTGTGTATCACTAATAATAATAATGTATAGTGATTCAATGTAAAAATAATAGCAGTGAGCGCAATGTAACAGTGATCCCATTAATTGATTAATCGACAAAAATTTGATAGAGTAATCGATTACCAAAAGAATCGATAGCTGCAGCTCTTATCAAAAGTGGATTGATTCGGACCAATTTGTTTCACATCATTTAATCTGCACCAAATGTAGGGAGATGGAGCGGATCAAGACCACCCCTTCATGGAGGTCTCGGACCGGCTGATTTGGTGGGCACCAAAGTGCGGTGGTTGCATTCACATTGATACTAACGTACCAAACTCTGGGCCAAAACTTCTTTAATGCGCACTAAATATGGTTGGTGTGAAAACGCCCCGACTTAAAGAAATAAACCCGTGAAAATAGGACTGCTAGTGCACCACAGCCAAACTAAAATAACAAAACCCAGCAAACTGGCATTCCTGCAGAATGAAAAAAAAAACCCATACGATTAAAGAAGAAATCTAAGAACAAAAGGAGAACAAACAAAAACCTCCTCAAACCTGTCTCCTGGTAAATGTGTGCATGTGCAGCCCAGCCTCCAGCTCTCTCTGCCTCATGTTCCTCTCCCTGCTCCACTAAATACTCCCCCTACTCCACCTGAGTGCTAAACAGCATACAGGTGTGTTGCAACCACACAGGTAGAGGGAAGAGGGAGGGGGGAAGAGAGAGGAAACCCACAGCTGCCACCACACACACAACACTCGCCGTGAGGAAACTGAAATTTGAAAATGCTTTGCTATCTTCTTGTAGCCATCCTTAGCATCATGGTCATCAATAAATTTCATTAATCCTGTCTTACACAGATTTTTCTTACACAGCTGGTAACGATCTGGGCTTGTTAAAAGAATCGGACACTTTGAAACTCCAATTTTGCTCAGTGTATAAAATAAAATGTAACTATGCATTATTGTGTACTTATAACATTGTCTTTTCCCCATATACCAGAGATACTATGACTATTATTTTTAATATAGCAAATACGCTGCTTTTAAATGAGTGCCTTGTAGGGATGGGATGAAATACCGTTTGGCAATATATTGCGATGCAGTACGTGACGAAATGCATCAAGTTTGAAAAAATGGATTGTGATGTAAAGACGTCACGTCAGGTAATAGCGCATGTGACCAGAAGTGATGACAACAAACATTAGCACCAACGAACTTGCATCAAGAAACCCTAATGATGGAGTCAAATGAGGTTGAAATTGAGGATTCTCCACCTGGATACAAGTCATCTGTCTGGCAATATTTTGGCTTTCTCATTAAAAAGGCAAAGACAGCTAAAACAAGCCTACCGCTCGTTAGCATACACTCTCTCTAACCTCTGGAGGGTTAGAGAGAGTGTTGTTGTTTGTGTTTGGCCTGTTAGGCCTTGTGTTTTCCTGTGTGCTCCTCAAACAAAAACAAATAAGTTGTAATTACACTAATATTTTTTCTTTTTTACTTTTTGATATTGTAACGTGACGTATCGTGACCCAGGCATATCGAGGTGCAGCATATTGTGAGTTTTAGTGTATTGTCCCATCCCTAGTGCCCTTACTGAAGCACACAACTGAAGGTCTTAATTTTTTTATTTTCTGTAAATTTTTTGTTATTCCCTCATTTCATTTGCACTCTTTCCTTGCTGTCTTTGTATTTATTTAACTGTTCTTTACATTTTTATATTTTCTACGTGTTTGTTAGTGTTCACACCATTTAACCCAGTCAGATTCCTTTTATGTGTAAAAAAATGTTGCCAACAAATACAGATTCTGATTCCGACTCATACCATTGTTTGTGCCGTCCTCAGGAGACAGTTTTAGAACTTCAATAAGACTGTTGTGATTTTCGAAGCTAATCCAGCAGGAAAACAGCAATCATTTCTTCTGTTGCATTTGGAACAACAGGAGAAGGACAAAAAACAGCTCAATCAAGTCAGCCAAGTTATTCAGATGATGCAGCACTTTAACATCCTGAGTTTGGTTTTGAGAAGTGTTTAGTTCCACTCATGGTAGTTTAATTTAATCTTTTCCTGCAGATGTCCAGAAGCTGTCAGTGATGAAAGAAGAACAGCCTGTTCATGTGAAGAGTGAGGATGAAGATGAAGAGGAACCTCAGTCCTCACAGCTTCATCAGATGGAGATCAGAGCTGGTGGAGAGGAGTGTGGAGGAAATGATGAGGAGAGGAACCCTGCTCCAGGGAGACGGGTTAAGCCAGAGACTGACGACTCCTCTGAGACTGATGACAATGATGTTTGGAGGGAGGACAGAGAACTTCAGCCAAAACATGTGAAAAGAAATGACGGTACCAGACTAAAGCCGAAGAAGAAACCCTTCAGCTGCCGTGATTGTGGTAGGACGTTTAAATCCAGGAGTGGGCTAAAAGGTCACAAAATGATTCAAAGTGGAGAGAAACCCTTCAGCTGTGACTATTGTGGGAAATCATATAGACTGAAAGCACAGCTAAACAGACACAAAATTATTCACACTGGTGAGAGACCCTTTAACTGTGATGAGTGTGGTAAAACATTTAGAACAAAGTACGCTCTAAACAGACACAAAATGATCCACACTGGAGAGAAACCCTTTAGCTGTGATGAGTGTGGTAAAACATTTAGGAATAAGACAGATCTAGGAGATCACAAAATGGTTCACATTGTAGAGAAACCCTACAGCTGTGATGACTGTGGTAAAACATTTAAAACCAAGACAAACTTACGACTTCACAAAATGATGCACACCGGAGAGAAACCCTTCAGCTGTGATGACTGTGGTCAAACATTTCGAGCCAAGCAGAATTTACAAGTTCATAAAATGGTTCACACTGGAGAGAAACCCTTCAGCTGTTATGACTGTGGTAAAACATTTAGAACCAAAGAGTCCTTAAGACTTCACAAAATGATTCACACTGGAGAGAAACCCTTCAGCTGTGACGAATGTGGTAAATCATTCAGAATAAAGTACAATCTTGACCAACACAAAATGATTCACACTTGAGAGAAACCCTTAAGCTGTGACATTTGGCAATACACATACAGCACACAGATATGTGTGCTGTAGTGTTCTTTACATTCTCCATGTGTTATGTGCAAACTTCTACGCAGGGCTACTAAAAATTGACCAACTACAATTTCAGACATCACAAATATTTTCCATGTCTTTGGTTCCATTCCAGATCATAATTATTATAGTTGTTGACGTAGACGTAAGCAGGATCTATTTGCCTATGGTTGACTTTACATTCATTGTAATTATCTCTGGCATCAGATAGACATTATTTTTTTCAGTCCATTACCAGTTGAAAATACATCACCTAAAAATTCTCATTATGTTGCAGTTGTATTATTCACTGTTAATTAATTTTGAATTCAATGTTCATGATTATTATTGATAATGCCTCCATAAAATTATGACCTCAACCATTCAGACATGAGGACCCTCCTGAAAACCAGATGTAACATCTCAAAAGGCTAACCTCTAATAAATCAGACGGCAGGTCTATGATCAATGGATCTGTCACTAAAGAAACGCAAAGAAACAAGACATGGCCAGTTTTTTGTTTTTTTCCTATTTACACAAGAAATGAAACTTCCACTCCATATTTCATTTTTTGGGTGGGCGAGGCTTTGAAGTCTGACAGCCTGTGTGGAGTTTTCCTATTTTCAAAAGATGTATGTTTATTGCACCCTCTAGGGGCAGTATTCCAACTTGTGTTTGATTTGTGTTTGACAATAATTAGTCTCTTATAAATAAAATTATAAATAGGCCTCTCTCTCTCTCAATCAATATACAGATTACTTCTGTGTAAATTCTGTACAGTGCACACGACTCAAGTTGATTTAGAATAAATGCAGGCAGTGCACTAAAAATCCTTTTCTCCATGTCTGCCAGAGAGGGAGTTTAATTGTGAAGGGCAAAGCACTGTTGGGCTTCAAAGCCCCGCCAACTAACAAAATAAAATATTGAGTGGAATTTTCATGTCTTGTTTGAAAATGAAATTAAAAAAAAAAAAAACTGGCCGTTTCTTGTTTTGTTTTTTGTTTTTTTTATTGTGCAAAACAAAAAAACGGGAAAACGAGCCGTTTCCCTTTTTTTTGTTTTTGTTTGTTACTTGCATTAAACTGGAAAACAGCTTGATTTCTTGTTTGTGCTTGTGTCTTTTGTCCCAAGGAAACAGACTGATAAAACGTACCTTGGTTTTTCGGGAAATATTATGTGGAAAAATAATTTTGGGGACATTAAAATGGAAATTTTGGAATTAGGTGAAATTAAAGAATAAAGTCAAATGACAATTTCATGATAAACGTTGAAGTGTCGAGAAAAAAGTGAAAGTTTGTGAATAAAGTTGAAATGCATTGTATGTTGACTTTATTCTGAAGATTTTGACTTTCGTAATGAAATCGTTATCCAACTGTAGTCTCATCATTCCAACTTTATTCTTGAAATTTTGACTTTAATGTCAAAGTTTCCTCTTTAATGTCGACTTCCCCAAAATTATTTTCTCCATCTCACATGGCCCAAATACTCTTCAATTGAAGTTTGATGTACATAACCAAAGTTTGTTACATTTTATACTTTTTCAATAAATTCTTGTAACTTTTGCACAGAGTTAGGAGTGAATTTTGTTTCTTAACGTTTCCAGAAATGTATTAAATTCAGGATCATCAGTCCACAGCACGGCTCACATGTCTGACTGACTCATGAGGGCACATTTCACATCTCACACCACTTATGAACAACAGTGAGGAAGGTCTGCAGTTATTTCTCCTGGAGCCAGGCTTTGATTTTCTGATTTTAGGGATCTGTTTTTGAACAAAAATGAGTGAATCTTTAAACCACAGAACCAACAGCTCAGAATTCTCAGCAGGGAGAGAATCCATGAATGGTTTCCAGATTTGAAGGAATGATTGTTCATGACCTTTGAGAACGTAAAAAATAAAAAATGATAATGTGAAGCTGTAATCGGAATAAAAACACTATAAGGTTTTACAGGTAAAAGCCAGACTAAATGGTAGGTGTTGAGTTTGTTTCTCTGTTGATGATGAAGATGAAATGTTTACACGAAGATCAAAAATAATTTTTCTAAACTGATTTTGTGAACAAAGAGGAGAAACGGATGATTATGCTTTTATTTTTAAAGGCAGATCAGCCAACCGGAAGTACATTTTCATTTCCGGGTCTCGAGGCTCTTTTGTTTCCCTCCCGCCGAGCTCAGTTAGCATGTTAGCTGCTCCGTCGTCCTGTGGTCTCAGAGTAATCCTGTAAAGTCTTGAGAGTTTTCTTCTCCTTCTTTGACTCTTGGATGAGGCTCAGATGTCCGGGTTCCAGGATCTTAAAGAGAGAGCAGGTTTGTTTTCTTTCTTCTTCTGTGAACTTGTTTCCTGTAGATGTAGCAGCTTAGCCTTTAGCTAACGTTCACATCCACACACAGCTCAGTGTTAGCAGCAGCTAGCTCAGACTGTTGGATCAATCAAAGGTCTGAGACTGAAGTTTCCTCGCTCTTCCTCCTGATCCTCAGAGAGCAGACAGTCGGATTTATTGGGATGCTGTTCAGTTCAGTGGTGAAGATCTTGTTGTGTGTCATGTTGCTGTTCAAACCACATTTTAGCTGCTTGTTAGCTGCTTGATTTGAGCTTTTAGATGCATGGAGCTGATTTGGAGCAAATGTCAACATTAAAATCTGCTGAAGGACTCAGTCAGAACTACAGCAATAAAGTGATGCTGAACAAAGTGAAGGAAAATCAAAGCTGGATTAAAGTTGGTGTTATTTTGTAGAGTTGTTGTTCCTGCATTCAGTCCCATGGTAGTTTAATAGTCACAGTAAATAGTTGTAGTTTTTCTCTCCATGTCCTGTTCATACATGTCCTGACTGTAGAGCTGCTGTTTAATACAGAGCTGAGAGGATCAGCTGATGGGAGAGTTTTCCAATACATGTTACAAGACATCAGAATCTATTCAAATGTTGTTATCAGGGCAAAATATCACGATTTCTTCTTCAGTTCAAATCCATTTTTGTTTTGAAACAGTAAGAACTCCAAGTCAGAAAGTCCAGTTTCTAATGAGTGTTATTTAAGTTATCATGGTCACTGCTACATATAAGAACTTTAATATTTACCGTGTGATAGAAATATTAATAAGTGAAACAGGGAGGGAGAGAGAAATGACTGACTGTCTTGATTCAAGCACTTTAACAAACTACAGGCTGATATCAAACCTTCTAAATACCTTTAACTCAACTTCTAACAAAGAAAAATATTAATCTGCAAGACATGTGATTATTGGGTTTGTATGGGGAACTTCTCTTCGCATTGCAGGGGATGCTGGGAAATGTAGTGACACAGTTTGGAAAAACTTGACATCAGTTTGCAAATAAACTACATTTCCCATAATTCCGTAAATGAATGGAATTTGCTGTTATAAACTGAAAAGTTTAAACATTAATCCGAATCAGATCAGGACCAAATTGGCTTCTTTCTTGGACCAAAACAAACATCTTGTAGAATTTTCCTGTAAATCCATCCAGTAGTTTTTGCTAATCTTGCTAACAGACAAACAAACAAACAGACCTTGGTGGAAGTATTACTTCCTTGTTAGAGATAAATATGCAGCTGTAAGGTTCCTGACAAGCTCTGCTGGTTATTCCCACATCACTCTGGTTCTGGTTTCCCTCTTTTGGATTCCAGTGCAGATCAGTTCAGAGTCTTTCTAATAACCAGTGAGGCCTTCACTTAATTTGCGCTGACTCAGGTTCAGGTTACTTTATTTTTACCTGTAGGTAGATTTGTTTTGCAGTCCGTGAGATTCACACAACAACATAAAACACCAATGACAAGATAAGAACAAATTAAAAAATGAAAACATTTTAAAATGGGGGGGGTTTTACAATTTATTCAGCTCAGCAATAGCAGCAGGGACTAAACTGTTTTTGCACCGATTCGTTCTGCACTTTGGAACAATATACCACTACCCAGAGGGGAGAAGCTGGAATTCACTGTAAAGAGGGTGGGAGTCATCATTAAAAGCAGAGTTTGAAATCCTCTGTAACTGGTTAATGTACAGGGATGCTGGATAGAGCTGAGGCTCCCCAATGAGACGACTTGCCCACTTCAGTACGAGACCCAAGGAATTTTTGCCTTTTAAGGACGTATGATTGAACCAGGACACCAAGGAAAAAGACAACACTGACTCAATAAAAGCACGATAGAACATAGCCATTAATGTTTTATCAATATGAAAGTGCGACAGTTTCCTTAAACAATATAAACGCTGCTGAGCCTTCTTACACACCGCTTCACAGTTGGCTTCAAAGCAAAGTTTTGAATCGATGAATGTACCGAGGTATTTATATGACTGTACACTAGGGATGTAACGGTATGAGAATTTCATATCATGATCATTGTGACCAAAATTATCAAGGTTATCATTATTATCCCAGTATTGTTGCATTGTGCTCAAAATGTTGAAAATGTACTCTGACACAGTCTTAAAATCATTTAATCCCTTTAATATTATAATTTTAGCAGTTCTTATGTTTTTTTGTCAGGAAATGTCCTTCAGGAATATTTGTTTAAAGTTTTTTCATCAGAAATAAAAGTAAACAATTCTGACAAGTATTTGTCATTATTATGTTAAATATTTAAACTGTGTAATACAAGAAAAGAAAAAACAGATTTGTACTTTTAACAGGTCTTCTTTATAAACAATTTTAAATGAACATGCTCAAGGTTTTTAGATGGCCAAAATTAAATGTAACCTATTTTACACTCATACGTTTGTTTGCCTGTAACATTAGTGTCCATGTTACAGCTCGTTATATTAGACCATGTTCAGCCCATTATATATATTTATGTTTTGTTTTAACTAACGATTGTACCTGAAGCAGTAAGCCCCTTTCATGACTCTTTTCTACTCTCCCCTTTCCATGGCAGATGTCCTCGAAATCTCCTTCAATATTTCCAAATTAGGATTGATTAAATCCATAAAATTACAACGAAATACGGCGAAACACGACAAACGAACGTCAAGAACACACTCCAGATAGATATTAATGCTGTGTTTTACAACCTTTATACATAATTTACACAGAAAATACTGATAAACCACCTTTAATTCACTCAGGTATGGCTAACTGAATCTCTGTCTCTCTCTCTGCTCGTTTACTCGAGGAGTTACGACGGTTTTAATCATGCACATTTTTGTCTTTCACTTTAGCTTCATGTTTTAGACAGGGTGACTGTCGTCAATTAGTTTCCCCTCGACATCATTGTAAAATCAGAAGTTTGACCAGACTTTAGCCATTTCAAATGGGGAAACCTGTTAATAGTCTGAGCGAGGCTCCAACCGCTAAACTTTTAGAGACTAAACAATGCTAACTGTGCATGCGCACCTCCGTTTGTGAGACACGCCTGCTTCATTGGGGGTAGACACACATAGTGCCAGCTTTTCGGGGCAAAGAACAGCATCAGCGTGCATTATAGACACAGTGTGGTGATCAAACTCGGTAATTCGGTAATTTTAATTGGACGCGGTAATGATTTCCGTGGGGAATCTTATTGCGTTTTATCATTTTAGGGGTAATCATTATGTCCCTTCTGTACACACTTAATAGTCTGGTCTTTAATTGAGGTTAAGCAGTTTTGTTGAGGACTTTTCCTAAAATCTATCAACATGTCTTTTGTTTTTGCTGTGTTTAATCTTGTATTTGCTAATTTACCTTTAAAAAATACAAAATTACGTTTAGGCCCTGTTGTTTCCTTTTTACTTGCTTCTTACCGTACTGTGATGAAACATCTCGGTATTGATTATATATGGCATAGTCACACTCCAATTTTCAATAACTTTTCAATTCTTACTGGCAACAAGCCCTTCTCCTTCACACAATGGAAGAGCAGAGGAGTTAATGTTTTTCAGGATGTGTTTAATTCCCAGGGTTTACGAACTTTTAACGATCTGCAATCTGATTATGATCTTCCAGGTTCATCTTTTTTCCTTTACCTGCAATTGAGATCAGCAATGCGGGCATATGGTGTTCCGTGGGGAGTGGCTTTCCCAACACACCCTCTACGCAGGATACTTGCCTCAGAGGGATGCAAGCGGGGGTTGGTTTCCAAACTTTATAAATTCATCTCTAGTTACTTTAAACCTCTACCTATAGAAGTAATTTGGAATAGAGAATTAAAAGATGGAAATGACAAAGAGATTTACTGGGAATCAGTATGGAAAAATCTTAGCGACACATCCAAAAACCCCAACCATCAACTGATACATTATAAGTTTGTTCATAGGATAAACCTCACCCCCAGAAAGTGTTATGCAATGAAAATCACCATGTCCCCATATTGTGGTCTTTGTCATCTTAATGCCCAAGGGTCATTCATGCATCTTTACTGGGAATGCCCTGGCGTGGTTAGTTTCTGGAGGGAAATATCTCTCACTCTGTGTGACATTCTTAAGGTCAAGATCCCAATCTGCCCAGCCTTGCTTCTGCTTAATGATGACTCTTCTCTTAATTTATCCCTGCAAGATAAACGTATTCTGTGGGCCGGTCTCACTGCCGCCAAAAAGATGCTTGCTCTTAGATGGCAACCACCACATTCTTTAGCTTGGCAGCAGTGGGCCAACTCATTTCTCGAAATTATTATGATGGAACGTTCTGTGGCCTGTGTACATGGGGCCAGCCATAAAACCCTACAGGCCTGGGAGGCTGCACATATGCTAGTTAAAGAGAAGGTGCAACATGGACGATTTTCAATTTTTCTAATTTTATTCTTGAATTTATGCATTTATTTATTATTTCTAAGTTGGGGAGAGATCCTGGGTGGATGGGTGGGTGGGTGGAGGGAGGGGGGTTGTTAGAGTACTGCCATAGTAAGAAGGAGTGAGATTTTGAATGTTCCTGATATTGTTACCTGGTTACAGTGCATAGAAAATATGTTTATTTGTCATTTCCTATCTGTTTCAATAATTTACTTACTGTACAGAAAAGAATTAGTTTGAAGGAAAAAAAAAAACACTTTACTGAATGTGACATGTTCTTTGTATATTCTGCCTTTCAATAAAAAATTGATCACAAAAAACAATTGGGCCATGGCTGGACTCTCCCCCTTTAAGTAAACTGACAATGACGGAGTCGTCCACATACTTTATGATGGCTCTGTTCTCATATGTGCTCTGACATGCATTTGTGTACAGAATGAACAGCAGAGGAGAGAGCACACACCCATGTGGTGACCTGTGGATGTGGTTTATAGGTCAGACAGAACATTGTTAACCCTGACCCTTTGTGTCCTGTCAGTTAAGAAGTTAAGAACCCAGCCCATCAGGTTGTTGCTTAAATTGAATTGCTGTAACAGCCTTTCTGCCCAGATGTGGGGCTGGATGGTGTTAACAGCAGAAGAAAAGTCCACAAATAAGAGCCTGGCATGAGTCCCATTTCTGTCCAAGTGTTTAAAAAGCATATTTAGCAGTGTAACAGTTGAATCCTTCACCCCTCTACTGGGTCTATAAGCAAACTGCATTGGGTCCAGGGCACCATCTGTTGTTCTCAGGATCTCAGACCTGACCAGTTTCTCCAAAGTCTTCATTAAAACTGAAATAAGAGCAACAGGTCTAAAATCATTTAATGTCTTGGGAGAGCTGCATTCGAGGACTGGGACCACTACAGCATTTTTCCAAATGTTGGGGATTTGCTGTGTCTGTAGGGACTTATTGAAAATAAAATGAAAGACCGGACTCAATTCTTTAACACAAGATTTCAGTAGACGACCACAGATGTTATCTGGGCCATTCTTCACGTACGCCGCCATTGTAGTTGCTGCGTGTGACGCATGCGTGTCAACGAAGATATGAAACTATGACGTAAGCGAATCTGAAAACTTGCAGAGACCCAGCAATCACGGAGCTGCGTAAACGACATTTCAAAATCTTTCCACTCTGGAACCTGTCTTCAAAAATGATCATTTATAGACCCCCAAAATGCCGTCTTCGTATGGATGATATGCAGATTCGGCAAAAAACTTCTGCGTTTAGACCTCAGTTTGGCTTCGTGTGGATGAGGCCTTAGACCTCCACATTTACCCAGCTTCCTCTTTCTAGTCCCCCTTGCTTCATTAGCGTTTCTGAGGAGACATTCCAGTATCAGCTAACTGGGCTAACGTGGCTACGTTTAGCTCCAGCAGCACGTCCTGGTGTATTGAGTCCTCACAGTTCTCACCTGACACGCTGCCATGTTGTTGTTGCAGGTGAGTAGCCAGAGTAAAAGAAGCCACAGCGAGACTATATAGAGAAGATCTACTGCGATGAATTAAACAAGGAGCACTAAAACATCCAAGATAAAGAAAATCACAACAAAAGACACTAAAAGACGCTAAAAAAAACTGTAAGGTTTTTACTGAATTTGACTATGTCAAACCAGTCATCCCATTGCACGGGGTGTGCTTGACCGGCGAAACAGTGTCATACTCAGCTCCAACACAATCTTTTTGCTTTATAACTTGTTTATTGGGTTTTCAGCAACTGTGCACATGCTCTCCTTAGGCATTTAAACAGTGAAAGATTGTGCTGTCAGCAACAGGTAATCAACTAGAAAACACAAAATAACAACAGAGTACGATGTTAAAAGGCACAAACATACTAATACGTTTAATCCCAAGTTATATCAAGTTATAATTACTTATTGCAAACAACAACTCACCAGCTCGGCTTCACCGGTTAAAACTAGGCACAACAAAAAGAGACTAATTATCGTCTAAACACAAGTTGGAATCCTGCCCCTAGAGGGCGCAATAAACATACATATTTTGAAAACTCCACACAGGAACTACTGAGCCATAGAGCCACACACAACAAAGGCCATCAATCTATTCCATGTTTGACTGGAATCTTCTCTACCACGTGGCAAGACTTTTCAATCATTTATTGATTTTTCTCAATATTTTATTGAGCAGTCTGTATTAAAAAATCAAAATAGTGGACTTCCTGTTGATTTGAAAGTGTAGGCCCAGAGGCTTTTTCAAATTTGTTGCCCAGTTCTTTGAGTTTAGGACACACCCTGGCTAAGGTTTGATTATCAAGGTCTTTCCTGCCTTTTTACCAAAAGTGCAGTTGATTGGATGGATATCCCAGAAGCAGATAGTCAAAGAAAGATCCTAGAAATCCCAGTAGCTTTTGACGCCCTCAAAATTCCATCTGTAGTGGTGGAAACTCTGCAAACGAAATTGGCAACAGCCAATCAGCATTTTGTGGGTGTGTGACAGACAGTTTTTATTCTGGTTCACAGAGTAACAGTCCATGTCCGTGTGGGAAACATTAGTTAGTGAGGACATTAGTTCCTCTCAGACAAACTGCAGAGAACTGACAGACGATGCTGCTGCAGGGCATCAGCTGCAGTGTTTTGTGGTTGGTAGGTGAGTGTGAAGGATTCAGTTGGAATAATGTCAGCTGATGCATCCTGTTTGATGATAAATAATGTGATTGCAGTAAAGTTAATGTGGACCAGACGATGGTGACTGAAATGAGGAATTGATGGACACACCACACAACTTCAGTGGGTAACATGATTATGGTTGTAAAGTCGAGTTCAGTGTGAGCTCAACTTAACAGTCTATAAAGTTAGTCTCAGGGCACCATCCCCTCTTTCCTATCCAGACTTAAAAGGATGTCCTGAACAGGATTCTCTAAGGTCCTGTATATTTTATTCCTCTCGATGTTTAACTTTTTCCAAGTGTTTGTTGGCTTTTCCACAGTAACCAAATTAGATTCCTTGTGTGTGTGAATAAAGTTGGTGACAAATATAATGATGCAACACTTTAACATCTTGAGTTTGGTTTTTACAAGTGTTTAGTTCCACTGATGTTAATGTGATTCAATCTGTTCCTGCAGACATCCAGCAGCTGTCAGTGATGAAAGAAGAACAGCCTGTCCATGTGAAGAGTGAGGATGAAAATGAAGAGATCACTCAGTCTTCACAGCTTCATCAGGTGGAGATCAGAGCTGGTGGAGAGGAGTGTGGAGGAAATGATGAGCAGAGGAACCCTGCTCCAGGGAGACAGGTTAAGCCAGAGACTGGTATCAAGACTGAAGACTCCTCTGAGACTGATGACAGTGATGATTGGAGGGAGGACGGAGAACATCAGCCAGATTTAAACATGGCAAGAAAAGAGTTTTGGAGACTAAAGGTTGGAGAGAGACCCTTCAGCTGCTCTGAGTTTGGTAAGGCAATAAGTTTACAAAGTAGGCAAAAAAAAAGAAAATGTTAAACACTGGAGTGAAACTCAGCAGTGACGAGTTTGAGAAAGCATTTAGATATGAAAGCTAAGTAGACAGTCACAAAATTGTTCATAGTTTGATTCTGGGGCTGTGTAGTTCCACTCATGTTAATGTAATTCAGTCGTTTTCTGCAGACATTCAGCAGCTTTTAGTGATGAAAGAAGAACAGCCTGTCCATGTGAAGAACGAGGATGAAGAGATCACTCAGTCCTCCCCGTTTCATCAAATGGAGATCAGAGCTGATGGAGAGGAGTGTGGAGGAAATGATGAGGTGAGGAACCCTGCTCCAGGGAGACAGTTTAAGCCAGAGACTGGTATCAAGACTGAAGACTTCACTGAGACTGATGACAGTGATGATTGGAGGGAGGATGGAGAACATCAGCAAAAACATGTGAAAAGAAATGAAGTTAGCGGACAACAGCCAAAGAAGAAACCCTTCAGCTGCAGTGATTGTGGTAGAACATTTCAATTCAAGGGAGGGCTCAAACATCACAAAATGATTCACACTGGAGAGAAACCATTCAGCTGTGATGAGTGTGGTAAAACATTTAGAAGAAAGAGTTACCTAAATGACCACAAAATGATTCACACTGGAGAGAAACGCTTCAGCTGTGATGAATGTGGTAAAAGATTTAGAACACGTAGCCATCTAAACACACACAAAACAATTCACACTGGAGAGAAACCCTTCAGCTGTGATGGGTGTCGGAAAACATTTAGAACCAAAAGAGATGTTAAATGTCACAAAATGATTCACACTGGAGAGAAACCCTTCAGCTGTGATGAGTGTGGGAAAACATTAAGAACCAAAAGAGAGGTAAAACTTCACAAAATGATTCACACTGGAGAGAAACCCTTCAGTTGTGATGAGTGCGGGAAAAGATTAAGAACCAAAGCAGATATCAAATTACACAAAGTGATTCACATTGGAGAGAAACTCTTCATCTGCAATGAGTGTGGGAAAACATTTAAAAAAAACAAACATCTAAACGAACACAAAATGGTTCACACAGGAAAGAAACCCTTCAGCTGTGATGAATGTGGTAAAACATTTACAACACGAAGCCATCTAAACACACACAAAATGATTCACACTGGAGAGAAACCCTTCAGCTGTGATGAGTGCGGGAAAACATTTAGAACCAATGGAGCGGGAAAACTTCACAAAATGATTCACACTGGAGAGAAACCCTTCAGCTGTGATGAATGTGGTAAAGCATTCAAAACCAAAACAGAGTTAAAATATCACAAAATGATTCACACTGGAGAGAAACCCTTCAGCTGTGATGAATGTGGTAAAACATTCAGATTAAAGAAGAGTCAAAACAAGCACAAAAAAAATTCACACTGGAGAGAAACCCTTCAGCTGTGACTCGTTTGGCAAAAAGCAGTTCTCTGGACGGCCACAAGTTGCCTGATGTCAGACAGAAAACACTTTCACAGATGAAAACTGGTTTCCAAAAAGTCAAACCTTTATTTTTTCAACTTTCTTATACCACAACACCCTTTTCAGGTCCAGTATATCCAATAACATTAATCTCAATGTTTTTGCTCATACTGAGCAATCCAAACCTGTTTTAATGAACAGGAGTGGAAGTAACTCCTCATCCTGACAGAGTCCATGGTGCGTTCCAGTTGGACCAGGAAGTCAGAATTTTTTGAGTTCATAGTAGGGATTCATGATTATATGCATACAGACACAGATATATCCATTCATGTCCAACATTTATCCATATGGCTAATCATGAATTCCTCCATCACGACTCAAGAAAAAAACTTCTGTTAAGCAGCAGGAAATCTTGAATGTGGATCCCAGTCTCATGATGAACAGCAAATCCACACGATGCTGTGTTGGGTGTGAGAGTGAAGGAAGGGAGGTAAGAGGAGACAAGTGGACTTAAGCAAGTAACCGATCCAGGGACCAATCATAGACCTGCCTTCATCATATTTGTCTCTGCTGAAAACAAATTAATCAGAGGTTAGCCTCTTGAGATGCTACATCAGGTTTTCAGGAGGGTCCTCATGTCTGAATGGTTGTGGTGATCATTTTATAGAAGTATAATCAATGATATTCTTACTGAAAATAAGAATTTATGGTAGTAATGAACTCATGTCTTGTCTTCTTTAAGTATGAATGTATTTAAGGCCTCTTGAGATGTGACATCCCATTTTCAAAGGAACCTCATGTCTATGTGGTGATAAAAATAGATACTATAGATGTATCAACCATGGATAGAGAGATCATGCTAATATCTACATTAACAGATTTAATGATAATGAACTTGAATGTTCCCAATGAAATGGCCATATAAGTGTCATGTCTGTAAATGGAGTCATTGAGGCTTCATGACTCCACAGCAGCAGGCAGTCAACACCAAGGATCCCAGGACATTTCTATTGAGAGAGAGAGAGAGACCCTTTGGCTGCTCTGCTTGTGCAAAAACACATTTGACAGGAAAAGTGTTCTGACCAAACCTGGTAAACCACAAAACGAGCCTCAGAAGAACTGAAAATATGCTGAGTTTGTTTTTATTTTCTCTGTGCTTTTAAAAACAAGAATGATGACCCCCTCTACCTTAAAGTACAGCTCTTACTTCAGAAAAAAACCTTTTGATTTGATTTAAATCCTTTTTTATATATTGAACTGTGTGAATTCATATGTAGCCTAATGACAATAATTACTGTACTAACTGTATTATTGCAGACTGTACTGACACCAAACTCATACTAATGATCCAACATTTCCTCTCGCTTATACAGCTATACAACAGAAGCTATCAACATGACTTTAAAAACGTTAATAACTGTACTGTTGTTGACAGTAGAAACACCAAACCCAGCCTGATGATCCAGCATCTCTTCTAGTTAATACTACTTATTTAAGAGATACAGGTTTTAAGGTAATTTAGCCTATGTAATTTTTTTTAATTATTGACATAAATTCATTAACAGGGAATGACAACTTTAATAACTTTACTGTTGTTGACTGTGGTGGCACCAAAACCAAACCAATCATTTTATTAGAAATAGTTTCTAATTTAATCTATAACTATCACATTTTTTAATATAATGACTGTAAAAACTGTAATTACTGTACTGTTGTTGACTGAAGTGGCACCAAACTCAGGCAGCCTTGTGATCAAACTGCAACTCCAACTTTATACTGCAACTACAACTTTAGATAGATAGATAGATAGATAGGTAGGTAGGTAGGTAGGTAGGTAGGAAGGTAGGAAGGAAGGAAGGAAGGAAGGAAGGAAGGAAGGAAGGAAGGAAGGAAGGAAGGAAGGAAGGAAGGAAGGAAGGAAGGAAGGAAGGAAGGAAGGAAGGAAGGAAGGAAGGAAGGAAGGAAGGAAGGAAGGAAGGAAGGAAGGAAGGAAGGATCACCAGGATCACCAGGATGGGTTTGGTCTTCCTACAGTCAACAACAGTTAAGCTACTACAGTTCTGATATTCATTACCTATTTATGAATCTACTTTTCTATATAAAAGCCATATGATTGAATTTAAACATATTTATCTCACATAGAGCTGTACTATAAACTAGAAGATATGTCTGATCATCAGGCTGACTTTGGTGCCATTACAGTCAACAACAGTAAAGTTATTGCAGTTTTTAAAGTCATTACCTATTAATAAATACACAGTACAGTATGTCAAGAATAATAATAATAATAAACAAATGACATTAAAACCCATATTTCTTAAATAACCTAAATCTTAAGAAACTATAACATGTACTATAAACGACCTATGGTCATTTATGTGTGCTGTGATTATGAAGACATTATTTGTCCTTATGGTTAAGTTACTGAAGTTCCATTTACACTGTTACTCCAATATGGTAATTGCCGTCGGTCCCTAAACTTCCGAGCCAGCCATCACCGGCAGCTCATTGAGACAAAGTGAAGCTTTCTGGCTCAAAGGAGGCGCGTATGGAGGAAAACAAGGTTGTAGCTCACAGTCTTTGTCACACTGATTAAAATGAAGGGTCGGGTTGGGAACTACGTTTATTAATTGACCCAAAATATAAGTTTATCTCAAATTTTCGACTTTATAAAGTCACAAATTTGCAACTTTATAAATTCACAAATGTACGGCTTTTTTAATTCCGTAAATTTGAGACTTTATAAACTCAAATATTTTGAGTTTTTTCTAAAAGATTTTCGAGTTTTCATTTATTTTTTTATTTCTTCAAGTGGCCCTAATACGCCGTTGTAAGAGTGTCCGGGCCATGTTAAGTGGAAAAATAATTTTTGGGACATTAAAATGGAAATTTCAGAATTTAAGGTCAAATTAAAAGAATAAAGGGAAATTACAATTTTGTAATAAAAATTGAAGTGTCGAGAAAAAAGGGAAATTTTGTGAATAAAGTTGAAATGCGTTGACTTTGTTCTGAAAATTTTGACTTTCGTAATGAAACTGTTATCCAGCTGTAGTCTCATCATTTCAACTTAATTCTTGAAATTTTAACTTTAATGTCAAAGTTTCCTCTTTAATCTCGACTTCCCCAAAATTATTTTCTCCATCTCACATAGCCCAAAAACTCTTCCATAGAAGTTTGATGTAGATAACGAAAGTTTGTTACATTTTTTACTTTTTCAATAAATTCTTGTAACTTTTGCACAGAGTTTGGAGTGATTTTTGTTTCTTAACTTTTAGATTTTACAGAAATGTATTGAATTTTTCCCTGAATTCAGTCCCGATCATCAGTCCACAGCACGGCTCACATGTCTGACTGACTCATGAGGGCACATTTCACATCTCACACCACTCATGAACATCTCAGTGAGGAAGGTCTGCAGTTATTTCTCCTGGAGCCAGGCTTTGATTTTCTGATTTTAGGGGTCTGTTTTTGAACAAAAATGAGTGAATCTTTAAACCACAGTCTGCATAAGTCTTACCCAGTCTCCTGGGTGGCTTTTATGTACAGTTTTATTGATGTTTCAAAACATTAAAGACAGTAACAAGAGCATCCAGATCTGATCAGTCAAATGAGCAAAGGTCTAACACTGTGTCAGTAATACAAGCAGAAAAACAACAGACAAAAGAGAGTCCAAACAAAATACAAAACGCATCCCAACATCCAATTATTCAAGTTATGTGACTCCTCAGATTCCAAACTATCTAGATTTTGAATTAGCCAAGATTCTCTGCTGTCAGTGTTGATCCTTTGTGGACAGATAGTGAAGTTCTTTTGACAACAGCTCAGAATTCTCAGCAGGAGAGAATCCATGAATGGTTTCCAGATTTGAAGGAATGATTGTTCATGACCTTTGAGAACAGCTCTGATCGTCTCATGAGGATGTACAAACCAAAACCAGTGAAGTTACGTTGTGTAAATCATAAATAAAACAGAATACAATGATTTGCAAATCCCTTTCAACTTATATTCAATTGAATGCACAGTAAAGACAAGATATTTAATGTTTGAACTGAGAAACTTTATTTTCTTTTGCAAATAATCATCAACTTAGAATTTAATGGCAGCAACACGTTGCAAAATGTTGGCACAGGGGCATTTTTACCACTGTGTTACATCGCCTTTCCTTTTAACAACACTCAGTAAACGTTTGGGAACTGAGGAGACCAATTTTTGAAGCTTTTCAGGTGGAATTCTTTCCCATTCTTGCTTGATGTACAGCTTAATTTGTTCAGCAGTCCGGGGTCTCTGTTGTTGTATTTTACGCTTCATAATGCACCACACATTTTCAATGGGGGACAGGTCTGGACTACAGGCAGGCCAGTCTAGTACCGCACTCTTCTACTCTGAAGCCACGCTGTTGTAACATGTGCAGAATGTGGCTTGGCATTGTCTTGCTGAAATAAGTAGGGCGTCCATGAAAAACACGTTGCTTGGATGGCAACATATGTTGTTCCAAAACCTGTATGTACCTTTCAGCATTAATGGTGCCTTCACAGATGTGTAAGTTACCCATGCCTTGGGCACTAATACACCCCCATACCATCACAGATGCTGGCTTTTGAACTTTGTGCCTAACAGTCCAGATGGTTCTTTTCCTCTTTGGTCCGGATGACACGACAACCACAGTTTCCAAAAACAATTGTAAATGTGGACTGGTCAGACCACAGAACACTTTTCCATTTTGCATCAGTCCATCTTAGATGAGCTCGGGCCCAGAGAAGCCGGCGGTGTTTCTGGGTGTTGTTGATAAATGGCTTTGGCTTTGCATAGTAGAGTTTTAACTTGCACTTACGGATGTAGCCACAAACTGTAGTTACTGACAGTGGTTTTCTGAAGTGTTCCTGAGCCCATGTGGTGATATCCTTTACACAGTGATGCCGGTTTTTGATGCAGTACCGCCTGAGGGATCGAAGGTCACAGGCATTCAATGTTGGTTTTGGGCCTTGCCGCGTTTACATGCAGAAATTTCTCCAGATTCTCTGAACCTTTTGATGATATTACGGACCGTAGATGATGAAATCCCTAAATTCCTTGCAATAGCTGGTTGACAAATGTTGTTCTTAAACTGTTGGACAATTTGCTCATGCATTTGTTCACAAAGTGGTGACCCTCGCCCCATCCTTGTTTGTGAATGACTGAGCATTTCAGGGAAGCTGCTTTTATACCCAATCATGGCGCCCACCTGTTCCCAATGAGCCTGTTCACCTGTGGGATGTTCCAAATAAGTGTTTGATGAGCATTCCTCAACTTTCTCAGTTTTTTTGCCACTTGTGCAGCTTTTTTGAAACATGTTGCAGGCATCAAATTCCAAATGAGCTAATATTTGCAAAAACTAACAAAGTTTACCAGTTGGAACGTTAAGTATCTTGTCTTTTCTGTGTATTCAATTGAATATAAGTTGAAAAGGATTTGGAAATCATTGTATTCTGTTTTTATTTACAATTTACACAACGTGCCAAATTCACTGGTTTTGGGTTTTATACATTAAATCTCAAATTCTGGGTCTCCTTCAGCTCTGGGTGCAGGTCTGTTGAAGCCCATCATCTGGTTCATCCCACTCCAGACCTCCCTGGTGTTGTTCTGCTCCATCCTGGTCTTGATCGTGTCCCTGTTGCTGTTCTTGGCCTCCTTCAGCTTCTTCTTTAGCTCCTTCTGGACAGGCCTGAGCTCATCCTGGTCCTTAGCCATGACGGCCCTCTTCTTCCTGTAGAGAAGTCCTTTAATGTCCTGATAAATCCAGGGTTTATTGTTGGGGAAGCCATGGATCTTTATGTTTGGACAATGTTGTCCTCACAGAAGTGGATGTGGTCTGTAGTGCAGTGAGAAAGACCTTCAGTGTCATCACCAGTGTCCTCTTTACAAAGTTCCCAGTCTGTGACAGTGAAGCACTCCTGCAGAGCCTCCTCTGTGTCCTTAGACCAAACCTTTACTGTCCTGATGTTTGACGCCTGCTGTTCCACCAACGGCCTGTAGGTGATGTCAAGGTCAACCAGGTTGTGGTCTGATTCCCCCAGAGTTAGGAGAGAAGAAGAGCTGTATGCTCCCTTAACCTGACACAACAGGAGATCTAGGATTTTATTCCCTCTGGCTGCATGTGTATCCATAAATCAAAACATAACAGCCGTCCCTTTCCTTTATCTCTTTGTTCTTCAGCCATCAATTTAGGAACCAGAGTAAAAACAAACCTGTCCTCACTAAAGCTGAAATGTGAAATCCAAGCTTCATCTTGATTTTGATTGTGTCATAAAATGACTGAAGAGATTTAAATTAGCTGGTGACTCTGTGAATAATTAGATAACCTGTTGCCATGGTTACAGCTCTTTCTTGTATTATTGGTGTTCAGAAGGTCATGATTGTGTCTGATTGTGTGACATGTATTACCTTTACGAGTACTATCATTATACCTGCAGTTGCTATAGTTTAATGACTTTATTCCCTTTTATTACAAAATATTAAGATTACTGTTGCTCTACTTGTTACTATCTATTTTTTTAAATCTTTGTTTAAGTAAGCATCCATGCTATAATTTAAAATAATGTCACTAATGGTGGCTGATGTTAACATTGTTATTATTTAATTCATCATTGTTGTTATTATTATTATTATTATTATTATTATTATTATTATTATTATTATTATTATTATTATAAGCATTTATATCATTTTCAATATATTTTTTTATTTTCATTTCTATTATTATAAAGAGCATCATACAAAGTATTTGTAGCGACTGCTTTCCTTCAACAGCAAAAGGCCGCCGGGAGTTTTAAGTTCGCTTGCATCTGTGACTTGTTCATCAGCTGATTCAATCTGTTTATGTTTTAAAGTAATTTATTATTCAAAAGATGAAAACTTACAGTCAGTTGCATCCAGGTCCAAACTATTGCATTCAAAAGAAAGGTGGTTTGATGAAATCACGGGAGAAAAAAGTGTGAAACGGTCAACAGAAAATACTATCAGAGCTCACTCAAAAACCCATTGTCTCTGTCTACACGTGTGTCAAAGTGACCCGCCAAGCACCATAAAACCACACCCAATGTGTCAACCCCCGGAGGTGACGTACTTGTGACAAATAACAAAATTCAACAAATATAATTTGTATCTTACAGTATTTAAAGATGAAAGAAGGTAATATTAATGTGTAACAGCGCCCTGTATCATCAGTGCATCTTTATTATTGAAACAAAGTAATCCGTGTGAAAATCATGGAAAAAATTGTGGAGTTATGATCATATAGGTGGGCCACTGGGCATAACACACCTTCCTCATAGAACCAAACACACTGGGGCCACATGGGAGACACATCCAAGATGGCAGCCGGTTAATATGTCAACTCTTCTCTGCAGCGTCAGTCAATGAGGCGTCTACATATATTATGTCTATGGTTGGTAAAATGCATTATAAATAAAAGAAAATAATAAAGCAGGAACATTGCTGTTCCCAGTACAAACTGAGGAACCCCATTAAAGGATCAAACCCTGAAGGTTAGGTTAATGTGTAAAACTAAATATATCATGAAATAAAGTCAATAATAAACTTGAAATGAAGTAAAAGATAAAATAGAGTAAAGTAGAAAAATAATAATAATGATACCGTGAAGCTATAATCGAATTAAAAACACTGATAGGTTATTTGGGTAAATAACAGACTAAATGGTAGGTCTTGACTTTGTCTGTTGATGATGTCGATGAAATGTTTGTATGTAGATCAAAAACAATTTGTCCAAACTGATTTTGTTAACAAAGAGGAGAAAAGGATGACTCTACGCTTTTATTTTTAAAGGCAGATCAGCCAAACGGAAGTACATTTTCATTTCCGGGTCTCGAGGCTCTTTTGTTTCCCTCCCGCCGAGCTCAGTTAGCATGTTAGCTGCTCCGTCGTCCTGTGGTCTCAGAGTAATCCTGTAAAGTCTTGAGAGTTTTCTTCTCCTTCTTTGACTCTTGGATGAGGCTCAGATGTCCGGGTTCCAGGATCTTAAAGAGAGAGCAGGTTTGTTTTCTTTCTTCTTCTGTGAACTTGTTTCCTGTAGATGTAGCAGCTTAGCCTTTAGCTAACGTTCACATCCACACACAGCTCAGTGTTAGCAGCAGCTAGCTCAGACTGTTGGATCAATCAAAGGTCTGAGACTGAAATTTCCTCTTCCTCCTGATCCTCAGAGAGCAGACAGTCGGATTTATTGGGATGCTGTTCAGTTCAGTGGTGAAGATCTTGTTGTGTGTCATGTTGCTGTTCAAACCACATTTTAGCTGCTTGTTAGCTGCTTGATTTGAGCTTTTAGATGCATGGAGCTGATTTGGAGCAAATGTCAACATTAAAATCTGCTGAAGGACTCAGTCAGAACTACAGCAATAAAGTGATGCTGAACAAAGTGAAGGAAAATCAAAGCTGGATTAAAGTTGGTGTTATTTTGTAGAGTTGTTGTTCCTGCATTCAGTCCCATGGTAGTTTAATAGTCACAGTAAATAGTTGTAGTTTTTCTCTCCATGTCCTGTTCATACATGTCCTGACTGTAGAGCTGCTGTTTAATACAGAGCTGAGAGGATCAGCTGATGGGAGAGTTTTACAATACATGTTACAAGACATCAGAATCTATTCAAATGTTCTCAGGGCAGAATATCACGATTTCTTCTTCAGTTAAAATCCATTTTAGTTTTTAAACAGTAAGAACTCCAAGTCAGAAAGTCCAGTTTCTAATAAGTGTTATTTAAGTTATCATGGTCGCTGCTACATTTATGAATTTTAATGTTTGACCGTGTGATAGAAATATTAATAAATGAAACAGAGAGGGAGAGAGAATGGCTGAATGTCTTGATTCAGGCACTTTAACAAACTACAGGCTGATATCAAACCTACTAAATACTTTTTACTCTATCTCTAACTAAGAAAAATATCAATCTGCAAGAAATGGGATTATTGGATGTCTTGGAGAACTCCTCCCTTGGCATTGCAAGGGATTAATCTGGAACAAATCAGCACCAAAGTGTCTTGTTCCTCGGACCAAACCAAACCTCTTGTACAATTTTCTTGGAAATCCATCCAGTAGTTTTTGCCAATCTTGCTAACAGACAAACAAACAGACCTGGGTGAAAGCATAACTTCCTTGTTGGAAGTAAAAATGCAGCTGTAAGGTTCCTGTCAAGCTCTGCTGGTTATTTCCACATCACTCTGGTTCTGGTTTCCCTCTTTTGGATTCCAGTGCAGATCAGTTCAGAGTCTTTCTAATAACCAGTGAGGCCTTCGCTTAATTTGCACTGACTCACATGTCTGATTCACTGAGCCCATATTCCCCATAATGCTTTGTTAATAAAGTTGATTATATTTTTAACTCTAGGAACTCTCCAAGGCCAGGTCAGCACATTACTCCAACATCATTAACTATAACCCAGGTAACTCCAAACAACTCTTCACCACCATCAAACACCTGCTCAAACCTCAGACTTCACCACACCACAACCAAGCAGTCCCTCAGTGCAATAAATTCATGGACTTTTTTACCTCCAAAACACGCAATATTTGGGCATCTCTCGTTATCACCAGCAGCTCTGTTCCAACCCATGACACTGCACCCACCACACAACTATCTCACTTCTACCCCACAGTGCAGCAGGAGGTCGAGAAGTTCATCAGTAAATCCAAACCGTCCTCGACCCCCTCCCTCTGCTTAAAGCTCATTGCCACTCCATCAGTCAACTTATAACAAAAATTATAAATCTCTCCCTTCAAACCGGCAATGTTCCAACCAGCCTCAGAACAGCTGTCAGCATGACCTCATCACCCCCATCCTTCGCACTCTGCACTGGCTACCCATTCACCTCCGCATTGAATTTAAAATCCTCCTTCACACCCTAGGGCTGGACGTGATGGAAAAAACTGACATTGTGATTTTTGGGGGGGTTTGCGATATATTGCGATATTAAAAATAGAAGAATTTTCACCAGATGACTTGAATAGCTCTGTTTGGGAAGAATTTGGTTGACTCACAATGGCACCATTGCATTCATATAATACTGTTTAATCCAGGCTAAGAGGGTTCATCTGTGAGTTATGAAGATTGCTGTATATAAAAAGGGATCCAGGAGGCCTGTACAAAATAGAGTAGGTTTTAATTTCAGTTCCTTTTTTTCATTTTCCCAATAAATGTAGATGATATATGTAAATATTAAAAAGACCCTTCTACGAAATAAATGCTGAAGAAAAAGTTTGTAATATCTCATCAGGATCTTTGTGCCTATTATAGACTAATGAAAGTATAAAACACACTAGGAGCAATCAAACAAAAAAAACAAAAAACAAGATAAAGTCAATTTTTCAAATTTAATTCAATGCAATATTCAAGTCAAAACCAATCATGAAATAACAACACCAAGCAGTGTACACTGTGCATGAGTGTAGACTCAGTTCAGTTCAAACACAAAATCCGTTCTGAGTTTTCAAAATAAACTTCACACACAGTTCAATCCAGGACAAACCAACTGAAATCAGGCTTGGCAATGCAAACCCAGTCCATGTTTTACCACGGACCCACTCTCAAAACAACTCAAGATAAACAACAGATTTATATCTTTTTTTGCCGTTCAATGACGGACATTCAGCATCCACACACACTCGAGGCACTCAGAGCACCGTTGTCGGATTATGGTCGGTCGGTCAGTCGTTCTGAGGGGATATTCAGCCAACTTTGACGGACTCCTGACAAGGAAGAGGATGAGACGCTCCAGGAATTCCCTTACGGAAATAATGCTCCAGGTACAATCCTTCTTCGTCTCACACGGACTCGGAGCACAAGGGCGGTAGATCAGAGCACGAGACGCGGACTGACATGGCTCTAAAAAACACGAGAATGCCACCGTCTTCCTCCTTCACCGCCCCCCTCAGCCTCTCCAGACCATGGATGTATTATAAGAAATAATAAAATAATACATCCATGCTCCGGGCATGCTCACTTATTTCCTGGATCTGAGTTTGAAGTTCGTGGGGAATGAGTGGAGATTGGTTCTGCCAGGATTGTGGATGTGGAAATTTACTCGTGAGGGCTGTCCACAGGATGGTAGGGGCTGTGTGATGAGTGTGTGTGAACGGCGGCGCTACAGCAAGAAGGAGGAAGAGAGGCTGTGCGGAGCATGGAGCAGCTTGCTGCTTTTATGAATCAAAACTAAAGTTTGCCTGTTCAAAAAAAGAAAAAAATATGTCGCACGTCCTGCGATGTGACTATTGCGCATGCACAAATCGCGATGGCGATGTTCAAACGATATATTGCCCAGGCCTACCCATCACTGTCTGCATGGTGCAGCCCCCACCTACCTCACTGAACTCCTCCAGCCATACACTTCAGCCAGAACCCGGTCAGGCCAACTGCACCGTCTGCGCCCAGGACTCGGCTCAGGCCAATGGGCAACAGGGCCCTCAAGGCTGCTGCTCGCTTTTGTGGAACGCCCTCCCCAACCACCTCAGGACTCCACAGACGGTGGACTCTTTTAAAAAAGGACTGAAAACCTTTTTGTTTCGTATCGCTTTTCCTGATTAATTTTTGTTGTTTATTATTATTGCTGACTGTTTTTACTGTTTGTATTGTCTTTATCATTGTTTTTATTTTCTTACTGTGCACTTTGAGATTTGCCCACAAATGTAAAGTGCGTTATCAATAAAATCCATTATTATTATTATTCTCATGCTCAGATTTCTTGGTTACTTTTATTTTGGAGGGAACAAGTGGAAGTGTTGTGCTGTTCTGTGTCACTCACAGTTTCCTGGTGTTATTATTTCTTAACAATAACACAGTTTAGGTGATCTGGAGAAAGTTCCTGCACGGACTGGGTCTCACAGGAGGATGTGAGTCTGTGGAGCAGCTCCTCTGAGTGACCTGCAGAGGGCAGCAGCACGTGAGGCATCCAAAGAACCTCCATCTCTGACCTGAGGAGGGCAGCAACGGGCCCTGGCCCACTCTGCCAAGAACCAACAGAAGAGGAAGAAGGTCATCTGGTCATTTCCTTCTCCTAGTGTGTGTGGACCAAGGAGGGGTTTCAGGATCTGAAACAGTTATTCAGACGGCGGCTGCAGGCTGCAATCAACAGAGACCTGTGTGGACTAGAGAGACCTTGGAGTGTCAAGAGGAGCTGCAGAGACAGAGGAGACTGCTGGCTGTGATCCTCACACCTGAGATAAAGCTCCAGAGAGCAGGTGAGTGTGCTTTCAGCCTCCATTTCCTCTTTGGCTGAGTGTGTGGGAGTGAGGACTCTGTTGGAGCTTCTGAGTGTTTCTGTGGTTTCTTCAGGGTCCTTTGACCTTCTGAACAGTTGTGATTGTTGCTGAAGCAGCAGAGTCCTGCTGTGAGGCTCTGAATTATCACCTGGATAACAACATTCATCTGGCCTGAGCGCAGGAAGGTGTCCTCTGGAACAACGGGCCAAAACCAGATGATTGAGAAACGACAATACAGACAAGCAAACAGCAAAAAAAAAAAAAATCAAAAAGCAGAAAGAAGAATTATCGAAATGATCTACCCCCTTTTTCTTACCAGACAGGACTTAATAGGGGTGTAAATCACCCGTTTCAAGACGATAGGATATCGATTCTTTGACAACAATACAATATTTGCCGATATCACAATGTCTGTCACGATTCGATTTCAATACGATACGATTTAGGGGCCTTCGATCGATTTAAGATGATATTATGTCCTCACTGAACACAATCAGCTACATTTCACCTGAAGCAAGAAAGAAATACAAAACAATTTCGATAGTTTTATTCCTGAAATGTGGAACGATGTGCTGACCTTTGGGCATGATAGTTTATAGAGGATTATAACCATCTCTATGATCTAATCATGTTGTAAAGTGAAAACAGGTTTAATTCAGGTAAGGTGTTTTTTTGCCCCCACAGTTACCTTATGGGTCTTATTGTTCCATTGTAATGTTTGTTTATTATATCAAGTAATGATGCAACACTGTAATAAAAATAACCGAATTATTATTTAAACTTTATTATTATTGACCACCAACATTTGACCATGCTCTATCAAACCAAAAATGTGTAGCTTTGATTTAAATTAAATCCAAACATTTCTCATGTTCAAAATTAGAACTATTAACATAACTAACTTAATATTGATGATTTTGTTTAACTGTGATGCCTGATAACCACAGTTTGTATGTCTGTGTGAACAGACTTTGTTTCACTGTTTAATGGTTGATGTTGAGGAGGAATGACACTAAGCTCATGCTGTTTTACTTTCTAACTTGATGAAATTTCATGAATCAGTGCACTACAAAATCAAAAGATGACATAACTTCCTGCTCTTGTGTTACAAAGCACTCCTGTCGTGCGTGCAGCATGCATCCTCTGTTGTCAGGTCGACCATGTCTTACCCGGATACAGCAGAGCTATTTTATGATTGGCCAAAATGCCTGGCTCCCGTTTAGCTCATGATGCTAACAGCGTCTTGCTACATCGTTTGCCTACAGCGGTGCTACTCGGTGGGCGCTACACTACACATTTTACAGCTGGAGAAATATCTGGCGTGGCGTGTGAGAGAGTGAAAAGGTGCAAATGTGTGTCTCATACGCTACGCTTAAGACTTGAGAGGAAACTTCAGAACGACGTGCGCTTGGCCGGAAACGGACATGCATGTCCAGTCAGGATTTCAAAATAAAGGCGTACATTAAAGATCACAATGTTGATCGATGTTTCAACTTTACATCCATGTGATTGGATCATTGCTTAACCAATCGATGTATCGATCTATATCAATGGATCATTACATCCCTAGGAGTTAACAATGTAGATAATAAAGCAAAAAGTTGACATTCAGTAAACACACTGAGGGTTGGAAGCATCATCCACTTCACCAAAGTTAAGGTCAATCCACCAGAAACCTCAAACTGACCATTACAAATGTCTAAAATGACATATTTAAATCCTTTTAGATATTTAACATGGTTCCAAGATTCATCTGTACATCCTGGCGCAGTTCATGTGCTAATTAAAAAAAACTGCAGGGGGAGCTACTGAGCCAGAGAGCCACACCCACAAACTAAAGACATCAGTCAATTCCATGTTTGACTGGAATCTTCTTTAACACGTGGCAAGACTTTTTAATCATTTATTGTTTTTTCTCAATATTTTATGAGCAGTCTGTATTTAAAAAATCAAAATGGTGGACTTCCTGTTGAATTGACAGTGTGGGCCAAAAGGCTTTTTCAAATTTGTGGCCCCTTAAAAGTCAGTCCTTTGAGTTCAGGACACACCCTGGATAGGGTTTGATAATCAAGGTCTTTCCTGTCTTTATACCAAAAGTGCAGTTGATTGGATGGATATCCCAGAAGCAGAGAAAAGAGACCCTGGAAATCCCAGTATCTTCCACCGTGTGGCTTGTCAACAAAAATGTTTTTCTTTTCAGGGTTTCAACATGACAACAACCGACTTTTCGAAGTTTTTGGGAGCTGGACACTTTTGAAAAGGTTTAGATTTAACCTGATGTAGCTGAAGGAGCTGTTCTTTTGAATGTTGTTACAGGGTGATGTTGTTGCATATTAAAAAAATATCTTTAAAAACTCCTAAACCTGACTATTTTTACAAGTTCTCACAGACCTACTGCAGGACTTTGAGCTTTTGAAACCCTCAAAAGTTGATCTGAAGTGGTGGAAACTCTGCGAACGAAATTGCCAACAGCCAATCAGCATTTTGTTGGTGTGTGACAGACAGTTTTTATTCTGGTTCACAGAGTAACAGTCCATGTCCGTGTGGGAAACATTAGTTAGTGAGGACATTAGTTCCTCTCAGACGAACTGCAGAGAACTGACAGACGATGCTGCTGCAGGACATCAGCTGCAGTGTTTTGTGGTTGTTAGGTGAGTGTGAAGGATTCAGTTGGAAGAATATCAGTTTATGCATCCTGTTATATGATATATGATCACAGTGAAGTTAGAGTGAACGTGACATCACTGAGTGACGACGATGCTGACCTAATTGAGCTATTGACACACAACACAACTTCAGTTGGTAACATGAATATGGTTGCAAAGTCGAGTTCAGTGTGAGCTTAACTTAACAGTCTATAAAGTTAGTCTCAGGGCACCATCACGTCTTTCCTATACAGACTTTAAATTATGCCCTCATCAGGATCCTCTATTCTCTATGTATTATATTCCTCTTGATCTTTTATTTTTTCCAAGTGTTTGTTGGCTTTTCCACAGTTTTATCAAATCAGATTCTTTGTGTGTGTAAAGAAATTTAGTGACAAATATAATGATGCAACACTTTAACATCTTGAGTTTGGTTTTGAGGAGTGTTTAGTTCCACTCATGTTAGTGTATTTCAATCTTTTCCTGCAGATATCCAGCAGCTGTCAGTGATGAAAGAAGAACAGCCTGTCCATGTGAAGAGTGAGGATGAAGATGAAGAGATAACTCAATCCTCACAGCTTCATCAGATGGAGATCAGAGCTGATGGAGAGGAGTGTGGAGGAAATGATGAAGAGAGGAACCCTGCTCCAGGGAGACAGGTTAAGCCAGAGACTGGTATCAAGACTGAAGACTCCTCTGAGACTGATGACAGTGATGATTGGAGGGAGGACAGAGAACATCAGCCAGTTTTAAACCTTGAAAAAACAGATTTTTGGAGACAAAAGGTTGGAGAGACACCCTCCAGCTGCTCTGAGTGTGGTAAGACAATAAGTTTACAAAGTAGGCAAAATAAAATAAAATGTTTCACATTGGAGTGAAACTGAGCAGTGACGAGTTTGAGAAAACATTAAGATATGAAAGCTGAATAGACAGTCACAAAATTGTTCATAGTTTGATTCTGGGGGTGTGTAGTTCAACTAATGTTAAGGTATTTCAATCTTTTTCTGCAGATGTCCAGCAGCTGTCAGTGATGAAAGAAGAACAGCCTGTCCATGTGAAGAGTGAGGATGAAGATGAAGAGATCGCTCAGTCCTCACATCTTCATCAGATGGAGATCAGAGCTGATGGGGAAGTTCACAAAGTGATTCACACTGGAGAGAAACCATTCAGCTGTGATGAGTGTGGTAAAACATTTAAAACCAAAAGAGAGGTAAAAATTCACAAAATGATTCACACAGGAGAGAAACCCTTCAACTGTGATGAATGTGTTAAAACATTTAAAACCAAAGCAGAGGTAATACGTCACAAAATGATTCACACTGGAGAGAAACCCTTCAGTTGTGATTACTGTGGGAAAACATTTAGATCCACAGTAGAGGTAAAACTTCACAAAATGATTCACACTGGAGAGAAACCCTTCAGCTGTGATGACTGTGGGAAAACATTTAGATCCCCAGTCGAGGTAAAACTTCACAAAATGACTCACACTGGAGAGAGACCCTTCAGCTGTGATGAGTGTGGTAAAACATTTAAAACCAAAACAACAGCAAAACTTCACAAAATGATTCACACTGAAGAGAAACCCTTCAGCTGTGTGGAGTGCGGAAAAACATTTAAATGCAAAGCAGAGGTAGAACTTCACAAGATAGTTCACACTAAAGAGAAACCATTTAGCTGTGATGAGTGCGGGAAAACATTTAAAACAAAACTGCGTATAAAAATGCATAAAATGACTCACACAGGAAAAAAACCCTTCAGCTGTGTGGAGTGCAGAAAAACATTCAGAACAAAGCACGATCTTCTGACACATAAAATGATTCACACTGGAGAGAGACCCTTCAGCTGTTATGACTGTGGGAAAAGATTTAAAACCAAAGAAGAGGTAAAACGTCACAAAATGATTCACACTGGAGAGAGACCCTTCAGCTGTGATGACTGTGGGAAAACATTTAGATCCACAGCGGAGGTGAAACTTCACAAAATGATTCACACTGGAAATAGACCCTTCAGCTGTGATGAGTGTGGGAAAACATTTAAAGCCAAAGCAGCGGTAAAACTTCACAAGATGGTTCACACTGGAGAGAAACCCTTCAGCTGTGATGAGTGCGGGAAAACATTTAAAAGAAAAATGGATGTAAAACAGCATAAAATGATTCACACAGGAAAGAAATCCTTCAGCTGTGATGACTGTGGGAAAACATTTAGAACCAAAGGAGATGTAAAACGTCACAAAATGATTCATACTGGAGAGAAACCCTTCAGCTGTGACGACTGTGGGAAAACATTTAGAACCAAAGGAGAGGTAAAACGTCACAAAATGATTCACACTGGAGAGAAACCCTTCAGCTGTGTGGAGTCGGAAAAACATTCAGAACAACGCAACATCTTCACAAACACAAAATGATTCACACTTAAGAGAACTCATTCAGCTGTGACGGTTTTGGTAAAACACCTAAAATCCAAAGGAGTTTTAATTTTTAGGAAATGGTTCACATTAGAAATAAACCATTTAGCTGTGACGTTTGACAAACACTTGAAAATTCTCTGAAGAGTCAGAATTTGCCTGATTTCAGATAGAACCTCTTTCACAGATGAAGACTGTTTTCCAAAAAGTCAAGCCTTTTTTCTTCTCAACTCTTTTATTCCACGACACCCTTTTAAGGTCCAGTATATCCAATAACATTAACTCTCAGTGTTTTTGCTCATACTGAGCAATCTAGACCTGTTTTAATGAACAGGAATGGAAGTAACTCTTCATCCTGACAGAGGATATGGTGTGTTCCAGTTGGACCAAGAAGTCAGATTCTTTTTTGAGTTCCTAGTAGAGAAAACAAAACCTTCTGTGAAGCAGCAGGAAATCTTGAATGTGGATCCCAGTCCCATGATGAACAGCAAATCCACATGATGCTGTGTTGGGTGTGAGGGTGACGGAAGGAGGTAAGAGGAGACAAGTGGACTAAAGTAGTAACTAAAGCAAGTAATCGATCCAGGGACCAATCATGGACCTGTCATCTGATTTATTAGAGGTTAGCCTCTTGAGATGCTACATCTAGTTTTCAGGAGGGTCCTCATGTCTGAATGGTTGTGGTGAAAATTTTATAGGAGTATAATCAATGATATTCTTACTGAAAACAAGAATTTATGTTAGTAATGAACTCATGTCTTGTCTCCTTTAAGTACAAATGTATTGAAGGCCTTGTGAGATGTGACATCCCATTTTCAGAAGGAACTCATGTCTATGTGGTGATAAATATAGATACTATAGATGTATCAACCATGGATAGAGAGATCATGCTAATATATTCATTAAAGGGCAACTCCGTTTTTTTGACACCTGGACCTTATTTATGGGTGTGTGCATGCTCAAATACTCTCTCAGACAAACATCGTACAGCTCGGAGTCCTTCAGAAGTTATTTAGGTCCAACCGATTTAGACTTAGCGGGGGCCACGGCAAGGGAGCTTCAGCGCGGGACATAGTCTCTGCAAAATTGCTCGTCTCTACCGCAGCCCGGTTTGTCATTGCAGAGAAATCCTCCAGAGTAGTCAGACATATATTCCTGGATAGATCCATACGTGTGTCAGCGGGTCTCAAGTCCCACTCTGAGCAGCAAACACACTCCTCTTCTGTTGCCATAGGCGACCACTGTCCTAGCGCACCACCAGTTCGCATTGAGTGGTGGACATGCTCCTGTTTGTTGTTCTCGAGCCAGCTGTTCGTCTCTCTCCCTCCGCATTCTTCTTTCATGGAGCTCCTCGTCCGTGTACTCAGGCTCAAACCGGTAAGGACAACCGTCAAACTACTCTGACTTTTCGACATCAGATAAATATTCTGCCATGTTGCTCAGCAATGCCGGCAAAAAGTAAATCAGCTGTACCTTTGTGTCGCGCGGCTATGACGTCATCAAAAGTTTGTTTACCAGATCAACTGACCCACCTGAAGACGGTAGACGAGCTGACTTTATGATAACACTGGCGATGGATGAAAAAATATAGTCGAAATGAGCGATTTTATAGAGATTATGTCCCACGCTGAAGCTCCATTGCCATGGCCCCCGTTAAGTGCGGCTAAATCGGTTGGTTCTAAATAACTTCTGAAGGACTCCGAACTGCACGGTGTTTGTCTGAGTGAGTATATGAGCATGCACACACCTAAAAATAAGGTCCAGGTGTCAAAAAACCGGAGTTGCCCTTTAACAAATTTAATGATTATGAACTGGAATGTTCCTAATGAATTGACCAAATAAGTTTCATGTCTGTAATTGTAGTTATTGAGGCTTCATGACTCCACAACAAAAGGCAGTCTCCACCAAGGATCCCAGACCATTTCTATTGAGAGAGAGAGAGAGAGAGAGAGAGACCCTTAGGCTGCTCTGCTTGTGCAAAAACACATTTGACAGGAAAAGTGTTCTGACCAAACCTGGTAACCCACAGAAGGAGCCTCAGAACTGAAAACATGCTGAGTTTGTTTTGTTTTCTCTGTGCTGCAGACCTTTTAAAAACAGGTGTTGTGTTTCTTTAAGTATTAACGATGTTTCCCAAAGTGTGGACTGACTGTTAAAGGTCTTGCAGAGGTTTCAGGTGGGGCAGAGGCACCATCTTAGACTTTTGAACCTGATTACTTTATAAAAGGCAAAACAAATCCAGCCTCAGAGGCTTCTGTAACTTTTAAGAATGTTTCACGTCACTTTGAAATCCAGCAAAGGTCATTAAGGTCTGAGCCTCTCTCTCCTGAACCTGTGAAAGATCTGTGAGACTGAACCTGACAGAGAAATGGTTATGATCGCTTTTATTTTTGTATAGTTTTTGTTCTTGGTTTTTATTCATTTTTTTTTATATCAAATTGTTCTTGTTGGAAGTTAATGGAAGAGTGTCTGGGCCATGTTAGACGGAAAAAATAATTTTGGGGACATTAAAATGGACATTTTGGCATCAAAGTAAATTTAAAGATTAAAGTGAAATAATTTTGTGATGAAAGTTGAAGTGTCGAGAAAAAAGTGAAATTTTGTGAATAAAGTCAAAATGTATTGTATGTTGACTCAAACACTTCTGACTTATGTTGACTTTATTCTGAACATTTCGACTTCTGTGATGAAATTGTTATCCAACTGTAGTTTCATCATTCCAACTTAATTCTTGGAATTTTGACTTTAATATAAAGTTTCCACTTTAATGTCGACTTCCCCAAAATTATGTTCTCCATCTCACATGGCTCAAATACACTTCCATAGAAGTTTGATGCAAACAACCAAAGTTTGTTACACTTTTTACTTTCTCAATAAATTCTTGTAACTTTTGCACAGAGTTTGGAGTGAAATTTGTTTCTTAACTTTTAGATTTTACAGAAATGTATTGAATTTTTCCCTGAATTCAGTCACGATCATCAGTCCACTCACGGCTCACACGTCTGACTGACTCATGAGGGCACATTTCACATCTCACACCACTTATGAACATCTCAGTGAGGAAGGTCTGCAGTTATTTCTCCTGGAGCCAGGCTTTGATTTTCTGATTTCAGGGGTCTGTTTTTGAGCAAAAATGAGTGAATCTTTAAACCACAGTCTACATAAGTCTTACCCAATCTCCTGGGTGGTTTTTATGTAGTTTTGTCGATGTTTCAAAACATTAAAGACTATAACAAGAGCATCCAGAGCTGATCAGTCAAATGAGCAAAGGTCTAATACTGTGTCAGTAATACAAGCAGAAAAACAACAGACAAAACAGAGCCCAAACAAAATACAAAAACTTCCCAACATCCAATTATTCAAGCTATGTAATTCCTCAGTGTCCAAACTATCTAGATTTTGAATAAGCCAAGATTTTCTGCTGTCGCTGTTTAGCTTTTTCCTGGACAGATAGTGAAGTCATTTTGACAACAGCTCAGAATTCTCAGCAGGAGAGAATCCATGAATGGTTTCTAAATTTGAAGGAATAATTGTTCCTGACCTTTGAGAACAGCTCTGATCCTCTCATGAGGAAGTACATTAAATCTCAGACTCTGGGTCTCCTTCAGCTCTGGGTGCAGGTCTGTTGAAGCCCATCATCTGTTTCATCCCACTTCAGACCTCCCTGATGTTCTGCTCCATCCTGGTCTTGATGGTGTCCCTGTTGCTGTTCTTGGCCTCCTTCAGCTTCTTCTTTAGCTCCTTCTGGAAAGCCCTGAGCTCATCCTAGTCCTTCGCCATGACGACCCTCTTTGTGAAGAATAATTTGACCTTTGTACACGCTTATGTATTCAACCATGTACACAATGTGACCTCTATATGTGACCTCATATGGAGGCTGTTTTTTATCCTTATCAGGCTGAAGGACATCTTCCATACCGGCTCAGTCTTGCTCATTCCGAGACAGTGATGTATAGAGGTCACTCCATACACACACCTTCTTGTCACTCTTATAAAAGAGAGAACGAGAGTATTTCCACAGTTTAACATCCAGCCTCTGCTTGTACTGTTGTGAAGTAAATCCCATCTGATTGCATTCAGCTGACTCTTCGTCATTTCTATTTTAAGTTATGTCAGGTATTGGTACGAACCGTGAAAGTTATACTGAGCTCTTAGAATAGCGACGGGACAAAATCCTGACATAAATTGGTCCTTCGAGCCGGATCCTCGTATTCTGTGACCCTGGGAGAGAGGGACCATCGCGAAAGTCTGTGCACAGCCTGGGAAAAGAATTCCAGCATCGAAAAGCCCACCTTGAGGGATCGGTGGTTTCTGCGCTTGACAGGGGCCTGGTGAAGAGGATCCACACAAGAGACAGCTGACTGCAAACTGGTGAGCATAAATATTTTGTCTGGAGTGCAGGCCTAGTGAGAATAGCGGCTTTACAAACCGCTGGGATTTCAGTGTAGGATGATTCAGAGCAGATTTGTAGCCTGCTAATGCCTTACACTAAGAGTTTAGAATGAACCAGAAGAAGTGTGTACAGCTTTCTAATTGTCTCTAAACTAGGACACCATTCCTAAGTGATTTTAACTGCACTAGAAGGCAGTCTCGAGAGTGAAGACAGTTGTCAATTGTGTGACAATTGGATAAGGTGTGTGTGTGGCACTATTGGCAGCAGTTGTTCTTGGTTCTAAATTGAGAGGCTGTGTGTGTGTGTGTGTGTGTGACACTGGTCAAATAGAGAGGCTGCAGATAAAGATGACTACATTTGCTGGGAATTTAGTCACAGTAGAAGCCTGATGTAGTGGACGATCTTTTTCTGATGCTGGCTGATCTATATTGATTAGTGTATGATATACAGTTTGTAAAATGGGGAAGGGGAACAGTAAACTAAGTAAACAGGAGACAGGTAAAATAAGGAGAAGATTTGAGCATAATGGAAGATTGATAATGAAAGACCAAAATGGAAATCCATCTGTGGATCCCCTAAAGTATGCAGAAAAATGGACAAATGAGTATGGATTTAATGGAAACTTGAAAACAGAACTTTGTAAAGCACTTGTGCATGCAGTTAAAGAAGCCAATAAGGAAAAAGGAGATGACTGTCACAAAGTTCAATGTGCCTTGATGTGGTCACAAGCAGCAGTAAATGCTGAAAAGAGAGATGAACAAAGCAAAATAAAGCGGAAAGAAATGTTAGAACAACAAAAACAGAAATAATTAGAAGATGAGATGATGACATGGTGTTTGTTAAAACAAAATGAACAAACTAAACAAGATGAGGGTGCCATTAGATGCTGAAAACATACTGACTGATGCTGGCATGGATATCACTAAGCTAGACACCCCCGTCCAGCTTCACACAACCATGGCAGTTTCCTTAACAGATGTGACACGTGATCTTGACCGTTGTCATAACTTACCTGAAACCACTACTTTGAGATGTGGTTTACTTTTATGGACAATGGGAGGACTTTGTTGTTTCTCAGTGTATTTACAACCTGAGGTTCATTCTCAGTTTAAAGGTAAAAGACCACACATTTCTGTGCACAAACCAAAAGACAGAAAATGGAAAGAATGTGGTGACCTCACATTGACTGCCGCCTTAAAACAGGACTGGACCACCATACCAGGATATTGTGACCTTAAATGGTCCCCAAGTGCCCAAATCTTTAACAGATTTTATCCAACATTACTACAGGGCACAGTGGATTCCTTTGACACAGTTACATCTGAGTACTATAGAGTGACCTTTGAAAGATGTTCCGGAAACCCTTTGGTCTCAAGGTCCATCTGATGTAGGCCTAATAAAAGATGTAAAACCTGTCATAATTAAAAGAGAAAAATGAATATAGGCCTAGACAGAGACAATACCCATTAAAACCTGATGCATAAGCAGGTATTACACCTGTTATACAGAACTTATTAAAAGCTGGAGTCATAATATCATGCGAGGACTCACCTGTCAATACACCTATTTTTCCTGTAAAGAAAGCTCTACCTAGTACAGGATGGAGAATGGTGCAGGATTTACAAGCTGTAAACAAAGCTGTTCAAACATGTGCACCACTTGTGCCTGATTCACATACATTGTTAAATAACTTGTGACCAAAGAAAAAGTATTTTACAGTTGTGGATCTAGCAAATGCATTTCTTTTCTATACCTGTAGATGAAAAGCCACAATTTTGGTTTGCATTTACTTTTGAAAATAAGAGGTAAACTTATACCCGTCTTCCTCAAGGCTTCACTGATTCAACAACCATATTTTCTCAAGCTATGACTGCAAACCTTTCTAAATTTAACCCACCTTGTGGTTCACAAATTATTTTGTATGTGGATGATATCCTTCTTGCCTCAGATAATGAAAGTAAATGCTGAATGCTGCAAAGACTCATTGGCATTGCTTAAATTTCTGGCTGAACAAGGACATAGATGCAGCAGAAATAAATTGCAATTTGTTCAACAATCAGTTAAATTCCTAGGACACACTATTTCTCAAAGTTCCAAATCGCTTTCAACATGACGTATTAAGATGATTTCTGAATGACCTTATCCAGAAACACCTAAAGAACTTATGGCATTCTTAGGAACTCTTAATTACTGCAGACAATGGATTCTAAATTTCTCTGCTATGTCAGGACCACTGTACTCGCTGTGAACATCAAAAGAGACAGTTTTTCCACTATCTATACAGAATGAAAACCTCTGTGATTTATTGAAAGAGGCAGTACGTCAGTCCCTGTCATTAAAACTATCTGATGATGAGAAACCATTTATTCTTTTCTGCCACTCTCACCCAGAGGCACCAAAGACAACACCCAGGGATCCAGGGCGGGGCAAACCCTGCGGACAGCACCCACCTCAGCCAACCACCCTCCCACCCAGCCCCAAGCCACCCCCACCGACAGCACCCAGCCACCCCAGAGGCCCCAGGCCTCCCGGAAGCCAAGTACCTCGGGGCCGAGCCCCACCCGGGGAAGGAGGGTCTTGAGCCGAACCCATGGGGCTCAGCGTGACAGCCGCAGCAAGGCTAGGTGGGGCAGGTGTGGGCGTGAGGTAAGGTCAAGGTTAGGTCCTGCCCTCCAGAAGAGCCGAGGCCAAGAGGCAGTGATGGGGACCAGAGAGCAACAGGCCGATGGATCCCACACCACAGGCCACCAGGGACACATGACCCAGCAGACCCCGTCCCCAGGGCACCGTCCCAGGCCCCCACCAAGAGGCGCCAGAGACCAGCTGCACCAAGAGCCACTGACATCTTCCCACCTTTGGAAGGGCTCCCCAGCAAGTGTCATGGTGGAAAAGGGCTGAACCCCACCAGCCGCACCAGGCCTAGACGAGTTATGCACCCCCTGTCCCCCTACAATTCTGTATCTTTGATCCCCAACAAAGTTAATATGTCAGCTGCAATCGGCAGCGTCAGTCAATAAGGTGTCGATGTATATTATGACTATGGTTGGTAAAATGCATCATAAATAAAAAAAATAATAAAGCAGGTACATTGCTGTTCCCAATACATACTCAGGAAACCCCATTAAAGGTTCAAACCATGGAGGTTAGGTTAATGTGTAAAATTAAATATATATCATGAAATCAAGTAAGTAATAAAACTGAAATGAAGCAAAAACAAATTAGAGTAAAATAAAAAAAATAATGATAATGTGAAGCTGTAATAGGAATAAAAACACTCACAGGTTTTTCAGGTAAAGCCAGACTAAATGGTAGGTCTTGAGTTTGTTTCTCTGTTGATGACGACGATGACATTTTAACATGAAGATCAAAATTAATTTTCTAAACTGATTTTGTTAACAAAGTGCTGACACGGATGACTCTACGCTTTTATTTTTAAAGGCAGATCAGCCAACCGGAAGTACATTTTCATTTCCGGGTCTCGAGGCTCTTTTGTTTTCCTCCCGCCGAGCTCAGTTAGCATGTTAGCTGCTCCGTCGTCCTGTGGTCTCAGAGTAATCCTGTAAAGTCTTGAGAGTTTTCTTCTCCTTCTTTGACTCTTGGATGAGGCTCAGATGTCCGGGTTCCAGGATCTTAAAGAGAGAGCAGGTTTGTTTTCTTTCTTCTTCTGTGAACTTGTTTCCTGTAGATGTAGCAGCTTAGCCTTTAGCTAACGTTCACATCCACACACAGCTCAGTGTTAGCAGCAGCTAGCTCAGACTGTTGGATCAATCAAAGGTCTGAGACTGAAGTTTCCTCAGAGAGCAGACAGTCGGATTTATTGGGATGCTGTTCAGTTCAGTGGTGAAGATCTTGTTGTGTGTCATGTTGCTGTTCAAACCACATTTTAGCTGCTTGTTAGCTGCTTGATTTGAGCTTTTAGATGCATGGAGCTGATTTGGAGCAAATGTCAACATTAAAATCTGCTGAAGGACTCAGTCAGAACTACAGCAATAAAGTGATGCTGAACAAAGTGAAGGAAAATCAAAGCTGGATTAAAGTTGGTGTTATTTTGTAGAGTTGTTGTTCCTGCATTCAGTCCCATGGTAGTTTAATAGTCACAGTAAATAGTTGTAGTTTTTCTCTCCATGTCCTGTTCATACATGTCCTGACTGTAGAGCTGCTGTTTAATACAGAGCTGAGAGGATCAGCTGATGGGAGAGTTTTACAATACATGTTACAAGACATCAGAATCTATTCAAATGTTGTTATCAGGGCAAAATATCACGATTTCTTCTTCAGTTCAAATCCATTTTTGTTTTGAAACAGTAAGAACTCCAAGTAAGAAAGTCCAGTTTCTAATAAGTGTTATTCAAGTTATCATGGTCGCTGCTATATTAATGATCTTTTATGTTTGTCTGTTTGTTAGAAATAATAATAAATGAAACAGACAAGCAGAGAGAAATGACTGAATGTCTTGATTTAGGCACTTTAACAAACTACAGGCTGATATCAAACCTTCTAAATACTTTTAACTTAACTTCTAACTAAGAAAAATATCAATCTGCAAGACGTGATTATTGGGTTTATATGGGGAACTTATGCTGCGTTCCATTCACCTCGGAACTGGGAACTTGGAAATGGATGTGATGTCATCTCCGACTTATCTGCATTCCAGTTGAAGACGGAAAAAACGAGCCAATCGACCAGGCTATTGTTAGCTGTTTTTAGCACGCCCTGCGTTGTTGTTCACAAATTTCACATGAAGAATGTGATTATCACTATGGCAGCATTTTTGTAAATATAAGTCTAACAATACTATGTATACAACTGATCTAGAGCAACACACACTTGTCAGAAGAGCAAATAAATGGATTATTACAGGAGCTAAATAACTGTTCACACTGGGGGCTGCCATCTTTGATTGTCAACTCAGGGATGCCGAGGTTTCCCTGTGTTCCTAGAAGGATATTCCGACCTCGGGGTGTGTCCCAGATAAAGTTTCCTACTCGGAAGTGGGAAATTCCGACCTCCGACTACAACTGGAACGCACCATTCTTCCTAGCATTGCAAGGGATGCTGGGAAATGTAGTGACAGAGTTTTGAAAAACTCAACATCAGTTTGCAAGTAAACTACATTTCCCATAATGCCGCAAGTGAATGGAATTTGCTGTCATAAACTTAAATGTTTAAACATTAATCCGGATCAGATCAGGACCAAATTGGCTTCTTTCTTGGACCAAACCAATCCTCTGGCAGAACTTTCCTGTAAATCCATCCAGTAGTTTTTGCTAATCTTGCTAACAGACAAACAAACAAACAAACAGACCTTGGTGATAGCATGACTTCCTTGTTGGAGGTAAAAATGCAGCTGCAAGGTTCCTGTCAAGCTCTGCTGGTTATTCCCACATCACTCTGGTTCTGGTTTCCCTCTTTTGGATTCCAGTGCAGATCAGTTCAAAGTCTTTCTAATAACCTGTGTGACCTTCACTTAATTTGCACTGACTCAGTTTCAGGTTACTTTTTTTTTTTTACATGTAGGTAGATTTGTTTTGCAGTCCGTGAGATTCACGCCACACAAACATAAAACGCCAAAGACAAGTTCAAACAAATTTAAAAATTATACATTGAACATGAAACGTTCAGTATTATTATTAAAGTGCTACGTTTTATCATCACAGCAGATATGGGCATAAACGACATAAAAAGCATGGGGGGGGGGGGGGGGGTGTACATGCACGCGTGTTGGTTCCACGGGCACCCTCCATTAAAGCTATGGTCCACAATTTGGAAGCTTTGTACATCTTAATAACACCATTTATAAGGCCGTTATGGTCCTATGGTCTGATCTATGCAATATAAAGACCAAGAAGAATGAAAAAAATTCATCCAGTATATCCCAGCAAAGCAGCATAATAGATGACCAATCCAAACCAAGTTGGAATACTGCTCCTAGAGGGCGCAATAGGCATACATATTTTGAAAAATAAGAAAACTCCACACAGGCACTACTGAGCCATAGAACCACACCCACCAATGAAGGTCATCAGTCTATTCCATGTTTGACTGGAATCTTCTCTACCACTAGGCAAGACTTTTCAATCACTGATTGATTTTTCTCAATATTTTATTGAGCAGTCTGTATTTAAAAAATCAAAATGATGGACTTCCTGTTGATTTGACAGTATGGGCCCAGAGACTTTTTCAAATTTGTTGCCCCTTAAAAATCAGTTCTATGAGTTTAGGACACACCCTGGATAGGGTTTGATTATCAAGGTCTTTCCTGCCTTTATGCCAAAAGTGCAGTTGATTGGATGGATATCCCAGAAGCAGATAGTCAAAGAAAGACCCTAGAAATCCCAGTATATTTCATGGTGTGGCTTGTCAACCAAAATGTTTTCTATTCAGGGTTTCAACATGACAACAACCAACTTTTCTATGTGTTTGGGCTGGACACATTTGAAAAGGTTGAGATTTGACCAGACGTAGCTGAAGGAGCTGTTCTTTTGAATGTTGTTACTGAAGTTGAAACGATTCCTCGAATATTCGCGAGTACTCGATTACAAAATATCCTCGAATTAAATTTTGTGTCTCGAAGCTTCGTTTAATATATATTTATACATATAAATGTATATCTGGAGTACTACATAGTGCACGGTGTTTGACCCAGACGGTCATTTCTGTGGCACAACGTGCCTTCTACCTCCGCTGCTGCACGGCTTGTAAAATCACGAAGGAAGAGAAAAGAGAGGGACAGAAAGGAGAGAGTCTGCAGTAGAAATGGCAGAGAGTGTCCCAAGTGTGTGGTCACTACAAGAAGGGATGAAAAGAAAACACAGTGCAGTGTGTCTGATGTCAAACAGAGTAAGCCTAGCACGTAGCTTAGCATGATAGCACGTTGTTAGGGCTGCAACTATTACTATTACAGCATTTTAAATATGCTCATCACAGACATGCGTCCTCTTTCCATGGTGGAGGACACAGGATTTAAGAACATGATCAAGGATTTCAATCCAAACTACACAATGCCCTCCAGAACACACTTCACAAATATAATTGCAGAATTATATTACTGCTTTGTAAATCAGTGTTGGATTGGCTTTGTTTTAACCCAGTACTGGTTTAAACTTTGAAAGTTGTTAAAATAAAAACCCTTTTCTGAAGAATAAACGGCATTTGGTTGCTCAATTTGAAAGCCCTAACATGTTGCATTGTATACAATTGATTTATTTGTTTAAAAACAAAAAAGTATATTTTGTTAGAGTACTCGAGTACTCGAAGAAATAATTGACAGAGTACTCGATTCCAAAAATACTTGATAGTTGCAGCTCTAGTTGTTACAGGGCCCTGTTGTTGCATACTGGAAAAAAATATCTTAAAAAAACTCCTAAGCCTGACTATTTCTACAAGTTCTCACAGTCCTACTGCAGGACTTTGAGCTTTTGAAGCCCTCAAAAGTCCATCTGAACTGGTGGAAACTCTGCAAACGAAATTGGCAACAGCCAATCAGCATTTTGTGGGTGTGTGACAGACAGTTTTTATTCTGGTTCACAGACTAACAGTCCATGTCGGTGTGGGAAACATTAGTTAGTGAGGACATTAGTTCCTCTCAGACAAACTGCAGAGAACTGACAGACGATGCTGCTGCAGGGCATCAGCTGCAGTGTTTTGTGGTTGGTAGGTAAGTTTTAAGATGGAATTGGAATAATGTCGGCTTATTCATCCTGTTTGATGATAAATAATATGATTGCAGTAAAGTTAATGTTTACCAGATGATGGTGACTGAAATGAGGAATTGACAGAGACAACTTCAGTGGGTAACATGATGATTGTTGCAAAGTCGAGTTCAGTGTGAGCTCAACTTAACAGTCTATAAAGTTATTCTGAGGGCACCATCCCCTCTTTCTTATCCAGATTTTAAAGGATGTCCTCATCAGGATCCTCTAAGGTCCTGTATATTTTATTCCTCTTGATCTTTTACTTTTCCAAGTGTTTGATGGCTTTTCCACAGTTTTACCAAATCAGATTCCTTGTGTGTGTGAATAAAGTTGGCGACAAATATAATGATGCAACACTTGAACATCTTGAGTTTGGTTTTGAGGAGTGTTTAGTTCCACTCATGTTAGTGTAATTCAATCTTTTCCTGCAGATGTCCAGCAGCTGTCAGTGATGAAAGAAGAACAGCCTGTCCATGTGAAGAGTGAGGATGAAGATGAAGAAGATGAAGAGGAACCTCAGTCCTCACAGCTTCATCAGATGGAGATCAGAGCTGATGGAGAGGAGTGTGGAGGAAATGATGAGGAGAGGAGCTCTGCTCCAGGGAAACAGTTTAAGCCAGAGACTGGTATCAAGATTGAAGACTCCTCTGAGGGTGACTACAGGGATGATTGGAGGGAGGACGGAGAATATCAACCAGGTTTAAACATGGCAAAAAAAGATTTTTGGAGACTAAAGGTTGGAAAGAGACCCTTCAGCTGCTCTGAGTGTGGTAAGACAATAATTTTACAAAGTAGGCAAAATAAAATAAAATGTTTCACACTGAAGTGAAACTCATTAGTGACGAGCTTGAGAAAACATTAAGATATGAAAGCTAAGTAGACAGTGTGATGACCCTGGGTCATATTTTGTTGTGTATTTTTATGTTGAAGCTTTGTCTCCCCTCCTCCTTCTACTAAGTGTGTGTGTGCGTGTGAGTGGGCGTGGCTGTCCAGCAGTGTCAGTGTCTGTGTCTGTAGATCTGCAGCCGTGTTTAGATCCTGGTGCAGACAGGGGCTGATTGGACTGCTGGGAGGACTGGTGCCACCTGAGAGCCTGCCTGGAAGCTACAAATACCAGCTGCTGAGACCTGCTCACTCTCTCCAGATCCAGCCACCCTCAGTGAAGCAGCCTGCTACCAGTTGTCTTTGTGCCTTGTGCTTTGTGATAGTCTTTGGGACTCATTTTTGTGATAAGGGCGGGCAGCCAAAATTGTTAAGAGTTTTGTGTTAATCATTTACTCGAGGAATCCCAGTTTATCGTTTGTTTGTATAATTAGAAATTTATGTTACTGGGAATTTTATGTTAACTTTGTTTACTCTGTTGGAGAAAATAAACTTGTTGTAAACTTTTGAGGAGTTTTCAGGCTGACTTCATTGAGAGTGACTGAGTCCAGAGCAATATCATGTTGTGTTCATGGTTCCCCTAGACTAGGGACATAGCCGGACGAGCCCCCAAATCATGTTATGTCCCTAGTCTAGGGGAACCATGAACACAACATGATATTGCTCTGGACTCAGTCATTCTCAATGAAGTTTCCAGGCAGGCTCTCAGGTGGCACCAATCCTCCCAGCAGTCCAATCAGCCCCTGTCTGCACCAGGATCTAATCACGGCTGCAGATCTACAGACACAGACACTGACACTGCTGGACAGCCACGCCCACTCACACGCACACACACACTTAGTAGAAGGAGGAGGGGAGACAAAGCTTCAACATAAAAATACACAACAAAATATGACCCAGGGTCATCACAACAGTCACAAAATTGTTCATAGTATGATTCTAAGGGTGTGCAGTTCCACTCATGTTAGTGTAATTCAATCTTTTCCTGCAGACATCCAGCAGCTGTCAGTGATGAAAGAACAAGAGCCTGTCCATGTGAAGAGTGAGGATGAAGATGAAGAGATCACTCAGTCCTCACAGCTTCATCAGCTGGAGATCGGAGCTGATGGAGAAGAGTGTGGAGGAAATGATGAGGAGAAGAACCCCACTCCAGGGAGACAGTTTAAGCCAGAGACTGGTATCAAGACTGAAGACTCCTCTGAGACTGATGACAGTGATGATTGGAGGGAGGACAGAGAACATCAGCCAAAACATGTGAAAAGAAATGAAGTTGGCAGACAACAGCCCAAGCAGAAACCTTTCAGCTGCAGTGATTGTGGTAAAGCATTTCAATTCAGGGGAGGGCTCAAACGTCACAAAATGATTCACGCTGGAGAGAAACCCTTCAGCTGTGATGAGTGTGGTAAAACATTTAGAACCAAAAGAGAAGTAAAACATCACAAAATGATTCACACTGGTGAGAAACCTTTCAGCTGTGATGAATGTGGTCAAACATTTAGAGCAAAGCGCAATCTAAACAGGCACGAAATGATACACACTGGAGAGAAACCCTTCAGCTGTGAGGAATGTGGTAAAACATTTAGAATAAAGAGCCATCTAAACAGACACGAAATGATGCACACTGGAGCGAAACCCTTCAGCTGCAGTAAATGTGGTAAAAAATTTAAAACCAACAGAGAGGTAAAACTTCACAAAATGATTCACACAGGAGAGAAACCCTTCAGCTGTGATGAATGTGGTCGAACATTTGGAACAAAGAGCCGTCTTACCAAACACAACATGGTTCACACTGGAGAGAAACCCTTCAGCTGTGATGTCTGTGGTAAAATATTTATATCCAAAGCAGAGGGAAAACTTCACAAAATGGTTCACACTGGAGAGAAGCCCTTCAGCTGTGATGAATGTGGTAAAGCAGTTAGAACCAAGACGGAGCTTAAATGTCACAAATTGATTCACACAGGAGAGAAACCCTTCAGCTGTGATGAGTGTGGGAAAACATTTAGAACCAAAGCAGAGGTAAAACTTCACCAAATGATTCACACTGGAGAGAGACCCTTCAGCTGTGATGATTGTGGGAAAACATTTAGAACCAAAACAGAGGTAAAACTTCACCAAATGATTCACACTGGAGAAAAACCCTACAGCTGTGATGATTGTGGGAAAACATTTAAAACCAACCGAGAGGTTAAACTTCACAAAATGATTCACACTGGTGAGAAACCCTTCAGCTGTGATGAATGTGGTAAAACATATAGAACAAAGGACGAACTAAAAAGGCATAAAATGATTCACACTGGAGAGAAATCATTCACCTGTGATGAATGTGGTAAAACATTTAAAAGAAAGGACAAACTTAACAGACACAAAATGGTTCACATTATAAATAAACCCTTCAGCTGTGACTAGTTTGGCAAAACGTGGAAATTCTCTGGAGGGTCACAAGTTACCTTTTGTCAGATAGAAACTCTCTCACTGTTGAAAAATGGTTTCCAAAAAGGTCTCATGATTATGTGCATGTACACACGTGGACAAAATTGTTGGTGCCCTTCTGTTAAAGACAGGAAGCCCAAAATGGTCTTTGAAATGACTTCACACTGACAAAAGAAAGAATAGATAACATTTCACTGAAAATCAGCTTATGAAAATCTGACATTGTTTTGTAATTGTAGTTCAAAATAATTATTTTTAAAACAATATAATGAAACTGGCTTGGACAAAAATGATGGTACCCCTAGAAAAGATTGAAAATGATATGACCATAGGGACCTCAGGTGTGTCCCCTGATTATCGTCACAGGTGTCTTCAAGCTTGTAATCAGTCAGTCTGCCTATTTAAAGGCTGAAAAGTGGTCACTGTGCTGTTTGGTACCATGGTGTGTACCACATTGAACGTGGACCACAGAAAGCTAAGGAGAGAGCTGCCTCAGGAGATTAGAAATAAAATTATAGACATGCATGTTAAAGGTAAAGGCTATAAGACCATCTCCAAGCAGCTTGATGTTCCTGTGACTACAGCTGCACAGATTATTCAGAAGTTTAAGGTTCACAGGACTGTAGCCAACCTCCCTGAACGTGACTGCAGGAGGAAAACTGATGACAAACTGAAGAGATGGATAATACAAATGGAAACCAAGGAGCCCAGAACAACTTCAAAGAGATGAGAGGAGAACTCCAAGGTCAAGGTACATCAGTGTCAGATCACACCATCCATCACTGTTTGAGCCAAAGTGGACTTTAGGGCTGAACGATTTTAGGAAAAAATTTAATTGCGATTTTTCTGGCAGATATTGCGATTTCAATTCGATTCACGATTTTCTTCAAATCAAGCTTTGGGATATTCACATGTAGGGCTGAACGATTTTAGGAAAAGATCTAATTTCGATTTTTCTGGCAGATATTGCAATTCACGATTTGTTTTCAAATCAAACTTCAGTGCAAAATTCACTTTGTTTACAGTACAGACAACAGTAAGGAAATAAATGATGAAAAACACTTCACACATTATTCACCTTCAGTAGTGATGATAAATAATCTGTTTTCATTAACTTCTACTCCTAAACAGAGACTTTGTGTTGTTGACCTGCTTACCAGCATTTTTAACATATAGATTGTCTACAAATTTGTACTACAGTATGTGTGAAATAGTTGACACAACAGATCCTGAGTCAGTTAGGAGCGCTGCAAAAAATTGGCTGCTTTGGCGATCACAAAATTGCATTGTCTAAAATTGCGCTTTCGATCTGAAAACGATAAATCGTTCAGCCCTAGTAGATTTTATGAAGGACATCACTGTTGAAAGCAAATCATAAAAAAGTGAGACTGGAATTTGCCAAAATGCATACTAACAAGCCACAATGCTTCTGGGAGAATTTCCTTTCGACAGACGAGAAAAATCTGGAGCTTTTTGTTAAGTCACATCAGCTCTTTTCACAGAAGCGAAATGAAGCACACAAAGGAAAGAACACTGTACCTACTGTGAAACATGGAGGAGGCTCAGCTATGTTCTTGGGCTGCTTTGCCGCATCTGACACAGGGTGTCTTGAATCTGTGCAGGAACAATGAAATCTCAAGACTATCAAGACATTCTGGAGTGAAATCTGTTGCCCAGTGTCAGAAAGCTTGGTCTCAGTCACAGGTCATGGGTCCTCCAACAGGATAATGAGCCAAAACACACAGGTAAAAACACCCAAGAATGGCTCAGAACAAAACACTGGACTATTCTGAAGTGGCCTTCTATGATCCCTGATCTAAATCCTGTTGAACATTTGTGGAAGGAGCTGAAACTTGCAGTCTGGAGAAGACAGTCTTCAAACCTGAGACAGCTGGAGCAGTTTGCTTATGAGGAGTGGGCCAACATACCTGTGGACATAATGAACCATAATTAAAGCTATGGTCTACAATTTGGAAGCTTGGTACATCTTAATAACACTGTTTATAAGGCCATAGTGGTCTTATTGTCCGATCTACACAATATAAAGACCAAAAAGAATGAAAAAAATCCACTGAGGATATTCGCTACAAAGCAACATAATAGTCGACCAGTCCGAAACCGCCGGGAACGGTGGTTCGGATTGGTCCGTGAGTCCATCCAATCCTCCGTCTCCCCTGCTAGGCACTGTCTCACCCATGGTCCCGCTTCCTCCCCACTACCTCTCTGTACCGGTGATCACCTAGCTGCACATTTACTGAAGCATCACGGAGCCGGGAGGCTGCTTCTGTTACTCTCCACATCGAAGAGAAGGAAACGTAAAAGTTTCGAGGAAAAGACTGAAGCAAGGAAGAAATATGAGCAATACAGGTCCCAACAGAGACTCAACATTGGAGAATCATACGGCGGAAAAAGCTGCAGAATGATTTGGGATTGTTGAACACTGCGCCGACCGGCTACCGAACGGTTGGCCGCAGCACGGGCCACCGGCTGGTGAACGACCGGCCGCAGCACTGGGTGCCGGCTGGCGAACAGCCGCAGCACCGGCCGCCGGCCGACCTTCAAGCACCGCCCGTTCCGCCCCTGGTTGAACAGGTAATAGCTTTGTTTACCACAGTGGGAGATGTCTATTGAATAACTCTGGTTAGTCTGTGCCTATACTGGCTAATGACTAAACGTTGTTGGTCAGAGCGTGTAGGCTCTGTCAATAGATTTTAGCATAAGTTAGCCACGCATCTTTAGCATTGTAAACTGAGCTGATGAAGAAACATAAATCCTGGCCCACAATCTGCTCTGCTCTGGCGACGCCAGACCCACTTCACTGTCGGTCCAATTGAAATGGCTACCGCTGTGTGTTACAAGGGAGATGACTGTCGTGTTTGTTACTTTCAGTTGAGCTGAGTTGTTTTTGATTGTTGTTGTAGCTTCTGATATTTTATGCCAGCCGGCTTCTTGCTCTGTCCGAGGCGTGTTGTTCGGAGGCTGACCACGAGCTGGGGGGCGGGATCTTGGAACACTGAGGGGAGGGGTGAGTGAAGGGGGGACAGGCTGCGTTTTTCAAATCTGTCTCAACAGCCAAAGTAGTTTTCAGATCATAGACCCTGACTTTAAAAAGCAATGTCTGATTTTCATTAGTTGATTTTAAGTAATTTTTTTATTTATTCTTTCTTTTGTCAATGTGAAGTCATTTCAGTGACCATTTTGGACTTTCTGTCTTTAAACGGAAGGGTACCAACAATTTTGTCCAAGTGTTTATATACCAATGTATCCATCCAATGCCCAACATTAATCCATATGGCCAATCATGAATCCCTCCATAATGGCTCAAGAAAAAACCTTCTGTTAAGCAGCAGGAAATCTTGAATGTGGATCCCAGTCTCATGATGAACAGCAAATCCACACGATGCTGTGTTGGTGCGTGGGCAAAGGAAGGGAGGTAAGAGGAGACAAGTGGACTAAAGTAAGTAACCGAACCAGGGACCAATCATAGACCTGCCTTCATCATATTTGTCTCTGCTGAAAACAAATTAATCAGAGGTTAGCCTCTTGAGATGCTACATCTAGTTTTCAGGAGGGTCCTCATGTCTGAATGGTTGTGGTGATCATTTTATAGAAGTATAATCAATGATATTCTTGCAGAAAATAAGAATTTATGGTAGTGACGAACTCATGGTGCCCAGACCACAAGTGCCTCCCCACCATATTTGTCTCTGTTAAGTGTAAATGTATTAAAGGCCTCTTGAGATGTGACGTCCCATTTTCAGAGGGACATCATGCCTATGTGGTGATAAAAATGGATGAATATATTTATATATATTATATATATTACATAATATATATATATATATATATATATTTATATACATATATATATATACATATATATATATATATATATATATATTTATATACATATATATATATACATATATATACACACACACATATATATATACACACACACACACACATATATATATATATATGTGTGTGTGTGTATTTTTATATGGATATAGGTATCTATGCAGATGTGTGTATTCATAAAATGAAGAGCTCTATACTCTATTGTAAAGTGTCTTGAGATAACACTTGCTGTGAATTGGCGCTATACAAATAAAGATTGATTGATTGATTGAAAAATAGTTACTATAGACGTATCAACCATGGATAGAGAGGTCATGCTAGTATCTACATTAGCAGCTTTAATGATTATAAACTTGAATGTTCCTAATGAAATGGCCATATAAGTGTCATGTCTGTAATTGTAGTTATTGAGGCTTCATGACTCCACAGCAGCAGGCAGTCTCCACCAAGGATCCCAGACCATTTCTATTGAGAGAGAGAGAGACCCTTTGGCTGCTCTGCTTGTGCAAAAACACATTTGACAGGAAAAGTGTTCTGACCAAACCTGGTAAACCACAGAACGAGCCTCAGAAGAACTGAAAATATGCTGAGTTTGTTTTGTTTTCTCTGTGCTGCTGATCTTTTAAAAACAGGTGTTGTGTTTTTTTTAACGATGTTTCCTAAAGTGTGGACGGACTGTTAAAGGTCTTGTAAAGGTTTCAGGTGGGGCAGAGGCAACATCTTAGACTTTTGAACCTGATTAGTGTATTAATGGCAAAACAAATCCAGCCTGAGAGGCAAAAACTCCGGTTTTTTGACACCTGGACCTTATTTTTAGGTGTGTGCATGCTCATATACTCACTCAGACAAACACCGTGCAGCTCGGAGTCCTTCAGAAGTTATTTAGATCCAACCGATGTAGCCGCACTTAGCGGGGGCCACGGCAAGGGAGCTTCAGCGCGGGACATAATCTCTGCAAAATCGCTCGTCTCTACCACAGCCCGGTTTGTCATCGCAGAGAAATCCTCCAGAGTAGTCAGACATACATTCCTGGATAGATCCATACGCTTGTCAGCCGGTCTCAAGTCCCACTCTGAGCAGCTAACACACTCCTCTTCTGTTGCTATAGGCGACCACTGTCCACAAGCGCACCACCAGTTAGCATTGAGTCGTGGACGTGCTCCTGTTTGTTGTTCTCGAGCCAGCTGTTCATCTCTCTCCCTCCACATTCTTCTTTCATGGAGCTCCTCGTCTGTGTACTCAGGCTCAAACCGGTCGTCGTAGTCTGACTCTTTGGCATCAGATAAATATTCTGCCATGTTGCTCAGCAATGCCGGCTAAAAGTAGGTCAGCTGTACCTTTGTGTCGCGCGGCTACGACGTCATCAAAAGTTTGTTTACCAGGTCAGCTGACCCACCTGAAGAAGGTAGACGAGCTGACTTTATGATAACACTGGCGATGGATAAAAAAATATAGTCGAAATGAGCGATTTTGCAGAGATTATGTTCCACGCTGAAGCTCCATTGCTGAGCAACATGGCAGAATATTTATCTGATGTCGAAGAGTCAGACTACGACGACCGGTTTGAGCCTGAGTACACGGACGAGGAGCTCCATGAAAGGAGAATGTGGAGGGAGAGAGACGAACAGCTGGCTCGAGAACAACAAACAGGAGCACGTCCACGACTCAATGCTAACTGGTGGTGCGCTTGTGGACAGTGGTCGCCTATAGCAACAGAAGAGGAGTGTATTAGCTGCTCAGAGTGGGACTTGAGACCGGCTGACGTGCTTATGGATCTATCCAGGAATATATGTCTGACTACTCTGGAGGATTTCTCTGCAATGACAAACCGGGCTGTGGTAGAGACGAGCGATTTTGCAGAGATTATGTCCCGCGCTGAAGCTCCTTGCCGTGGCCCCGCGGCTACATCGGTTGGATCTAAATAACTTCTGAAGGACTCCGAGCTGCACGATGTTTGTCTGAGTGAGTATATGAGCATGCACACACCTAAAAATAAGGTCCAGGTGTCAAAAAACTGAGTTTCCTTGAAGGTCTGAGCCTCTCTCTCCTGAACCTGTGAAAGATCTGTGAGACTGAACCTGACAGAGAAATGGTTATGATGGCTTTTATCTTTGTGTAGTTTTTGTTCTTGGTTTTTACTCATTTTTTCATCACCAAATTGTTCTTGTTGGGAGTTACGGAAGAGTGTCCGGGCCATGTTAGACGGAAAAAATAATTTTAGGGACATTAAAATAGAAATTTCTGAATTCAAGTAAATTGAAAGAATAAAATTAAATAACAATTTTGTGATAAAAGTTGAAGTGTCGAGAAAAAAGTGAAATTTTGTGAATAAAGTTGAATTGCATTGTATGTTGACTTTATTCTGAACATTTCGACTTCTGTAATGAAATTGTTATCCACCTGTAGTCTCATCATTCCAACTTATTTCTTGAAATTTGACTTTGATGTCAAAGTTTCCTCTTAATGTCAACTTCCCAAAATGATTTTCTCCATCTCACATGGCTCAAATACTCTTCCATAGAAGTTTGATGTAGATAACCAATGTTTGTTACACTTTTTACTTTTTCAATAAATTCTTGTAACTTTTGCATAGAGTTTGGAGTGAAATTTGTTTGTTAACTTTTAGATTTTACAGAAATGTATTGAATTTTTCCCTGAATTCAGTCACGACCATCAGTCCACAGCATGCTCACATGTCTGACTGACTCATGAGGGCACATTTCACATCTCACACAACTTATGAACATCTCAGTGAGGAAGGTCTGCAGTTATTTCTCCTGGAGCCAGGCTTTGATTTTCTAAATTCAGGGGTCTGTTTTTGAACAAAAACAAGCAAATCTTAAAACCACAGAACCATCAGCTCAGAATTTTCAGCAGGGAGAGAATCCATGAATGGTTTCCAGATGTGAAGGAATGATTGTTCATGACCTTTGAGAACAGCTCTGATCCTCTCATGAGGAAGTACATTAAATCTCAGACTCTGGGTCTCCTTCAGCTCTGGGTGCAGGTCTGTTGAAGCCCATCATCTGGTTCATCCCACTCCAGACCTCCCTGGTGTTGTTCTGCTCCATCCTGGTCTTGATGGTGTCCCTGTTGCTGTTCTTGGCCTCCTTCAGCTTCTTCTTTAGCTCCTTCCGGACAGCCCTGAGCTCATCCTGGTCCTTAGCCATGACGACCCTCTTCTTCCTGTAGAGAAGTCCTTTAATGTCCTGATAAATCCAGGGTTTATTGTTGGGGAAGCCGTGGATCTTTATGTTTGGACAATGTTGTTCTCACAGAAGTGGATGTGGTCTGTAGTGAAGTGAGAAAGACCTTCAGTATCATCATCAGTATCCTCTTTATAAAGTTCCCAGTCTGTGACACTGAAGCACTCCTGCAGAGTCTCCTCTGTGTCCTTAGACCAAACCTTTACTGTCCTGATGTTTGACGCCTGCTGTTCCACCAGAGGCCTGTAGGTGATGTCAAGGTCAACCAGGTTGTGGTCTGATTCCCCCAGAGTTAGGGAGAGAAGAAGAGCTGTATGCTTCCTTAACCTGACACAACAGGAGATCTAGGATTTTATTCCCTGTCGCTGCATGTGTATCCAGAAATCAAAACATAACAGCCGTCTAGTTCCTTTATCTTCTTGTTCTTCAGCCATCAATTTAGGAACCAGAGTAAAAACAAACCTGTCCTCACTAAAGCTGAAATGTGAAATCCAAGCTTCATCTTGATTCTGATTTTGTCATAAAATGACTGAAGAAATTTAAATTAGCTGGTGACTCTGTGAATAATTGAATAACCTGTTGCCATGGTTACAGCTCTTTCAACCAATCCACCAACACTTTTCATTTAAAAACTGCTGCACAAAGTTCTTTACAAACTGACAGATAATTAGAATAAGTTAAAAGGAATATGACCCAAACCCACTCCACCCAGCCCACGAATCCATACACAGTGTAGGTAACATAGACATAATATACATAGACCTGACAGAGTTTCAGGAAGGACCCAGAATCTAAATAGCAGTTGTGCACATAGTAACCAGACTTTATTGACAGATCTTTGAAATCAACACAGTTCAGAGCGGGGATCAAACTCGCGAGCCTTGTCTTGCCAATCTTGTGCTCTAACCACCTGACCACACTGAAGGTGAACAGCCGACAGGAATACACAGTCTTTGCAGATGAACAGCAGAGGTGAGAGCGGGGATCGAACCAACGAGCCTTTGAACAGGAGACCGATGACAAGACCGCTCAGCCATGCTGATGACTCTCTCACTTGGCAACCTGAGGCTTTCACGAAGACTTAAAGGGCAACTCCGTTTTTTTGACACCTGGACCTTGTTTATAGGTGTGTGCATGCTCATATACTCACTCAGACAAACACCGTGCAGCTCGGAGTCCTTCAGAAGTTATTTAGATCCAACTGATTTAGCTGCACTTAGCGGGGGCCACGGCAAGGGAGCTTCAGCGCGGGACACAATCTCTGCAAAATCGCTCGTCTCTACTACAGCCCGGTTTGGACTCCCTCTGTTTGACGACACAGAGGCATTCAGGAAGACCTGGGCCCTGTTCTACGAAGCAGGATTACTGCCTAGTGAGGTAGCTTTGAGGGTAGGTTCCGGGTTCCCTGTTCTACAAGACGGGATCACTCCTTAGCGAGGCAAGTCTCCATGGCAACGTACGCTCTACGGCTAACCTGCTCCAGGGCAGGTTAGGTTCCAAATTTAACTCGCGGACTATAAAAACCCCGCCCACTGACCAATGAGCTGACCTGATGGCTGCAGAGGGCCAGCTCCTCTGCAGGAGTAAAATCTGGGGGAGGAATCCCCCCCAGTTCTTTTTAAAGTTATTTTTTCGGGCTTTTGTGGCCTTTATTGATAGGACAGCTGGAGAATGACAGGAAAGCGGAGGAAGAGAAGGGGGAAGACATGCAGCAAAGGGCTGTGGCCAGGATTCGAACCTACTGCCGCTGTTGGGGTTTGGAGGTCCCCGTACATGGGCGGACGCTCTACCAACCCCCCGAGTTCTTTTTGTGCCACTTTGATTGGTGCTGAAACGAGACTCAGATAGAGTCACTACACACTACATGACACTTTCTACAGGTAGTTAAAGGGAATGAAGAACTCTCATTGCCGTAATAAGATCTTCAATGCCAACACTTCTGTTCTATGACAATATTTTATTGCACATCTTAAAATTGTGACAGGAATTCATGTAGGGCTCATGTGGGCTACATAGCACACAAAAAATGTAAACACGATAGGAATGAACAAATAAATGAATTCATCTTGGAAATGAATTAGACATGTCTGGTGCATGTTGAACAGTGCTATTTCAGGATGATAATGGCAACTAAGATTTTTTGCACGCTATACTTATGCATTGAGACTGTCAGCAATTTTCTGCCGGCACTCCTTCTGTGCTTTTGCAGCGGTGACGGTGTTGCTTTTGACGTTCATTATATGTTTTAATTCTTCATACTTTGTCATGATCACCTCCTGCTCCTCCTGTGTGAAGTATGCAGTCCTTCACTCTCCGGCCTGCTCTGACGCTCCTGACCGGTCCATGTTTGGGATTGGTCGGATGCGGCGGGCTCCGCCTTATATGCATGCACGCGCTCATTGCAAAGCTGGATCCACTTATGAGGTTGATAACCAGCGTCGTCGAACTGTGTAGTGAGAACACTGGCTAACGCGCTCAGTTCAGCGAGGTTGCTCCAAGGCTATCTCGCTAGGCTGAACTTGCTTTGTAGAATAGGGCCCTGGACTGGACTCAGTCTTTGTTTGACGACACAGAGGCATTCAGGAAGACTTGGACTTTACTCACTCTTCGCTTGGCCAGCAGAGGCATTCAGGAAGACTTGGACTGGACTCACTCATTGCTTGGCGAGCAAGGATGCAACGGAAAGCCAGAAACCAGGCTGCCACCACTCGTCAGGATTCACAGATGGATTCTCAATGTCGAGGACGGGCAGGAGGGTCGGATACCAGGCAGGCCACCACAGATCAGGATACACCGGCAGATACTCAGCGTCGGAGACAAAAGGCGAGTTCGACAGCCGGGACTCAAGCAGACGGGTAAATGAGGAACAGAGGCTAGTCGATACCTTGCAGTCAAGCCGAGGGTCAGGCGTTAAAGGCAGAACCAGGAACAAAACCTGTCTGTAACGGGTGATCAATCATGGAAGACAGGTCTGAAGTTCTCAGCATGAAGGGGAAGACAGTCTGACACTGGCTGTGTGTGGAGCTGTGGTTTGAATAGGTGGCCTGATTGCAGCAGATGAGGTGCAGGTGTGAGCAGGAGCGCATGTGAGGTGAGTTGAGCTGATTAGGCTGCAGCAGGAATGTGGCAGGCTGAAGGTTGAGAATGAGGTGGGCTTTACAGGAGTACGAATTTGTAAGACTCCGGTAAAATAAACTGTCGATCTGGTGATATTGATACACGGAGACGCTTATTTGTCCATGACTCCACATCTTTTTTGAAAATGGGTTTGCAAGTGGATATGTGCGTATTCGTCTTCATGCCGTAGTTGGTATAAACAGAGAAGTCCGGAAAAGACGGTGACCTCATAGCACCCCTTCTCCTTCGCCCCACTCTGTCACACACTCCAACAACAACAACAATTGCGGCAGCCAGGCTGATTCTGATCTTGTTCCAGCAGCTATAGATATCACTAGAACTTTTATACCAACATTTGCTCACAGAACACCAACAACACCACCTTCGGCAACAACAGCAACAACAGCAACAAGGTCTCACGCAGAGATGAAGCATGTTAAGCACGCATGAGCACTTGGAATCCACCTCAGAGCAGAACTGTGATGTTACGAGTGTAGTAACACAAGAACTACATTACCCAGCATGCAATATTGGTTGGGAGCATGCGTGGAAACCCACAGGTACGTCCCGGTGTGGATTTTGTCAAGTAAATACACAAGCTTATGTACAATACGATGTGTAAACTGCGATCCATTTTTTGATGTTGACGCCAAGACAATACGGTGCCATCCTCGTGTGAGGAGGGCCTGAGACTGAGACTGAGACTGTGACAAGACACCTCATGGAGCATAATCCAGCGTCACCGCTATATTGGATGGATCTCTCAACTCCAGTCTAGTTCCAGAAAAAATTGTAGTGAACACATTTATGCTTGTATTTTGTGCAGTTAAGGTTGCGGTAAACGAAGCAGTATTGATAACAGATGACGTGTTTTAGTTTTTTTCCAACACAGCAGAGAAAAAACTTATTTAAAGTTTAAATGTCAACTGGATTTATATGGGATGTCTGGTTTGTGTGTCTGTGAGCGCGTGGATGTGCCTGTGCCTGAAAAAGTTAAGGTGATCATTCTCATATCATACAAAAACAAAAATAAGAAAAAAAAAATTGTGTTGTCAGTATACAGAAGGATCATGATTGTGTTTGTGTGTGAGTGTCTGAGAGAGACACTCACAGTTAATTAGTTCATTCAAATGAACTAAATACAAGTAATTCATTTATACATTTATTAATATGCAGAACCATCTGTCTTTGACAAACAGCATAATACATAATACACCCCAACATAACTAGCACATGCTAAAATGGCAGCGACCATGATTTAAAATTTCAGAGAACAACTATAATAGTAATAATAATAATAATAATAATAATAATAATAACATTAATAACAATAATAATAATAATCATTATTGTTATTATTATTATTATTGTTGTTATTGTTATTATTATTATTATTATTATTATTATTATTATTATTATTATTATTAAGACAAAAGACATAAAGTATTTAAACAAGAAAGAAGGTATTACTAATGTGTGACAGCGTCCTGTATCATATGTACATCTCTATCTCTATCATATAGGTGGGTAAAACACACCTTCCTCATAGAAATAAACACAGTGGGGCGCATGGGAGACCCATCCAGGATGGCGGCCGGTTAATATGTCAGCTCCAATCGGCACAACAGTCAGTGAGACATTTGGGTATATTATGTCTATGGTTAGTAAAATGCATCATAAATAAAAGACAATAATAAAGCAGGAACATTACTGTTCCCAGTACATACTCAGGAAACCCCATCTTAAAGGTTCAAACCCTGGAGGTTAGGTGAAGGTGTAGTATTATATATATCATGAAATAAAGTAAATAATATAATTGAAATGAAGTAAGAGACAAAATAGAGTAAAATAAAAAAATTAATATTGATGACGTGAAGCTGTAATCGGATTGAAAACACTGACAGGTTATTTGGGTAAAAGCCAGACTAAATGGTAGGTCTTGAGTTTGTTTCTCTGTTGATGATGACGATGAAATGTCTATGTGAAGGTCAAAAAATAACTTTTCTAAACTGATTTTGTGAAAGTGGTGAAAAGGATGACTCTACGTTTTTATTTTTAAAGGCAGATCAGCCAACCGGAAGTACATTTTCATTTCCGGGTCTCGAGGCTCTTTTGTTTTCCTCCCGCCGAGCTCAGTTAGCATGTTAGCTGCTCCGTCGTCCTGTGGTCTCAGAGTAATCCTGTAAAGTCTTGAGAGTTTTCTTCTCCTTCTTTGACTCTTGGATGAGGCTCAGATGTCCGGGTTCCAGGATCTTAAAGAGAGAGCAGGTTTGTTTTCTTTCTTCTTCTGTGAACTTGTTTCCTGTAGATGTAGCAGCTTAGCCTTTAGCTAACGTTCACATCCACACACAGCTCAGTGTTAGCAGCAGCTAGCTCAGACTGTTGGATCAATCAAAGGTCTGAGACTGAAGTTTCCTCGCTCTTCCTCCTGATCCTCAGAGAGCAGACAGTCGGATTTATTGGGATGCTGTTCAGTTCAGTGGTGAAGATCTTGTTGTGTGTCATGTTGCTGTTCAAACCACATTTTAGCTGCTTGTTAGCTGCTTGATTTGAGCTTTCAGATGCATGGAACTGATTTGGAGCAAATGTCAACATTAAAATCTGCTGAAGGACTCAGTCAGAACTACAGCAATAAAGTGATGCTGAACAAAGTGAAGGAAAATCAAAGCTGGATTAAAGTTGGTGTTATTTTGAAGAATTGTTGTTCCTGCATTCAGTCCCATGGTAGTTTAATAGTCACAGTAAATAGTTGTAGTTTTTCTCTCCATGTCCTATTCATACATGTCCTGACTGTAGAGCTGCTGTTTAATACAGAGCTGAGAGGATCAGCTGATGGGAGAGTTTTACAATACATGTTACAAGACATCAGAATCTATTCAAATGTTGTTATCAGGGCAAAATATCACGATTTCTTCTTCAGTTAAAATCCATTTTTGTTTTGAAACAGTAAGAATTACAAGTAAGAAAGTCCAGTTTCTAATTAGTGTAATTTATATTATCAAGGGTGGCTGCTCCATTCATGAACTTTAATATTTGACCGTGTGTTAGAAATAATAATAAATGAAACAGAGAGGCAGAGAGAAATGACTGACTGTCTTGATTCAGGTACTTTAACAAACTGGTTGTTACATGCACGCGTGTTGGTTCCAGAGGCAACCTCCATTAGGATCAAAGTTAAAAGAATAAAAAATCTAAAAGAATAAGTAAAAGCATAAGTAAAACAAAGTGCATGAACAGATAAATACTTGTGTGCAAATGGGCTACAATTTATTCAACTTAGCAACAGCAGCAGAGACAAAACTATTTTTGCACCAATTCGTTCTGCACTTTGGAACAATATACCGCCGCCCAGAGGGGAGAACCTGGAATTCACTGTGAAGAGGGTGGGGGTCATCATTTAAAGCAGAGTTTGCAATCCTCTGTAACTGGTTAATGTACAGGGATGCTGGATAGAGCTGAGGCTCCCCAATGAGACGACTTGCTCACTTCAGTACGAGACCCAAGGAGTTTTTGTCCTTTAAGGACGTATGATTGAACCAGGACACCAAGGAAAAAGACAACACTGACTCAATAAAAGCACGATAGAACATAGCCATTAATGTTCTATCAATATGAAAGTGCAACAGTTTCCTTAAACAGTATAAACACTGCTGAGCCTTCTTACACACCGCTTCACAGTTGGCTTGAAAGCAAATTTTTGAATCGATGATTGTACCAAGGTATTTATATGACTGTACACTAGGGATGTTACAGTATGAGAATTTCGTATCACGGTTATTGTGACCAAAATTATCACGGTTATCATTATTATGGCAGTATTGTTGCATTGTGCTCAAAATGTTGAAAATGTACTCTAAATTATAACTTCAGCAGTTCTTATGTCTTTTTGTCAGGAAACGTCCTTCAGGAATATTTTTTTTTAAGTTTTTTCATCAGAAATAAAAGTAAATAAATCTGACACATATTTGTCTTTATTATGTTATAAATGCTTAAACTGTGTAATACAAGAAAAGAAAAAAACAGATTTTTACTTCTAACAGGTTTCTCTTCATCAACAATTTTAAATGAACATGTTCAAGGTTTTTAGATGGCCAAAAATAAATGTAACCTATTTTACACTCATACGTTTGTTTGCCTATAGCATTAGCGTCCATGTTACAGCTCATTATATTAGACCATGTCCAGCCCTTTTTATATATTTATTTTTTGTTTTAACTAACAATTGTACCTGAAGCAGTTAGCCCCTTTCATGACTCTTTTCTACTCTCCCCTTTCATTGGCAGATGTCCTGGAAATCTCCTTTAATATTTCCAAATTAGGATTGATTAAATCCATAAAATTACAACGAAATACGGCGAAACACAGCAAACGAACGTCAAGACCACACTCCAGATAGATACTAATGCTGTTATTTAAAACTTTTATACATATTTTACACAGAAAATACTGATAAACCGCCTCTGATTCACTCAGGTATGGCGAACTGAATCTCTGTCTCTCTCTCTGCTCGTTTACTCGAGGAGTGACGACGGTTTTAATCATGCACATTTTTGTCTTTCACCTTAGCTTCATGTTTTAGACAGGGTTACTGTCGTCAATTAGTTTCCCCTCGACATCCTTGTAAAATCCGAAGTTTGACCAGACTTTAGCCGTTTCAAATGGGGAAACCTGTCAAGAGTCTGACCGAGGCTCTACTGGGTCTATAAGCAAACTGCATTGTGTCCAGGGCACCATCTGTTGTTCTCAGGATCTCAGACCTGACCAGTTTCTCCAAAGTCTTCATTAAAACTGAAGTAAGAGCAACAGGTCTAATTAAAGTCTTAGGAGAGCTGCATTCAGGGACTGAGACCACTACAGCATTTTTCCAAATGTCGGCAATTTGCTGTGTCTGTAGGGGCTTATGGAAAATAAAATGAAAGACCGGACTCAATTCTTTAGCACAGGATTTCAGTAGACGACCACAGATGTTATCTGGGCCATGCTGTTTGTTGACTTTAACAGCCAGAAAGGCTTTCTCAACTTGTTCCAGTTGAATATTAAAGCGCTGATCATCCTTTAGTTTGTGGCTGAGTTCCTGTAACTCTGTTCTAAAATCAGGGGTATCAAAACGGCATACAACAAAACAATTAAGAGCATTGGCTAAATCCACATCTGTGTTAAAACCATTTCAAATACACGACTACCATGCTCTGTGCTCTGACATCCACTAATGCGTCCAAGTAATCTCCACAAGAATGAGCACAGGTATTTCAGTCTGTACAGTTGAAACACTCCTGAAGAGAAAGTATTGAATCCTCTGACCAGACTTTAACGTCCTTGGTCCTCGTTTTCTCCCTCTTTAAAATAGTCTTGTATGAGGGAAGCAAGTACACAGTTATGATCCGCGGAGCCAAGCAGGGTAAGTGGAACTGACTTATAGGCATCCCTCACTGACCCGTAACAGCGTTTCAGTATCTTGTCACGTCTGGTAAAACAGGTGACATACTGGTGATAGTTGACTGAGCCACATCTCGGTGAATGCCATGACGCAACAGTTCATAAAATCCTTCTGGAAACGAAAATTTCCCTGGAGTTCATCCACTTTGTTTCTCAGAGACTGGACGTTCCCCATTGTAACAGAGGGCAGAGCAATCTGGTCGAGATGCTGTTTCCTCAGGCGTTGTTTTAGGCCCGATCCACACGAAGACAAAACGCTTAACAGTTTCTAAAACGATCGTCATAAAGACGGCATCTCAGAAAATGTGTGCCTCTATATGAATGCACTTGATACGCATCAAAACGCTGTAAAACACAAGCCAGACCTCTAGGGCCGCTGTAAAGATTTGACGGAAACAGATGAAAAAACAGTGGGCATGCGCACTTGCACCAAAAGTTGTAAACAGAGATTGTGATAAAGTGATCATAAAGTGCCGTAATGTGTCTTTGATAATTGTTTGTTCAACCCGGTGGTGATTGAGAAGAAGGAGATTTTGCTGCAGCAGGGATAGTACGGTCACTTGCTTCATCAGCACATATGCTTCACGTACGCTGCCATTGTAGTTGCCACGTGTGGCGCATGCGTGTCAATGAAGATATGAAACTATGATGTAAGTGTATCTGAAAACTTGCGGAGAGCCAGTAATCATGGAGCTGCGTATACGGCATTTCAAAATCTTTCCACTCTTGAACCTGGTTTCAAAAATGATCATTTACAGATCCCCAAAACGCCGTCTTCGTATGGATGATACACAGATTCGGCAAAAAACTTCTGCGTTTAGACCTCAGTTTGGCTTCGTGTGGATGGGGCCTTAGATCTCCACGTTTACCCCACTTCCTCTTTCTAGTCCCCCTTGCTTCATTAGCGTTTCTGAGGAGACATTCTGGTATCTCAAACATTTTGTCAGCCTCCTGGGCTAACGTGGCTGCATTTAGCTCCAGCAGCACGTCCCTGGTGTATTGAGTCCTCACGGTTCTCACCTGACACGCTGCCATGCTGTTGTTGCAGGTAAGCAACCAGAGTAAAAAGCCACAGCAAGACTATGTAGAAGATCTACTGCAATGAATAAAATAAGGAGCACTAAAACATCCAAGATAAAGAAAAAGACGATAAAATCACAACAAAAGATGCTAAAAAATGCAAAAAAAAAATAACTGTATGGTTTTTACTGAATTTGACTGTGTCAAACCAATCATCCCACTGCACGGGGTATGCTTGAACGGCGAAACAGTGTCATAATCAGCTCTGACACAAGCTTTATGCATTATAACTTGTTTATTGGCCTTCTGCAACTCCACACATGCTCTCCTTAGGTATTTAAACAGCGAAAGATCATGCAGTCAGCAACAGGTAATCAACTAGAAAAAACAAAATATCAACAGAGTATAATGTTAAAAGGCACAAACATGCTGATATGTTTTATCCCAAGTTATGTCAAGTTACAATTTCTTATTGCAAACAAAAACTGACCCGCTCGGCTTCACCGGTTAAAACTAGGCACAACAAAAAGAGACTAATTATCGTCTAAACACAAGTTAGAATACTGCTCCTAGAGGGCGCAATGGACATACATATTTTGAAAAATAAGAAACTCCACACAGGCACTACTGAGCCATAGAACCACACCCACCAATGAAGGCCATCAGTCTATTCCATGTTTGACTGGAATCTTCTCTACCACTAGGCAAGACTTTTCAATCATTGATTGATTTCTCTCAATATTTCATTGAGCATTTCAAATTTGTTGCCCCTTAAAAATCAGTCCTTTGAGTTTAGGACACACCCTGGATAGGGTTTGATTATCAAGGTCTTTCCTGCCTTTATGCCAAAAGTGCAGTTGATTGGATGGATATCCCAGAAGCAGATAGTCAAAGAAAGACCCTAGAAATCCCAGTATCTTCCACAGTGTGGCTTGTAAACAAAAATGATTTCTTTTCAGGGTTTCAACATGACAACAATAGACTTTTCTAAGTTTTTGGGCTGGACACATTTAACAAGGTTGAGATTTGACCAGATGTAGCTGAAGGAGCTGTTCTTTTGAATATTGTTTAAGGGTGCTGTTGTTGCATACTGAAAAAAAAATCTTTAAAAACTCCTAAACCTGACTATTTTTACAAGTTCTCCCAGTCCTACTGCAGGACTTTGAGCTTTTGAAGCCCTCAAATGTCCATCTGAAGTGGTGGAAACTCAGCAAACGAAATTGGCAACAGCCAATCAGCATTTTGTGGGTGTGTGACAGACAGTTTTTATTCTGGTTCACAGAGTAACAGTCCATGTCCGTGTGGGAATCATTAGTTAGTGAGGACATTAGTTCCTCTCAGACGAACTGCAGAGAACTGACAGACGATGCTGCTACAGGACATCAGCTGCAGTGTTTTGTGGTTGGTAGGTGAGTGTGAAGGATTCAGTTGGAATAATGTTAGCTTATGCATCCTGTTTGATGATAAATAATATGATTGCAGCGAAGTTATTGTGGACTTGACGATGGTGACAGAAATGGCGAATTGACGGACACAACTTCAGTGGGTAACATGATTATGGTTTCAAAGTCGAGTTCAGTGAGAGCTCATCTTAACAGTCCATAAAGTTAGTCTGAGGGCACCATCCCGTCTTTCCTATACAGACTTTAAATTATGCCCTCATCAGGATCCCTTGAGTTTTACCAAATCAGATTCCTTTTGTGTGAATAAAGTTGGCGGCAAATCTAATGAAGCAACACTTTAACATCTTGAGATTGGTTTTGAGAAGTGTGTAGTTCCACTCATGTTTATGTAATTCAATCTTTTCCTGCAGACGTCCAGCAGCTGTCAGTGATGAAAGAAGAGCAGCCTGTCCATGTGAAGAGTGAGGATGAGGATGAAGATGAAGACGAACCTCAATCCTCACAGCTTCATCAGATGGAGATCAGAGCTGATGGAGAGGAGTGTGGAGGAAATGATGAGGAGAGGAACCCTGCTCCAGGGAGACTCTTCAAGAGAGAGACTGAGGTCAAAACTGAAGACTCCTCTGAGGGTGACAACAGTGATGATTGGAGGGAGGACAGAGAACATCAACCAGGTTTAAACATGGCAAAAAAAGATTTTTGGAGACTAAAGGTTGGAGAGAGACCCTTCAGCTGCTCTGAGTGTGGTAAGACAATACGTTTACAAAATAGGCTAAACAAAATACAATGTGTCACACCGGAGTGAAACTCATTAGTGACGAGCTTGAGAAAACATTTAGATATGAAAGCTAAGTAGACAGTCACAAAATTGTTCATAGTATGATTCTGGGGGTGTGCAGTTACGCTCATGTTAGTGTAATTCAATCTTTTCCTGCAGACATCCAGCAGCTGTCAGTGATGAAAGAAGAGCAGCCTGTCCATGTGAAGAGTGAGGATGAAGATGAAGAGATCATTCAGTCCTCACAGCTTCATCAGATGGAGATCAGAGCTGATGGAGAGGAGTGTGGAGGAAATGATGAGGAGAGGAACCCTGCTCCAGGGAGACAGTTTAAGCCAGAGACTGGTATCAAGACTGAAGACTCCACTGAAACTGATGACAGTGATGATTGGAGGGAGGACCGAGAACATCAGCCAAAACATGTGAAAAAAAATGAAGTTAGCAGACAAAAGCCTAAGAAGAAACCCTTCAGCTGTGATGATTGTGGGAAAACATTTAGAACAAAGTACCATCTAAACACACACAACATGATTCACACTGGAGAGAAACCCTTCAGCTGTGATGAGTGTGGTAAAACATTTAGAACCAAAAGAGAGGTAAAACTTCACAAAATGATGCACACAGGAGAGAAACCCTTCAGCTGTGATGAATGTGGTAAAACATTTAGAATCAAAAGAGAGGTAAAACTTCACAAAATGGTTCACACTGGAGAGAAACCCTTCAGCTGTGATGAATGTGGTAAAACATTTAGAACAAACTACCATCTAAACACACACAACATGATTCACACTGGTGAGAAACCCTTCAGCTGCGATGTGTGTGGGAAAACATTTGGAAAAAAGTGCATATTAAAAACACACAACATGATTCACACTGGAGAGAAACCCTTCAGCTGTGATGAGTGCCCTAAAACTTTTAAAACAAAAGTAAAGGTAAACCTTCACAAAATGGTTCACACAGGAGAGAAACCCTTCAGCTGTGATGAGTGTGGTAAAACATTTAGAATCAAAAGAGAGGTAAAACTTCACAAAATGATTCACACTGGAGAGAAACCTTTCAGCTGTGATAACTGTGGTAAAACATTTAGAACCAAAAAAGAGATCAAGCTTCACAAAATGGTTCACACTGGAAAGAAACCCTTCAACTGTGATGAATGTGGTAAAACATTTCGAACAAAGAATGATCTAATTAGACACAAAATAGTACACACTGGAGAGAAACCCTTCAGCTGTGTTGTCTGTGATAAAGCATATACAACCAAAGCACACCTGAACATGCACAACATGATTCACACTGGAGAGAAACCCTACAGCCGTAACGCTCGTGGTAAAAAAATTAAAACCAAAGGAGAGCTAAACCTTCACGAAATTGTTCACACTGGAGAGAAACCCTTCAACTGTGATGAATATGGTAAAACATTTAAAACAAAGAACGACCCAATTAGACACAAAATAGTACAAACTGGAGAGAAACCCTTCAGCTGTGTTGTCTGTAGTAAAACATATACAACAAAAGCACACCTGAACAGACACAAAATGATTCACACTGGAGAGAAACCTTTCAGCTGTGATGAGTGTGGGAAAACATTTAGAACAAAGTACCTTCTAAATGCACACAACATGATTCACACTGGAGAGAAACCCTTCAGCTGTGATGAATGTAGTCAAACATTTAGAACAAAGTACAATCTAAACACACACAACATGATTCACACTGGAGAGAAACCCTTCGGCTGTGATGAATGTAGTCAAACATTTAGAACACAGTACCTTCTAAACAGACACAGCATGATTCACAATTGATAGAAACCCTTCGGCATGACGATCGTGGTAAAACACTTAAAACCCAAATGAGTTAAAATTTTAAAAAATGGTTCACATTAGACAGTAAACTTTCAGCTGTGACTAGTTTGAAAAAACACATGAATATTCTCTGGAGGGTCACAAGTTACCTTATGTCAGATAGAAACTCTTTCACTGATGAAAAATGGTTTCCAAAAAGGTTTTGTGATTATATGCATTTATATATCAATGTATCCATCCAGGGACCAATGATCCAGAGACCAATCATAGACCTGTCTCCATCATATTTGTCTCTGCTGAAAACAAATTAATCAGAAATTAACATGATTGGCTATATGAATTCATGTTGGGTGTGGGATGTATATATTTGTATATATATGTATATATGTATTTTATATGTATATATGTTTCTATGCATATCTGTGAATCCAGAAAATGAAGAGCTTTATGCTCTATTGTAAAGTGTCTTGAGATAACACTTGTTATGAATTGGCGTTATACAAATAAAGATTGATTGATTGATTGATTGATTAACATCTTGAGATACAACAACTAGTTTATCAGGAGGGTCCTCATGCCTATTTGATGGTGTGTCTTATAGAAGGTCTTTCACTGATGAAAACTGGTTTCCAAAAAGTCAAACCTTTTATCTTCTTAACTTTTTACCACAACACCCTTTTCAGGTCCAGTACATCCAATAACATTTATTCTCAGTGTTTTGCTCATACTGAGCGATCTAGACCTGTTTCAATGAACAGGAGTGGAAGTAACTCTTCATCCTGACAGAGTCTATGGTGTGTTCCAGTTGTACCAGGATGTTGGGATTTTTGAGTTCTTAGTAGGAAATTTTAGGGATGACTGCTCACAGTGTAAACAGTTATTCACCTTTGTTGAATATTCAGTTTGTACGCACTTTTGACTAGTGTTTGTCACACTTTATCAGTGGGTTTCCATAGTATTGTTTGATGTTTAGATAAAGATATGTGCTGTTGTGTTATTTACATTCTTCATCAGTTACGTGCAAACTACAATGCAGGGCGACCAAAAATTAACCAACAACAATTACAGACATCACAAATATTTGTCTATGTCTTTGGCTCCATTCCAGATCATAATTACTATAGTTGTTCATGTAGACATAAACATGATCTCTCTTTCCATGGTTGACTTTACATTCATTGTAATTTTCTCTGGCACCAGATAGACATGAGATTTCTCTTTAAAATGAGATGCCACATCTCAAGAGGCCTATCTGTTATAAATTTATACTCAGTGGAGACAAAGATGGTGAGGATACATTGATGGCTGTGTGTCCCTGAGTCTTACACTACCATACATTTTTGTTTTCAGTCCATTACCAGCTGAAAATACATCACCTAAAAATTATCATTATTTTGCAGTTGTATTACTCAATGTTAATTAATTTTGAATTCAATATTCATGGTTATTATTGATTATACTTCCATAAAATTATGACCTCAACCATTCAGACATGAGGACCCTCCTGAAAACCAGATGTAGCATCTCAAGAGGCTAACCTCTAATAAATCAGACGGCAGGTCTATGGTTCATGGATCTGTCACTAACTTTAGTTCTTACTTTAGTCCACTTGTCTCCTCATACCTCTAACCTCCCTTCCTTCAAAATAAAACTCCTTCTCTGGCAGGCATGGAGAGCCGGTGATGTGAAAAGTGACTGTCTGTCGGAAAATGACTGCCCCTGACGGGAGCGTGCATCGATTGTTTCTCCACTGCTCGGATATGCTGTGATGTTTTCATATAGTAGGCAGATGATAGTCTGTCATTCTGCCATAGTCTACAACTTGTCTTTGAATGAACAATCATGACTTTTGTTGTTTCATTTGTAATGCTTCCGTTAGTGCTGCTCCTGCGAGATGGAAAACATCATGAATTGTAATGTCATGTTAATTTACAGTGCTTTAACTGATAAAGTTTTAGCCTACCTTCAATATGTAGTAATTTCGCCGAGGTTTAGTTTGATATTGGTCATTCACATTCGTCATTTCACATTCCAGGGGTAAAAACGCATAGCATAGAGCTTTTTTATTTTGGCCCGGTCATTTGCCCCACCCTGGACCCTGCTCTAATTTGTTCCACTATTGAGTAGTAGAGTGGCTTTTCATTTGATGATGTATTTAAAGGAATATTACACCCAAACAACGATTTGGCCTCATTTTCTACTCACCCTCATGCTGAACAACACTGTGGAGTACTTTTGGAACATCTAGGATGCAGCCGGAGATCTGGGGGAATCCTCGCTGTCCACTGACATTGATATCAATGCTTAGATCGGAGCCCGAACGAACAGTGTCCACAAAACGTCGGCAATATTCCTCCATACTGCTCGTGCGCTGTAATCCAAGTGTCTTGAGAGGGTAACGTCCACCATTTACTCCAAACGACATCATTTAGCACATGTTTATAGCCTAAACGGTACTACTTGGCATTTCTATGATACACTTATGGGTACCTACGGGAGCCGCGGCTGACCAAGCCAAACGAATGCGCACTCTGCAATAACTAGGAGCGTAGAACAAGAAATCCCACATCCTGCTGATCCCTCTTGTGTCTGTCCACGGCTCCTTCACTCACAGCAGAATGTGCTGACCCCCACTTACTGTATGTAACTTACAGATAGTAGGTATTATGTCTTTATTTTCTATTTGTGAATAATAAACTGTGTAACAAAAATGTACCCAAAAGCTAGTACGATTCATGAGCATGTCATTAAAACTACAGTGTGAAATTTAACGTTAATACTTTTTTCAGAGATGACTTTTGTGAAATAAGCAAGTTTAACATCTATGCCACGCCAGATACTTACTTCAGCATAGTGACATCAATTCAGCAAAAATCTTTGCCCAATCAGTTTAGTCCAATGTTTATAGTTTTTTTTACAGTTATTTTTGACAAGATGTGCCTATTAATTCGGTATTTAAAGTGATATTTGATGATCACAAAACTGATTAAAACATGAATATAGTTCAGTGCTGACTCAGATAGGATATATAGGTATAAAGGGATGAATCATAATTCATTTAACTGCAAAAAACAAACGTATTTTTAATTTGAAACCATTTGTGTTTTTCATGATTCAAGATAAAAATGTAAAGTATTATCTAAGTATCATCATCCATGGATGGATCACTTGAACATTTAGGGCTGACTGATGGCATCGTTATGGCACGGCAACACCTGCTGGTCATTTAAATACCTACTTTCAGCGTGCCTCGTTGATCTTTTCTTGTGCGTTTAATGGCCTATAAAGGGGCCTCCCTCTCTCTCAATCAATATACAGATTACTTCTGTGGAAATTCTGTACTGTGCACACGACTCAAGTTTATTTGGAATAAATGCAGGCAGTGCACTGAAAATCCTTTTCTCCATGTCTGCCAGAGAGGGAGTTTAATTGTGAAGGGCAAAGCACTGTTGGGCTTCAAAGCCCTGCCCACTAACAAAATAAAATATTGAGTGGAATTTTTATTTTTTGTTTGAAAATGAAAAAAACAAACAAAAAAAAAAAACAGGCTGTTTCTTGTTTTTTTTTTTTTGTGCAAAACAAAGAAACGGGAAAACGAGTTGTTTCCTTTTTTGTTTTTTTTTTGCATTAAACGGGAAAACAGGTTGATTTCTTGTTTGTGCTTGTGTCTTTTGCACCAAGGAAACAGACAGATAAAAACGTACCTTGGTTTTTCGGGCAATGTTAGGGGGCAAAATAATTTTGGGGACATTAGAATGGAAATTTTGGAATTAAAGTTGAAATTAAAAGAATAAAGTCAAATGACAATTTCATGATAAGTGAAGTGTAAAGAAAAAAGTGAAAGTTTGTAAATAAAGTTGAAATGCATTGTATGTTGACTTTATTCTGAACATTTCAATTTTTGTTTGTCCAACTGTAGTCTCATCATTTCAACTTTATTCTTGAAATTTTGACACAAATGTCAAAGTTTCCTCTTTAATGTCGACTTCCTCAAAATTATTTTCTCCATCTTACATGGCCCAAATACTCTTCCATAGAAGTTTGATGTAAATAACCAAAGTTTGTTAAACTTTGTACTTTTTCAATAAATTCTTGTCACTTTTGCACAGAGTCTGGAGTGAAATTTGTTTCTTAACTTTTAGACTTTCCAGAAATGTTTTGAATTTTTCCCTGAATTCAGTCATGATCATCAGTCCACTCACGGCTCACATGTCTGACTGACTCATGAGGGCACATTTCACATCTCACACCACTTATGAACATCTCAATGAGGAAGGTCTGCAGTTATTTCTCCTGGAGCCAGGCTTTGATTTTCTGATTTCAGGGGTCTATTTTTGAATAAAATGAGTGAATATATAAACCACAGTCTACATAAGTCTTACCCAATCTCCTGGGTGGTTTTTATGTACAGTTTTATTGATGTTTCAAAACATTAAAGACTATAACAAAAACATCCAGAGCTGATCAGTCAAATGAGCAAAGGTCTAACACTGTGTCAGTAATAAATGCAGAAAAACAACAGACAAAACAGAGTCCAAACAAAATACAAAAACATCCCAACATCCAATTACTCTAGTGATGTAATTCCTCAGTCTCCAAACTATCTAGATTTTGAGTAGGCCAAGATTTTCTGCTGTCAGTGTTGATCTTTCCTGGACAGATAGTGAAGTCCTTTTGACAACAGCTCAGAATTCTCAGTAGGGAGAGAATCCATGAATGGTTTCCAGATGTGAAGGAATGATTGTTCATGACCTTTGAGAACAGCTCTGATCCTCTCATGAAGAAGTACATTAAATCTCAAACTCTGGTGTTTACAGAAGGGTCATGATTGTGTGTGTGTGTGTGTGTGTGTGTGTGTATGTGTGTGTGTGTGCCAGAGAGAGGTCAATTCAAATGAACTAAATACAAGTAACTCATTTATACATATATTAATATGCAGAACCATCTGTCTTTGTCAAACAGTGTAATACATTATACACCCCACTATAACTGGCACATATTATAATGGCAGCAATGATGATTTAAAATTGATGTGATAACATTTGAAAGGACAACTTTTGTTTTTATTATTATTATTATGAAAAATAACATAAAGTATTTCAACATGAAAGAAGGTATTATTAATGTGTGACAGCGTCCTGTATCATAAGTACATCTCTATTATTGAAACAAACTAATCCGTGAGAAAATTGTGGAAAACATTGTGGTGTTATGATCATATAGGCGGGCATAACACACCTTCTTCATAAAAATAAACACACTGGGGCCGCATGGGAGACCCATCCAAGATGGCTGCCAGTTAATATGTCAGCTCCAGTCGGCAGCGTCAGTCAATGAGGCATCTACGTATTTCATGTCCATGGTTGGTAAAATGCATCATAAATAAAAGACAATAATAAAGCAGGAACATTGCTGTTCCCAGTACAAACTGAGGAACCCCCATCTTAAAGGATCAAACCCTGGAGGTTAGGTTAATGTGTAAAATTAAATATATCATGTATAAAGTAAATGAAAAAATTAAATTGAAGTAAGAGACAAAATACAGTAAAATAAAAAAATAAATAATGATGACGTGAAGCTGTAATCGAATTAAAGACACTGATAGGTTATTTGGGAAAATAACAGACTAAATGGTAGGTCTTGAGTTTGTTTGTCTGTTGATGATGTCGATGAAATGTTTACATGAAGATCAAAAATAATTTTTCTAAACTGATTTTGTTCACAAAGTGGTGACACGGATGACTCTTTGCTTTTATTTTTAAAGGCAGATCAGCCAACCGGAAGTACATTTTCATTTCCGGGTCTCGAGGCTCTTTTGTTTTCCTCCCGCCGAGCTCAGTTAGCATGTTAGCTGTTCCGTCGTCCTGTGGTCTCAGAGTAATCCTGTAAAGTCTTGAGAGTTTTCTTCTCCTTCTTTGACTCTTGGATGAGGCTCAGATGTCCGGGTTCCAGGATCTTAAAGAGAGAGCAGGTTTGTTTTCTTTCTTCTTCTGTGAACTTTGTTTCCTGTAGATGTAGCAGCTTAGCCTTTAGCTAACGTTCACATCCACACACAGCTCAGTGTTAGCAGCAGCTAGCTCAGACTGTTGGATCAATCAAAGGTCTGAGACTGAAGTTTTCGCTCTTCCTCCTGATCCTCACAGAGCAGACTGTCGGATTTATTGGGATGCTGTTCAGTTCAGTGGTGAAGATCTTGTTGTGTGTCATGGTGCTGTTCAAACCACATTTTAGCTGCTTGTTAGCTGCTTGATTTGAGCTTTTAGATGCATGGAGCTGATTTGGAGCAAATGTCAACATTAAAATCTGCTGAAGGACTCAGTCAGAACTACAGCAATAAAGTGATGCTGAACAAAGTGAAGGAAAATCAAAGCTGGATTAAAGTTGGTGTTTTGTAGAGTTGTTCCTGCATTCAGTCCCATGGTAGTTTAATAGTCACAGTAAATAGTTGTAGTTTTTCTCCATGTCCTGTTCATACATGTCCTGACTGTAGAGCTGCTGTTTAATACAGAGCTGAGAGGATCAGCTGATGGGAGAGTTTTACAATACATGTTACAAGACATCAGAATCTATTCAAATGTTGTCATCAGGGCAAAATATCACGATTTCTTCTTCAGTTAAAATCCATTTTTGTTTTGAAACAGTAAGAACTCCAAGTCAGAAAGTCCAGTTTCTAATGAGTGTTATTTATATTATCATGGTTGCTGCTACAGTTTTGAACTTTAATATTTGACCCTGTGATGGAAATAATAATAAATGAAACAGAGAGGGAGAGAGAAATGACTGAATGTCTTGATTTAGGTACTTAAACAAAGTACAGGCTGATATCAAACCTTCTAAATACTTCTAGCTCAACTTCTAACTAAGAAAAATATCAATCTGCAAGACATGTGATTATTGGGTTTATATGGGGAACTTCTCCCCGAGCATTGCTGGGGATGCTGGGAAATGTAGTGACACAGTTTTGAAAAACTCAACATCAATTTGCAAGTAAACTACATTTACTACATAAACTACAGTAAACTACAAGGTATTTATATGACTGTACACTAGGGATGTAACAGTATGAGAATTTATATCATGGTTATTGTGACCAAAATTATCACGGTTATCATTATTATCACATGATTGTTGCATTGTGCTCAAAATGTTGAAAATGTACTCTGTCTTGAAATCATTTGACCCCTTTAAAATTATAACTTTAGCAGTTTTTATGTCTTTTTGTCAGGAAATGTCCTTCGGGAATATTTGTTTAAGGTTTTTTCATCAGAAATAAAAGTAAACAATTCTGACAAGTATTTGTCTTTATTATGTTATAAATGCTTAAACTGTGTAATACAAGAAAAGAAAAAAACAGATTTGTACTTTTAACAGGTTTCTCTTCATAAACAATTTTAAATGAACATGTTCAAGGTTTTTAGATGGCCAAAAATAAATTTAACCTATTTTACACTCACACGTTTGTTTGCCTATAGCATTAGTGTCCATGTTACAGCTCGTTATATTAGACCATGTCCAGCCCTTTTTATATATTTATTTTTTGTTTTAACTAACAATAGTACCTGAAGCACTTAGCCCCTTTCATGACTCTTTTCTACTCTCCCCTTTCCATGGCAGATGTCCTCGAAATCTCCTTTTAATATTTCAAAATTAGGATTGATTAGATCCATAAAATTACAGCGAAATACGTCGAAACATGGCGAACTTTATACATATTTTACACAGAAAATACTGATGCACACTAAACCAAATAGGGCTTTATGGGCGAAGGCCAAGGAAGACACCACTGCTGAAGAAAAAAACACAAAAAGGAACAACTAATATTTGCCAGAGTACCTGAACAAACCACAATCTTTCTGGGAAATGTTCTGTGGACAGACAAAACAAAAATAGAGCGGTTTGGCAATGCACACCAACAGTTTGTTAATAGGTGGTACAATGAAGCCTACAAGGAAAAGAACACCCTACCAAAAATTAAGCATGGTGGAGGTTCCATAATGGTTTGGGGCTGCATTGCTACATCGGGTACTGGAGGCCTTGACTGTATCACAGGAATCATGAAATCAGAGAATTATCAAGAAATTTTAGGGCGAAACGTCCAACCCAGTGTAAGAACACTTGGTTTGAGTCGAAGATCCTGGGTCTTCCAGCAAGACAAAGACCCAAAGCACACATCCAAAAGCACTCAGGAACGGTTGAAATGGTTGATTGTTTTAAAATGGCCAGCAATGAGTCATGATCTCAATCCGATTGTAAAATCTTTGGTTTGAGCTGAAATCTGCCATTGGGGAAAAGGAACCTGCAAATGTTGAAGAGCTTGAACAATTTGCAAAAGAAGAGAGGAGGAAAATACCAGTTGAGAAGTGCAAGGAGCTTATAGATGGCTACAAGAAACGTTTGGAGGCTGTGATCTGTGCCAAAGGGTGTGCAACCAAATACGGAAGAGGGATGCCATGATTGCTGCACATGCTTTTCATCAGTTTCCTCTTTGAAATTACAATATGTAACTTGTAAAAACGATTTTTTTGTTAAAGTATTTTGGACCTCCAATTAAAAGATCCTGATGACATAAATTTGGTACATTTCAATTTATTTCTGAAGATATTGTTAAAGTAATGCAAATAATGAAGGGGTGTCAATAATGCTGAGCAGGACTGTATGCGTAGGTGACATCCACTAATGTGTCCAAGTCATCTCCACAAGAATGAGCAAAGATGTTCCAGTCAGTACAGTTGAAACACTCCTGAAGAGAAAATATTGAGTCCTCTGACCAGACTTTAATGTCCTTGGTCCTCGTTTTCTCCCTCTTAAACAGTCTTGTACGAGGGAAGCAAGTACACACAGTTATGGTCCGTGGAGCCAAGTGAGGGAAGTGGAACTGACTTATAGGCATCCCTCACTGACTCGTAACAGCGATCCAGTATCTTGTCACGTCTGGTAAAACAGGTGACATACTGGTGATAGTTCTTGAGCACTTTTTAAAGACAGACATGATTAAAATTGCCCATTATAAAGTTTGGTGCATCAGGTGAGACAGCCTGCAGTTTCTGCGCCCCACCTTGAAGACGGTGTCGGTGGTGGAGGCAGAGTGAGCTCTCAGGTGAATGTAAACAACAGTTATAAAAAGTTGAGGGAACTCACGGGGCGAGTAAATAGGCCTCAGTGATACCAATAAGAGTTCCACGTGTGACGTACAGATGTGCTCTCTCACAGTCACAGAGCTACCGTATTGTTTGTTCACATAGACACACACCTCGCCACCCTGAGTCTTCCCCGTTACCTCTGCGTTTCGATCCAGACGGAAGGAAGCCCCAAAACCATCGATGGTCAGATCGATGTCCCGGTCATGCTCACTGAGCCACGTCTCGGTGAATGCCATGACGCAACAGTTCATAAAATCCTTCCGGAACATTTCCCTGGAGTTCATCCACTTTGTTTCTCAGATTCTGGACATTCCCCATTATAACAGAGGGCAGAGGAATCCGGTCAGACGCTGTTTCCTCAGGCGTTGTCTTAGACCCCATCCACCCAAAGACAAAATGCTTAGCAGTTTAAAACGATAGTCATAAAGATGAAGGCATCTCAGAAAATGTGTGGGTCTATAAAAATGCTCTCGATACACATCAAACACTATAAAACACATGCCAGACCTCTAGGGCCGCTGTAAAGATATGATGGAAACAAGCGGAAACAGATGAAAAAACAGTGGACATGCGCACTTGCGGCAAAAGTTGAAAAACAGAGATTGTGATAAATTGATCATAAAGTGCCGTAATGTGTCCTCGATAATTGTTTGTTCAACCCTGCGGGGATTGAGAAGAAGGAGATTTTGCTGCAGCAGGGATAGTAGGGTCACTAGCTTCATCAGCACATATGCTTCACGTACGCCGCCATTGTCATTGCCGAGTGTGGCGCATGCGTGTCAATGAAGATATGAAACTATGACATAAGTGTATCTGAAAACTTGTGGAGAGCCAGTAATCATGGAGCTACGTTTACGGCATTTCAAAATCTTTCCACTCTGGAACCTGGTTTCAAAAATGATCATTTACAGACCCCCAAAACGCCGTCTTCGTATGGATGATACACAGATTCAACAATAAACCTCTGAGTTTAGACCTCGGTTTGGCTTCGTGTGGATGGGGCCTTAGACCTCCACGTTTACCCCGCTTCCTCTTTCTAGTCCACCTTGCTTCATTAGCGTTTCTGAGGAGACATTCTGACAACAAAAAGAGACTAATTATCGTCTAAATACAAGTTAGAATACTGCCCTTAGAGGGCACAATAGACATACATATTTTGAAAAATAGGAAAACTCCACACAGAAGCTACTGAGCCATAGAACCACACCCACCAATGAAGGCCATAAGTCTATTCCATGTTTGACTGGAATCTTCTCAACCACTAGGCAAGACTTTTCAATCATTTATTGATTTTTCTCAATATTTTATTGACCAGTCTGTATTTAAAAAATCCAAATGGTGGACTTCCTGTTGATTTGACAGTGTAGGCCAAGAGGTTTTTTCAAATTTGTTGCCCCTTAAAAATCAGTCCTTTGTGTTTAGGACACACCCTGGATAGGGTTTGATTATCAAGGTCTTCGCTGCCTTTATGCCAAAAGTGCAGTTGATTGGATGGATATACCAGAAGCAGTCAAAGAAAGACCCTAGAAATCCTAGTATCTTTCACAGTGTGGCTTGTCAACAAAAATGATTTCTTTTCAGGCTTTCAACATGTCAACAACTGACAACCGACAACAAGTGTTTGGGCTGGACAAATGTGAAAAGGTTGAGATTTTACCAGATGTAGCTGAAGGATCTGTCTTTTAAATTTTGTTTCAGGGCCCTGTTGTTGCATACTGAAAAAAATACCTGAAAAAAACTCCTCAACCTGACTTTTTCTACAAGCTCTCACCGTCCTACTGCAGGACTTTGAGCTTTTGAAAGTCCATCTGAAGTGGTGGCAACTCTGCAAACGAAACTGACAACTGCCAATCAACATTTTGTGGGTGTGTGACTGACCGTTTTTATTCTGGTTCACAGACTAACAGTCCATGTCGGTGTGGGAAACATTAGTTAGTGAGGACATTAGTTCCTCTCAGACAAACTGCAGAGAACTGACAGACGATGCTACTACAGGGCATCAGCTGCAGTGTTTTGTGGTTGGTAGGTGAGTGTGAAGAATTCAGTTGGAATAATGTCAGCTTATGCATCCTGTTTGATGCTAAGTAATATGATTGCAGTGAAGTTAATGTGGACCAGACGATGGTAACTGAAATGAGGAAGTGACGGACACAGCTTCAGTGGGTAACATGATCATGGTTGCAAAGTCGAGTTCAGTGTGAGCTCAACTTAACAGTCCGTAAAGTTAGTCTGAGGGCACCATCCCCTCTTTCTTATCCCGACTTAAAAGGATGTCCTCAACAGGATCCTCTAAGGTCCTGTATATTTTATTCCTCTTGATCTTTTACTTTTTCCAAGTGTTTGTTGGCTTTTCAACAGTTTTACCAAATCAGATTCCTTGTGTGTGTGAATAAAGCTGGTGACAAATATAATGATGCAACACTTTAACATCTTGAGTTTGGCTTTGAGGAATGTTTAGTTCCACTGATGATAGTGTAATTCAATCTTTTCCTGCAGATGTCCAGCAGCTGTCAGTGATGAAAGAAGAACAGCCTGTCCATGTGAAGAGTGATGATGAAGATGAAGAGATCACTCAGTCCTCACAGCTTTATCAGATGGAGATCAGAGCTGATGGAGAGGAGTGTGGAAGAAATGAGGAGAGGAACCCTGCTCCAGGGAAACAGTTAAAGCTAGAGACTGGCATCAAGACTGAAGACTCCTCTGAGGGTGACAACAGTGATGATTTGAAGGAGGACAGAGAATATCAGTCAGATTTAAACCTTGATCTTTTACTTTTTCCAAGTGTTTGTTGGCTTTTCAACAGTTTTACCAAATCAGATTCCTTGTGTGTGTGAATAAAGCTGGTGACAAATATAATGATGCAACACTTTAACATCTTGTTCATAGTTTGGCTTCTGGGGTGTTTAGTTCCACTCATGTTAGTGTAATTCAATCTTTTCCTGCAGACATCCAGCAGCTGTCAGTGATGAAAGAAGAACAGCCTGTCCATGTGAAGAGTGATGGATGAAGATGAAGAGATCACTCAGTCCTCACAGCTTCATCAGATGGAGATCAGAGCTGATGGAGAGGAGTGTGGAGGAAATGATGAGGAGAGGAACCATGCTCCAGAGAGACAGTTAAGCCAGAGACTGGTATCAAGACTGAAGACTCCACTGAGACTGATGACAGTGATGATTGGAGGGAGGACAGAGAACATCAGCCAAAACATGTGAAAAGAAATGAAGATTTTTGGAGACAACAGCTGAAGAAGAAACCCTTCAGCTGCAGTGACTGTGGTAAGAACAATAAGTTTACAATTCAGGGGAGGGCTCAAAGATCACAAAATGATTTCACACTGGAGTGAAACTCATCTGTGATAAGTGTGGTAAAACATTTTGATATAAAGAGCTAAGTAACAGTCACAAAATTGTTCATAGTTTGATTCTGGCTGTGTGAATGTGGTCCACTCATGTTAGTGTAATTACCATCTAAACACACTGCAAACATCCAGCAGCTGTCAGTGATGAAAGAAAACAGCCTTTAGTCCATGTGAAGATGTGAGGATGAAGATGAAGAGATTCACTCAGTCCTCACAGCTGTGATCAGAATGGAGATCAAAGCATTTAATAGAAAGGCCCATTTAAAATGATGAGCACATAATGATTCACACTCCAGAGAAACCATTCATCTGTGATGAATGTGGTAAAACATTTAGAATAAAATGCCATCTAACCGAACACAAAATGGTTCACACAGGAGAGAAACCCTTCAGCTGATGATGAATGTGGTAAAACATTTAGAACAAATAACCATCTGAAGTTAACAGAATTCAACAGCTGAAGAAGAAACCCTTCAGCTGTGATGAGTGCGGAAAAGTGACATGTGGTAGAACTCAATTCAGACGATGTGAAAGATCACAAAACGATTCACACCGGAGAGAAACCCATTCAGCTGTGATGAGTGTAGGTAAAACATTTAGAATAAAAAGCCATCTTACTGAACACAAACTGGTTCACACTGGAGAGAAACCCTTCAGCTGTGATGAATGTGGTAAAACATTTAGAAGAAGTAACCATCTGAACACACACAAACGATTCACACTGGAGAGAAACCCTTCAGCTGTGATGTGGGAAAACATTTAGAACCAAAGATGCAGGAAAACGTCACAAATGATTCACACTGGAGAGAAACCTTCAGCTGTGATGAGTGTGGTAAACATTTAAAACCAAAAAGGTGTAAACGTCACAGAATGATTCACACTGAGAGAAACCCTTCAGCTGTGATGAATATGGTAAAATATTTAGAATAAAGTACAGTCTAAACAAACACAAAATGATTCACACTTGAGGAAAACCCTTCAGCTTGATGAATGTGGTAAAACATTTAGAATAAAGTACAGTCTAAACAAACACAAAATGATTCACACTTGAGAGAAACCCTTCAGCTGTGACTAGTTTGACTCTGACTGTATGTACTCTGACTCTGACTAGCAAAATCAATTCCCTGGAGTGTCACAAGTTGCCTGATGTCAGATAGAAACACTTTCACAGATAAAAACTGGTTTTCCAAAAAGTCAAACCTTTTTTCTTCTCAACTTTTTTATACCACAACACCCTTATCAGGTCCAGTATATCCAATAACATTTAATCTCAATGTTTTTGCTCATATTGAGCGATCCAGACTTGTTTTAATGAACAGGAGTGGAAGTAACTCATCATCCTGACAGAGTCTATGGTGCGTTCCAGTTGGACCAGGAAGTCGGGATTTTTGAGTTCCTAGTTGCGATTCATGATTATGTGCATACGTATACAAATATATCCATCCAATGCCCAACATGAATCCATATGGCTAATCATGAATTCCTCCATCACGACTCAAGAAAAAAACCTTCTGTTAAGCAGCAGGAAATCTTGAATGTGGATCCCAGTCTCATGATGAACAGCAAATCCACACGATGCTGTATTGGCTGTGAAGGTGAAGGAAGGGAGGTAGTAGTAGTAGTAGTAGTTTATTTCGAACATGCAAGAAATTAATGTCATATATTACATGTATGCAAATGTTTCAAAATACCAATACAAAAATAATTAAAGTCCCCTCTGTTGAAAAGTTACACCGATTGATTTCACCCACATGCTCGAAAAGGAGTGGGAAGAAGTACAAACTTATGTAATCCCACCCCCTCTCCTTTAAATATCATTCTTACACGGCATTGTCAAATGCTCGATCCTGATTGGTCAATTACAACATTCTACGGTCTGTTATTTCTGGACAGCAGACCGTTGCTATGAATAGCAGACCGTTGTTAAGGACGCTTCTGATCGACTCGGGCGAATCACGTCATGTCGTATCAATCCGCAGAAAGACGTTTATACCTGCGGCAAGAAATTGTTTTTTTTTCAAAAGTGGAGCAAGATCCTGTCCTCTAATTCTGGCAGCAGCAGCAGATCGGGTGAGTGCCTCTCTTAAAGTGTTAGTGATGAGATAATATTGAGAGCAGTTGTAACGGTGAAAAACTGATGCTAGGTATGTCAGCTACAGGGCCACAGCAGGGAGGAATTATGGACGTCACACTCACCTTGTCCCACGTCACAATCAATGGAAACATTCAGTTTAATAAGCTAATCTTCGCTTTGGAGTTACCGTTGCTTTCCGTTACTGTTTCCTCCGCTTCGCGTCGGGGTCCTGCATCACCCTGTCGGGGTTTATTTCTCTATAGTGACCGGCTCGCTCTACATTATCCCTTACAAAGTCAATTATTCCACGTCCTGTTTGATATCAAAACAATTATCAAATTACATACAAAGTAGTCAACAACAAAATATATCATATGAATATATATGTATGCATATACACATACATTTATATACATACATTCATACATACACACACATACATACCACCAACAAAATAGATCAAAAATAAATATATAACAATTCAAATAAACACTAAACACCTAGTGAAGGCCACACTTTATTCCTCACTATATCTTGTAAAAATACATTCTTTGTACCTTTTTTTGAATTGCTGGATGTTTTGCCATTCCTTAAGCTCCACATTCAAACTGTTCCACAGTTTCACTCCACACACAGAAATACAAAAACTTTTCCTTTTTGTACGCACCATTGTGACTCTAAAATTACATATACCCCTAAAACTGTGTACCCCTACCCTTTCAGTGAATAATTTTTGGATATTTAGAGGTAGAAGTTTGGTTTTTGCTTTATATAGGACTTGGACTGTCTGAAATTCCACCATGTCTTTAAATTTTAATAACTTTGACTGTCTGAATAAAGGGTTAGTGTGATCCCTGTATCCCACCCTGTGAATGATCCTTACTGCTTTCTTTTGCAGAATGAATAGTGGATGTAAAGTTGGGTTGTAGTTATTGGCCCAGACTTCTGCACAGTAACTGAGATATGGAAGAACTATTGAACAGTAAAGAATGTGGAGTGATTTGTGGTCCAGAACCTGCTCTGCTCTATTTAATACTGCTAAGTTTTTGAACTTTGGTTTGAACATGTTTAATATGAGATTTCCAGCTGATTTGATCATCTATTGTCACCCCTATAGGAATTTGATTTCATTGACCTTTTCAATTTCAACCCCATACAGCCTAATCTGCATTTGTGTATTCCTTTTGCAGTTCCCAAAGAACATTCATTTTGTTTTTTTCCAAATTGAGAGATAATTTATTTCTTTCAAACCATAGTTTCATTTTGCTCAATTCAATATTGATTTCCTGAATTAAGGCTAAAGGATCACTACCGGAACAAAAAACATTGGTATCATGAGCAAATAGAACCATTCTTAATCGTGTTGATACTTTACACAAGTCATTTATGTAAAGTATGAACAGCGTGGGGCCCAACACTGACCCCTGGGGGACACCACAAGAAATGTTCAAACATGAGGAGCAGTTGTCATCCAGCTTCACAAACTGTTTCCTGCCAGTCAGATAGCTTCTCAGCCAGTCCCATGCTCTACTCATGATTCCATATCATTCCAACTTGTCGACTAAAATATCATGATTTATTGTGTCAAATGCCGTTTTGAGATCTATGAATATTCCTACTGTATATAGTTTATTGTCTAGTGAATTTGTTCTTCCCTCCAGTGAGTCTATCAGTGCCAGTGATGTTGATCTGTTTGACCTGAATCCATATTGATTGTCACTAAGTATGTTGTGTTTGTCCAAGAACTTATCCAGGCGATTGATGAAAAGCTTTTCTAGAATTTTTGAAAACTGTGGAAGTAGTGAGACTGGTCTGTAGTTTGTGAATCGGTGTTTGTTCCCAGATTTATGCAGTGGAATTACTTTGGCTATTTTCACTTTGTTTGGAACTGTAGCAGATTGAAATGACAAATTGCAGATGTAGGTAAGTGGTTTGGAAATTCCTCGAATGACCTTTTTTACTAAAGTCATATCAATATCATCAGAATCTGTTGAATTTTTGTTCTTGCATTTAAGTACTGTTTCAATTACTTCCCTTTCTTCCACTGGAGCTAGAAACATTGAGGTGAGATTACGATCAATTGAATGGTGATCATTTTCATATTTTTTTCCTGCAACAGGGATTTTTTCTGCCAGTTCAGGCCCAATGTTAACAAAGAATTTATTAAAATAATCAGCCACCTCATTCATGTTGTAGTTTACTTTCTACAAGGAAAAAATTGGGGTAATATACCCTTGTAGCACCATTTTTAATAACATTATTAAGTATTTTCCAGATTTCTCTTACATTATTTTTGTTATCATCTAGTAATTTATGATAGTGTCTCTCTTAGATGTTCGTAGGATGTTTGTTAACTTGTTTTTATAACATTTGTATTTATTTTCCGCTTCTTCAGTTCTCTGTTTAATAAAATCTCTATAGAGTTTGTTTTTCTTTTTGCAGGCATTTTGCAATCCCTTTGTGATCCAGGGGTGATCCATATGTTTTGGTCTTATATTAATTTTCTATAGACGGCAGTTTTTATCAAGCAATGTCTTAAATATTGTTATGAATTCATTGTATGCATCATTTATGTTACAGTTATTATATGTTATCCCAGTCTTGTGCCATTAGATCACTTTTAAATGCACTTTTTGATTCCTCTGTTCTCAGTCTTCTATATTTAAATATTTTTTTTTTCCAAGTTGGTTTGACTTTAAATTTTTCTCAATCACTGTGAATACTGGTAAATGGTCGCTGATGTCACTGATTAAAATTCCACTTTTTGTGCTGTTGGAGATGTCATTGGTGAAGATGTTGTCAATCAGTGTTGCACTATGAACAGTTTTCCTGGTGGGTCTGGTGATTCTTGGGTACAAGCTCATACTATGCATTGTACTGTTAAAGTTTTCTGTCATCTTGTGATTACTTGAATTAAGAAGATCAATATTGAAATCTCCACAAATGAAAATTGTTTTGTGTGTTCTTTTGGCCAGTAATTCCTCCATCCGGTCACTAAACAGGTCAATACTAGAGCCCGGTGTTCTGTAAATACAGCTCATAATTATGTTTTTATTATTCCCATAATCAGTTTCTATTGTAATGCATTCAAATAAGTTTTCCAGTGCCACTGACATGTGTTCCACCACGTTAAATTTTAAGGTACAATCTACAAAAAATGCAACCCCTCCTCCCCCTTTATTTTGCCTGTCCATGTGTATGAATTCATATCCCTTCAATTCAAAGTCTAAACTTTTTTCCTTGGTTATCCATGTCTCTGATATTGCAATAATACTGAATGGATGCAGAAACTGGTCGAGGTAATCTTTTGTGTTTGTAAAGTTGGCATACAGACTTCTACTATTTATGTGTATGAGTGAAAGATTGCTGATCCTGTTGATCTTATTAAACTGTTCAGAGGTGTAGTAGCAGCAGTCGCTGTCGATGGAGGTGAAAAAGTTATTGTCCGGGTCTATATCATGTTCCACGTCCTGCGAACTATGATCAGTGTATTGAAATGTTTGTAGTTCCAGATTGTCATGTTCGCTGATCCTTTCAAATATGCTGTTATGATCTTCAGATGTAAATGAGGGTCTTCTTAGGATGTGAGTCATTGTTGTGTGTAGGTGTTTACCTCATGTTCCAGCGGATGATGATTGCTGATATCTGTCCAGTTCCTCCATACTCCTTACCATCAGTATTTTGGCTTCCTCTGGTGTTCCGTTGAGTTTGATGAATACTTTGCAGTTTGTCGTCCAGGTGTGTTGTATCTTTTTCAGCTTCCTCAGGTATCGTGCATTCTTGGCAATTTCGGCATTGTGCTTTGTCAGGTCCTCATTTATGAAAATGTTGGTACCTTTGAGTTTCCGACCTTCTTTTAGCAGTGCTATCTTGTGTTTTCTGTTGATGAACCTCAGGATGACCGCAGGTTTATCACTGGGGTTCCTTCTGGGCAGTGGGTGGCAAGCCTCAATACTGCTGCAGTCCAACTCTATCCCTTTGGACCGCAAAAAGGCAGCCACTTGTTGCTCCGTAGAGTACGCCTCCAGCTCTGTGGCTGACTTGCTTGATGTCCGTGGCCACGCCCGAGCAAACGAGCGAGGTTTAACTTGAAACCCGGTGATGATAACATCATTCATCCTAGTGTACTGCTCGAGCTCAGCAACTCGGCTCTCCAGAACCGCGAGCCGCTTGTCCTTCTCCACGTTTTGAATACGGAGCGCTTTGACTTCCTCCACCAGCTCCAGGATGTTTCTCTGCTGTAGCCTGACAGCAGAAACTTCCTCTGTGAGAAAGTCCAGTGACTTTTTAATGTCGTCGACCTCCTCATTCGACTTGATCCTCCTCGGACCCATCCCGTCTACCCCAGTTGTTTACCGGTGGCTCCAGCTGTTAGCCTGCCGATCAGCTGTTGACTAGTATGCTTGCCCGCAACCAGCCGCGCTCTCGGTTTGTTAAGCCGTTGTTTTTCGGCTGCAGTCCAGGTCGTTGACTGCTACCAACGTACAAGTTGGGCCACTCAGCAACAATTCCGTGTCCGTAATCCAAAATCAGTGGTCGATATATCCAGAAAAAGATCAATAACAGCAACACAGGAGCACAGTAAACTTTCAAAACAAGCGGCAGACAGGAAACGGAAGGTAAGAGGAGACAAGTGGACTAAAGTAAGAACTAAAGCAAATAACCGAACCAGGGACCAACCATAGATCTGTTGTCTGATTTATTCGAGGTTAGCCTCTTGAGATGCTACAACTCATTTTCAGGAGGGTCCTCATGTCTGAATGGTTGTGGTGATAATTTTATAGAAGTATAATCAATGATATTCTTACTGAAAATAAGAATTTATGGAAGTAATGAATTCATGTCATGTCTCCTTTAAGTATAAATGTTCTTGGTTCTTGGTTTTCACTCATTTTTTTATCACCAAATTGTTCTTGTTTGAAGTTCTCGAAAGAGTGTCCGGGCCATGTTTGGAAAAAATAATTTGGGGGACATTAAAATGTAAATTTTGGAATCAAATTTGAAATTAAAAGATCAAAGTGAAATAACAATTTTGTGATGAAAGTTGAAGTGTCGAGAAAAACATGAAGTTTTGTGAATAAGGTCGAAATGCATTGTATGTTGACTTTATTCTGAAAATTTTGACTTTTGTAATGAAATTATTATCCAGCTGTAGTCTCAACATTTCAACTTAATTCTTTAAAATTTTGACTTTGATGTCAAAGTTTCCACTTTAATGTCGACTTCCCCAAAATTATTTTCCCCATCTCACATGGCCCAAATACTCTTCCATAGAAGTTTGATGTAAATAACGAAAGTTTCTTACACTTTGTACTTTTTCAAAAGATTCTTGTAACTTTTGCACAGAGTTTGGAGTGATTTTTGTTTCTTAACTTTTAGATTTTCCAGAAATGTATCGAATTTATCCCTGAATTTAGTCATGATCATCAGTCCACAGCACAGCTCACATGTCTGACTGACTCATGAGGGCACATTTCACATCTCACACCACTTATGAACATCTCAGTGAGGAAGGTCTGAGTTATTTCTCCTGGAGCCAGGCTTTGATCTTCTGATTTTAGGGGTCTGTTTTTAAACAAAAAATGAGTGAATCTTAAAACCACAGTCTACATAAGTCTTACCCAATCTCCTGGGTGGTTTTTTATGTACAGTTTTATTGATGTTTCAAAACATTAAAGCCTACAACAAGAACTTCCAGATCTGATCAGTCAAATGAGCAAAGGTCTAATACTGCGTCAGTAATACAGGCAGAAATACAGCAGACAAAACAGAGTCCAAACGAAATACAAAAACATCCCAACATCCAATTATTGAAGTTATGTAATTCCTCAGTCTCCAAAATATCCAGGTTTTGAATTAGCCAAGATTTTCTGCTGTCAGTGTTGATCTTTCCTGGACAGATAGTGAAGTTCTTTTGACAACAGCTCAGAATTCTCAGCAGGGAGAGAATCCATGAATGGTTTCCAGATTTGAAGAAATGATTGTTCATGACCTTTGAGAACAGCTCTGATCCTCTCATGAGGAAGTACATTAAATCTCAACCTCTGGGTCTCCTTCAGCTCTGGGTGCAGGTCTGTTGAAGCCCATCATCTGTTTCATCCAACTCCAGACCTCCCTGGTGTTGTTCTGCTCCATCCTGGTCTTGATGGTGTCCCTGTTGCTGTTCTTGGCCTCCTTCAGCTTCTTCTTTAGCTCTTTCTGGACAGCCCTGAGCTCATCCTGGTCCTTAGCCATGACGGCCCTCTTCTTCCTGCAGAGAAGTCCTTTAATGTCCTGATAAATCCAGGGTTTATTGTTGGGGAAGCCGTGGATCTTTATGTTTGGACAATGTTGTCCTCACAGAAGTGGATGTGGTCTGTAGTGCAGTGAGGAAGACCTTCAGTGTCATCACCAGTGTCCTCTTTACAAAGTTCCCAGTCTGTGACATTGAAACACTCCTGCAGAGCCTCATCTGTGTCCTTAGACCAAACCTTTACTGTCCTGATGTTTGACGCCTGCTGCTGTTCCACCAACGGCCTGTAGGTGATGTCAAGGCCAACCAGGTTGTGATCTGATTCCCCCAGAGTTAGGAGAGAAGAAGAGCTGTATGCTCCCTTAACCTGACACAACAGGAGATCTAGGATTTTATTCCCTGTCGCTGCATGTGTATCCAGAAATCAAAACATAAAAGCCGTCCCTTTCCTTTATCTCCTTGTTCTTCAGCCATCAATTTAGGAACCAGAGTAAAAACAAACCTGTCCTCACTAAAGCTGAAATGTGAAATCCAAGCTTCATCTTGATTCTGATTTGGTCATAAAATGACTGAAGAGATTCAAATTAGCTGGTGACTCTGTGAATAATTGAATAACCTGTTGCCATGGTTACAGCTCTTTCGATCAATCAACCAGCACTTTTCATGCAAAAAACTGCAGCACAAAGTTCTTGACAAACTGACAGATAATTGAAATAAGATAAAAGGAATATGACCCAAACCCACTCCACCCAGCCCACGATTCCACCAACCCAGTAATCCATACACAGTGTTGGTAACATTGACATAATATACGTCGATGCCTCATTACGGCCCCAGCGTCACAGCCATATTAGACGGATCTCTTAACTCCAGTCTGGTTCCAGAAACAACTGGAGTGAACACATTTATGCTCGTATTTTGTGTAGTCTCAGGTTACAGTAAACGGCACAGTATTGAAAACAGATGCCATGTTTTAGTTTTGTTCAAAAACAGCTGATAACCCACCATACACCACCATAACTAGCACATACTATAATTGCAGTGATGATGATTTAAGAAATTATATAAATAAGATTTGAAAGAACACTTTTGATTATTATCATTTTATTATTATTATTATTATTATTATTATTATTATTATTTGTATTATTTGTATTATTATTAGTAGTAGTAGTATTTTTCTAATATTATTATTGTTGTTTGTAATATTAATATTTATATTAATATTTATATTTATATTAATATTGTTGTCATTGCCACTATGACCATTACTATATTACCCTTATTTTTTATTTGGCTGACGTATTTATTTATTTGTTAATTTTTTTCTTGATCCTCTTTCTTATATTAATGAAATTATTATTATTATTTGATCATCAACATACCTTTGTCCCCATCTGTCTCTTATCTACAACCACAGCCACACCAATGACAACCCCTCCCTGCACCTACCATCATATCACTTGCCACATATCACTTGTTGTTTTTCTTCCTCTGCTCATTAATACTCCATCCAATGTTTATTTTATTATTCTTTAATGCTTTCTTTTTTATTTTATGTACTAAGATATATTTATGTATTACCCATACAATTACTATCATTATTCCTGCAGCTGCAATCGTTACATGACTATTCTCCCTTCTATAACAAACTGTTAATATTACTATTGATTTACTTGTTATTATATATAAGCATCCATACTATAATTTAATTTAAATTCACTATAATTTTTGCACATGTTACTGTCTTTTTTTCATTAATTTTACTACGATTAAAAATTATAATTGTTGTTGCTATTATTATTATTATTATTATTATTATTATTATTATTATTATTATTATTATTATTAATATCGTCGTTGTCGTCGTCATTATCATCATCATCATCATCATCATCATCATCATCATCATCATCATTATTATTATTATTGTTAAGACAAATAACACAAGGTATGTTACCATAGTTTCGTCTATGGTTGGTAAAGTGCATCACAAATAAAAGATGATAATAAAGCAGGAACATTGCTGTTCCCAGTACATACTGAGGAAACCCCATCTTAAAAGTTCAACCCCTGGAGGTTAGGTTAATGTGTAAAATTAAATAAAAGGAAGAAGCAACTATAACTCAGCTCAGGATAGGGCACTCTGGGTTAAATAATACATTACATATGATCAAGAAACATCCAACCGGACTGTGTCAGCACTGCAATCAGCCAGAGAGAGTAAAACATGTACTTATGGAGTGTGGAACCTATGAAAGACAAAGAAGGAAGTTAATGGACAAGTTTGAGAAAGCAAAGATAGAGTTGACTTTACAAAAGATTCTGGGGACATGGGAGAAACACCATGATGTAGGTATGTTTTTAAAGGAAACGCAGTTGATAGAAAGAATTTAGGATTCTTCTTTCTTTCTTTCGTTGTGTGTTTTTTTTTCTCCGAACGCATATCCTGCTCCACACTCCAGTCCAGTAGGTGGCGGTAATGCACCTTTTAGCTGGTTGCCAACCGCCATTAAAACCCAAAGAAGAAGAAGAGGAAGAAGAAGAAGAAGAGGCTCTTGTGTTTTCCTCCCGCCGGCGAGATTTTTTACCCTAGGATGAAATCGGGAAATCCACGCCCCCAACCCATGTGATTGGTTCCTGCAAAGTCTCTCACTTCCACACGCTTCTACCTCGAATGAGCCCCCTCCTAGTTTTCAAATTTTCACTGCAATTACATCGCCGCTCCCACCTCGCTGTGTTGAAAGTGTTTAGTTCTTGAATTGAAATTTAACATGTGGTAATTCTATAGTCAGGGGCGGATCTAGTCATATGGGGCCCCAAGGCAAACCCAGTCATTGGGGCCCTTTCTTGTACTGTGCTGATACATTTTTTAATTATTTTTATCCATTTTCCAACTTATGGAATGGGTGCAGGGTGCAGAGAAAACATAAACAAGGAACTTACAGATATCAAACAAGAAGAGTGGAAAAGGGGCAGAAGAAGAAGAAATTGAGGGTAGTAATACAAATAAAAAATAACTAAAATGAAATTAGATTAAAAATCATATGAAAAGTAAACAGGGTCAATAACTCAGTATTTCATTGGTTTTCAGCATGCTGATACATTATTATTTTAATCTTGTACCAGGTAACATAAAGAAATGAAATTAATGTCCTTAAATTTTGTAATTAAGTTCAGTATTTTTAAGTATTCAGTAAGTTTAAGTATTTTACAGGATATCATGATTGAAAATAAAGACAATGACATCAAATCTATGAGGCTGACTGACAAAATGATTATAAATTATGGCTGTTGAGCTCCTCTGCTTCATACTATATAGCGTGTGAATTAAGACTAAAAAATCAATAACTGCTCTGAATCAAAGAAAACTTTAATAATACATTTTTGTGAGATGTTTGGGGGCCTCTGGACATCTTGGGGCCCCAGGCAATTGCCTGTGTTTGCCTAATGGTAAGTATGCCCCTGTCTATAGTACTTTAAGTGAAATGTTAAATGTTATTAATATTTGACACTTTTTTAGTTTCATGCTTTTACTTTTCATTTAAAAAAATCAGCTTGGTTAATCATTTCTTTTTTCTGTTAAACTCTGAAGCACTTTGAGCTGCATTTCATCTCATTAAAAATGTTCTACAAACAGACTTAGTTTTATTATAAATATGTACACTTCATCATCACGATTATCACCACCATAACTACTTACCCAAACTGCATAACTACATAATAATGCATAGAGCTTGAGTGAAAAGGATACTACATGGCTTCCTTGAAGCTGGACTACCAACATCGCCCCACCACAAAATAAAATCCATAGTTACCTACATCACCATCATCACCACAATACCATAATAGGAAAGCATAACATTGCAGTTTTCACAATACACAAAATTTATTACCATTTTATTCATAAATTTCATTTGGCCCCAACATACATTTTATTCATAAACTTCATTTGGCCCCAACATACATTTTATTCATAAATTTCATTTGGCCCCAACATACTTTTTTTTCATATATTTCATTTTTCCCCAACATACTTTTTTCATATATTTCATTCTGCCCAACACACATTTTATTCATAAATTTCATTCGGCCCCAACATACTTTTTATTCATAAATTTCATTTATGACTTAATTTATTTCATTTTACTTGCTTCTGCCGGTCCAGGTTTGAATCCCGCCTGTGACCAGTTTGCAGAGTGTCTTCCCCTACTCTCTCACCCCCTTTCACAAGCCTATCCACTGTCTCTCTCCTATCAATAATGGCACAAAATGCCAAAAAAAATAAATAAATAAAAAAAAAACACCAGGGCCATTATGGTAGGACTAGTGGTGACCACCAAGGCAAGTGCTGTCCTCTACACATTTAGCCAAGGAATGAGGGGCACTTTTCTTGCTTTTGTCTTTTGAATAATGATGCTCCTTTCTGGAACTCTTTGGGGGATGTCCTGGTATCAAAGCACATCTCCCCCCAAGTGCTGACCTCCTCCTGGCAATTGCTGTTGGTTGTACACCAATCATTTTTGAAGACTGCAGATATTTGGCTTTGACTTGTGATGCCTTCCCAAAACTATGCAGAGCTGAAATGGTAGCACTATCATTCATTTTACTGAAGGCTGCAAGAAAGGAGTGACACGGTGCTGTGAAGGTTTGGGGGTCATCTCTGAGCTTCTTTATCATGCTGCTGCAGAACAACTGCAAACTCGCCTCCAAGTCTTCTTCAGATGATGAGCCTTGAAGAAGAAAAACCCAAACACCAATTAAATCTAATCCAATGATTTGGGTTATCATTTTTCTTAAAGAAATGTAATATGGTCAATGTTGCATACTAGCATATTTGACACCAACCTGAGGTGTTAGGTTTGCTCATTGAAGGGACCTTGTCCATGTCACCGCCCTGACAACCACCCTCCTGATCAGTGCCAAAACCTAGACATACAGTACATTTGATTACCTACTATAGAATATAAGATTTATTGTCTGCTCACATGGCAAATAAACTACAAAGTGTCAAATATTCTTCAGAACCACTCACATGGGATTGGTGCAGATGCAGTGTCATGTGATGATAAAAGGTCAAGTTCCAATGTCTGGAACCAGTCATCTTCAATATCCATCCCTGCAAATTCAGTGTCATTTGAATTCAAATATTAACCAATAGCTGAAACAAACATATATACAACCATTGCTCATTTAGGTCATTCTGTCTTATTCTCATTAATGAGAATACAATAAAAGAAGAGAATAGAAAACTCACCAGTTGCAATCTCATGGTAAAGCTTTCTCATCTGAGGTGTCGTGACATGTGGGAAGCTCTCATGATCACTGAACTTGTTCCAAACTGCGCACTGATGTTTGCATAGTCCACCTGTGACCCCAACTGGGCAGGTGCAGCATCCAATCTCCATGTTAACATTGTACTGCAGCTCTGCTGTTGTGCTGTGAACCACATAGTGGCTCTGGTCTACCTGTAAAGATTATAACAATAATTTTATTTTTCTATTTCATTATACTTCAAAACTGGCAATACTAACTTAACTAATCATTCATATCGCGCTCTTCTCAGCATTAGTGCACAGTGCACACTTGACAAGGGTTAGAAGGTAGAAATAGACAAATCAGGGCAAAAAAAGCAGTCAAGATGTAAAAAATAGGACCTGCAGAAATAAATTAATGAATCGATAGAACTGGGTTGAATAGATAGGAATGGATAGCATAGGAGCAAAAGAAAATGACGCTGGATGTCATCAGCATAGCACTGATAGGAGACGCCTGGGAAGCTGCTGATGAGATCACATAGTGGGAGTATGTAGATAGCAAATACAACAATACATAGCTACCATAATCACTCCATACCTGTGTGATCTTTTTCAGCATCTACATCATTTGGAAAAGGCTCTCTTCTGTCACTCCCAGGTTTTCTTTTGTTTGCAACATCCGTGAGGCGACGGATATAGTAAGCCTCCATCCTGGTAATAACAAAATCTACCAACTGAGTGACATTGAATGCCTTCAACCTGTGTAAGACCTTGTCCTTCACCACTTTCACAGCACTCTCAACGAAATTGTTGGTGTTATGCCCTCTGGTTAGGAGATCATTTCGAAGACAAATGGCCCACTCCTTGCGTCTCTCATATACCTGTAATTATGAAACACAATGTTCAGTAATGCAGATGTTTGCTAAATAGCATATATCAGTTGTATGAAGGATTAATAAAGACAACACACCTCTGCCAGGTGGTGGAGGAATTTGGGATATGTAATTGCAACAGGGTCAGCAAGACATCTGTTGTAAAGCGCTGTCAGTGATTGGTAGTCTGCATAGACAAGGCTCTTGAATAAATTCTCAAGCGTTGCTCGGTCTTTCTTATGGACACCATTGTGGGCACTCCACAACCATTGCCACATTGCCTGTGGTTAGGAATTTATCAATAATAACTTAAGATTGCAGGTTGAAACCAATCCAATGAGTTAAACTTCACATAGGTGCGATGAAGAATAAATAGCAATAATTGAGTGTGTGGTCACATCCATACCTGCAATAGATGGAACACGCACAGCAGCCTGGCTTGAGGAAACACTGTCTGGAGTGACTGACGCAGTGCCCTGCAGCCATCTGTCATTATGACTTGAGGCTGTTCCCGTCCAAAAAAGCTCCCGCTAGGCAAAATGGATAGCAAAAGTTTAAGCCCAGATGTAATGGTGGACTGGCTCTCTGATGTGGTAATGAAGACTCCCAATGGCAATCCTCCAGCAGTGGAGTGTGTGAGAAGCAGAAATATTCGGTGGTTCTGGCGATCACAGTTTCCTGATGAGTCCACAAAGATCATTTCTCCACTCTCCTTCAGCATTTTGTGAACCCTTTTCATCACAGGGCTACAAATGGCGATGACAACCTGACCGTCTTCAGTTTTTTTTATTTTTGCTATGGTATCCCCACAGTCCACGTTGTACTGGTCAAGTCTATGCTTTAGATCAACCAGCATCTGCTCTCCTGATGGTGAACCATAAGCTTTCTGAAATATGTCATAGTAAAGTCTGCAAAAAGAGAGCAAAAAAAGCAAAGAGGTCAAAGAGAGAAAGAAAACAAAACAAAACAATCCATCAAACCATGAAAAGGGCATTTCTGTGTTCTGAATTTCTACATGTTTCTAACCTGTAACAGAACTGAAGATCAGGACAGATGGAGCGGTCTGCAGCAGCAAAAATATAATTGTTGCCTTCCTGGTCCTGGAGGTCATACTTTAAGGTCTCAAGTGCAGATGACGGAGAGTGGCCACTTTGAAAAAGCATCTTGAGCCTTTCAATGGTTTCGGAGGACACATCCCGCTTCCTTAAAGCATCAGCACAGAACAGGCGGTGATTGTGCTCATGCCTGAGACTAATGTGAAATAGATAGCCCTCCTTAATATGTGGATCCAGAGACCTAAATGAAAAACATAATAATTAGGGCTGTCACTTTAGTGCATTAATTAGATTAATTAATTACACCACAAATTAATGCGTTAAAAAAATTAATCGCGATTAATCATAGCACACAAACATTTTAATATTGTCCAGCTGGAGGACCCGTACATGGCAGTGGCATATGTCACTTCACACATGCGTCTCTAGTCAAACCAAACAAAGCCCAGGTGACAACAGGAATGGCCTATTTAAGACTTAGTCTTATTTTATTTTTGAATTTATTTATCTATATTTGTACTACATTCTTTAATAATGCATCAGGCCTAATTGGTTTGCTGGATGTCCTCGACCTTTTTCTTTTTTTGAATTTGATTTATGAAACACACTTAAAGTGTAATTTGAGTTGCCTGATTGAGCTTAGAATTTTCTGGACAAGTTACCCTGACTTTGGTTTTATTTAGTCACCAATAAAAATATAGATTTACAATCTTCACTTCTTAGTGTATTCATTTGATTAGTCCTGCACTACAATTTTATAATATCCTAGAATTCAAATTCTTTATTTGGGTACTTTAAGCAGATATGAGATTAAAATGTGATTAATTAGATTAATTAATTATAAATCCGGTAATTAGATAATTTTTTTCAATCATCTGACAGCACTAATAGTAATGCATTACAAATCAGTCAACAATTAGCAAATGTTTTCCAAGTCTTTGAAAGTTTTCAGTGGAAAATCATGAAGCGCAAGTGGAGAAAGTAGTGTGGAAAGCATGGTAGTAGGGATCATTCTGGATTCTTGTACAATGGTTGAGATGCCGATTAAACAGAGAGCTGTTATGGGAAACAAAATACAATTTAAGCTCGCAATGAAGAGCATCTTCTCTGATAAACTGATTGTCTTTTTTTTTGGTCCGTCAGTCATTAAGACAGTAATGCATTTCTAAACAGAGCCTTGGAATACACACTAAACTACAACAATTGGTCAATAATGAAAGATTTTATTATTTATACAGGAGATTTTACTATACTATCTTACCCTGAAGTCCTGTTCTTACAGAGATTTTTTTTTTTCAGGACCAAGTACATCGTGGCACAGCATGATGTGTTTTTTGTCTTCATTGTAACAGTTTTGTTCAAGACCTTGTGCTGACATCTTAAGTCCACCTAAAACGCAAACATGTAATCAATGCACTTGTAAACAACCTACAATAATAGGGTACCAATAATAACCAACTCTTGAGTTGTGTGGTTTTAAGGATTTTTAACAACTTACCCTGTAGGCGTTGTGGCATCCACTTTGCTGTGGATATGTTTTGGACTTCCTCCAAGTCACCAGGGAGGACTTTTGAAAATCCTCGAGCCATTTTTGCACCTCATCCTCGGAGGTGATTCTTAATTTGATCTGTGCCTTAAATTGATTTTCTCTGATTTCTTCATAGCTGCACACTAGATGTTGGTAGCGCTCAGGTAGCAGTTTCTGTTAGAAAGAAAAAACAGAAAGAAAAAATCTCAGCAAATGTCTTACTTTATAACATTGGATTGTGCATATCAGGCCTGTTGAGCAATATGAGGGATATCTTCTCCATAGTGTTGTGTTGTAGGGGAGAGTGGAGTGATTTGTGCCAGAAGAAAATGGTGCTACCCCTGTTATCTAGAAAACCATAGAAGAAATTGGTCAAGTGAACAGGCATTTTTGCAGAGGCAATTATTTCACTCATCCTGCAAAGAAGGGAGACACATGGCTTTAGAAATAAGCACAGTTAAGTTCAAAAATGTGTTTTTGCCTTCCAAAGTAAAATTTCTATGATCAAGGTTTTGTTATTGTTCTGTTCTTGTTAATTTGTCTTACCTTTATAGAGCATTTCTGTTTGTGAGATTAAAATGATTTGTTTACATCAAAAATCAATGGCACAATTTACCCCTTTTCTTCAATGGCACAATTACCACACCGAGGCCAAGTTGTGCCAAAAGAGAACTTTTTTTTGTCAAGCTATATTTTTCAAACTGTTTATAAGATCCAAAGTGGTTGTTCCCAGGGATGCTCTGCATACTAAAATTTATGTATATATTCTAGTTGGAGGCATTATTCTCATCCCCTTGCTTTAAAGACACTTAAAGTGAAAAATGGCACAACTGTCCTCTATTTGTTGTTCAATGTTGTATGATCTCCATTTAAAAAAAAACTTTGGGTCAAACTTTTAGTTTAGTTGCCCTTGTGACAGAGAATATGTACTATTTTTCATTTGCAAACGTCATATAATTCTATACTACATCAGTCAGAACCATATGTAGCCGAAAAGTTTTGAAGGAAAACCGCATTAGCTTTGTAAGGTAGGCGCGCATTTCCACTAAATGCAAAATAGCATATAGCTGATGCTGTTACCGAACGTAATTTAAGTGCAGAATATTTTACTTTAACGTAATTTCTAACCTCCAAAAGCGGACTTTTCGAGTCTTCGCCTCCTGGCCGCTTGCAATGCTGACAAAAGCTAGCCATTGCAACAGGAAAATATTCGAAATCCCCGCGATTTTAGCGCGTTTTATTTTATATATCATTCTGATAGGTAAATGTAAACCACCTACGAGGCGCCCCATTTCCCTCGGAGACCGATGGTGGCGCATGTAAAGCACTCGATGTCAAATCAGGAGGATTACACAGAAGAAGAAGAGATGCTGCAGGAACCAATCACATGGGTTGGGGGCGTGGATTTCCCGATTTCATCCTAGGGTAAAAAATGTCGCCTCCCGCCTAGCTCAGTTAGCATGTTAGCTGCTCCGTCGTCCTGTGGTCTCAGAGTAATCCTGTAAAGTCTTGAGAGTTTTCTTCTCCTTCTTTAACTCTTGGATGAGGCTCAGATGTCCGGGTTCCAGGATCTTAAAGAGAGAGCAGGTTTGTTTTCTTTCTTCTTCTGTGAACTTGTTTCCTGTAGATGTAGCAGCTTAGCCTTTAGCTAACGTTCACATCCACACACAGCTCAGTGTTAGCAGCAGCTAGCTCAGACTGTTGGATCAATCAAAGGTCTGAGACTGAAGTTTCCTCGCTCTTCCTCCTGATCCTCAGAGAGCAGACAGTCGGATTTATTGGGATGCTGTTCAGTTGAGTGGTGAAGATCTTGTTGTGTGTCATGTTGCTGTTCAAACCACATTTTAGCTGCTTGTTAGCTGCTTGATTTGAGCTTTTAGATGCATGGAGCTGATTTGGAGCAAATGTCAACATTAAAATCTGCTGAAGGACTCAGTCAGAACTACAGCAATAAAGTGATGCTGAACAAAGTGAAGGAAAATCAAAGCTGGATTAAAGTTGGTGTTATTTTGTAGAGTTGTTGTTCCTGCATTCAGTCCCATGGTAGTTTAATAGTCACAGTAAATAGTTGTAGTTTTTCTCTCCATGTCCTGTTCATACATGTCCTGACTGTAGAGCTGCTGTTTAATACAGAGCTGAGAGGATCAGCTGATGGGAGAGTTTTACAATACATGTTACAAGACATCAGAACATATTCAAATGTTGTTATCAGGGCAAAATATCACGATTTCTTCTTCAGTTAAAATCCATTTTTGTTTTTAAACAGGAAGAGGAAGAAAGTTCAGTTTCTAATAAGTGTTATTTATGTTATCATGGTTGCTGCTACATTTTTTTAACTTTAATATTTGACCGTGTGATAGAATTAATAAATAATTGAAACAGAGAGGGAGAGAGAAATGACTGAATGTCTTGATTCAGGCACTTTAACAAACTACAGGCTGATATCAAACCTAAATACTTTTAACCCAACTTCTAACTAAGAAAAATATCAATCTGCAAGAAAAGTGATTATTGGGTTTATATGGGGAACTTCTCCCCTAGCATTGCAGGGGATGCTGGGAAATGTAGTGACACAGTTTGGAAAAACTCAACATCAGTTTGCAAATAAACTACTTTTCCCATAATGGCGCAAATGAATGGAATTTGCTGTCATAAACTTAAATGTTTAAACATTAATCCGTATCAGATCAGGACCAAATTGGCTTCTTTCTTGGACCAAAACAAACATCTGGTAGAATTTTCCTGTAAATCCATCCAGTAGTTTTTGCTAATCTTACTAACAGAGAAACAAACAAACAGACCTTGGTGGAAGCATAACCTCCTTGGAGGTAAAAATGCAGCTGCAAGGTTCCTGTCAAGCTCTGCTGGTTATTTCCACATCACTCTGGTTCTGGTTTCCCTCTTTTGATTCCAGTGCAGATCAGTTCAGAGTCTTTCTAATAACCAGTGAGGCCTTCACTTAATTAGCACTGACTCAGTTTCAGGTTACTTTTTTTGTACCTGTAGGTAGATTTTTTTTGCAGTCTGTGAGATTCACACAACAACATAAAACGCCAAAGACAAGATAAGAACAAATTAAAAAATGAAAATATTCAGTATTATTATTTAAGTGCTCTAGGTTTTATCATCACACTAGACATGGGCATGAATGACATAAAAGCGGGGGGGGGGGGGGGGGGGGGGGGGTACATGCACGCGTGTTGGTTCCAGAGGCAACCTCCATTAGGATCAAAGTTAAAAGAATAAAAAATCTAAAAGAATAAGTAAGTGAGCATAAGTAAAACAAAGTGCAAGTGCATGAACAGATAAATACTTGTGTGCAAATAGGCTACAATTTATTCAGCTCAGCAATAGCAGCAGGGACAAAACTATTTTTACACTGATTCGTTCTGCACTTTGGAACAATATACCGCCGCCCAGAGGGGAGAAGCTGGAATTCACTGTGAAGAGGGTGGGAGTCACCATTGAAAGCAGAGTTTGCAATCCTCTGTAACTGGTTAATGTACAGGGATGCTGGATAGAGCTGAGGCTCTCCAATGAGATGACTTGCCCACTTCACTACGAGACCCAAGGAATTTTTGTCCTTTGAAGATGTATGATTGGACACACACCCTGTATGATTGGAAAAAGACAACATTGACTCAATAAAAGCACGATAGAACATAGCCATTTATGTTCTATCAATATGAAAGTGCGACAGTTTCCTTAAACAATATAAACGCTGCTGAGCCTTCTTACACGCTGCTTCACAGTTGGCTTCAAAGCAAAGTTTTGAATGGATGATTGTACCAAGGTATTTATATGACTGTACACTAGGAATTTTATAGTATGAGAATTTCATATCACGGTTATTGTGACCAAAATTATCATGGTTATCATTATTATCACAGTATTGTTGCATTGTGCTCAAAATGTTCAAAAAATACTCTGACACAGTCTTGAAATCATTTCATCCCTTTAATATTATAACTTTAGCAGTTCTTATGTCTTTTTGTCAGGAAATGTCCTTCAGGAATATTTGTGTAACGTTTTTTCATCAGAAATAAAAGTAAATAAATCTGACAAGTATTTGTCATTATTATGTTATAAATTCTTAAACTGTGTAATACAAGAAAAGAAAACAGATTTGTACTTTTAACAGGTTTCTCTTCATCAACAATTTTAAATGAACATGTTCAAGGTTTTTAGATGGCCAAAAATAAATTTAACCTATTTTACACTCACAGGTTTGTTTGCCTTTAGCATTAGTGTCCATGTTACAGCTCGTTATATTAGACCATTTCCAGCCCTTTATATATATTTATTTTTTGTTTTAACTAACGATAGTACCTGAAGCACTTAGCCCCTTTCATGACTCTTTTCTACTCTCCCCTTTCCATGGCAGATGTCCTCGAAATCTCCTTCAATATTTCCAAATTAGGATTGATTAAATCCATTAAATTACAACAAAATATGGCGAAACACGGCAAACGAACGGCAAGAACACACTCCATATAGATACTAATGCTGTTATTAACAACCTTTATACATAATTTACACAGAAAATACTGATAAACCGCCTTTAGTTTACTCAGGTATGGCTAACTGAATCTCTTTCTCTCTGCTTGTTTACTCGAGGAGTTACGATGGTTATAATCACGCACGTTTTTGTCTTTCACCTTACTTAATGTCTTTCACCTAAAGCTCTCCAAGGGGAATGATTTCTTCGTTGATAAAAAACTCAATGGTCTCTTCCTCCCAGTCGTCCACGTTGCTCTCCAGCTCATCAGTGTCCACTCCTCCTCTGAGCTCCAGGCGGATGCTCTTCTGTTCTCTATATAAATGCACTCGATATGCATGAAAACACTGTAAGACACGTCAGACCTCTAGGGCCGCTGAAACCATATGACGGAAACAAGTGGAAACAGACGAAAAAACAGTGGAGATTGCGATAAAGTGATCATAAAATGGCGTAATATGTCCTCGATAATTGTTTGTTCAACCCGATGGTGATTGAGAAAAAGGAGATTTTGCTGCAACAGGGATAGTAGGTTCACTAGCTTCATCAGCACATATGCTTCACATACGCGGCCATTGTAGTTGCCGTGTGTGGTGCATGCGTATCACTGAAGATATGAAACTATGACGTAAGTGTATCTGAAAACTTGCAGAGAGCCAGTAATCACGGAGCTGCGTATACAACATTTCAAAATCTTTCCACTCTGGAACCTGGTTTCAAAAATGATCGTTTATAGACCCCCAAAATGCCGTCTTCGTATGGATGATATGCAGATTGGACAAAAAACTTCTGCGTTTAGACCTCGGTTTGGCTTCGTGTGGATGGGGCCTTAGACCTCCACGTTTACCCCACTTCCTCTTTCTAGTCCCCCTTGCTTCATTAGCGTTTCTGAGGAGACATTCCAGTATCTCAATCATTTTATCAGCCGGCTGGGCTTAATTGGCTACATTTAGCTCCAGCAGCACGTCCCTGGTGTAATGAGTCCTCGCGGTTCTCACCTGACAGGCTGCCATGCTGTTGTTGCAGGTGAGCAGCCAGAGTAAAAGAAGCCACAGCGAGACTATATAGAGAAGATTTACTGTGATGAATAAAGCAAGGAGCACTAAAACATCCAAGGTAAAGAAAAAGACAATAAAATCACAACAAAAGACACTAAAAGACGCTTAAAAAAACTGGAAGGTTTTTACTGAATTTGACTGTCAAACCAATCATCCCACTGCACAGGGTGTGGTTGACTGGCGAAACAGTGTCATACTCAGCTCCGACTAGGCCTGTGCTCAAAATATCGATACATCAAAATATCGTATCGCACTCCCATGGGATACGTGTATCGATACGGATTCTACAGATTCGTTTCCCCCTAAATATTTTGACAGTTGTTGTAAATACACTTTGGCTAATGTTAACAGTGGCACAGTTCAAGGTAGAAGACAAGCTACATAATGAAGCATATGTTCCAAATTTTAACTTAGTTCTACCACCTTTGAGGATCTGAATTGATGTCTCTTAGGGTTGTCACGATACTAAAATTTTCAACTCGATACCGATACTCAGGAAAATATTCGATACTCGATACTATTTTCGATACCACAAGGATAAAAAAAAGAACCCAATATTTAAAAGAAACAATTTTATTAACAAAAAATGCAAATATAACCTCTAGGAAGTTGTACAAAAGTCTCAGTTTCTTTATTTTCTTCCTAATGCAAAAAAATAATACAATACAAAAAATATAGCTGCATCAGAACAAAATAAATGCTCTTTGAAAAAAACAAAATTGTAGTTTTTTTCCCCTTATTTAGACTACAGTGCAAGTACAAACATAAATTAAAGCCACAAGCGGCGATGATCTTGGCCTCGCCCCCCACGCGCCCGTTGGGCCCTGCCGCTACCGCCGCATATTGCTTCCGCCACATGCTGCTGTTGCGAAGCATTGGAACCTCCGCCAGTGCAACAGTCCTTAGCCATCTTGTGATGTGTAACATAAATATTAGTCCTACCTTTTTTTCATCTAAATATTTAGATTCTTTGACCATGAAAACAATTGGGGCAATTGAGTCCAAAGTGGATCTTAGTAGACTGGCTGAGTCATCAACAAGCTGATCCAGCTGAGTGGGGCTTAAGCTAATATCACAGTTATCGGTTGGCCAATTTATTGAGCTTAAGGCAGCAGGAATGGCCTCTTTAAATTTAGCCATGGCACCACTGGACAGATTTCTACTGCTCACAATTTTGCTGCAAAACACAGAATCTTCCAGGAGGATGCTAAAAGTTACTAAGAAGTGGTCGGATAAAAATGGATTTTCAGGAAAAACTTTCAGTTCATTAATGTCAAGGCTATATGCTAAAACCAAATCAAGACTGTGATTGAAATGATGGGTAGCTTCACTAACAGACTGAGTAAAGCCAACTGAGTCTATTAATGACATAAAAGCTGAGCTAAGACTATCACTCTCTTTGTCGACATGGATATTAAAATCACCTACAATGATTATTTTATCAAAGCTAAGGACTAAGTTTGATATGAACTCAGAGAATTCTGATAAAAATACAGAGTATGGGCCTGGAGGACGGTAAATTATCACAAATAGGACTGTCTGGCCAGTTTTTGAATCAGTATGAGACAAATTTCGAGTGAGACTTTCAAAAGAAGTATATTTAGCCTTTGGTCTGTGATTGATTTGGAGACAGGAATGATAAATAGCTGCTACACCACCATCATGGCCTGTGTCACGTGGTATATGAATATTTGAATGACTGGGAGGAGTGGATTCATTGAAACTGACATATTCCTCTTCACATAGCCAGAGACAGAAATAGATCTGATTTTCTAATATAAGGTCGTTCACCAGTAAGGATTTGAACCTCAGTGATCTAATATTTAAGAGACCACATCTGATTCTCTGATGTTTTAAAGCCACTACATTTGAAGGTTTTATTTTAATCAGATTTCTGTGGTTGACAGCTCTTTTATTTGTTTTTGTGTTAATATCTAAGTGAGCTTTGGGTCGGGGTACTGACACAATCTCTATGGAATAATATTCCTCACTATTACAAAAGCCATAGCAGTTATCTAACTGATGAAAACAGCTGTCATAACAGTAATGGCAGGAAAACTGTCCTAGAGCAAGCACAGAGGAGCGTGGAGGACTGCAGCTCTGCAACATGGTCTCATCTCTGAGAGGTCATAAGAGTGACTCTGCCATGTTTTTTGACAAGAGAGATGCACCAGCCAGAGTAGGAAGGATGCCATCTCTTCCTATCAGGCCAGGTTTTCCCCAGAAGGATGACCAATTGTCAACGAAGCCCACATCATTTGCTGGACACCACCTCGATAGCCAGCGGTTGAATGATGACATGCGGCTATACATATCATCACTGGTCAGATTGGGCAAGGGGCCAGAGAAAATTACGGAGTCCGACATTGTCTTTGCAAAAGAACACACTCAATCAATGTTTAATTTGGTCACTTCCGACTGGCGACATCGGGAGTCATTAGTGCCGACATGGAGGACTATTCTAGCAAACTTACGTTTACTCTTTGCCAGCAACTTCAAATTTGCCTCTATGTTGCCTGCTCTGGCCCCTGGGATGCACCTAACTATGCCCGCTGACTTCGCTATCTTCACGTTTCTGACTATGGAGTCGCCAGTTATCAGTGTTTGTTGCCCGGTGGGCGGGTTACCACCATCACCGAGGGGAGAAAACCTGTTAGAAACGTGAACCAGATGGTGGGGTACCGAGTGGGTCTTCGACTTTTGGCTATGCTTGCCACGGACAGTGACCCAGCCATTGCTAGCCGGGGGGAGGTTAAGCTAACGCTAGCGCTAGTGCGGCCTGCACCACTAACTACGTCCTGCTCGCTCGCTACAGCTACGTAGGAGGGTTTGGGTCCGATGCAGAGCCGCTTCTCAAGATCAGACACCCTCACCTCCAAATCAAGCATAAACTACACTTAAGACAAATACCGCTATCAGTAAAGGAGGACGAGGAGTAGCTAAACATCTGGCACGTAGGACAGGACAGAGCAGGAGCGGAGGGAGAAGCCATGCTAAGACGCTAAGCTAAGCTGTGCTATGAGCAGAAAAAAGTAGAACTAAATGACCGCTTGAGAGAAGCTCGAGTGGTTGTAGTAGACCTTAGTACATTCGATCGAACGTACATCTTAATCAATCAAAACAATTATAAGGTCAAATGACAGATATTAGTCAGTTAAAATTAGCGTTAGCTGAACAGAGACAACACACTACAAACAGCGCTGCACTGTGAAACAGGAAGTGACGAATACGCTCACCAGGAAGTGACGACAGGACCAGGAAGTGATTAGTCAGGTCTTGAGTTTGGTTTTGAGGAGTGTTTAGTTCCACTAATGTTTATGTAATTCAATCTTTTCCTGCAGACGTCCAGCAGCTGTCAGTGAGGAAAGAAGAACAGCCTGTCCATGTGAAGAGTGAGGATGAAGATGAAGAGATCACTCAGTCCTCACAGCTTTATCAGATGGAGATCAGAGCTGATGGAGAGGAGTGTGGAGGAAATAATGAGCAGAGGAACCCTGCTCCAGGGAGACGGGTTAAGCCAGAGACTGGTATCAAGACTGAAGACTCCTCTGATGGTGACAACAGTGATGATTGGAGTGAGGACGGAGAACATCATTCAGATTTCAACATGCCAAAAAAAGATTTTTTGAGGCTAAAGGTTGGAGAGAGACCCTTCAGTTGCTCTGAGTGTGGTAAGACAATACGTTTACAAAGTAGGCAAAATAAAATAAAATGTTTCACACTGGAATGAAACTCAGCAGTGATGAGTTTGAGAAAACATTTAGATATGAAGGCTAAATTGACAGTCACAAAATTGTCCATAGTTTGATTCTGAGGCTGTGAAGTTCCACTCATGTTAGTGTCATTCAATCTTTTCCTGCAGACATCCAGCAGCTGTCAGTGATTAAAGAAGAACAGCCTGTCCATGTGAAGAGTGAGGATGAATATGAAGAGGAACCTCAGTCCTCACAGCTTCATCAGATGGAGATCAGAGCTGATGGAGAGGAGTGTGGAGGAAATGATGAGGAGAGGAACCCTGCTCCAGGGAGACAGGTTAAGCCTGAGACTGGTATCAAGACTGAAGACTCCACTGAGACTGATGACAGTGATGATTGGAGGGAGGACAGAGAACATCAGCCAAAACATGTGAAAAGAAATGAAGTTAGCAGACAAAAGTCGAAGAAACCCTTCAGCTGCAGTGATTGTGGTAGAACATTTCAATTCAGGGGAGGGCTAAAAGATCACAAAATGATTCACACTGGAGAGAAACCATTCAGCTGTGATGAGTGTGGTAAAGCATTTAAAACCAAAAAAGATGTAAAACGTCACAAAATGATTCACACTGGAGAGAAACCCTTCAGCTGTGATGAATGTGGTAAAACATTTCAAACCCGGGCTAACTTCAAACGTCACAAAATAGTTCACACTGGAGAAAAACCCTTCAGCTGTGATGAGTGCAGGAAAACATTTCAAACCAGGGCTATCTTAAAACGTCACAAAATGATTCACACTGGAGAGAAACCCTTCAGCTGTGATGAGTGCGGGAAAACATTGAGAACCAAAGTAGAGATCAAAGTTCACGAGATGATTCACACTGGAGAGAAACCCTTCAGCTGTGATGAGTGCAGGAAAACATTTAAAACCAATGGAGAGGTAAAACTTCACAAAATGATTCACACTGAAGAGAAACCCTTTAGCTGTGATGAATGTGGTAAAGCATTTGCAACCAAAAAAGACGTACAACATCACAAAATGATTCACACTGGAGAGAAACCCTTCAGCTGTGATGAATATGGTAAAACATTTAGATTAAAGACCAATCTGAACCAACACAAAATGATTCACACTGGAGAGAAACCCTTCAGCTGTGATGAATGTGGTAAAGCATTTAGAACCAAAAAAGATGGAAAACGTCACAAAATGATTCACACTGGAGAGAAACCCTTCAGCTGTGATGAATGTGGTAAAGCATTTGCAACCAAAAAAGGTGTTAAGCGTCACAAAACGGTTCACACTGGAGAGAAACCCTTCAGCTGTGATGAATGTGGTAAAACATTTAGATTAAAGGACAGTCTAAACAAACACAAAATTATTCACACTGGAGAGAAACCCTTCAGCTGTGACTCGTTTGGCAAAAAGCAGATCTCTGGACGGTCACAAGTTGCCTGATGTCAGACAGAAACACTTTCACAGATGAAAACTGGTTTCCAAAAAGTCAAACCTTTTTTCTTCTCAACTTTTTTATACCGCATCACCCATTTCAGGTTCAGTTTGTCCAATAACATTTAATCTCAATGTTTTTGCTCATATTGAGCAATCCAGATCTGTTTTAATGAACAGGAGTGGAAGTAACTCGTCATCCTGACAGAGTCTATGGTGTGTTCCAGTTGGACCAGGAAGTCTGAATTTTTTGAGTTCCTAGTAGGTATTCATGATTATATGCATACATATAGAAATATATCCATCCAATGCCCAACATGAATCCAAATGGCTAATCATGAATTCCTCCATCACGGCTCAGGAAAAAACCTTCTGTTAAGCAGCAGGAAATCTTGAATGTGGATCCCAGTCTCATGATGAACAGCAAATCCACACGATGCTGTGTTGGGTGTGAGGGTGAAGGAAGGGAGGTAAGAAGAGAAAAGTAGACTAAAGTAAGAACTAAAGCAAGTAACCGATCCAGGGACCAATCATAGACCTGTCGTCTGATTAATTCAAGGCTAGCCTCTTGAGATGCTACATCTCATTTTCAGGAGGGTCCTCATGTCTGAATGGTTGTGGTGATAATTTTATAGAATTATAATCAATTATATTCTTACTGAAAATAAGAATTTATGTTAGTAATGAACTCATGTCTTGTCTCCTTTAAGTATAAATGTATTAAAGGCCTCTTGAGATGTGACATCCCATTTTCAGAGGGACCTCATGTCTATGTGGTGATATAGATACTATAGATGTATCAACCATGGATAGAGAGATCATGCTAATATCTACATTAACAGATTTATTGATAATGAACTTGAATGTTCCTAATGAAATGGCCAAATAAGTGTCTTGTCTGTAATTGTAGTTTTTGAGGCTTCATGACTCCACAGCAGCAGGCAGTCTCCACCAAGGATCCAAGACCATTTCTATTGAGAGAGAGAGAGAGACCCTTTGGCTGCCCTGCTTGTGCAAAAACACATTTGACAGGAAAAGTGTTCTGACCAAACCTGGTAAACCACAGAATGAGCCTCAGAAGAACTGAAAATATGCTGAGTTTGTTTTGTTTTCTCTGTGCTGCAGACCTTTTAAAAACAGGTGTATTTTTTCTAAGTATTAACAATGTTTCCCAAAGTGTGGACGGACTGTTAAAGGTCTTGCAGAGGTTTCAGGTGAGGCAGATGCACCATCTTAGACTTTTGAACCTGATTAGTGTATAAAAGGCAAAACAAATCCAGCCTGAGAGGCTTCTTGTAACTTTCAAGAATGTTGCACGTCACTTTGACATCCAGCAAAGGTCATTAAGGTTGGAGCCTCTCTCTCCTGAACCTGTGAAAGATCTGTGAGACTGAACCTGACAGAGAAATGGTTATGATGGCTTTTATCTTTGTATGTGTGGCTGGGTTATAAAACTGCAAAGATGGCGCCAGTGTGTGTGGCAAGCCGTCTACTGCTCCTGCAATGCCTTGTATTTATGTTGTTTTTAATCATTGGCACCAAACGGATCGAGTCTCTGCTGGTGTACGATCGTCAGTCCCTCTCATCTCTACGACAAAAAGTTCGTGATTTGGGTGCCTTTGATCGCAGTGGCCAAAATACTCTGCCCCCGCTACTGGCGGGGATACCGCCTCACCTTTTCCGGGTGCCGGCCCTACCTTCTTGGCGGAGGCGTCCTTGTCACCGTGGCAGACGCAGCGGTCGGCTAGTGAAGCTGAAGTTCTGGCTGTCACACTCTTTGTCCATTTCCCGGACAGGACTTGGATTGTTCCCACCTTTCACTGTACCACGGCGCTTCCTGGACCCCATCGGCGTCTGTCTGGCACCTGTCACAGGCTCAGTTGAGGGACTCGAGCCCCGCCGCCTCTGCCCTCTCCGGCTGCTTCATCGCGGGGTAAATCGCTCGCTCCTGAGGACGCTACCCCCAGCTCCCCGATCCACCGGACCCCCGGCTCCAGCTCCCACCAGGATTGGACTGGTAAACGCCAGATCTCTGGTGAATAAAACTTTCATCCTGAGGGATTTCTTCAGCTCCCGTGCCCTGGATTTCCTCTGCGTGACAGAGACTTGGATCGGTGCCGGTGAGTGCAGTGCTCTGGTCGAACTCTTACCTCCTGACTGCTCTTACTTTAACTCCCCGCGGGCATCAGGTCGTGGTGGGGGGACGGCAACGGTTTATAAAAATGCTTTTAAATGTAAGCAGCGCACAGTCTCTTCCTCATTCTCTAGCTTTGAGGTAACTTTATTTGAGGTGGGTCGGTCCAACCCGGTGCTGTGTGCTGTCATTTACCGCCCCCCCAAATACAATAAGGACTTCGTAAGTGACTTTTCTGGTTTTCTGGCTGAAGTTATGCCCTGCTATGACCGTGTTCTTCTCCTTGGGGATTTTAGTATCCATGTATGCTGTCCTGACAAGCCGTTGGTGAAGGACTTTTTAAGTCTTATTGACTCTTTTGACTTGGTACAGTGTGTGTCGGCTTCCACACATGAGCACGGACATACATTGGACCTCATACTCTGCCATGGTTTTTCTGTGTCTAACTTGGAGATATGTGATGTTGCAATTTCTGATCATAAGCCTGTGTTGTTTGAAGTTGCTTTCTCTTGTTCTGATTTTAAATCTGGCGCCCCCGTTCAGAGACGCCGGATTCTTAACTGTACTACTGCCTGTCATTTCTCTGTGGCTTTTGTTCAGCTCTGTGTCTGCCCTGCCTCTGCAAACACCGTGGAGCTCACCTCCTGGTTTAACTCCTCCTGTGGAGCCGTAATGGACTCTGTGGCTCCAATAAAAACTGTTCAGCGCCAGACTAAATCTGAGCCCTGGTTTAATGAAGAAACTCGCAAGAGCTAGACGACAGTGCCACAAAGCTGAGCGAAGGTGGAAAAAGGACAAGCTGCATGTGTCTTTTCAGATCCTTAAAGACTGTTTACACAATTACCAGATCTCTGTTAAAGAGAGCAAAGACAATATCTCTCTAACATAATTCAGTTAAATTGTAATAATCCACGTGTGTTATTTAAAACAATCGACACTGTTCTTAATGCCCCACAGCCTGCCAGCTTGGAGGCATCCGTGGAAATGTGTAATAGGTTCTTGGACTTTTTCATTGATAAGGTTGCTACTGCCAGGTCTCTCATTTCTGTGCCTGGATCTGACCCCTCTGAGCCTGATCCCTGTTCTGCAGTTCTTGCTAGGTTTGAGCCACTCTCTCTTGCAGATTTAGAAGATCTGGTTGGCCATATTAAGCCGTCAGGTTCTCCCTGGGATGTCATCCCTCCTAGGCTGTTTAAGGAGGTTTTCCCCAGTATAGGGCAGTCTGTCTTGGCTATTATAAACAGCAGTTTGTCTTGTGGTCTTGTTCCACTAAGCTTTAAACACCCAGTGGTGCAGCCGCTTCTTAAGAGATCAGGCCTTGATTGCACTGTGCTGGCCAATTTTAGGCCCATCTCTAAGCTCCCTTTTCTCTCAAAAATCTTAGAGAAAGTTGTATATGCACAGCTAAAGTCTTTTCTGGATGAGCATGGTGTCCTGGAGGTCTTCCAGTCTGGTTTTAAAACTCTCCACAGCACAGAGTCAGCCTTGTTAAGAGTTTTTAATGACATCCTCCTGGCAACTGATGCTGGAGATCATGTAGTTCTGGTTCTGTTGGATCTGTCCTCGGCCTTTGACACCGTGGACCACGACATTTAGTGGCTCGGCTACATAGCCTCGTAGGTATTCGTGGTACTGCACTGGAGTGGTTGAGGTCATATCTTGCAGACAGAACGATGAGTGTGTGCCTTGGAGTTTCAGAGTCCAGCTCTGCTCCACTGCTGTATGGGGTTTCGCAGGGGTCGATTTTGGGGCCCCTGCTGTTTTCGTTGTATTTACTGCCTCTGGGCTCCATTTTGAGAAAGCATGGCATCTCTTTCCATTGCTACGCTGACGATAGCCAGATCTATGTGCCACTGAAGAAGGATGGTGCTTTCTCCCTCACACCACTTCTTGCATGTCTTGAAGACATCAAAGCCTGGATGGCTTTGAACTTCTTACACTTTAACAAGAAAAAACTGAAGTGATGGTGTTTGGTCCCAGTGGCCCTTGTGAATCCCCTCCTTTAGACGTGGGTCCTTTAGCTATTTATTTTAAGACAACAGTCTCAAACTTGGGTTTTAAGATGGACAGTGATTTTAAATTGGAAAAGCAAATCAGCGCGGTTGTAAAGTCCGGCTTTTACCATATCAGGCAGCTGGCAAAAGTAAAACCCTTTCTTGCACAACAGCACTTTCATACAGTAATCCATGCCTTTATTACATCTCGGCTGGATTACTGTAATGCACTTTATTCTGGTGTTAGCCAGTCCTCCCTCGCACATCTCCAGTTGGTGCAAAATGCTGCTGCTCTTCTCTTAACTGGAGCACGTAAGAGGGAGCACATTACTCCCATCCTGGCCTCCCTGCACTGGCTGCCTGTGCATTTTAGAGTTAATTTTAAGATTCTTTTATTTGTTTTTAAATCTTTAAATGGTCTGGCCCCATCTTACCTCTCGGAGCTTCTTCACCCCTACACTCCTGCTCGATGCCTCAGGTCAGCTGATCAGCTGCTCCTGGAGGTACCGAGGTCCAAACGGAAGCTCAGGGGGGATAGAGCTTTTTCTGTGGCGGCCCCCAAATTATGGAACGAGCTTCCCGTCCACATCAGACAAAGCTCCTCACTGTCCATTTTTAAAACTCGTCTTAAAACTCATTTTTATTCCTTGGCTTTTGAGACTCGGCTCCTGTTTTGGTGTTTTATGGTTTTATGGTCTGCTTTTATTTATTGTTTCTACTGTTTTTAAATTAATTTTTAAAAACATTGAAACAATTGTTTTAGTATTCATATCAGCTTTATTTTATACATTGTTTTTAATTAATTTTTGTCTGTTTTGTTTTGTCTATTTGTGTACAGCACTTTGTTTCAACTGTGGTTGTTTTTAAAGTGCTTTATAAATAAAGATGAGTTGAGTTGAGTTGAGTATAGTTTTTGTTCTTGGTTTTTACTCATTTTTTATCACCAAATTGTTCTTGTTGAAGTTTACTGAAGAGTGTCCGGGCCATGTTAGATGGAAAAAATAATTTTGGGGACATTAAAATGGAAATTTCGGAATCAAATTAGAAATTAAAAGATCAAAGTGAAATGACAATTTTGTGATGAAAGTTGAAGTGTCGAGAAAAATATGAAATTTTGTGAATAAAGTGAAAATGCATTGTATGTTGACTTTATTCTGAACATTTCGACTTTTGTAATGAAATTGTTATCCAACTGTAGTCTCATCATTTCAACTTAGTTCTTGAAATTTTGACACAAATGTTTAAGTTTCCTCTTTAATCTCGACTTCCCCAAAATTATCTTCTCCATCTCACATGGCCCAAATACTCTTCCATAGAAGTTTGATGCAAATAACCAAAGTTTGTTAAACTTTTTACTTTTTCAATAAATTCTTGTAACTTTTGCACAGAGTTTGGAGTGAATTTTGGTTCTTAACTTTTAGATTTTCCAGAAATGTATTGAATTTTTCCCTGAATTCAGTCACGATCATCAGTCCACAGCACAGCTCACATGTCTGACTGACTCATGAGGGCACATTTCACATCTCACACCACTTATGAACATCTCAGTGAGGAAGATCTGCAGTTATTTTTCCTGGAGCCAGATTTTGATTTTCTTAAGTCAGGGGTCTGTTCTTGAACAAAAATGAGTGAATCTTAAAACCACAGTCTACATAAGTCTTACCCAATCTCCTGGGTGTTTTTTATGTACAGTTTTATTGATGTTTCAAAACATTAAAGACTATAACAAGAGCATCCAGAGCTGATCAGTCAAATGAGCAAAGATCTAATACTGTGTCAGTAATACAAGCAGAAAAACAACAGACAAAACAGAGTACAAACAAAATACAAAAACATCCCAACATCCAATTATTCAAGTTATGTAATTCCTCAGTCTCCAAACTATCTAGATTTTGAATTAGCCAAAATTTTCTGCTGTCAGTGTTGATCTTTCCTGGACAGATAGTGAAGTCCTTTTGACAACAGCTCAGAATTCTCAGCAGGGAGAGAGTCCATGAATGGTTTCCAGATTTGAAGGAATGATTGTTCCTGACCTTTGAGAACAGCTCTGATCCTCTCATGAGGAAGCACATTAAATCTCAGACTCTGGGTCTCCTTCAGCTCTGGGTGCAGGTCTGTTGAAGCCCATCATCTGTTTCATCCCACTCCAGACCTCCCTGATGTTCTGCTCCATCCTGGTCTTGATCTTGTCCCTGTTGCTGTTCTTGGCCTCCTTCAGCTTCTTCTTTAGCTCCTTCTGGACAGCCCTGAGCTCATCCTGGTCCTTAGCCATGACGGCCTTCTTTGTGAAGAATAATTTGACCTTTGTACACAGTATATGTATTCAACCATGTATTCAACCTTTGTACATGATTCATGTCACCTTTTTCATGCATTTGTCTCTTTATAACCCTGTTCCAATCTTGTCTTGTAATCATATTTGTAATCATTGTCTAGCTTTTGCATTCTTCTGACACAAACACTCACCAACACATTACATACTGATTACACAATGTGACCTCTACATGTGACCTCGTATGGAGGCTGTTTCTTATCCTTATCAGGCTGAGGGACATCTTCCATACCGGCTCAGTCTTGCTCATTCCGAGACGGTGACGTATAGAAGTCACTCCATACTGCGTGGGTGGCGCAGTTGGATAGTGCGCTTGGTCAGTGATCAGGAGATTGCAGGTTCAAGCCCAGCTCCAGGCGACACATGGCGATGTGTCCTTGGGCAAGACACTTAACCCCAAGTTGCTCCCACTGCTGCATCAGTGGCGTGTAAATGGACATGAAAGGGCGTGAATGTGTTAGAGATACTGATGGATAACTAACATAGAAATCCTGAACCATCAGTGAGTGAATGTGAGAGCGAATGGGTGTGAATGGGTAAGTGTGACCTGCGATGTAAAGCAGCCTTGAGTAGTCCAAGACTAGAGAAGTGCTATATAAGCTCAAGTCCACTTACCATTTACACACCTTCTTGTCACTCTTATAAAAGAGAGAAAACATTTTATTTCCACAGTTCAACATCCAGCCTCTGCTTGTACTGTTGATCTCACGCGCTGCGAAGTAAATTCCATCTGATTTCATTCAGCTGACTCTTACTCATTTTTATTTTGAGTTATGTCAGGTATTGGTACGAACCGTGAAAGTTATACTGAGCTCTTAGAATTGCGAAGGGACAAAATCCTGACATAAATTGGTCCTTCAAGCCGGATCCTCGCATCTGTGACCCTGGGAGAGAGGGGACCATCGCGAAAGTCTGTGCACAGCCTGGGAAAAGAATTCCAGCATCGAAAAGCCCGCCTTGAGGGATCAGTGGTCTCCGCGCTTGACTGGGGCCCGGTGAAGAGGATCCACACAAGAGACAGCTGACTGCAAACTGGTGAGCATAAATATTTTGTCTGGAGTGCAGGCCTAGTGAGAATAATGGCCTTACAAACCGCTGGGATTTCAGTGTAGGATGATTCAGAGCAGATTTGTAACCTGCTAATGCCTTACACTAAGAGTTTAGAATGAACCAGAGGTAGTGTGTACAGCTTTCTAATTGTCTCTAAACTAGGACACCATTCCTAAGTGATTTTAACTGCACTAGAAGGCAGTCTCGGGAGTGAAGACAGTTGTCAGTTGTATGACAATTGTATAAGGTGTGTGTGTGACACTATTGGCTGCAGTTGTTCTCGGTTCTAAATTGAGAGACTGTGTGTGTGTGTGTGCGTGACACTGGTCAAATAGAGAGGCTGCAGATAAAGACAGCTACATCTGCTGGTAATTTAGTCACAGTAGAAGCCTGATGTAGTGGACGATCTTTTTCTGATGCTGGCTGATCTATATTGAATAGTGTATGATATACAGTTTGTAAAATGGGGAAGGGAAACAGTAAACTAAGTTAACAGGAGACAGGTAAAATAAGGAGAAGATTTGAGCATAATGGAAGATTGATAATGAAAGACCAAAATGGAAATCCATCTGTGGATCCCCTGAAGTATGCAGAAAATGGACAAAGGAGTATGGATTTGATGGAAACTTGAAAACAGAACTTTGTAAAGCACTTGTGCATGCGGTTAAAGAAGCCAATAAGGAAAAAGGAGATGACTGTAACAAAGTTTAATGTGCCCTGATGTGGTCACAAGCAGCAGTAAATTCTGAAAAGAGAGATGAACAAAGCAAAATAAAGTGGAAAGAGATGTTAGAACAACAAAAACAGAAACAATTAGAAGATGAGATGATGACATGGTATTTGTTAAAACCAAATAAACTAAACAAGATGAGGGTGCCAAGGAGCAAGTCCTAACATCTGAACAAAAACAAATAAAACCTGCCTCCACATCCTCCCCATTCCAGATCACCCTTAGATCAGTAAAGTCAAAAGGGGTCCCTGAAATTAAAAAACCTGCCTCCACATCCTCCCAATCCCAAATCACCCTTAGTTCAGGAAAAACACTAGGTGAAGTAAAAACTTTACATGGTGGATTAGCAGATGAAGCACAAAAAAACAGGAAAAGGGTGATAGGGGAGATTATGAGGACAAAAGGCAAAGACCAGGGGAAACAACATTTATAGCTCTGCTGTTTGAGTTCCCCAAGGACCCTCGCACTGATTATAATGACAAAGCTCCCACAGTATATTGTCTGTGGACTACCAGTGAGGTGAGATCCATTGCAAGTGAACTGGTTCATCTAAAGGATGAGGGAGCCAGAGACTATTTTTCCTGTCTCGAACTGATGATAAGCACTCATAAATCCACTGTAATGGAATTGATGAAGTGTCTAAAAATCCTTTTTAAAGGAGAATTTGAGGAAGTAGTAACAACACATGCAGACAGGACAGACCATAGTCCTGCTGAGTATTGGGAAGGTCTGATAGCACATATGGACAAAGTGGAAAAGAAATACAGTGTTAAGAGTGATCCAAGTCAAGTCATTAATATGAGAATGAAGGTGGGTGACGATGTCTCAACCTTTGTGACCCCTTTCACCATAGCTTTCGAGAAACACCTGGGGTTCAAAAGATGCACCATGGAAAACCAATATGACGCGGCATGGAAATCAATGTTCTTGGCTTGTCTGCCTGAAACCTTGCAGGTGAAAGTTAAATTAACTTGTGTCACTTTGGGAACTTGTACTAAAGAAGAACTTCTGGAACACTGCGTCCATCATTATGAAAATGCTCAACAAATCAAAGCTAAAAACCAATTCTGAACAAGCTTTTGTAGCTTTCATGGCTCAAGGAGCTAAACGAAAATATAGCTCTAACCAAAACCGCAAACAAAACTGAGACAGACATCAGAATAGAGCCAAATATAAACAATCTGTGAGATGTTACTACTTTGGTAAGTTAGGCCACATTGAAAGAAACTGCAGAAAGAAAAAAGAGGAAGAGGACAGTGACTCTGACGACTGTGATAATACTAGGAGAAACAGAGATGATTCACCTAACCGATCAGACCACACCCCCCAGATTTGAATCAACAGTTCAAATCTGTTACAATTCCATGTTGCAATTTCCAACTATTATGTTAAATGTAAATGGTGAACTGATGGAATTCCTACTGGACACAGGTGCTACAAGAAGCACTCCAAACAGCATTCCACAACATGTACAATTGACCGAATCTACTATTTGTGTCAAGTCTGCTAGTGGAGATTTGACCACAGAACTTTTGACCAAACTCGTGTCTGTTATGGACCCCCATACAGGAAACACTGCTGAAATTCAGCTTATTCACTGTCCAACCTGTCTGGTGAACCTTTTGGGAAGAGACTTACTGTATGCCCTTGACTTGACCATAGGCAGAAAAAAAGATGACTACACAGTTTTAAGAACAGAAACTGCAGAACAGTTTTTTTTTTTTTTTTTTTTTTTTTCGTAATGTATCTTTTGGGCATTTTGTGCCTTTATTGATAGGAGAGAGACAGTGGATAGGTTTGTGAAACGGGGAAGAGAGTAGGGAAGACACTCTGCAAACTGGTCACAGGCGGGACTCGAGCCTGGACCGGCAGAAGCAAGTACATGGGGTGCCTGGTTGCTAACCACTCCGCCAAATCAGCACCCTGCAGAACAGTTTTATGTCACCCCACCAGGATACTGGTATGGCTTTAACATTGAAGATGACCAAGCAAAGCAACTGAGATTAGATGCTGAAAACATACTGACTGATGCTGGCATGGATATCACTAAACTAGACACCCCTGTCCTGCCTCACACAACCATGGCAATTTCCTTAACAGATGTGACACGTGATCTTGACCGTTGTCATAACTTACCTGAAACCACTACTTTGAGATTTGGTTCACTTTTATGGACAATGGGAGGGCTTTGTTGTTTCTAACTGTATTTACAACCTGAGGTCCATTCTCAGTTTAAAGGTAAAAGACCATACATTTCTATGTACAAACCAAAAGACAGAAAATGGAAAGAATGTGGTGACCTCGCATTGACTGCAGCCTTAATACAGGACTGGACCACCATACCAGGACACTGTGACCTTAAATGGTCCCCAAGTGCCCAAATCTTTAACAGATTTTATCCAACATTACTACAGGGCACCAAAAAGTGCATTCCTTTGACTTACATCTGAGTACTATAGAGTGACCTTTGAAAGATGTTCCGGAAACCCTCTGTTCTCAATGTCCATCTGATGTAGGCCTAATAAAAGATGTAAAACCTGTCATAATTAAAGAGAAAATGAATATAGGCCTAGACAGAGACAATACCCATTAAAACATGATGCAATAGCAGGTATTACACCTATAATACAGGACTTATTAAAAGCTGGAGTCATAATACCATGCGAGGACTCACCTGTAAATACACCTATTTTTCCTGTAAAGGAGGCTCTACCCAGTACAGGATGGAGAATGGTGCAGGATTTACAAGCTGTAAACAAAGCTGTTCAAACACGTGCACAACTTGTGCCTGATCCACATACATTGTTAAATAACTTATGACCAAAGAAAAAGTATTTTACAGTTGTGGATCTAGCAAATGCATTTCTTTTCTATACCTGTAGATGAAAAGCCACAATTTTGGTTTGCATTTACTTTTGAAAATAAGAGGTAAACTTATATCCGCCTTCCTCAAGGCTTCACTGATTCAACAACCATATTTTCTCAAGCAATGACTGCAAACCTTTCTAAATTGAACCCACCTTGTGGTTCACAAGTTATTCTGTATGTGGGTGATATCCTTCTCGCCTCAGATAATGAAAGTAAATGCTGAATGCTGCAAAGACTTGTTGGCATTGCTTAAATTTCTGGCTGAACAAGGACATAAATGCAGCAGAAATAAATTGCAATTTGTTCAACAATCAGTTAAATTCCTAGGACACACTATTTCTCAAAGTTCCAAATCTCTTACAACATGATATATTAAGATGATTTCTGAATGACCTTATCCAGAAACATCTAAAGAACTTATGGCATTCTTAGGAACTCTTAATTACTGCAGACAATGGATTCTAAATTTCTCTGATATGTCAGGACCACTGTACTCGCTGTTATCATCAAAAGAGACAGTTTTTCCACTATCTATACAGAATGAAAACCTCTGTGATTTATTGAAAGAGGCAGTACGTCAGTCCCTGTCATTAAAACTACCTGATTATGAGAAACCATTTCATCTTTTCTGCCACTCTCACCCAGAGGCACCAAGGACAACACCCAGGGATCCAGGGCGGGGCAAACCCTGCAGACAGCACCCACCTCAACCAACCACCCTCCCACCCGGCCCCAAGCCACCCGGCCCCAAGCCACCCCCACCCACAGCACCCAGACACCCCAGAGGCCCCAGGCCTCCCGGACGCCAAGTACCTCGGGACGAGCCCCCACCCTGGGGGAAGGAGGGTCTTGAGCCGAACCTATGGGGCTCAGTGTGACAGCCGCAGCAAGGCTAGGTGGGGCAGGTGTGGGCGTGAGGTAAGGTCAAGGTTTGGTCCTGCCCTCCAGAAGAGCCAAGGCCAAGAGGCAGTGACGGGGACCAGAGAGCAAGGTTCCCAGAGAGCAACAGGCTGATGGATCCCACACCACAGGCCACCAGGGACACATGACCCAGCAGAGTCACACTGTCCCCAGGGCACCGTCCCAGGCCCCCACCCGCAGGCGCCAGAGACCAGCTGCACCAAGAGCCACTGACACCTCCCCACGTTTGGAAGGGCTCCCCGGCAAGTGTCATGGTGGAAAAGGGCTGAACCCCACCAGCCACACCATGCCCAGACAAGTTATGCACCCCCTGTCCCCCCTACTATTCTGTATCTTTGATCCCCAACAAAGTTAATATGTCAGCTGCAATCGGCAGCGTCAGTCAATGAGGCGTCTATGTATATTATGACTATGGTTGGTAAAATGCATCATAAATAAAAGAAAATTATAAAGCAGGTACATTGCTGTTCCCAGTACATACTCAGGAAACCCCATTAAAGGTTCAAACCATGGAGGTTAGGTTAAGGTGTAAAATTAAATATATATCATGAAATCAAGTAAATAATAAAACTGAAATGAAGCAAAGACAAATTAGAGTAAAATAAAAAAAATAATGATAACGTGAAGCTGTAATAGGAATAAAAACACTAAACGGTTTTTCAGGTGAAAGCCAGACTAAATGGAAGGTCTTGAGTTTGTTTCTCTGTTGATGACGACGATGAAATGTTTACATGAAGATGAAAAACATTTTTTCTAAACTGATTTTGTTAACAAAGAGGAGAAACGGATGACAACGCTTTTATTTTTAAAGGAAGATCAGCCAACCGGAAGTACATTTTCATTTCCGGGTCTCGAGGCTCTTTTATCTTCCTCCCGCCGAGCTCAGTTAGCATGTTAGCTGCTCCGTCGTCCTGTGGTCTCAGAGTAATCCTGTAAAGTCTTGAGAGTTTTCTTCTCCTTCTTTGACTCTTGGATGAGGCTCAGATGTCCGGGTTCCAGGATCTTAAAGAGAGAGCAGGTTTGTTTTCTTTCTTCTTCTGTGAACTTGTTTCCTGTAGATGTAGCAGCTTAGCCTTTAGCTAACGTTCACATCCACACACAGCTCAGTGTTAGCAGCAGCTAGCTCAGACTGTTGGATCAATCAAAGGTCTGAGACTGAAGTTTCCTCGCTCTTCCTCCTGATCCTCAGAGAGCAGACAGTCGGATTTATTGGGATGCTGTTCAGTTCAGTGGTGAAGATCTTGTTGTGTGTCATGTTGCTGTTCAAACCACATTTTAGCTGCTTGTTAGCTGCTTGATTTGAGCTTTTAGATGCATGGAGCTGATTTGGAGCAAATGTCAACATTAAAATCTGCTGAAGGACTCAGTCAGAACTACAGCAATAAAGTGATGCTGAACAAAGTGAAGGAAAATCAAAGCTGGATTAAAGTTGGTGTTATTTTGTAGAGTTGTTGTTCCTGCATTCAGTCCCATGGTAGTTTAATAGTCACAGTAAATAGTTGTAGTTTTTCTCTCCATGTCCTGTTCATACATGTCCTGACTGTAGAGCTGCTGTTTAATACAGAGCTGAGAGGATCAGCTGATGGGAGACTTTTACAATACATGTTACAAGACATCAGAATCTATTCAAATGTTGTTATCAGGGCAAAATATCACGATTTCTTCTTCAGTTAAAATCCATTTTTGTTTTGAAACAGTAAGAACTCCAAGTCAGAAAGTCCAGTTTCTAATAAGTGTTATTTGAGTTATCATGGTTGCTGCTACATATATGAAGTTTAATATTTGGCCGTGTGTTAGAAATAATAATAAATGAAACAGAGAGGGAGAGAGAAATGACTGAATGTCTTGATTCAGGCACTTTAACAAACTACAGGCTGATATCTAATCTAAAAAATACTTTTAACTCAACTTCTAACTAAGAAAAATATCAATCTGCAAGACATGTGATTATTGGGTTTATATGGGGAACTTCTCCCCTAGCATTACAGGGGATGCTGGGGTATGTAGTGACACAGTTTTGAAAAACTCGCAAATACACTACATTTCCCATAATGGCGCAAATGAATGGAATTTGCTGTCATAAACTTAAATGTTTAAACATTAATCCGGATCAGATCAGGACCAAATTGGCTTCTTTCTTGGACCAAACCAAACCTCTGGTAGAATTTTCCTGTAAATTCATCCAGTAGTTTTTGCTAATCTTGCTAACATACAAACAAACAATCAAACAGACCTTGGTGGAAGTATTACTTCCTTCGTAGAGATAAAAAATACAGCTGTAAGGTTCCTGTCAAGCTCTACTGGTTGTTTCCACATCACTCTGGTTCTGGTTTCCCTCTTTTGATTCCAGTGCAGATCAGTTCAGAGTCTTTCTAATAACCAGTGAGGCCTTCACTTAATTAGCACTGACTCAGTTTCAGGTTACTTATTTTTACCTGTAGGTAAAATTTTTTTGCAGTCCGTGAGATTCACACAACATAAAACGACAAAGACAAGATAAGAACAAATTAAAAAATGAAAATATTCAGTATTATTATTGAAGTACTCTAGGTTTTATCATCACACTACACATGGGCATGAACGACATAAAAGCGGGGGTGGGGGTGGTACATGTACCTGTGTTTGTTCCAGAGGCAACCTCCATTAGGATCAAAGTTAAAAGAATAAAAAATCTAAAAGAATAAGTAAAAGCGTAAGCCCACTTCACTACGAGACCCAAGGAATTTTTGTCCTTTAAAGACGTATGATTGAACCAGTACACCAAGGAAAAAGACAACACTGACTCAATAAAAGCACGATTGAACATAGCCATTAATGTTCTATCAATATGAAAGTGCGACAGTTTCCTTAAACAATATAAACGCTGCTGAGCCTTCTTACACACCGCTTCACAGTTGGCTTCAAAGCAAAGTTTTGAATCGATGATTGTACCGAGGTATTTATATGACTGTACACACTTACTAGTCTGGTCTTTAATTAAGGTTAAGCAGTTTTGAAGAGGACTTTTCCTAAAATCTATCAACATGTCTTTTGTTTTTGCTGTGTTTAGCAAAAGGTATGACTCCTCACACCAAGCAACAAAATCATCAACAATTGGGCCATGGCTGGACTCTCCCCCTTTAAGTAAACTGACAATGACAGAGTCGTCTACATACTTTATGATGGCTCTGTTTTCATATGTGCTCTGACACGCATTTGTGTACAGAATGAACAGCAGAGGAGAGAGCACACACCCTTGTGGTGACCTGTGGATGTGGTTTGTAGGTCAGACAGAACATTGTTAACCCTGACCCTTTGTGTCCTGTCAGTTAAGAACCCAGCCCACCAGGTTGTTACTCAAATTGAATTGCTGTAACAGCCTTTCTGCCAAGATGTGGGGCTGGATGGTGTTAAAAGCAGAAGAAAAGTCCACAAATAAGAGCCTGGCATGAGTCCCATTTCCGTCCAAGTGTTTAAAAAGCATATTTAGCAGTGTAACAGTTGAATCCTCCACCCCTCTACTGGGTCTAAAAGCGAACTGCACTGGGTCCAGGGCACCATCTGTTGTTCTCAGGATCTCAGACCTGACCAGTTTCTCCAAAGTCTTCATTAAAACTGAAGTAAGAGCAACAGGTCTAATTAAAGTCTTGGGAGAGCTGCATTCGGAGACTGAGACCACTACAGCATTTTTCCAAATGTTGGGGATTTACTGTGTCTGTAGGGACTTATTGAAAATAAAATGAAAGACCGGACTCAATTCTTTAGCACAGGATTTCAGTAGACGACCACAGATGTTATCTGGGCCATGCGGTTTGTTGACTTTAACAGCCAGAAAGGCTTTCTCAACTTGTTCCAGTTGAATGTTCAAGTGCTGATCATCCTTTAGTTTGTGTCTGAGTTCCTGTAATTCTGTTCTAAAATCAGGGGTATCAAAACGGCAAAAACAAAAAATCAGTTAAGAGCATTGGCTTAATCCACATCTGTGTTAAAATCATTTAAAATAACACGACTACCATGCTCTGTGCTCTGAAGCCCTGTTAGAATTTTCATGCTCGCCCAGGCTGAGCCAAGATTATTAGCAGCCATCTTGCTTTCCAAGTCTTACTTATATTTGTGTTTTGATTTTATAATTTCCATCTTTAATTCTTTTGTTGCTGAATGCAAGTCAGATGCTGATCTATTTTTGAAAGCCATAGCTTTCCTCTGTATGCAGGATTTAACAGATGCCGAGACCCATGGTTTGTTGTTTGGGTATATTTTCACGTGCTTGCAAGGGATAATCATGTCGTTGCAAAAAGCAACATATGCGCAGGTCACATCCACTAATGCGTCCAAGTCATCTCCACAAGAATGAGCAAAGATATTCTAGTCTCCTGAAGAGAAAGTATTGAATCCTCTGACCAGACTTTAACGTCCTTGGTCCTCGTTTTCTCCGTCTTTAAAACAGTCTTGTATGAGGGAAGCAAGTACTCACAGTTATGATCCGCGGAGCCAAGCGGGGGAAGTGGAACTGACTTTTAGGCATCCCTCACTGACTCGTAACAGCGATCCAGTATTTTGTCACCTCTGGTAAAACAGGTGACTACTGGTGATAGTTCTTGAGCACTTTTTTAAGACAAACATGATTAAAATTGCCCATTAAAAATTTCGGTGCATCAGGTGAGACAGCCTGCAGTTTCTGCACCTCGAAGACGGTGTTGGTGGTGGAGGCAGAGTGAGCTCTTAAGTGAAAGTAAACAACAGTTATAAAAAGTTGAGGGAACTCACAGGGCAAGTAAATAGGCCCCTATGATACCGATAATAGTTCCACGTGTGGCATGCAGATGCGCTCTCTTACAGTCACAGAGCTACAGTATTGTTTGACACACACCCTGCCACCCTGAATCTTCCCCGTTACCTCTGCGTTTTGATCCAGACGGAAGGGAGTCCCAAAACCATCGATGGTCAGATCGATGTCCCGGTCGTGGTCACTGAGCCACGTCTCGGTGAATACCATGACGCAACAGTTCATAAATTTTTTCTGGAAACGAACATTTCCCTGAGGAATCCGGTCGAGATTTTTTTTTCCTCAGGCGTTGTCTTAGGCCCCATCCACATGAAGACAAAACGCTTAACAGTTTCTAAAACGATTGTCATAAAGACAAAGGCGTCTCAGAAAACGTGTGCGTCTATATAAATGCACTAGATACACATCAAAATGCTCTAAAACACATGCCAGATCTCTAGGGCCGCTGAAAAGATATGATGGGAACAAGTGGAAACAGACGAAAAAACAGTGGGCATGAGCACTTGTAGCAAAAGTTGTAAACAGAGATTGTGATAAAGTGATCATAAAGTGCCGTAATGTGTCCTCGATAATTTTTTGTTCAACCCGGTGGTGATTGAGAAGAAGGAGATTTTGCTGCAACAGGGATAGTAGGGTCACTAGCTTCATCAGCACATATGCTTCACGTACGCCGCCATTGTCATTGCAGAGTGTGGCGCATGCGTGTCAATGAAGATATGAAACTATGACGTAAGCGAATCTGAAAACTTGCGGAGAGCCAGTAATCACGGAGCTGCATAAACGACACTTCAAAATCTTTCCACTCTAGAGCCTGGTTTCAAAAATGATCGTTTATAGACCCCCAAAACGCCATCTTCGTATGGATGATACACAGATTCGGCAAAAAACTTCTGCGTTCAGACCTCAGTTTGGCTTTGTGTGGATGGGGCCTTAGATCTCCACGTTTACCCCACTTCCTCTTTCTAGTCCCCCTTGCTTCATTAGCGTTTCTGAGGAGACATTCCGGTATCTCAATCATATTATCAGCCGGCTGGGCTTAATTGGCTACATTTAGCTCCAGCAGCACGTCCCTGGTGTATTGAGTCCTCGCGGTTCTCACCTGACACGCTGCCATGTTGTTGTTGCAGGTGAGCAGCCAGAGTAAAAGAAGCCACAGCGAGACTATATAGAGAAGATCTACTGCGATGGATAAAACAAGGAGCACTAAAACATCCAAGATAAAGAAAAAGACGATAAAATCACAACAAAAGACACTAAAAAAACTGTAAGGTTTTTACTGAATTTGATTGTGTCAAACCAATCATCCCACTGCACGGGGTGTGCTTGACCGGTGAAACAGTGTCACACTCAGCTCCAACATAATCTTTTTGCTTTATAACTTGTTTATTGGCCTTCAGCAACTCCTCACATGCTCTCCTTAGGTATTTAAACAGTGAAAGTTTGTGCCGTCAGCAACAGGTAATCAACTAGAAAACACAAAATAACAGAGTACGATGTTAAAAGGCACAAACATACTAATAAGTTTTGTCCCAAGTTATAATTACTTATTGCAAACAACAACTGACCGGCTAGGCAACTAGGCACAACAAAAAGAGACTAATTATCGTCTAAACACAAGTTGGAATACTGCCCCTAGAGGGCGCAATAAACATACATATTTTGAAAACTCCACACAGGCACTAATGAGCCATAGAGCCACACCCACCAATGAAGGCCATCAGTCTATTCCATGTTTGTCTGGAATCTTCTCTACCACATGGCAAGACTTTTCAATCATTGATTGATTTTTCTCAATATTTTTTTGAGCAGTCTGTATTAAAAAATCAAAAAGGTGGACTTCCTGTTGATTTGACAGTGTAGGCCCAGAGGCTTTTTCAAATTTTTTGCCCCTTAAGAATCAGTCCTTTGAGTTTAGGTCACACCCTGGATAGGGTTTGATTATCAAGGTCTTTCCTGTCTTTATGCCAAAAGTGCAGTTGATTGGATGGATATCTCAGAAGCAGATAGTTGAAGAAATATCCTAGAAATCCCAGTATCTTTTGATGTCCTCAAAAGTCCATCTGAAGTGGTGGAAACTCTGCAAACAAAATTGGCAACAGCCAATCAGCATTTTGTGGGTGTGAGACAGACAGTTTTTATTCTGGTTCACAGAGTAACAGTCCATGTCCGTGTTGGAAACATTAGTTAGTGAGGACATTAGTAGGGGTGTCCCGATCCGATATGGATATCGGTCCGATATCAGCAAAAAAACAAATATCGGAATATATCGGCCTGCATCTAAAATATCCGATATTAGCACTCTGATACAAGATGTCCATTCTAATTTATTTTTTTATTTATTAAATTCAGTTGTAGAATATACTTATGTTTAAGTTGAACAGAGTGGTTATTTTGCAATTTAAAAATATATGTTTTTTTAATTTTCTGAATTTCTTCACTTTACTTTTCAGGGTCTTCTAATTTATATTTCATTTATTTGATTTAATTGTAGCATATTCTTGTGTTTAAGATTAAAATGTATTAAACCCATTGCTTAACAACACATCGCTCAGTTTTTCTCATATCTACTATTGCTGACTAATGCTATCTATTTGAGTAATCTCACTTGATCAAGCCTTTTCTTACAGTCCATACTACAAAATAATAGGGATGTAATAATCCATGAATATATATCGATACATCAATCAGTTAAGCAATGCTCCAATCACATCGATGGAAACTCAAAACATCGATTAACATCGTGGTCTTTAATGTACGCCTTTATTTAAAAAACCTGACAGGACATGCGTGTCCATTTCCGGCCAACCATGCGTCGTTCTGAAGTTTCCTCTCAAGTCTTACGTGTAGCGTACGAGACACACATTTGAACCTTTTCACTCTCTGACACGCCACACCTGATATTTCTCCTGCTGTAAAATGTATTGTGAAGCGCCCACCGAGTAACACCGCTGTAGGCGGACGTGTAGCAAGACGCTGTGAGCATCACGGATCTAAACGGGAGCCAGGCATATCAGCCAACCATAAAATAGCTCTGCTGACGCCGGGCAAGATACACCTGACAGCAGAGGATGCATGCTGCATGACAGGAGTGTTTTATCACACAAGAGCAGGAAGTTATGTCATCTTTTGATTTTGTAGCGCACTGATTCATGAAATTTCACAAAGTTAGAAAGTAAAACAGCATGAGCTTAGTGTCATTCCTCCTCAACATCGACCATTAAACAGTTAAAGTCTGATCACACTGACATACAAACTGTGGTTACCAGGCATCACAGTAAAACAAAGTAATCAGTGGTGAGTTAGTTAAGTTGATAGCTCTTATTTTGAACATGAGAAATGTTTGGATGTAATTAAAATCAAACTACACATTTTTGGTTTGATAGAGCATGGTCAAATGCTGGAGATCAATATAATGAAATTTAAATAATAATTCAATAATTTTTATTAAAGTGTTGCATCATTACTTGATATAATAAACAAACATTACAATGTAACAATAAGAGCCATAAGGTAATAGTGGGGGCAAAAAAAGCACCTTACCTGCATTAAACCAGTTTTAATTTTAAACATGATTAGATCATACAGATGGTTATAATCCTCTATAAACTATCATACCCAATGGTCAGCACATCGTTCCACATTTCAATAATAAAACTATCCAAATTGTTTTGTATTTATTTCTTGCTTCAGGTGAAATGTAGCTGATTGTGTTCAGTGAGGACATAATATTGTCTTAAATAGATCGAAGGTTCCTGAATCATATCGTATCGTATCGAATCGTGACAGACTTTGTGATATCGGCAAATATCGTATCGTTGTCCAAAAAATCAATATCGTATCGTATTGTCATGAAACTGGTGATTTACACCCCTACAAAATAAGTGATAAAAGTATGTATGATTCTTGCTGATATCGTATCGGATTAATATCGGTATCGGCCAGTACTCAAGACTGGAATATTGGTATTGTATCGGAGGTGAAGAAGTTTTATCGGGACACCCCTAGACTTTATTTCCTCTCAGACTAACAGACGATGCTGCTGCAGGGCATCAGCTGCAGTGTTTTGTGGTTGGTAGGTGAGTGTGAAGGATTAAATAGAATAATGTCAGCTTATGCATCCTGTTTGATGATAAATAATATGATTGCAGTGAAGTTAATGTGGACCAGATGATAGTGACTGAAATGAGAACTTGATGGACACACGACACAACTTCAGTGGGTAACATGATTATGGTTGCAAAGTCAAGTTCAGTGTGAGCTCAATTTAACAGTCCATAAAGTTAGTCTGAGGACACCATCCCCTCTTTCTTATCCAGACTTTAAAGGATGTCCTGAACAGGATCCTCTAAGGTCCTGTATATTATATTCCTCTTGATGTTTAACTTTTTCCTAGTGTTTGTTTGCCTTTCCACAGTTTTACCAAATCAGATTCCTTGTGTGTGTGAATAAAGTTGGTGACAAATATAATGGTGCAACACTTTAACATCTTGAGTTTGGTTTTGAGGAGTGTGTAGTTCCACTCATGTTGGTGTAATTCAAACTTTTCCTGCAGACATCCAGCAGCTGTCATTTATGAAAGAAGAACAGCCTGTCCATGTGAAGAGTGAGGATGAAGATGAAGAGATCACTCAATCCTCGCAGCTTCATCAGATGGAGATCAGAGCTGATGGAGAGGAGCGTGGAGGAAATGATGAGGAGAGGAACCCTGCTCCAGGGAGACAGGTTACGCCAGAAACTGGTATCAAGACTGAAGACTCCTCTGAGGGTGACAACAGTGATGATTTGAAGGAGAACAGAGAACATCAGCCAGATTTAAACATGGCAAAAAAAGATTTTTGGAGACGAAAGGTTGGAGAGAGACCCTTCAGTTGCGCTGAGTGTGGTAAGACAATAAGTTTACAACGTAGGCAAAATAAAATAAAATGTTTCACAATGGAGTGAAACTCATTAGTGATGAATTTGAGAAAGAATTTTGATATGAAATCTAAATAGAAAGTCACAAAATTGTTCATAATTTGATTCTTAGGCTGTGTAGTTCCACTCATGTTAGTGTAATTCAATCTTTTCTTGCAGACATCCAGCAGCTGTCAGTGATGAAAGAAGAACAACCTGTCCATGTGAAGAATGAGGATGAAGAGATCACTCAGCTTCATGAGATGGAGATCAGAGCTGATGGAGAGGAGTGTGGAGGAAATGATTACGAGAGGAACCGTGCTCCAGGGAGACAGTTAAAGCCAGAGACTGGTATCAAGACTGAAGACTCCACTGAGACTGATGACAGTGATGATTGGAGGGAGGACAGAGACCATCAGCAAAAACATGTGAAAAGAAATGAAGTTAGCAGACAAAAGCCGAAGAAGAAACCCTTCAGCTGCAGTGACTGTGGTAGAACATTTCAATTCAGGGGAGGGCTGAAAGAACACAAAATGATTCACACCGGAGAGAAACCCTTCAGCTGTGATGAATGTGGTAAAACATTTAGAAAAAGTTACAGTCTAAAGACACACAAAATGATTCACACTGGAGAGAAACCCTTCAGCTGTGATGAGTGCGGGAAAACATTTAGAACCAAAGAAGCGGAAAAACTTCACAATATGATTCACACCGGAGAGAAACCCTTCAGCTGTGATGAGTGTGGTAAAAAATTTCAAACCAAGGAGATATTAAAACGTCACAAAATGATTCACACTGGAGAGAAACCCTTCAGCTGTGATGAGTGTGGTAAAACATTTAGAACCAAAGAAGCGGAAAATCTTCACAACATGATACACACTGGAGAGAGACCCTTTGGCTGTGATGAGTGCGGGAAAGGATTTAGAACCAAAGTAGAGATCAAATTTCACAAAATGAATCACACTGGAGAGAACCCATTCAGCTGTGATGAGTGTGGTAAAACATTTAAAATAAAGAGCCATCTGATCGATCACAAAACGGTTCACACTGGAAAGAAACCCTTCAGCTGTGATGAATGTGGTAAAACATTTCCAACACGTAGCCATCTAAACAGACACAAAACGATTCACACTGGAGAGAAACCCTTCAGCTGTGATGAGTGCGGGAAAACATTTAGAACCAGAGATGCGGGAAAACTTCACAAAATGATTCACACTGGAGAGAAACTCTTCAACTGTGATGAATGTGGTAAAGCATTTAGAACCAAAAAAGATGTAAAATGTCATAAAATGATTCACAGTGGAGAGAAACCCTTCAGCTGTGATGAGTGCGGGAAAACATTTAGAACTAGAGGAGCAGGAAAACTTCACAAAATGATTCACACTGGAGAGAAACCCTTCAGCTGTGATGATTGTGGTAAAGCATTTAAAACCAAAAAAGATGTAAAACGTCACAAAATGATTCACACTGGAGAGAAACCCTTCAGCTGCAGCGACTGTGGTAAAGTGTTTAGAACTAAAAAAGAGGTAAAATATCACCTAATGATTCACACTGGAGAGAAACCCTTTAGCTGTGATGAATGTGGTAAAGTATAACCCAAACCGATATAAATCGTCACAAAATGATTTACACTGAAGAGAAACCCTTTAGCTGTGATGATTGTGGTAAAACATTTAGATAAAGGAATAATCTAAATCAGCACAGCATTATTCACACTGGAGAGAAACCCTTCAGCTGTGATGACTATGGTAAAGCATTTAAAAGCAAGAAAGATATAAGATGTCACGAAATGATTCACACTGGAGAGAACCCCTTCATGTGTGATGAATGTGGTAAAACATTTAGATCAAATTACAGTCTAAACAAACACAAAATGATTAATATTTGAGAGAAACCCTTGTGCTGTGACTAGTTTGCTAAAAACGAATTCTCTGGAGGATCACAATTGCCTGATGTCAGATAGAAACACTTACACAAATGAAAACTGGTTTCCAAAAAGTCAAACCTTTTTTCTTCTCAAGTTTATTATACCACAACACCTTTTTCAGGTCCAGTATGTCCAATAACATTAATCTCAATGTTTTTTCTCATACAGAGCGATCCAGACCTGTTTTAATGAACAAGAGTGGAAGTAACTCTTCATCCTGACAGAGTCTATGGTGCGTTCCAGTTGGACCAGGAAGTCTGAATTTTTTTAGTTCCTAGTAAGGATTCATGATTATATGCATTCATATACAAATATATCCATCCAATGCCCAACATTAAAGCTGTGGTCTACGATTTGAAACCGCAGCCTGCCCCCCCTTCCCTCACCCCTCCCCTCCGTGTTCCAAGATCCCGCCCCTAGCTCGTGTCGCCTCATAACGGCAAGCCCCCTCGGACAGAGCTATGAGCGACTAGCATAATATATCAGCAGCAAACTCAATCAAAAACAGCTCAGCTCAACTGAAAGTATCAAACACGACAGACATCCCCCTTGTAACACACAGTAGCAGCCATTTCAATTGGACCGGCGGCAATGCGGGTCTGGCACCGCCAGAGCGGAGCCGAGTGTGGGGGAGGATTTATCTTTCTCGGCCTGTCCTTCCCAGCTCAGCTTACAGTGCTAACAATTAGGGGCTAACAGGCTAACCCGCTCCGCTACAAGTCATTAGCCAGGACAGGCACAGACTAACCAGAGTAATTCAGCAGACATGTCCCACTGTAGTAATCAAAGCAATTACCTGATCAACCAGGGGCGAAACGGCCGATGCTGAAGGTCTGACGGCCAGCTGAGGCCATTCGTTAGCCGTTAGGCCGCTAACAGGCCTCGACCCACGGGCAGAGCTCCGTTGGGCCCCGCGGGAGAGGGAGGCGGCTTCCCGGTTTTGGCGCTAGGCTTTTCCGGCTCCATGATAGTTCAGTAGCTAACGCTGCTAGCTGCTCACCAGAGGTAGAGGGGAGGAGGCGGGACCATGGGCATGACGCTGCGTAGTGAGGGAGAAAGGGGATTGGATGGACTCACGGACCAACTCACGGACCAATTGAACCTTACAGGCTTCTAGGTTTGATTGGTCAGCTAGTATGCAGCTTTGCAGCGGATATACTGAATGGATTTTTTTTTGTTTTTTTGGTCTTTATACTGTGTAGATAGGACCATACTACCATAACAGCCTTATAAACGGTGTTATTAAGATGTACAAAGCTTCCAAATCGTAGACCATGGCTTTAATCCATATGGCTAATCATGAATTCCTCCATCACGGCTCAAAAAAAAAACTTTTGTTAAGCAGCTGGAAATCTTGAATGTGGATCCCAGTCTCATGATGAACAGCAAATCCACACGATGCTGTGTTGGTGTGAGGGTGAAAGAAGGGAGGTAAGAGGAGACAAGTGGACTAAAGAACTAAAGCAAGTAACCAAACCAGGAACCAATCATAGACCTGTCGTCTGATTTATTTGAGGTTAGCCTCTTGAGATGCTACATCAGGTTTTCAGGAGGGTCCTCATGTCTGAATGGTTGTGGTGATCATTTTATAGAAGTATAATCAATGATATTCTAACTGAAAATAAGAATTCATCGTGTAATTTGTCTTGTCTTCTTTAAATATAAATGTATTAAAGGTCTCTTGAAATGTGACATCCCATCTTCAGAGGGACTTCATGTCTATGTGGTGATAAATATAGATACTATAGATGTATCAACCATGGACAGAGAGATCATGCTCATATCTACATTAACAGATTTAATGATAATGAAGTTGAATGTTCCTAATTAAATGGCCAAAACTGTGTCATGTCTGTAATTGTAGTTATTGAGGCTTCATGACTCAACAGCAGCAGGCAGTCTCCACCAAGGATCCAAGACCATTTCTATTGAGAGAGAGAGAGAGACCCTTTGGCTGCTCTGCTTGTGCAAAAACACATTTGACTGGAAAAGTGTTCTGACCAACCTGGTAAACCACAGAATGAGCCTCAGAAGAACTGAAAATATGCTGAGTTTGTTTTGTTTTCTCGTGCTGCTGATCTTTTAAAAACAGTTGTTTTTTTTTTTGTCAGTATTAATGATGTTTCCTAAAGTGTGGACGGACTGTTAAAGGTCTTGCAGAGGTTCCAGGTGGGGCAGAGGCAACATCTTAGACTTTTGAACCTGATTAGTGTATAAAAGGCTCAACAAATCCAGCCTGAGAGGCTTCTTGTAACTTTTAAGAATGTTTCACGTCACTTTGACATCCAGCAAAGGTCATTAAGGTCTGAGCCTCTCTCTCCTGAACCTGTGAAAGATCTGTGAGACTGAACCTGACAGAGAAATGGTTATGATTGCTTTTATCTTTGTATAGTTTCTGTTCTTGGTTTTTACTCATTTTTTTATCACCCAATTGTTCTTGTTGGAAGTATACTGAAAAGTGTCCGGGCCATGTTAGATGGAAAAAATAATTTTGGGGACATTAAAATGGAAATTTCAGAATTTAAGGTCAAATTAAAAGATTAAAGTGAAATGACAATTTTGTGATAAAAGTTGAAATGTCGAGAAAAATATGAAATTTTGTGAATAAGTCAAAATGCATTGTATGGAGACTTTATTCTGAACATTTTGAGTTTTTAATGAAATTGTTATCCAACTGTAGTCTCATCATTCCAACTTAATTCTTGAAATTTTGACACAAATGTCAAAGTTTCCACTTTAATGTCGACTTCCCCAAAATTATTTTCTCCATCTCACATGGTCCAAATACTCTTCCATAGAATTTTGATATAAATAACCAAAGTTTGTTAAACTTTGTGCTTTTTCAATAAATTCTTGTAACTTTTGCACAGAGTTTGGAGTGAAATTTGTTTCTTAACTTTTAGATTTTACAGAAATGTTTTGAATTTTTCCCTGAATTCAGTCACGATCATCAGTCCACAGCACGGCTCACATGTCTGACTGACTCATGAGGGCACATTTCACATCTCACACCACTTATGACCATCTCAGTGAGGAAGGTCTGCAGTTATTTTTTCCTGGAGCCAGATTTTGATTTTCTTAATTCAGGGGTCTGTTTTTGAACAAAAATGAGTGAATCTTAAAACCACAGTCTACATAAGTCTTACCCAATCTCCTGGGTGGTTTTTATGTGCAGTTTTATTGATGTTTCGAAACATTAAAGACAATAACAAGAGCATCCAGAGCTTATCAGTCAAATGAGCAAAGATCTAATACTGCATCAGTAATACAAGCAGAAAAACAACAGACAAAAGAGAGTCCAAACAAAATACAAAAACATCCCAACATCCAATTATTCAAGCTATGTAATTCCTCAGTCTCCAAACTATCTAGATTTTGAATTAGCCAAAATTTTCTGCTGTCAGTGTTGATCTTTCTTGGACAGATAGTGAAGTCCTTTTGACATCAGCTCAGAATTCTCAGCAGGGAGAGAATCCATGAATGGTTTCCAGATTTGAAGGAATGAGTGTTCATGACCTTTGAGAACAGCTCTGATCCTCTCATGAGGAAGTACATTAAATCTCAACCTCTGGGTCTCCTTCAGCTCTGGGTGCAGGTCTGTTGAGGCCAATCATCTGTTTCATCCCACTCCAGACCTCCCTGATGTTCTGCTCCATCCTGGTCTTGATCGTGTCCCTGTTGCTGTTCTTGGCCTCCTTCAGCTTCTTCATTAGCTCCTTCTGGACAGCCCTGAGCTCATCCTAGTCCTTAGCCATGACGGCCCTCTTTGTGAAGAATAATTTGATCTTTGTACACAGTTTATGTATTCAGCCATGTATTCAACCTTTGTACACAATTCATGTCACCTTTTTCATGCATTTTCCTCTTTATAACCCTGTTCCAATCTTGTCTTGTAATCGTATTTGTCAACATTGTCTAGCTTTTGCATTCTTCTGACACAAACACTCACCAACACATTACAAACTGATTACACAATGTGACCTCTATATGTGACCTTGTATGGAGGCTGTTTTTTATCCTTATCAGGCTGAAGGACATCTTCCATACCGGCTCAGTCTTGCTCATTCTGATGATGTGATGTATAGAGGTCACTCCATACACACACCTTCTTGTCACTCTTATAAAAGAGAGAACACATTGTATTTCCACAGTTTAACATCCAGCCTCTGCTTGTACTGTTGTGAAGTAAATCCCATCTGACTGCATTTAGCTGACTCTTACTCATTTTTATTTTGAGTTATGTCAGGTGTTGGTACAAACCGTGAAAGTTATACTGAGCTCTTAGAATTGCGAAGGGACAAAATCCTGACATAAATTGGTCCTTCGAGCCGGATCCTCGTATCTGTGACCCTGGGAGAGAGGGAACCATCGCGAAAGTCTGTGCACAGCCTGGGAAAAGAATTCCAGCATCGAAAAGCCCGCCTTGAGGGATCGGTGGTCTCCGCGCTTGACTGGGGCCCGGTGAAGAGGATCCACATGAGAGACAGCTGACTGCAAACTGGTGAGCATAAATATTTTGTCTAGAGTGCAGGCCTAGTGAGAATAGCGGCTTTACAAACCACTTGGATTTTAGTGTAGGATGATTCAGAGCAGATTTGTAGCCTGCTAATGCCTTACACTAAGAGTTTAGAATGAACCAGATGTAGTGTGTACAGCTTTCTAATTGTCTCTAAACTAGGATATCACTCCTAAGTGATTTTAACTGCACTAGAAGGCAGTCTCGGGAGTGAAGACAGTTGTCAATTGTGTGACAATTGTATAAGGTGTGTGTGTGGCACTATTGGCTGCAGTTGTTCTCGGTTCTAAATTGAGAGGCTGTGTGTGTGTGTGTGTGTGTGTGTGTGAGACACTGGTCAAATAGAGAGGCTGCAGATAAAGACGGCTACATTCGCTGGGAATTTAGTCACAGTAGAAGCCTGATGTAGTGGACGATCTTTTTCTGATGCTGGCTGATCTAAATTGATTAGTGTATGATATACAGTTTGTAAAATGGGGAAGGGGAACAGTAAACTTAGTAAACAGGAGACAGGTAAAATAAGGAGAAGATTTGAGCATTATGGAAGATTGGAATGGAAACTTGAAAACAGAACTTTGTAAAGCACTTGTGCGTTCGGTTAAAGACACCAGTAAGGAAAAAGGAGACGACTGTAACAAAGTTCAATGTGGTCACAAGCAGCAGTAAATGTTGAAAAGAGAGATGAACAAAGCTAAATAAAGCAGATAGAAATGTTAGAACAGCAAAAACAGAAACAATTAGAAGATGAGATGACGACATGGTATTTGTTAAAACAAAATGAACAAACTAAACAAGATGAGGGTGCCAAGGAGCAAGTCCTAACATCTGAAAAAAAAAACAAATAAAACCTGCCTCCACATCCTCCCCATTCCAGATCACCCTTAGATCAGTAAAGTCAAAAGGGGTCCCTGAAATTGAAAAACCTGCCTCCACATCCTCCCCATCCCAAATCACCCTAAGATCAGGAAAAACACTAGGTGAAGTAAAAACTTTACATGGTGGATTAGCAGATGAAGCACAAAAAAACAGGAAAAGGGTGATAGGGGAGATTTATGAGGACAAAAGGCAAAGATCAGGGGAAATAACATTCATAGCTGTTTGAGTTCCCCAAGGACCCTCGCACTGATTATAATGACAAAGCTCCCACAGTATATCGTCCGTGGTCTGCCAGTGAGGTGAGATCCGCTGCAAGTGAACTGGTTCATCTAAAGGATGAGAGAGACCAAAACTATTTTTCCAGTCTCGAACTGATGATGAGCACTTATCAACCCACTGTAATGGAATTGATGAAGTGTCTAAAACTCTTTTTTAAAGGAGAATTTGAGGGAGTAGTAACAACACATGCAGACATGACAGACCATAGTCCTGCTGAGGATTGGGAAGGTCTGATAGCACATATGGACAAAGTGGAAAAGAAATACAGTGTTAAGAGTAGGCTTGTCACGAGAACCGATACTTCGGTACTAAGATTCAGAAAATGTGACGGTACTGACTTTTCTAGACTACCCAAAGTACCGTAGGTACCGAGGCGCCAGATCTGGCCACTTCTTTAGCGTTGTTTTTTTGGCTGTAAATGAGCGATTATCTGGCAACCCTCACACAGTGCTGATCACATGAAGAACAATGACACACATAAGCGGAGGCACACGCACTGCCTGGCTCAACAATCTAAACATATAAAACACAAGCATCCAGACTCGTACAGAGAATTCAAGGTGAGTGCATTTGAATTCACATGTTATCACTGTTGCTCATATCTAATTACGTTACAATGATGAGATGAGCCCAGCCCATAGTAAATGAGCTGCACGGCAAAATAACTTTAGCGTCAAGTCCAGCCTCGCTGCTACGTCCGCTGCTGCACGGCTTGTAAAATCATGAAGGAAGAGAAAAGAGAGGGACAGAAAGAGAGAGTCCACAGAAGAAATGGCAGAGAGTGTCCCGAGTGTGTGGTCACTACAAGAAGGGACGAAAAGAAAACACAGTACAGTGTGTCTGATGTCAAACAGTGTTAGCTTAGTTAGCACGGAGCTTAGCATGATAGCATGTCATCAATGCTAAAAACATCCGGTCTGTGCGACATGTCAGAGCGGACTTAACGGGACGACACTGACGATACATCAACAGAAGCAGCTAATGTGATCAATAACTGAGATATTGGCTAGTAAATAACCTACTTTGATTATGGCTCCGTGTAAAGGCTGGTTCAGAACGTAAATCAATGCAGAGGCTACTTGCCCAGAATCATGTGTATTTTGTTCACATACTTTTCACATCCAATAACTTTACATTTAATTTGATTGCAGAGAGTAGAACAGGAAACACTGACAGTGAGTAGAGGAAGCAGGTGTAGGGAATGTTTTCATATGTTATAGAAATGTACATTAGCTAGTTAAATTATCTTAGTATCTAAGTATGATATTATTTGGTCCTAGTAATAAAGTAAGCAAAATAAGATCATCAATATGGTACAGTAGTAAATGCTATAAGGCACTGTCATATAAAAAGGTTTTTAAAAAGTTTCACCACCATGTCTGTAAATTGCTGCTCCCTCTCTCTCTCTCTGTGTGTTAGTATTGCCTCTGCTGTTCTCATACAGTCATTAAGCTATACCCAAATCTCAATCTTCTTTTCACAGTATAAGCCAGAGGAGGACAGTGACATGGACAGGCCGGGCAAAGCCAGCATCAACATACACTGCCAACAAGAACGGACGCTTTCAATTTAAGCATAATATTGTTTGTTGTTCAGACTTTGTTCAAATAAAGGAGTGTGTGTTGAACTACAGGAGTTTTTTGTATTTTTACCATGGTATCGAATGGTATCGAGTATCGAAGAAATTAAGTGGTATTGGTATCGACTACTACATTTCTGGTATCGTGACAAGCCTAGTTAAGAGTGATCTAAGTCAAGTCGATATGAGAATGAAGGAGGGTGAAGATGTCTCAACCTTTGTGACCCGTTTCACCACAGCTTTTGAGAAACACCTCTACTATTTGTGTCAAGTCTGCTCGTGGAGATTTGACCACAGAACTTTTGACCAAACCCGTGTCTGTTATGGACCCCCATACAGGAAACACTGCTGAGATTCAGCTTATTCACTGTCTGTCCAGTGAACGTTTTGGTAAGAAACTTACTCTATGCCCTTGACTTGACCATCGGCAGAAAGAAAGATGACTACACAGTTTTAAGAACAGAAACTGCAGAACAGTTTTATGTCACCCCACCAGGATACTGGTATGGCTTTAACACTGAAGGTGACCAAGCAAAGCAACTGCGATTAGATGCTGAAAACATACAAACTGATGCTGGCATGGAAATCACTAAACAAGATACTCCTGTCTAGCTTCACAAAACCATGGCAGTTTCCTTAACAGATGTGACACGTGATCTTGATCATTGTCATTACTTACCTGAAACCACTACTTTGAGATGTGGTTCACTTTTATGGACAATGGGAGGACTTTGTTGTTTCTCAGTGTATTTACAACCTGAGGTCCATTCTCAGTTTAAAGGTAAAAGACTATGCACATTTCTATGCACAAACCAAAAGACAGAAAATGGAAAGAATGTATGTGGTGGCCTTGCATTGACTGCAGCCTTAATACAGGACTGGACCACCATACCCGGACATTGTGACCATTGTGACCCAAACCTTTAACTGATTTTATCCAACATTACTACAGGGCACAAAAAAGTGCATTCCTTTGACACAGTTGCATCTGAGTACTATAGAGTGATCTTTGAAAGATGTTCCTGAAACCCTTTGGTCTCAAGGTCCATCTGATGTAGGCCTAATAAAAGATGTAAAACCTGTCATAATTAAAGAGAAAAATGAATATAGGCCTAGACAGAGACAATATCCATGAAAACCCGATGCAATAGCAGGCATTACACCTATAAAACAGAACTTATTAAAAGCTGGAGTCAATATACCATGCGAGGACTCACCGGTAAATACACCTATTTTTCCTGTAAAGAAAGCTCTACCTAGTACAGGATGAAGAGTGGTGCAGGATTTACAAGCTGTAAACAAAGCTGTTCAAACATGTGCACAACTTGTGCCTGATCCACATACATTGTTAAATAACTTATGACCAAAGAAAAAGTATTTTACAGTTGTGGATCTAGCAGATGCATTTCTTTTCTATACCTGTAGATGAAAAGCCACAATTTTGGTTTGCGTTTACTTTTGAAAATGAGAGGTACACTTATAACCGCCTTCCTCAAGGCTTCACTGATTCAACAACCATATTTTCTCAAGCTATGACTGCAAACCTTTCTAAATTTAACCCACCTTGTGGTTCACAAATTATTTTGTATGTGGATGATATCCTTCTCGCCTCAGATAATGAAAGTAAATGCTGAATGCTGCAAAGACTCATTGGCATTGCTTAAATTTCTGGCTGAACAAGGACATAGTTGCAGCAGAAATAAATTACAATTTGTTCAACAATCAGTTAAATTCCTAGGACACATTATTTCTCAAAGTTCCAAATCGCTTACAACATAACGTATTAAGATGATATCTGAATGACCTTATCCATTAACATCTAAAGAACTTATGGCATTCCTAGGAACTCTTAATTACTGCAGACAATAGATTCTAAATTTCTCTGATATGTCAGGACCACTGTACTTGCTGTTAACATCAAAAGACACAGTTTTTCCACTATCTATACAGAATGAAAACCTCTGTGATTTATTGAAAGAGGCAGTACGTCAGTCCCTGTCATTAAAACTACCTGATTATGAGAAACCATTTCATCTTTTCTGCCACTCTCACCCAGAGGCACCAAGGACACCCAGATATCTAGGGTGGGGCAAACCCTGCAGACAGCACCCACCTCAGCCAACCACCCTCCCACCTGGCCCCAAGCCACCCCCACCCACAGCACCCAGGCACCCCAGAGGCCCCAGGCCTTCCGGAAGCCAAGTACCTCGGGACGAGCCCGCACCCCGGGGGAAGGAGGGTCTTGAGCCGAACCTATGAGGCTCGGCGTGACAGCCGCAGCAAGGCTAGGTGGGGCAGGTGTGGGCGTGAGGTAAGGTCAAGGTTAGGTCCTGACCTCCAGAAGAGCCGAGGCCAAGAGGCAGTGACATGGACCAGAGAGCAAGGTCCCCAGAGAGCAACAGGCCGATGGATCCCACACCACAGGCCACCAGGGACACATGACCCAGCAGAGTCACACTGTCCCCAGGGCACCGTCCCAGACCCCCACCCGCAGGCGCCAGAGACCAGCTGCACCAAGAGCCACTGACACCTCCCCACATTTGGAAGGGCCCCCAGCAAGTGTCAGGGTGGAAAAGGGCTGAACCCCCCTACTGCACCAGGCCTAGACGAGCTATGCACCCCCTGTCCCCCCTACAATTCTGTATCTTTGATCCCCAACAAAGTTAATAAGTCAGCTCCAATCTGCAGTGTCAGTCAATGAGGCGTCTATGTATATTAAGACTATGGTTGGTAAAATGCATCATAATTAAAAGAAAATAATAAAGCAGGAACATTACATACTGAGGAAACCCCATTAAAGGTTCAAACCATGGAGGTTAGGCTAAGGTGTAGAATTAAATATATATCATGAAATCAAGTAAATAATAAAACTGAAATGAAGCAAAGACAAATTAGAGTAAAATAAAAAAATAATGATAACGTGAAGCTGTAATTGTTGGTTCCAAGACGGCGCCGCGGACGGCCACCTCGGTACTGCGTTCTCTAGTACTGTGTTTGTTTTTGTGTATTTTCTGTGTGTGTGCACTCCAACCGCATCACTTTTTGCAGAGAAGAGCTGCTAAGCATAAGGCAGTTCTCTCCTGACTTTTTTCCCACTTTCTACGAGAACCAAGAAATTTTTTCTGAACTTCTGGTCGGCGGTGCTGCGGCTCTCTGTGGTGTATGGAAGAGACGCAGATGGGGAAAGCGAGCCGGCGCGCCCCTGAAGCTGAGACAACGGGGCTTCCGCACTGCGCTCCCGGCGATCCACCTCGCCAACGCCCTCTCTCTTCCTATTAAGATGGACGTGCTGCTTCTCTTAAACAGGACAAATAAAGACTTTGGACATTCTGCGGCTCTTTATTTCTCGGAAACCTGGCTCAATGACTCTATCCCGGACAGCGGACTTTACCTGCCAGGGTTCCAGCTGCTGTGCGCGGACCACGTCATGGAGCTGACTGGGAAGTCAAAGGGCGGTGGAATATGCTTCTACATCCACAAAGGTTGGTGTACAGACGTCACAGTGATTAATAGACATTGTAACTCAAATTTAGAGTCCCTTGCTATAAACTGTAAGCCTTTTTATTCACCGTGGGAGTTTTCCTCTTTTATTCTCGTCGGTGTTTACATCCCACCTCAGGCCAACGTGAGCGAGGCTGTGCAGCTGCTGGCTGAGCAGATCACGCGTTTAGAACGTGAATACATGGACTCTCTGCTAATTATTCTGGGGGATTTTAACAGAGCAAAACTTGACCACGAACTGCCAAAATACGAGAGACAGTAGGCGCGATTACTGGCCCTGGCAGCCTCCAGTGTGACCTGCTAGCAGCTGCCACATCTGCCAGTAGCTGCCAGTCACTTACTGACCTCTCTTGCTGGCAGCTGCCAGACCTGCCAGTAATTTACTGACCTCTCTTGTTTCGTCCTGCCAGTTTTGCTGTCCTCTCACCTCATAAGTCAGTACAGCGGCCTCTAAAGGTGAGTGGTTGGTAAATGCAGGCCACCAACTCACTCTGAATTATCATGAATGCACCCTGTAGGCAGAGGTCAGTAACTACAGGTCAGCTCCATTAAACCCTATGGGTTACTCACTCACATCTTGAACGCACCCTGTAGGCAGAGGTCAGTACTTACGACGGAGGATTAGGGCCACGTTGAAAACAAAAAAAAAAGTAAGGTTACGAGAATAAAGTCGTAAAGTTGCGAGAATAATAACATAAATTACGAGAATAAAGTCGTTAAATTACGAGAATAATCTCATAAACTACGAGAATAAAGTCGAAAAGTTACGAGAATAATAACATAAATTACGACAATAAAGTCGTTAAATTACGAGAATATTCTCATAAACTACGAGAATAAAGTCGAAAAGTTACGAGAATAAAGTCATCTTTAAGATCAAACCAGGAAACATCTCCTTGGCTTTATTAAGAAAGATATTCACAGATTCGGACTTTGCGGCTCAATAACTCATCTGCAAAAGAGCATAGTTCCAAACCAGACCTCTCTTTATGATCACTGTAATGCAGACTGTGAGCTAAAAACTCGTTTTCCTCCAAAGGAGCCATCAATACGCTGAAGCTGCTGGCTCGGAGGTTTAGGGACCATCGGCAAATTACCATGTCGGAGGAATAGTGTGAAAGAAAATTGAATAACTTCCCCATACTGAGGAGTAAAGTCTTCAAAATCACAGCAAATACAAAGGATCGTATGTTTTTCATACTGCGGGTCATATTTTCTTTTAGACTTATGAATTTAAATATTTTACAGGACTTTCTGATTGAAAAAAAGCAAATGCCATCAAAGTAATAAGACCAACCAAGTCATAACAAAACATGACTGGTGATCTCCTCTTCTTTGAACTACAGCTTTTACTTCAGCTAGAATGTTTTGATTTGATTTAAATGATGTTTTGTATATTTAATTGTGTTAATTAATATGCATGGATAATAATAACTGCAATGATTTTATTGTTGATAACTGTAGTGACACTAAAGTCACACTAGTGATCAAACATCTCTTCAATATAATACTACATCTCCATTTTAAGAGAAATTGTTCTTTATGTAATTTATATGACTTTTTAAATATTGATGGATACTCATTTACAGGTAATGATGAAAACAATTTCATAACTTAACTGTTTTTTGTTGCAGTGACACCAAAATCAGCCTGATGATCATGCATCACTCAGACTGGGTTTGGTGTCACTGTAACCAAAACCCTTAAGTTATTACAGTTTTTATAGTCATTAAGTATTTAGTAATGTGTGCCAATATTTAAAAAAATCATAGGAAATTCAGGAAAACTATTTCTATAAATTAAGAGCTGTAGAACAAGGCAGAGGGGATTTGGGATCATCGGGCTGAATTTGGTGTCAACACAGCCATGAACACTTAAGTTTTACTGTTTTTATAGCCATAACCTATTAATTAATAAATGCCAATATAAAAAAAACAAACATAAAATACATGAAAAACTATTTCTTTAAAGAAAGAGCTGTAGTCCATGTCAAAAGGGATGCTTGATCATCAGTGTCACTGCAACAAAAACAGTCAAGTTATTACAGTTTTTTCATCATTAGTTGTAAATGAGTACCCATCAATATTTAAAAAGTCATATAAATTACATAAAGAACAATTTCTCTTAAAATGGAGATGTAGTATTATATTGAAGAGATGCTTGATCATTGTGACTTTAGTGTCACTGCAGTTACCAACAATAAAATCATTGCAGTTATTATTATCCATGCATATTAATTAACACAATTAAATAAACAAAACATCATTTAAATAAAATCAAAACATTCTAGCTGAAGAGGAGATCACCATTCATGTTTTGTTATGACTTGGTTGGTAGATCTCATTACTTTGATGGTATTTGCTTTATTTTCAATCAGAAAGTCCTGTAAAATAGTTTAATTCATTAGTCTAAAAGAAAATATGACCTGTAGTATGAATAACACACGATCCTTTGTATTTGCTGTGATTTTGAAGACTTTACTCCTCAGTTTGGGGAAGTTATTCAATTTTCTTTCACACTTTTCCTCTGATATGGTAATTTGCCGATGGTCCCTAAACCTCCGAGCCATCAGCTTCAGCGTACTGATGGCTCCTTTGGAGGAAAACGAGTTTATAGCTCACAGTCTTCATTACAGTGGTCTTTCTGAATAAAGCCAAGGGGATGTTTCCTGGTTTGATCTTAAAGATGACTTTATTCTCGTAGTTTTTCGACTTTATTCTCGTAATTAATGAGATTATTCTCGTAACTTTACGACTTTATTCTCGTAACCATACTTTTTTTTTGTTTTCAAAGTGGCCCTAATCCTCAGTCGTAAGTACTAAACCCACAACTATACATTTGTTTGTATCATAAAAACGCCATGTGAGCAGCTTCTCCACTTTATACAGGGCATTTGCTGCAGTTACTGACCTCTGCCTACAGGGTGCGTTCATGATAATTGAGAGTGGCCGCTGTACTGACTTATGAGTTGAGGGGACAGCAAAACTGGCAGGATGGAACAAGAGAGGTCAGTAAATAACTGGCAGCTACTGACAGTTGCGGCAGCTGCCAGCAGAACTGACAGGAGGGTCAGTAAATAACTGGCAGCGCTCAGATGTGGCAGGGGTCAGAAAATAACTGGCAGCTATTAGGAGGGGTCAGTAAATAACTGGCAGTGCTACTGGCAGATGTGGCAGGAGTCAGTAAATAACTGGCAGCGCTACTGGCAGATGTGGTCAGAAAATAACTGGCAGCGCTACTGGCAGATGTGGTAGGGGTCAGAAAATAACTGGCAGCGCTACTGGCAGATGTGGTAGGGGTCAGAAAATAACTGGCAGCGCTACTGGCAGATGTGGTAGGGGTCAGTAAATAACTGGCAGCACTACTGGCAGATGTGGTAGGGGTCAGAAAATAACTGGCAGCTATTAGGAGGGGTCAGAAAATAACTGGCAGTGCTACTGGCAGATGTGGTAGGGGTCAGAAAATAACTGGCAGCTCTACTGGCAGATGTGGTAGGGGTCAGAAAGTAACTGGCAGCTATTAGGAGGGGTCAGTAAAAAACTGGCAGCGCTACTGGCAGATGTGGTAGGGGTCAGTAAATAACTGGCAGTGCTACTGGCAGGGGTCAGTAAATAACTGGCAGCACTACTGGCAGATGTGGCAGGGGTCAGTAAATAACTGGCAGCACTACTGGCAGATGTGGCAGCTGCCAGCAGGTCACACTGGAGGCTGCCAGGGCCAGTAATTGCGCCTGCCATTACTGCAAAATACAGACAATGTATAAACTGTCCACCAGGGACAAAAACACTCTGGAACACTGCTACACAATTTTAAAGGACGCTTATCGCTCTGTACCCCGGGCAGCTTTAGGGCACTCTGACCACTGTCTGGTCCATCTGATCCCAGCTTATAGGCAAAAACTAAAATCTGCCAAGCCAGTGGTCAAGACAGTGAAGAAGTGGACAAGTGAGGCAAAGCAGGAACTTCAACACTGTTTTGACTCCACTGACTGGAGTGTTTTTGAAGCTGCAGCCACCAACATAGATGAACTGGCAGACACTGTGACATCGTACATCAGCTTTTGTGAGGATGTATGTGTGACTACAAAGACCTTCAGGACATACAACAACAATAAACCCTGGTTCACACCTAAACTCAGCCACCTTCGTCGAGCCAAGGAGGACGCCTACAGAAGTGGGGACAGGGCCCTTTACCGGCAGGCCAGGAACACACTGCTCAAGGAGATCAGAGTGGCCAAGAGGAGCTACTCGGAAAAGCTGAAAAACAGGTTTTCAGCCAACGAGCCAGCATTAGTGTGGAAAGGAGATCACCAACTACAGGAGACGCCCAGCCCCCGCTGCTGCAGACAACAAAGCCCTGGCTGACGACCTCAACACCTTCTACTGCAGATTCGAAAGGGACCACTTCACACCTGCCCCTCTCCTCTCTGCAGTCACTCTGCCCCCCTGCCACCACCCACTGACACTGAACCCCTCATCTCAACACCATCTCACCCCCTGGGCTCCAGCACACCCACCCCCCAGACCCTCCAAGTGAGTGAGGAGGAATTGAACCGGCTGCTGCAGGGACAAAAAAACAGAAAAGCTCCAGGCCCTGATGGGGTTTCCCCCTCCTGTCTGCGAGCCTGTGCAGACCAGCTGGCTCCTGTCTTCACCCAGCTCTTCAACAGGTCCCTGGAGCTGGGTGTGGTCCCCTCCTGCTTCAAGCGCTCCACCATCATCCCTGTCCCCAAGAAACCCTCCATCTCAGCACTTAAAGGAAAAGTTCGGTTCCTGCAGCTTTTACATTGTTTATAGAATGAAGTAGAACAATATACTCACCCAGAAGGCTTTCCTGATCCAAACAGTGCTTCGGGAGATATTTAGATCCAAAATCGAGCAGCAGATATCGATATAATGGTAGCCAATAGGGCATAGATCGCCGCTCCTAAAAACTGCATTAATCGTCCAAAAACTCATGTTTTTCACCAATATTCCATCATGATCCGTTCCGGATGGTCCGGCATTGCAGTCTGTGTCACTCCACACAGCGTTGTGTGGCTGTGCTGACCTCTGAACTGACTAGTTTGTTTACATGCCCTTCGCGCATGCGCAGTGCTCTCTGGAGCGCTGCCTCCGTTTCCTCCTTTCTATGAGCTCCTCATCGGTAAACTTTGGCTCGAAACTGTAAGGACACCCATCATATTCAAAGTTCTCCTCCTCAACATCTTCATCCGATAGATATCTGTCCATTTTGCACAAAACTGGAAGAAGATAGTCGATTTGTAGGCCGCCGGTCTTCCCCTGGAACAATAGGCCGCACTGCGCATCCGCAAAGGGCACGTAAACAAACTAGTCAGTTCAGAAGTCATTACAGCCCCACAGCGCTGTGTGGAGTGACACAGACTGCAATGACGGACCATTCGGAACGGATCATGGTGGAATATTGGTGAAAAACAAAGAACCCAAGAAATCCCACATTCTGCTGACTTTGTCTGTCCACGTCTGCCGCCACAGCACAATGTGGGATTTCTTGAGTTCTTGTTTCTTGTTCTACACTCCTAGTTATTGCAGAGTGCGCTGCCTTTGCTTGGCTCGGCTCCCGTGAGGGCACCGTGAAGTGTATCATAGAAATGCGAAGTAGTGCTGTTTAGGCTATAAACATGTGCTAAATGATGTTGTTTCGAGTAAATGGTGGACGTTACCTGCTCAGGACACTTGGATTACAGCGCACGAGCAGTATGGAGGAATATTGCCGAATTTTTTGTGGACTTTTTGTGGACTTTTAAGGACACTGTTTGTTCGGGCTCTTATCTAAGTCATCATATCAATGTCAGTGGACAGCGAGGATTCCTCCAGATCTCCGGCTGCATCCTAGATGTTCCAAAACTACTCCACAGTGTTGTTCAGCATGAGGGTGAGTAGAAAATGAGGCCAAATCGTTGTTTGGGTGTAGTGTTCCTTTAATGCAGTTTTTAGGAGCGGCGATCTATGCCCTATTGGCTACCATTATATCAGCTCGGCCTTCAACACCGTGGTCCCCCCCTCCCTCTGCTCCAAACTGGCCCAGCTCACTGTGCCTCCTGCGCTCTGTCAGTGGATCTACAGCTTCCTGACTGACAGAAGTCAGCAGGTGAGGCTGGGGCAGGCCACTTCGGACATTCAGACCACCAGCACAGGGACCCCCGAAGATGTGTCCTTTCTCCGCTACTCTTCTCCCTCTATACCAATGACTGCACCTCCACAGACGCCTCTGTGAAGCTGCTGAAGTTCGCAGACGACACCACCGTCATCGGTCTCATCCAGGACGGTGATGAGACTGCTTACAGACAGCAAGTGGATCAGCTGGTGCTCTGGTGTAGTCAGAACAACCTGGAGCTGAACACGCTCAAGACGGTGGAGATGGTAGTGGACTTTAGGAGACATCCCCCCGCCCTGTCCCCCCTCACAGTCCTCAGCAGTCCGGTGTCCCCTGTGAGGAGCTTCAGATTCCTGGGCATGATCATCACGCAGGATCTGAAGTAGGAGCAGAACATCAGCTCCATCCTCAAGAAGGCCCATCAGAGGATGTACTTCCTGCGCCTCCTGAGGAGACATGGACTGCCCCGAGCTGCTGCTGCAGTTCTACATTGCAGTCATCGAGTCCGTTCTGTGCTCCTCCATCACTGTGTGGTTTGGAGCTGCCACCAGGCAGGACCTATTCAGACTGCAGCGCACTGTGAGGACTGCTGAGCGCATCATTGGTGTCCCCCTGCCCTCCATCCAGGACCTTTACTGCTCTAGGACTCAGAGGAGAGCAGGAAACGTTGTGAGGGACTCCACTCACCCTGCTCACGGACTCTTTGAACTGCTCCCATCCAGCAAGCGCCTCAGAGCTCTGCGGACCAGGACAAGCCGGCACAGGAGTAGTTTCTATCCGCCTGCAGTCTCCATATTAAATAACAAAAACTGTTACTAATACTGGCACCTTTTTAAACAGTTTACAGCTGCACTATGGACCGCACAGTTGCACTTTCCTACCTTCAAATCTAAATATCCCAGTATGCTGTAAATATTCCTGATACACATTTTATCCCAGCCCTTTTTTACACCTACTCTATTTTATTTATCTTATTTTTATTGTGTCATGCTTATATGTCATGTTTGAGTCTACCTCCCTGTACTAGAGAAAACAACTGCCAGAGTCAAATTCCTTGTATGTGTTGCATACTTGGCAATAAAACCAGATTCTGATTCTGATTCTGATTATAGGAAAAAAAAACTCTAAACGGTTTTTCAGGTAAAAGCCAGACTAAATGATGGGTCTTGAGATTGTTTCTCTGTTGATGACGACGATGAAATTTTTACATGAAGATCAAAAAAATTTTTTCTAAACTGATTTTGTTAACAAAGAGGAGAAACTGATGACTACCATGGATATATTATTTTAGCTGGATGCCGGACGGAAAAATAGTGCCCGTTCATTTCTATGGGAGTTGCTCACCCAGCACATACGCCGAAAAAGTTTCTGGCTTTCGGGTTTACTTCCTGGTTATTGGGCCCATAGAGCAGGCGCAGTAAAGTCATCTCCCATAATGCTTCACGTCAATGGGAACGAGCGAAGCGCGGTCTTAATGAAGTGACGCACGGCCATGATATAAAATCTACCGCGGATGAAATTTGCAGTATGAGAGGTGTACAAACTCAAATAATGAGTTTTAGGGCACATGATCCGACTACGATGTAATATAATGACATTATACACGTAATAAGTCTTCATAATAAGAGTTTAAGACGAGTGATTTTTATTTGATGACTTTCTATAGCTGACCGTATTCTAAAATCATGGGATTAAACACAACAGAAAAACTGTCGTGGACCGTAGCAGTCCATCAACCAAATAAATCAGAGTACTTTGTTCATTTTATTTATCCCATATTTGAGAGATGACTGCTTATCAGATCAACTTTAAATGATGATTCAAAGGTATTACCTTTTTTCATGGACATATTAATGAGGCACGCTTTCGCTGTAAATGTTGTACAGTTCTTAACAATGCATTAATTCCTTGTGTTACCCATTCATCAGCTCTTTTTATTTTTCTGATAGGCAATCGGATAGTCTTTAGATGAACCATGGATGGAACCCGGGGATGAGACCCAGATTAAGACTGGCTTCTCTAATGTTCTGCTCCTTTATAGGTTTTAATCTACTTTGTTAACCCTTGAGGCAAAGTTCAAGTCATCAGATATCAAATTGGCAGTCTGTGTGTTTTCTTGATCAACTGAGAGCTTCCTCTGTCCTTATGGCAAAAAAATAAAAACATTAAATACGGAAAAAATATTTAAAAACTACATATCTGTGGTTAATTTGGAAGATGTGGAAAAGATTTTAAGCAGTAAAAGTAAAAAAAAAAATGAAGATTTATCATTTTTATTAAACTTTTATGAGAAGAATCAAATTGGTACACAAGAGGTTTTTCTTTTTATTTCTTGAATGAACAAATTGCTTGTTCTAATGAATACTGTATGTGGGTCACAATTATATTTATGTATTTAGTTATGTATTTATTATTAGGCCATAATGTCCTGGTGTCTATTTTCTGTCTGGGATTCAAAATGGTGTCACTGACATGAAACACTCAGAAAATAGGTAGACAACAGTGTATGTCAGTAAAACTGTCAATGATAGTGATGTTTCAGGAATATCACTCATATTTTATCTGAACAAATCAAAATACTACATTTGTAATAAAAGTTCTGATAAAATGTACTTTATTCAAACACAGACAGCGTTGGGAGTGAACAGTGTGATGGAACTACTGAACTAAAAGTGAACTAATGTGACCTAAAATATAGGTTATGAAATAAACAAATACATAATTATCATTAGTAACATGTAGCGATATCAAACTGATCAACTTTAAGGAAACTCTAAAAGGACAAAGAACATTCCTCTCTGACTCTGTGCCTCATGACTGTAAATCACCTAAAACATGTGTTGCCATTAAATATGTTTCGCCCCCTCCGAAGTCCGAACTACCATGAACAGACATTGGTGTGGATGCAAGAGACTGTTTACTTTTCTTCCTAAACAGCGATTGGCTGAGACCAAATAGCATGTTCGAAAAGAGTCCGTTCCCAAGTCTTAAATTATTCTTCGGTGGCACATAAGTTGACCTTGGACCTCCCTGGACATCTTGGACCCCTCATCCACTCCAGATGTGGTCTCTGTCTAGCACAGAAAACCACAAAACTTTCAAACTGTTTAAATGAAATAATGGGCATGTGTAATAATGTAATATTTTGTCCTGTCATGAAAAATGCTTTCTAATGATGTGACTTGTGCGTTTTTAGCCCTAAAGATCCCCAAGTTAGGAGAAAGTTCGGTTATCACTCTGTTTCATGGAAGAATGCTTATAATAGGATTTCTACACCTTAAGTTTTGATTGCAAATCATCCTAAGGACATGTTGACTTGTATTTCTTAAGTTAACCACCTCTATTTTGTTTAACTGACTGTTTAATAAGATTTGAATTGTTTAATTCTTTCTTATCCTTTAGATATATAGTATTTGGTATCAAATTGATCGCCATGAGATTTCCTATCCAGTTGGAGTGCTTATATTGGATGTTTAATCCAAATACAACTCAATATTGGCCAAATATTAGTTGATAAAAGTTTTGATCATCACAGAAGGCCCTCCTACTCTGAGATCCTCATCAGGAGTTAAAACAGAGAGGCATGGTCTTGCTCTCTCTGCTCCTCTCGACTCTTCTCTTCTCCCTCTGCTTCTTCCTCCTATCGCATCCTCGTCACCACTTTTGATTTTGGCTCACATATTTTTCCTTGAGTCTTTTGTCTAAGTTTTGTGACATGCCCGCCTATTCTTTCTTTATAAGCCAGTAAGACTTCAAAGATTTGCTTCATATAATGGACTTTTTCTTACCAATTTCAGAATAGTATTCGTCTTGCCAACGAATTCCTGATTTTTGGAATTAGTTACAAATCAATTTTTTTTTTATATACAATCGAGACACCAACGCCCATGCTCCAGCTTCGCCCTGAACAGAACCTGCAAGTCCAATCTAAGACTTCTCTCCCAGGGAATCTGGGACAGACCAGCTCGCATCGGAACATCCTCCACTGGATCCATGGCGCTGGATAAAGTGTGGACTTCACCCTCTGGACCGACTCCAAACCAGAAAGTCCTTCAGAATCTCCAGTAGCCCCAGGACCAGTCTGAGATCCGATCATAAAAGCTTCACGAAGTAAGGCATGGTTCTCCATTCTTTCAGATGGGCTTGAGTGTGTCTTGGTTCAATTCTCTAATAATTTCCCTTTTATCTGACCTTTTTCAAGTAGGTTAATTAGGAAATTAATCCTCTATAACCACTCCATATGCTTAAATGTTCTTGAAGGGTTCATATCTTCTTTCCTGATTGACAGCATCATTGATTCAGTATATCTCTGACATTTGTTCCTTCTTAAGTGTTTGTTTTATTTTGTTTTGTCCTATATATTCATTTTAATAAATCACCCTTATATATTTAAAGTTCTGTCTGTTGGTATTCTATTTGGAAGATTGACATCACTGCATGAGAGTTCTGTCTTTAGATTTGAGATTGATTAAACAACTGAAGTTTGACTTAATTGATTTATCTCATTTAAATGAAATAAATTAATAAATCAGATAATTAAGTTAATTTTGCCTTTTTGTATAAAAAGGATGGTGCCCCTTTAATTAACGAGAGCAAATCTGGTTATTAAATGAATATTAATTAATTTAATTAATATCCAGTAATCCAGTAATCTTTTAAATCACATCTTAAAACCCACTTTTATAGGCTTCCTTTACATGATTTTCTTCCTCTTTTATTATCATTATTTTTATTACTGTTACTATTATTATTATTATTTTTATTCACTCTTTTAACTTTCTTGTTTTATCTTCTGTTTTTATCAGTCTTACGGTTTCTCATTATTTTATTCCTGTTTTTACTTTCTTGTTCTGACATACCCAGTTTCTATTATCATTTTTTAATTTCACTTCATTTTATGTATTTATTTATTTATTATTAGTTTTTATTAGTAGTATTTTATTTATTATGTATTATCTATTTTCCCTTCTTACCAGTCATCTATCTGCCCTTATTTTAAATCTTCCTGATGTGATGTTGTCAACTTTTAACAGTTTTGAATTAATCTATGTATCTGTAAATCTATTATCTGCCCACTGTCTGATTATCTCCTTGTCACTATACATTTCATCAGCTGGTTGGTCCAACCAGTTTATAATATTTTCTCCCATTTTGATGCCTTAGTTAACATGACCCTCTGTGCCTTATCCTTTGAATCCCATGGTCTATGATGAACTGATTGTTGATTTTATTCTGATTTTTTCTGCCTTTATTCTGTCTGTTAAAGCACTTTGTAAACTTTTGTTTTTAAAGGTGCTATAGAAATAAAGTTAGTATGATTATTATTATTTTAATATCCAGAAAATAATCGCTACAAACATTAGGAGTAAATTGTCCAAGACCTCTAAATCACTCACACTCACATAAATGGTTAGTTTTGTTTGATTTGTCTATTTGTAATGATAACTTCAGTTAAGATGTTCACTTATAAGTGGCTTAATACTTGTGTTAAATATGAAAACCTTTTCCATGTATGTTCCCAGCCTTAAATTTTTAAGATAGAATGTTATTTGAAACAGTCATTTTTTATACATAATGTTATGGGGTAAGGGTTATATTTGTTATATTTTATTTTCTTTAAAATATGAATGGCATAAAAAATGTAAGAAATCAAAATAAAAACACAATATAATGAAATGTTTAAAAAAATGTTTTTGAGTCTTACTTGAAAAAATTTATTCACTTTAATTATTAATGAATTATTCTCACAAAAAACTGCCAATGTTCTAGGTAGGCCAAAAAAGTTTGTATTTTATACAGATTATCTTGTTTGAATAGAGTTAATGGTGTAATACATGAGTGATACATAAAATATGACAAATACATTAGATAAATCAGAATGACCACCATCCTGTCATTAATGAAACTTGTTTATTAAACCATCCTCCACAGCTGCAGGACACATTCAGCCATGTTCACTCTTTTCCCTGGAGTGATGACCCTCTACCTCCAATCTCTGTTGAGAGAAAAATCTTAAATTAAAAATCTTATTTAATCAACTGGAACATGACAATTGTGTTGTTATTGATCTTTATTGTACTTTATCAATTTATTCAAGTTAAGTTTTTCGTTTTATAAAGTCTCTCTTTTATTATTTTTACAGTCTAAAACTTACATTATCTGAATTTATTATTTATAAAACAATTAAAACATTTACATATATGTCGAATAAAGATCCATCTACCAAACACAACTCCGTGATCCCCTGACACATATTCTACACATTAGCTCCAGTTAATATACTGAATATACTTGTGATGTAGGACCATCGTGTTAGTAAAATGTATCTTACTTAATTCTTTATTTCATTGTACATTACCCCATACACAGCAGTCTAATGTTAGTACAGTCATGATACGTGGACGTGGATTTAATTGAAATATAAAGTCTAAATATGTTTACAAACCACAACTATCAAGCGAGTGATAGTTAACTCTGAGAAAATACACGTGTTATGTCACTCTATGTCAAAAAGAAACTTTTAGTTTAGTCTTTTTCTCAACTTTCGGAACAATTTTGCACCAGAAAGATCCTTAAGGAAGTTAACAGGCGCCCTCGCTCCCGAGACACAGCATGACCGCGCTTTGAGAGTGCGTGTGTGACGTCACCAGAGAGATAGCAACATTCCTCTGGCTTTTCTGGCCTTTTGAACACTTTTTGACCGACCAAAAGTCCAAGACTTATAAATATAAAACACAAAGATCAGTAATCGACCGTGTTTACGGCTGAAGATGTCCTGTCAACAGTTTTACAGCCGTCTCTTTTACTGTTGCCGCCTATGGGAAAAATGCTTTTTGGGCCCGATGGGATTTTTTCGTTGCAAAACAACGAGTGGTCACTGGGAAAAATCGGCGTGCCGCCCAAGGGGCGGTCTGGTATCCAGTTCTCACAGTACATCCACGATGACTATGCTTTTATTTTTAAAGGCAGATCAGCCAACCGGAAGTACATTTTCATTTCCGGGTCTCGAGGCTCTTTTATTTCCCTCCCGCCGAGCTCAGTTAGCTGCTCCGTCGTCCTGTGGTCTCAGAGTAACCCTGTAAAGTCTTGAGAGTTTTCTTCTCCTTCTTTGACTCTTGGATGAGGCTCAGATGTCCGGGTTCCAGGATCTTAAAGAGAGAGCAGGTTTGTTTTCTTTCTTCTTCTGTGAACTTGTTTAGATGTAGCAGCTTAGCCTTTAGCTAACGTTCACATCCACACACAGCTCAGTGTTAGCAGCAGCTAGCTCAGACTGTTGGATCAATCAAAGGTCTGAGACTGAAGTTTCCTCAGAGAGCAGACAGTCGGATTTATTGGGATGCTGTTCAGTTCAGTGGTGAAGATCTTGTTGTGTGTCATGTTGCTGTTCAAACCACATTTTAGCTGCTTGTTAGCTGCTTGATTTGAGCTTTTAGATGCATGGAGCTGATTTGGAGCAAATGTCAACATTAAAATCTGCTGAAGGACTCAGTCAGAACTACAGCAATAAAGTGATGCTGAACAAAGTGAAGGAAAATCAAAGCTGGATTAAAGTTGGTGTTATTTTGTAGAGTTGTTGTTCCTGCATTCAGTCCCATGGTAGTTTAATAGTCACAGTAAATAGTTGTAGTTTTTCTCTCCATGTCCTGTTCATACATGTCCTGACTGTAGAGCTGCTGTTTAATACAGAGCTGAGAGGATCAGCTGATGGGAGAGTTTTACAATACATGTTACAAGACATCAGAATCTATTCAAATGTTGTTATCAGGGCAAAATATCACGATTTCTTCTTCAGTTAAAAAACATTTTTGTTTTTAAACAGTCAGAAAGTCCAGTTTCTAATAAATGTTATTTATATTATCGTGGTCGCTTCTACATTTATGAGCTTTAATATTTGACCGTGTTAGAAATAATAATAAATGAAACAGAGAGGGAGAGAGAAATGACTGAATGTCTTGATTCAGGCACTTAAACAAAGTACAGGCTGATATCAAACCCTCTAACTACTTCTAACTCAACTCCTAACGAAGAAAAATATCAATCTGCAAGAAACGTGATTATTGGATTTATGCTGCGTTCCATTTACCTCGGAGCTAGGAACTGGGAAATGGGAGTGACATCATCTCCGACTTATCGGCGTTCCAGTTGAAGTCTGAAAAAAACATGCCGATCTACCAGGCTATTGTTAGCTGTTGTTAGCACGCCCTGCGTTGTTGTTCACAAATATCACATGAAGAATGTGATTATCACTATGGCAGCATTTTTTGTAAATATAAGTCTAACAATACTATGTATACAGTTGATCTAGAGCAACACACACTAGTCAGAAGTGCAAATAAATTGATTATTACAGGAGCTAAATAACTGTTCACACTGTGGGCTGCCATCTTTGATCGTCAACTCGGGGGTGGTGAGGTCTCCCCGAGTTCCGAGTAGGATATTCCGACCTCGGGGGCCGTTCCAGATAGAATTTCCTACTCGGAAGTGGGAAATTCCGACCTCTGACTACAACTGGAACGCACCATTCTCCCCTAGCATTGCATGGGATGCTGGGAAATGTAGTGACACAGTTTTGAAAAACTCGACATCAATTTGCAAGTAAATTACATTTCCCATAATGCTGCAAATGAATGGAATTTGTTATCAACTTAAATGTTTAAACATTAATCCGGATCAGATCAGGACCAAATTGGCTTCTTTCTTGGACCAAACCTCTGGTAGAATTTTCCTGTAAATCCATCCAGTAGTTTTTGCTAATCTTGCTAACAGACACACAAACAGACCTTTGTGAAGGTAAAAATGCAGCGGTAAGGTAACTCTCAAGCTCTGCTGGTTAATCCCACATCACTCTGGTTCTGGTTTCCCTCTTTTGTATTCCAGTGCAGATCAGTTCAGAGTCACTTAATTTGCAATGACTCAGGTTCAGGTTACTTTATTTGTACCCGTAGATAGATTTGTTTTGCAGTCTGTGAGATTCACACCACACAAACATAAAACGCCAAAGACAAGATGAGAACAAATTTTAAAATGAAACATTGAACATAAAACATTCAGTATTATTATTAAAGTGCGCTAGGTTTTATCATCACAGCAGATATGGGCATAAACGACATAAAAAGCAAGAGGGGCGGGGGGGGGGGGGGGGGGGTACATGCACATGTGTTGGTTCCAGAGGCAACCTCCATTCAAGCCATGGTCTACAGTTTGGAAGCTTGATACATCTTAATAACACCATTTCAATTGCCGTTATGGTACACAATATAAAGACCAAAAAGAACGAAAAAAATCCATCCAGTATTCCAGCAAAGCAGCACAATAGTTGACCAATCCAAACTGCGGGGAAAGGCGGTTCTGATGGTCCGTGAGTCCGCCTCCTCCCACTATCTCTCTCATGTACTGGTGATCAGCGAGCAGCACAGCTACAGAAGCATCATGGAGCCGGGAGGCTGCTTCTTTACCTTCCAAAGAGAAGGAAACGTAAATGTTTTGAGAAAAAGGCTGGAGTAAGGAAGAAATATGAGCAATACAGGTCCCAACAGAGACTCAACACTGGAGAATCATATGGTGGAAAAAGCTGCAGAATGATTTGGGATTGTTGAACACTGGTTGCCGGCTAGCTAACAGCCGCAGCACTGGGCGCCGGCTAGTAAACAGCGGCAGCTGCCGGCCGACCTTCAAGCACCGGCCGTTCTGCACCCTGGTTGAAAAGGTAATAGCTTAGTTTACTTCAGTGGGAGATGTCTGAATAACTCTGGTTAGTCTGTACCTATACTGGCTAATGACTGAACGTTGTTGGTGGGAGCTGGTAGGCTCTGTCAATAGATTTAAGCATAAGTTAGCCACTCATCGTTAGCATTGTAAACTGAGCTGATGAAGAAACATAAATCCTGGCCTACAATCGACTCTGCTCTGGCGATGCCAGACCCGTTTTGCCGCCAGCCCAATTGAAATGGCTACTGCTGTGTGTTACAAGGGGGATGACTGTTGTGTTTGTTACTTTCAGTTGAGCTGAGTTGTTTTTGAAGTTGTTGTTGCTGCTATTTTATGTCAGCTGGCTTCTTGCACTATCAGAGGGGGCATGTTGTTAGGAGGCAACATGAGCTGGGGGGCGGGATCTTGGAACACTGAGGGGAGGTGTGAGTGAAGGGGGTTCAGGCTGCATTTTTCAAATCTGTCTCAACAGCAAATCTGGTGTTCAGCTCGTAGACCCTAAGATCAAATTTAAAAGATTAAAAAATCTAAACAACAAGTAAAAGCGTAAGTAAAACAATGTGAAGGTGCATGAACAGTTAAATACTTGTGTGCAAATAGGCTACAATTTATTCAGCTCATCAATAGCAGCAGGGACAAAACTATTTTTGCACCAATTCGTTCTGCACTTTGGAACAATATACCGCCACCCAGAGGGGAGAAGCTGGAATTTACTGCGAAGAGGGTGGGAGTCATCATTTAAAGCAGAGTTTGAAATCCTCTGTAACTGGTTAATGTACAGGGATGCTGGATAGAGCTGAGGCTCCCCAATGAGACGACTTGCCCACTTCACTACGAGACCCAAGGAGTTTTTGTCCTTTAAGGACGTATGATTGAACCAGGACACCAAGGAAAAAGACAACACTGACTCAATAAAAGCACGATAAAACATAGCCATTAATGTTTTATCAATATGAAAGTGCGACAGTTTCTGTTTACAATATAAACGCTGCTGAGCCTTCTTACACACCGCTTCACAGTTGGCTTCAAAGCAAAGTTTTGAATGGATGAATGTACCGAGGTATTTATATGACTGTACACTAGGGATGTAACGGTATGAGAATTTCATATCATGGTCATTGTGACCAAATTATCATGGTTATCATTATTATCGCAGTATTGTTGCATTGTGCTCAAAATATTGAAAACATACTCTAACACAGTCTTGAAATCATTTAACCCCTTTGATATCATAACTTTAGCAGTTCTCGTGTCTTTTTGTCAGGAAATGTCCTTCAGGAATATTTGTTTAAAGTTTTTTTTATCAGAAATAAAAGTAAACAATTCTGACAAGTATTTGTCTTTCTTATATTAAATACTTAAACTGTGTAATACAAGAAAAGAAAAAACAGATTTGTACTTTTAACAGGTCTTCTTCATAAACAATTTTAAATGAACATGTTCTAGGTTTTTAGATGGCCAAAAATAAATGTGACCTATTTTACACTCACAAGTTTGTTTGCCTATAGCATTAGTGTCCATGTTACAGCTCGTTATATTAGACCATGTCCAGCCCCTTTTATATATATTTTTTTTAACCTTTCATGACTCTGTTCTACTCTCCCCTTTCCATAGCAGATGTCCTCGAAATCTCCTTTAATATTTCCAAATTAGGATTGATTAAATCCATAAAATTACAAAGCATATATTTAAGAAGCATATTTAGCAGTGTAACAGTTGCATCCTCTACTGGGTCTAAAAGCAAACTGCATTGGGTCCATGGTACCATCTGTTGTTCTCAGGATCTCAGACCTGACCAGTTTCTCCAAAGTCATTTTACTTATTTTACTTATTGAAAGTAAAATGAAAGACCAGACTCAATTCTTTAGCACAGGATTTCAGTAGACGACCACAGATGTTATCTGGGCCTTGTCCTTTAGTTTGTGACGGAGTTCCTGTATTTTTTCTCTAGAACAGGGGTATCAAAACAGCAAAAAAATATAACACGACTACCATGCTGTGTGCTCTGAAGCCATGCTAGAATTTTCATGCTCGTCTAGGCTGAGCCAAGATTATTTGCAGCCATCTTGCTTTCCAAGTCTTACTTATATTTGTGTTTTGATTTTATTATTTCCATCTTCAATTCTTTTGTTTCTTTTGTTCTTTTGAATGCAAGTCAGATGCTGATCCATTTTTGAAAGCCATAGCTTTCCTCTGTATGCAGGATTTAACAGACGCTGAGACCCATGGTTTGTTGTTCGGGTATATTTTCACGTGCTTGCAAGGGATAATCATGTCCCTGCAAAAAGCAACATATGCGCAGGTGACATCCACTAATGCGTCCAAGTCATCTCCACAAGAATGAGCAAAGATATTCCAGTCAGTACAGTTGAGACACTCCTGAAGAGAAAGTATTAAAACCTCTGACCAGACTTTAACGTCCTTGGTCCTCGTTTTCTCCCTCTTTAAACCAGTCTTGTATGAGGGAAGCAAGTACGCACAGTTCCACTTCCCCCACGGAGCCAAGTGGGGGAAGTGGAACTGACTTATAGGCATCTCTCACTGACCTGTAACAGCGATCCAGTATCTTGTCATGTCTGGTAAAACAGATGACATCCTGGTGATAGTTCTTGTGCACTTTTTTAAGACAGACATGATTGAAATCACCCATTATAAAGTTCGGTGCATCAGGTGAAACAGCCTGCAGTTTCTGCGCCACCTCAAAGGCGGTGTTGGTGGCAAAGGCAGAGTGAGCTCTTGAGTGAATGTAAACAATAGTTATAAAAAGTTGAGGGAACTCAAGGGTCAAGTAAATAGACCTCAATGATACCGATAAGAGTTCCACATGTGGCGTGCAGATGTGCTCTCTTACAGTCACAGAGCTACGGTATTGTCTGTTCACATAGACATACACCCGCCACCCTGAGCCTCCCCGTTACCTCTGCGTTTTGATCCAGACGGAAGGGAGCCCCAAAACCATCGATGGTCAGATCGATGTCCCGGTCGTGCTCACTGAGCCACTTCTCGGTGAATGCCATGACGCAACAGTTCATAAAATCCTTATGTAAACGAACATTTCCCTGGAGTTCATCCACTTTGTTTCTCAGAGACTGGACGTTCCCCATTATAACAGAGGGCAGAGGAATCCGGTCGAGACGCTGTTTCTCAGGCGTTGTCTTAGGCCCCATCCACACGATGGGGACAAGACGCTAACAGTTTCCAAAAATGATGGCCATAAAGATGACGGCATCTCAGAAAATGTGTGTGTCTATATAAATGCACTCGATACGCATCAAAACGCTGTAAAACTATGTCAGACCTCTAGGGGGACTGTCATGACCTGGCTCAAAAGACATGATAGGGCAAGGAGAATGGGTTTAACTAAAGATGAAATGATTTATTACAAACAAAGGCAATTAAATGAATTAACAACTGAAGCAAAACAACTTAACTAACAAAGAAGACTAAATGAAAAACATGGTGCAGCAAGGAATCATCCGGCTGTGGTTAGACAACCCAAAGCTGCAGCATGGACGGCAGCAGAGCAGCACACAGAAGCTCAGAGAGAGAGAGTGGAGGTCTGATGGCAGCTTTATACACCTGGTTGGGTGGCCAGATCCGCCCAGGTGTGGCAAACCCCACCTACCAGCCTGCAGGGGAAGACAAAACAGGACACAGACAAAACAGCAGGTCCTAGAGACAGGAGGCCGGCACACCCCCGTCCATAAAACAGGGGTTCCAACCCCGGAACCGCAGACAATTCCTCTATAAAAATTCAAATTAGATTGATCCAAACAACTCAAAGTAGTGGAATACCAAATTTATATTTAAATTTTAATTTTTTTAGGTTTTATTATTACCATTACTTTTTTTTTAATCCCAATGCATTTAACTATTTACAAAACTTACCTAGTCACTTTATCATGTTATAATTTACAAGAAAACTTACCTATTGATTTTGATTTATTTATTTATTTCGGTCATGTCAGCACACTTATACAGCATCACACATTGTCAATAGTTGATCAAATGTACATGTCTGAAAGGGAAGACGGGAGAAGCAGAGCTTATCTTGTCCCGTCCCCATTTTCTCAATATTTAGTCTCCTCTTTTCCACATATCATCAAATTATTATAAATTTTTATTCCATTTATAGAAGTATGACATAATTCTTGACTGTCTTTTAGTGTCCGTATTTGACATATTATGACCAATCCTTTGTTCCACGTAAGGCAGAGTCCAATCCTTTGTTCCACGTAAGGCATAATTCATGACTCTCTTTTTTTTGTCGTTGTTAGTCCCGGTTAGTGATGTTGGGGTGGTGTGTCCGTGTTGCTTTTCTTTTTTCCAGGTGTCAAATGTGTTAAATGCGTCACTCTCCTCTTCACCCAGGCGTGCTCCTGCACTGTCGTCCCGGGCTCTGCTGCAGTTTTCAGCCATCAGTTCATTCACTATCATTGTTTTGGTACATTTCCTCTCTCCTGCTGTCTTACAGACCAAACAACTCGCATGTTTTGTTTCACCGTCTTTCATGTCTTTATATGTTTTTGATTATACACCCTTAAGAATTGTCATATATCATTTAATCATATATCATATTCATATCCGTCAAAGGTCATTTTGAGCATTCTTTTCTGAAATGCTTTCATGGTACCGCTGCACCTGGTTTCTTCTTGTAAGCTGTTTCATTGATTGACTCCATTAACTGTGATAGTCATGGCTTTCAATGCGGTTCTTACTTTTGTCTTTTTGAAAATCATGTCACCTCTTAAGTTAAGTAATTAAGATACGATCGTGGTCCACGATAACGATATAATCACGATACAGCGATTTTGCGATAATCGATATATTGCCAAAAATAATGTAATGATACATCACAATATATGTCTAACTAAAGAAAACAATATGAATCAAAAAAGGTAAAGTGCAGGATTTCTCTTTTTATTTGTAAATTAGTGTCAGTTTAGCAAAATTTGACACATGCTGTATGTAAACATGGACACATTTTGAGCTTACATTGGTAAAGCTCATGTAAGCTTTCATGTAAACAGACATAGTTTGTTAACTTTTTTTTAACTTTCAATATGTCAAGATTGAACTGTTTTCTACTCTTTGTAAACATAAGAACAAATGAACTTCCCTTTTTAGAAATGGTTCATGGACTAGTGCTTAGAAGTCAGCTTAACATTAACCCTGAATGCATTTCAGTTCATCTCACAAATGCATATTCTTCTTCAGAAACAGCAACTGATCAGCATGCTCAGAGGTGAGCAGGCTCCTCTGAGCAGTGATTATGTCCCCAGCAGTGGAGAAAATCCTCTCTGCTGATACACTTGTCCCTGGGACACACAGGTACCTTTGTGTCAGCTGCGCAAGAAGTGGGTAACATTGTGCCTGAGATTTCCACCATACCAGCAGATCATCTGAAAGTGGGAGCAGTGAAGCCTCTTGGTGCTGTTTTACCTCTTTTTCTGCCAAGAACACTGCAGACTCCAAGGGGGCTCTGGTGGTCTTGTATGTCTGCCCAAGGAGGTCAACAAGTGCCGATTTTCTCTCCTTGGGGGTATGGTCGTTGGAAGAGTCGTCCCCATTCTCAGTGGTATCAGGAACCTCAGCAGTCCCCTTCTCAGTGTGTCCTCCCTCCTGAGCTGAATTTGGCCCATGGGCATTATTCTCCACTTCTATATCCTGGTCTTCCTGTAGACAACAAACAGTGGCAGACATAAACATTGTTAAACTAAAGCAGGTTCACATCAAGTAATTAAAATTAGATAAATACTTCCATACATGATTTTTTTTATCACATGGACTATTGAATGACACATAAAGACAAATTAAGTACAAATACAAATTTCATTCTACTTCCACAAGATTTAAGTACCTTTAGAGCAGCCACTTTTGATACCACTTTGGCATACGTCTCCTGCACATCTGGCGGTGACAGGAAGAGCAGAGATTTGAACCTTGGGTCCAAGGCAGATGAGATGTACAGGCAGTCTTTCTCTTGTGAAGCAGCATATCTCTTAGACAGGTCTTGATTGATGGCGCTTTTGATCTCTCTGACAAGAGGGGAATCCTCCATGTTGCAGGTAGTCTCTCTTAAAAGTTGAGCATGGAGTGGAGCAATCACAGAAATGGTTGGGCTCTTCTCTTCTCACATGATGCGGGTGGCTACCATCATAGGCTTGAGAGCTTGAACAATCTCTACAGCATTTGAGAAGTCCATCTCGGTCAGACTGCTGTCAGTTGCGCTTTTTCTCACCTTTAATGAGAAAACAAGGCAGAATTATGTGTTATTGTGTAAAATAATTTGAGATTTTGGCCTTAGCTATGTATAAATAATTTTCTTATCATAGTGCTATGCTGCTCTACTCTTGCTCAGTACCTTAATGACAATGTATTAGATTTGTGTAACAGAAACATACACTTTTAGTAATCTAGAGCTGCAACTATCGAGTATTTTTGGAATCGAGTACTCTGTCAATTATTTCTTCGAGTACTCTAACAAAATATACTTTTTTGTTTTTAAACAAATAAATCAATTGTATACAATGCAACATGTTAGGGCTTTCAACTTGAGTAACCAAATGCCGTTTATTCCTCAGAAAAGGGTTTTTATTTTAACAACTTTCAAAGTTTAAACCAGTACTGGCTTAAAACAAAGCCAATACAATACTGATTTACAAAGCAGTGATATAATTCTGCAATTATATTTGTGAAGTGTGTTCTGGAGGGCATTGTGTGGTTTGGATTGAAATCCTTGATCATGTTCTTAAATCCTGTGTCCTCCACCATGGAAAGAGGACGCATGTCTGTGATGAGCATATTTAAAATGCTGTAATAGTAATAGTTGCAGCCCTAACGACGTGCTATCATGCTAAGCTACGTGCTAGGCTAACTCTGTTTGATATCAGACACACTGCACTGTGTTTTCTTTTTGTCCCTTCTTGTAGTGAACACACACTTGGGACACTCTCTGCCATTTCTTCTGTGGACTCTCTCCTTTCTGTCCCTCTCTTTTCTCTTCCTTCATGATTTTACAAGCCGCCCAACAGCGGAGGTAGCAGGCGCATTGTGCCACAGAAATGACCGTCCATGTCAAACACAGTACACTGTATAGTAGTCCAGATAAATATTTATATGTATAATTATATATTAAAGCGAGGCTTGAGGCACAAAATTTAATTCGAGGATATTTTGTAATCGAGTACTCGCGAATATTCGAGGAATCGTTTCAGCTCTATAGTAATCAGAATTAATCGAGGACCTAACTTAATACACATGTTCATTTAAGTAAGATATAAATTAAGTTTACAGAAAAGCAGATGATTACTTGTATTGACACAAACTTACCTCTGGTGATAGGAGGGCAGCACATACAGTATGGCAGGTTGCTGCTCGAGAAACCTGGCGAGCATCTCATAGGCACTGTTCCAGCGGACCACCACGTCTGTTATGAGCTTCTGATGTGGAAGGTCCAGCATCTTCTGGTTTCTCTTCAGCGCATCTGCAGCTTCAGTGCTTCAGTGGAAGAAAACAGAAATCCTTCGAACTTTGACGAGCAGTCAGGCCACTGCTGGAAGTTTTAAAGCACGCTGTGAGACGAGATTTAGTATGTGCGCAAAGGACCTGGGGTCTGATTTATAAAGCTTGCGTACGTACAAAACGGGGCCTGAAACTGGCGTACGCCTTTTCCCACTAGAGATGGGAATCGAAAACCAATTCCAGTTGAGAATCGTTAACAGCTCCATCACAGAATCGATATCATTAATTTTTTTGCTTATCAATTCCTTCCACTGACAGGATTCAGACACATCAGAATTGTGACTTAATCCTAACCGCACCTACTACACAACCTTAAGTGAGTGGACACACCATCAATCTGCAGAGGCATTTATACATGCTGTGACATGTGTTTGACATTGTTGCCACAAAAATCAGACCAACATTTGCTCACATGGAAAATCTGCAGGAATCGATAAGGGAATCGTTAAAGAATTGGATCGATTAGCAGGATCGTTAACAGCATCGATATTGATAAAATCTTATCAATTCCCATCCCTATTTCCCACGCAAAGTTTGTGATCTATAAAAACAAACCTGACGGTAAAATGTGCGCACCGGTAAGCAACGCCTGAACCAGGCGGACGTACATTTTGGAGGCATGGGAAACTGGCGACACAGACAGTGAAGTGGTGAACTGAAGCCTCCAGATACATGTTGATGTCTCTCCAACATTTTATTTCACTAAATATCAAACTTTACTGACAGATCCACGTCATCATAACCATTCAAACTAACTGTTTTACGTGGGCTATAAATAACGCATGTAATTGGCCGTTTCCTGTAAGTCACTTTCATTATGAAAATATATATGTATAACAAAAGAAAAAAGTCCGCCACATACACATTTCTTCATCGCTGTCTCGCCTTCATTATCCGGACGGACCTCACAGGACCGGACACTAATGTTTTTGTTGATGTAGAGTTAAAATTTAGACTAACACAGAAACCTCAGAGCCACCAGTTTTCATTAACATCTTTAAATTTCGCGCATTTACTAACAAGTGCGGTTTTTAGTTGTAATAAAGATGCCTGCGTAAAAGGCATGAAGCGCACAGAGACACAGCGTTGGCTTCACACAAGTCTCCTCCTCCATCAGCACATCTTCATCAGCTGCACATATTTATTCTGTAAATGATCTAAGTGTGGGGATTAAATCAGTGCATCTCTGACATGATCATTCGGACTACATATCCTCATAAATAGAACAGACGGAGTTTCCCAGGAAAAAAAATGTGGCCAAACATTAACATTTTTTGTTAAATCGATCAAAACTTAGATTTATAATAATACTGAGGTAGGGAGACTGCTGACTAACGCTCTCAGAAAGTATGTAAAGAAGTCAGTGTGGGTCCGTTAACATGGAAACATTGCAGATATACTTGTGCGTAATGAAGAAGGTGTTTTGGCACAATGGATGCATGAAGCAGTGACGTGGTGTCATTCTCTGATTTATGTGAAGTGTGTGATCCACTGCTGCAGCAAACTACCGACATGTCCATTTTATCCATCACTTCATTCTCAAACTCCTCCGTTCGTGGGTCGACTTTTAGATCCGACTGCTTCTCTTTGATCTCCGACACTGTCCTCTCTGTTGCACTTGCTGCATTAACAGCAGCAGCGACCAACAGCCACTCGCTGCCCTTTCTTTCGTTGGAGATTCCTGTGCTGTGAGACCCGAATAAAATACCTTTCCGGCCATCCACCTCATCAATGAGGACTTCAATCTCCGTCTCCGAGAAATTCCTTTTTTGGTTTTCCTTTCAGGCGCCGTTGTGACACGTAAAGCCTATGATCGAAAGGCTTATTTATTTATCCAAATATTCAGGAGGTGCTTTGCATTGACCATTTATGGTTAATTATGGTCGTGCGAGGGGCGGGATTTGCAGCTTTTCCACGTGCGCACTTCTCCAGGTGGACTCTGATTTATAAATGGAAAATTGCGTGCCGGTGTGCGTGTGAACAGTTTTATAAATCTGAATTTTTTTGTGCGCACGCCATTTCCGGGTTTTTGGCGCACGTACACTTTTAGTAAGGATTCCACGCACTCTTTTATAAATGAGACCCCTGATGTGTTCATATCCACACAGCTCGACAGCAACAGCCATATTATCCGCGTTGTCAGTAACAACAGCCGGGTCTTTTTCAGTCGGTTTCCATTCTTGTGTGGCCTTCTGCAGAACATCTGCCATATGAGATCCTGTATGGGTCTCATGCATCGCCACTTGTCTGAAGCACGAAGAATGCATTTCCCACTCGTAAATGCGTCAACAAAATGGGCAGTTATTGTCACATACGACTCCGTCACTTGTGAACTCCATCCGCCATGCGTAAACCCTCTTGGCAGAAAACAGTGCATTCTCGACCTTCCCTCTTGTTTCATCGTAGAGATCTGAAACAGCCTTCTCGGTGAAATATTTTCGGCTCGGTATTTCATACCTTGGTTCAAGAGTTTGTAACATCTGGCGGAAACCTTCATTTTCGACCACACTATACGGGCGGAGATCCTTGCAGATGAATTTAGCGATGGACTTTGTTATGTTGACAGCCCTCGGAGAGGAGAAAGGGAGCTTTGTGTTAAAAGAGGCGTTCATGGCTGCTTGTTTACCGCTAGCGTTAGCTTCAGCCGCTCTCACAGCCAGGAGGTCCGGGTGGTGGCGTTGCAAATGGCTCTGTATGTTCGTGGTATTTCCCATGTACTTTACTTTCGTACAAAATTTCTTGCATACTGCATAGTCTTTGTCGAGTTTATCAGTCCCATCAATGCTGTAGAAGCCGAAGTGTAGCCACACTTACGATTTGTACGTGGCTGGGGCATCCTTCAGTATATACTTCTCTGTGTTGATATCCGACATTTCCGCTCCGCTCTGCAAACTTTCTCTTCTTCGGCTGATAATTTCCGTTCAAGTTTCCCTCTTACAAGTGTGGCGCGCCCCCTTCAGGAGTCACCGAGTAGCGGTGCCGGAAGATAAACAGGGATACATACAGCATGTAGAGCGCCTTATTATATTAATTAAAATATCGATATTTGGCAGCCGCGTATCGATAATCGTATTACAGGAGATATGACGACAATAATCGCCATATCGATTTTTTTGTCCCACCCCATATCATATAGCAAATTATATTTTTCAATAAAATTATCTAGTCTGCTGCTGAACAGCTTTTCTAGTATTTTGGAGAATTGTGGTAGTATTGCTATTGGCCTATATTTATTGAATTCTTCCTTGTTACCTTGTTTATGCAAAGGGATTATTTTTGCGACTTTCTTTTCATCTGGGAATTTTCCTGTCTGAAACGATAGATTATATATATGTGTCAAAGGTGATGCAATCTCTTCTTGTACCATTTTGACTAGTTTCATGTCAATGTCATTGATGTCTTTTGACGTTTTTCCTGTGCAGTTATTAATCAGTTGTTTTATTTCTCTGTCGTCTGCTGGAGTCAAAAACATAGTGTTTTGGTTACATTTCCCCTCCCTATCAAAGTGGTTCCTGCTAAGGTCATTCTCTGGGATTAGTTTGGCAAGATTTGGCCCTACCTCTGCAAAGAATTTGTTTAACTTATTCACTGTTATCTGCATTGTCTGTAAGGTTAAGTGGATAGCTTTTAACAGGTTTTTTGTTTTTGATCACACCGTTTATGATGTTCCACAGTTCCTTGGTGTGATTCACATTATTTTGTATTTGTTCCCCGTAATATTCTTTCTTTTTCTCTCTCAATATGCAAGTTAGTTTGTTCTTGTACTGCTTGTATTTATCTTCAGAGTGTGCAGTTCTGTTTTTGAGAAACTGTCTGTACAGTGTGTTTTTCTTTCTGCATGCGTTTATCAGTGTTTTTGTCATCCAAGGTCTATTCCCTCTGCTTTGTTTTTTAAGCTTCAAAACTCTCATGGGGCAATGTTTGTCAAACAGCTTTTTAAATGTCTGTATGAAGCTGCTGTAAGCACTATTCACATCTGTAGCCTTGAGGACTTCTTCCCATTTTTCTTCTTGTAGGGACCTTTCAATCTGTTTATATATACCTCTGATTGAATTCTTATGTTACTCGCTGTATTCTGCATCTCTTTCCCCTCACAGGTCTGGTCATAAACCACAAAAATTGGTAGATGATCGCTTATGTCATTCACAAACAGCCCACTTATTAAATTATCCTCGAGCATGTTAGAAAAAATGTTGTCAATTAGTGTAGCACTGTATTTTGTGATTCTGGTCGGGTGAGTGATAAGTGGTTCAAATCCTAAACTGTACAAGCAGTATAAGAACTCCTCATTGAGCTTCTGTTTATTTGGGTTTAGTAAGTCAATGTTCGTATCACCACAGATAAAACCTTTTTTCTGCCCAATTTTTGAGAAAAGATCTCCAGCATATGTGATGAAGTTGTTCAAATTCGAGCCTGGTGCTCTGTAAATACAACAAATGATAATGTTACAATTTTTCTTTAGATCTATTTCAACCGTAATGCATTCTAACATGTTGTCAACTGCTGCAGATATGTCCTTTAACACTCTGAATTTGATATTATCAGCAATGAATAGTGCAACCCCCCCTCCACCTTTCTTTTCTCTGTTCATACAGACAGGGTTATATCCTTCTAATTCAAAGTCCATACCTTTCTCGTCATTAATCCATGTTTCTGTTATTGCAATAATGTCAAAAGGGTTCTTAAAGTCCATTAGGCATTCCTTTATTTGATCGAAATTGGTGTAGAGGCTCCTGCTGTTAAAATGGATGATTTTCAGCTTGTTGTCTGTGTTAACTCTTGTATTAAAATCATGTTCCGTGTAGTAGTTGCAATTAATCGCAGTCCGAACAGTTCTGGTCAACATTTTGATTTTTTATTAGATTCCGATGCCCATGTTTTCTGATCCAGTCAGGTAAATCCAAATGTCCATGTTCCAAGTTACAGTTCATTAGCTCCTTTTCCTCAGATTGTGTTGAGGTTTTGAAGCTTTTGTTATCCATTTAGTCGTTAAATTTGTCCAGATCCTCTATGCTCTTGACCAGCACCATCTTCATTTGTTCTGGGGTTTCTCCGTTGGTTCTTATCAGTATTTTGCAGTTTGCCGTCCAGGTGCTTTTTATCTTCCCGGCCTTTTTTAGCTCTCGTGCCTTCTTTGCCATCTCTGCATTTTTCTTGGTCAGGTTTTCATTGAAGAACACCGTTGTGCCTTTGAGTTTTGGGCCCTGTTTCAGCGCTTATCTTGTGTTTTCTGTTTGTGAATCTCAGTTTCACAACTTTCCCGCCATTTGCCCCTCTCCAGGGCATGAGGTGACAGTATTCCACGTTGTTGAAATCCATCTCGATTTCCTTTGATTTCATGAAGTCGGCCACCTGTCTCTCCACCATCTTGATGTCCTCTTTGTCTTGTCCGCTCTCATGCTCCCCTGCCTGTCCATTTGTCAGCGCTTCCGCGTAGGAGCACGGTTTGATCTTTATGCGATTCACGATCACTTCATTCATCCTGGTTTGTTGATCCAGGTCTTCGACTCGCGCTTCCAGCGGTTTGATCATCTCAGATTGTTTTTTGCTGTAATCCTGCAGCTGCTTGTGTTCTCTGAAGGTTTTTTAATTCAGTGAGAACCATTTCTATCTTCTCTTCTATCTTCTCTTCTAGACCTTTTTTCAGTTCTTGCTGGCCTTTCAGGATTTCATTAATCCCCTCTGCCATGTTTGGATCGGGTCCGGAACCCGAATCCGAATTTTTTGTCTTGGATTTTCCCTCCTTATTGCCTCCCATTTTAGTGAGTTCCAGATAGTCTTGGAGGAGACTCTGTTGTTGTTTCTGCTGTAGCTGCTATCCAAGGACAGAGTTCACAGATATGCGTCCGTCTCCCACGGAGGACAGACAGAACATCCCAAGAACATTGCCCTTTTTATTTTTTTAAAAACTCCTTAACCTGCATCACCTCTCTCACACCTCAGCAACCTGGTACCTGGGAGCAATTTAAGAGGGGTAAGCGGAGACACAATTGGAGACATAATTAAAAAGAAACAGCATAGTTAACTCACATGGCTACAATTTATTTCAAAGGCGCTCTGGACAATGCGTCTGCCACCACATTGTCAGACCCTTTAATATGTCTTATATCAAGCCAGTGCGACTGAAGATAAAGAGACCATCTGACTTATCTTTGATTTGAACACTGTAAGGAGTTCAGAAAGACACGTGGGTAATAAACTGAGTATAGAAATAAACTGAAACAGAGCAGCGCAACCAAGCGCAGTGATCATGCGTAATGGATACGCCGCGGGATAACGTGTGCTCTGGCACATCACCGTCAACAAATATACTGCACCAGAACGAGGTTGAGGGAGTGGACCGACACAATCAATAATAAGGTGCTCAAACGGCTGACTTACGGCAGGAATCGAGCAAAGGGCGGGTTTGATGCTTTGATTCGGTTTACCTGTGAGCTGACAGGTGTGACAGGTTTTAATGTGAGATGCTACATCCCTCTTTAAGTGAGGCCAAAAGAAGTGCCTGAGGACCCGGTTATAAGTTTTTCTCACCCCCCAATGTCCAGATTCATCATGAGCAAGTTTTAGCACGGACTCACGGAATTTAGAAGGCACAACAATTTGGATAATGGGGTCTCAGACTAAATCATCACCATGAGGCACCCATTTTCTCACCAACAGCTCATTCAGCAAAAAATAACCACGAGAATTATTTTTTACCTCATCTCCAGGCAACTCCATATCAAACATACACTTCAAAGAAGAATCTGCGCGCTGCTCCAATTTTAACTCCTCCTGCGAAACTGAGAGAGGGACATCAGACAAAGAAAAATACACCGAATCTGATACACTTTTAATTTTTACTTTACTGGATCAGAGACTGACTCAGGAATGCCACGTGTCATTAAACGAGTTACCGCACACGTGGTAAACTCTTCAGGAAGGCTGGTCTGATTCTCGTCTGGTTGTTTCTTCACCAGCGGAACAGAGGAGACATACAGGCGGAGGTGGAGCGTCAGCCCAGACACGTCCACCTGCCACACCATTACCCAAAATCAAGGTGATACCGTCAATTGGCAGTGCAGGACGCACCCCAACAGTTATCTGGCCCTGAAAAAGATCAGAGAACAACATCATTTTGTGCAGTGGGACTTTTAAAACTTTCATTCCCATTCCCAAAACTGGAATAAAACACCCAGTGTGGCTCTCTTCAGAAAATGGCAACACTGAAGCCAAAATGAAGGAGTCAAAGGCAGCAGTGTCACGCAGTATTTCAACAGGGACTTTAACAGCACTTCCCACCAAAGAGACGTGCCCATCAAAAACAAAAGGCAAGAAGGATCCAAGATCACCAGGTACAGCTTTAACACACAGCCACACTTTCTCCCTGCACTCTGAGCGCTTTTGACATAGATAAGGCAAGACTAGCACCTTTTGGTTGCCCTGCGGGTCCGCTCCGTTTGGCTTTAGCTTTAAGTGCAAAACAGTCCCTCTTAAAATGCCCTTTTTTGTGAAAGTAATTACAAATCTTATCTGACCTTTATCTGACACCGCTGTAACAATATGACGGAAACAAGTGGAAACAGACGAAAAAACAGTGTGCATGAGCACTTGCAGCAAAAGTTGTAAACAGAGATTGAGATAAAGTGATCATAAAGTGCTGTAATGTGTCCTTGATAATTGTTTTTACAACTCAGTGGTGATTGAGAAGAAGGAGATTTTGCTGCAACAGGGATAGTAGGGTCACTAGCTTCATCAGCACATATGCTACACGTACGCCGCCATTGTCATTGCAGGGTGTGGCGCATGCGTGTCAATGAAGATATGAAACTATGACGTAAGTGTATCTGAAAACTTGCAGAGAGCCAGTAATCACGGAACTGCGTATACAGCATTTCAAAATCTTTACACTCTGGAACCTGGTTTCAAAAATCATTGTTTACAGACCCCCAAAGCTCCGTCTTCGTATGGATGATCCACAGATTTGGCAAAAACTTCTGCGTTTAGACCTCGGTTTGGCTTAGTGTGGACAGGGCCTTAGACCTCCACGTTTACCCCACTTCCTCTTTCTAGTCCCCCTTGCTTCATTAGCGTTTCTGAGGAGACATTCCGATATCTCAAACATTTGGTCAGCTGGCTGGGCTAACGTGGCTGTGTTTAGCTCCAGCAGCACATCCCTGGTGTATTGAGTCCTCATTTTCACCTGACACGCTGTCATGCCGGTGTTGCAGGTGAGCAGCCAGAGTAAAAGAAGCCACAGCGAGACTATATAGAGAAGATCTACTACGATGAATAAAACAAGGAGCACTAAAACATCCAAGATAAAGAAAAAGACGATAAAATCCCAACAAAAGACACTAAAAGACGCAAAAAATACATTAAGAACACACACAAAGACGCCGAGCTCTCTCACTGCCAGTCACTGCATGCACATGCACCCGGCACATGTCTGACTCACTGAGCCCATATTCCCCAAAAATGTTTTGTGAATAAAGTTGATTTTATTATTATTCTCATGTTCAGATCTCTGGATCACTTTTATTTTGGAGGGAACAAGTGGAAGTGTTGTGCTGTTCTGTGTCACTCACAGTTTCCTGGTGTTATTATTTCTTAACAATGACACAGTTTAGGTGATCTGGAGAAAGTTCCTGCACGGACTGGGTCTCACAGGAGGATGTGAGTCAGTGGAGCAGCTCCTCTGAGTGACCTGCAGAGGGCAGCAGCACGTGAGGCATCCAAAGAACCTCCATCTCTGACCTGAGGAGGGCAGCAACGCGCCCTGACTGCATCCACTCTGCCAGGAACCAACAGAAGAAGAAGAAGAAGGTCATCCCGTCATTTCCTTCTCCTGGTGTATGTGGACCATGGAGGGGTTTCAGGATCTGAGACAGTTATTCAGACGGCGGCTTCAGGCTGCGATCAACAGAGACCTGTGTGGACCAAGAGAGACCTTGGAGTGTCAAGAGGAGCTGCAGAGACAGAGGAGACTGCTGGCTGTGATCGTCACACCTGAGATAAAGCTCCAGAGAGTAGGTGAGTCTGCTTTCAGCCTCCATTTCCACTTTGGCTGGGTGTGTACAGTTTTTTACTGATTTTGACTGTGTACAGCCAATAATCCCACCGCACGGGGTGTGCTTCAGCAGCAAAACAGTGTCATACTCAGCTCAGACACAATCTTTTTGCTTTATAACTTGTTTATTGGGCTTTCAGCAACTGTGCACATGCTCTCCTTAGGCATTTAAACAGTGAAAGATTGTGCCGTCAGCAACAGGTAATCAACTAGAAAACACAAAATAACAACAGAGTACGATGTTAAAAGGCACAGACATACTAATAAGTTTTATCCCAAGTTAAATCAAGTTATAATCACTTATGTTAAACAACAACTCACCAGCTCGGCTTCACCGGTTAACACGAAGCACAACAAAAGAGACTAATTATTGTCTAAACACAAGTTGGAATAATGCCCCGAGAGGGCGCAATAAACATACATATTTTGAAAAATACCTAAAACTCCACACAGGAACTACTCTGCCATAGAGCCACACACAACAAAGGCCATCAGTCTATTCCATGTTTGACTGGAATCTTCTCTACCACATGGCAAGACTTTTCAATTATTTATTGTTTTTTTCTCAATATTTTATTGAGCAGTCTGTATTAAAAAATCAAAATGGTGGACTTCCTGTTGATTTGACAGTGTAGGCCCAGAGGCTTTTTAAATTTTTGCCCCTTAAAATCAGTCCTTTGAGTTTAGGACACACCCTGGATAGGGTTTGGTTATCAAAGTCTTTCCTGCCTTTATGCCAAAAGTGCAGTTGATTGGATGGATATCCCAGAAGCAGATAGTCAAAGAATGTTCCTAGAAATCTCAGTAGCTTTTGATGCCCTCAAAAGTCCATCTGACGTGGTGGAAACTCTGCAAGAAATTGGCAACAGCCAATCAGCATTTTGTGGGTGTGTGACAGACAGTTTTTATTCTGGTTCACAGAGTATCAGTCCATGTCCTTGTGGGAAACATTAGTTAGTGAGGACATTAGTTCCTATCAGACAAACTTCAGAGAACTGACAGACAATGCTGCTGCAGGGCATCAGCTGCAGTGTTTTGTGGTTGGTAGGTGAGTGTGAAGAGTTCAGTTGGAATAATGTCAGCTTATGCATCCTGTTTGATGCTAAGTAATTTGATTGCAGTGAAGTTAATGTGGACCAGACGACGGTGACTGAAATGAGGAATTGGGATACGACACAACTTCAGTGGGTAACATGATTATAGTTGCAAAGTCGAGTTCAGTGAGAGCTCAACTTAACAGTCCATAAAGTTAGTCTGAGGGCACCATCCCCTCTTTCTTATCCAGACTTTAAAGGATGTCCTCATCAGGATCCTCTAAGGTCCTGTATATTTTAATCCTCTTGATCTTTTACTTTTTCCAAGTGTTTGCTGGCTTTTCCACAGTTTTACCAAATCAGATTCCTTGTGCGTGTGAATAAAGTTGGTGACAAATATAATGATGCAACACTTTAACATCTTGAGTTTGGTTTTGAGGAGTGTGTAGTTCCACTCATGTTAGTGTAATTCAATCTTTTCCTGCAGATGTCCAGCAGCTGTCAGTGATGAAAGAAGAACAGCCTGTCCATGTGAAGAGTGAGGATGAAGATGAAGAGATCCCTCAGTCCTCACAGCTTCATCAGATGGAGATCAGAGCTGATGGAGAGGAGTGTGGAGGAAATGATGAGGAGAGGAACCCTGCTCCAGGGAGACAGTTTAAGCCAGAGACTGGTATCAAGACTGAAGACTCCTCTGAGGGTGATGACAGTGATGATTGGAGGGAGGACAGAGAACATCAGCCAGATTTAAGCATGGCAACAAAATGTTTTTGGAGACTAAAGGTTGGAGAGAGACCCTTCAGCTGCTCTGAGTGTGGTAAGACAATACATTTACAAAGTAGGCAAAATAAAACAAAAATGTTTCACACTGGAGTGAAACTCATTAGTGACGAGTTTGAGAAAACATTTAGATATGAAAGCTAAATAGACAGTCACAGAATTGTTCATAGTATGATTCTGGGGGTGTGTAGTTCCACTCATGTTTGTGTAATTCAATCTTTTCCTATAGACGTCCAGCAGCTGTCAGTGATGAAAGAACAGCCTGTCCATGTGAAGAGTGAGGATGAAGATGAAGAGGAACCTCAGTTCTCACAGCTTCATCAGATGGAGATCAGAGCTGATGGAGAGGAGTGTGGAGGAAATGATGAGGAGAGGAACCCTGCTCCAGGGAGACTCTTTAAGCCAGAGACTGGTATCAAGACTGACGACTCCACTGAGACTGATGACAGTGATGATTGGAGGGAGGACGGAGAACATCAGCCAAAACATGTGAAAAGAAATAAAGTTAGGAGACAAAAGCAGAAGAAGAAACCCCTCAGCTGCAGCGATTGTGGGAAAACATTTCAAGACAGGAGTTTGCTCAAAGATCACAAAATGATTCACACTGGAGAGAAACCCTTCAGCTGTGATGAGTGCGGGAAAACATTTAGAACCAAAAAAGAGGGAAAACTACACAAAATGATTCACACAGGAGAGAAACCCTTCAGCTGTGATGAGTGCGGTAAAACATTTAGAAAAAAAGAAGCAGTAAGGGTTCACAATATGATTCACACTGGAGAAAGACCCTTCAGCTGTGATGAGTGCGGTAAAACATTTAGAAAAAAAGAAGCGCTGAGGGTTCACAATATGATTCACACTGGAGAAAGACCCTTCAGCTGTGATAAGTGCGGTAAAAGATTTAGAACCAACGGGGACTTAAGACGACACCAAATGATTCACACTGGAGAGAAACCCTTCAGCTGTGATGAATGTGGTAAAACATTTAGAACCAACGCAGAGGTAAAACTTCACAAAAAGGATTCACAGTGGAGAAACCCTTCAGCTGTGATGAGTCTTGAAAACATTACGAACCAAGGAGGTCTTAAAACAACACAAAATGGCGCACACTGGGGAGAAACCCTTCAGCTGTGATGTGTGTGGTAAAACATTTTTATCCAAAAGAGAGGTAGAACTTCACAAAATGGATCACACGGGAGAGAAACCCTTCAGCTGTGATGAGTGTGGGAAAACATTTAAAACCAAAATTGGGCTAAAACTTCACAAAATGATTCACACTAGAGAAACCCTTCAGCTGTGATGGCGGAAAACAGTTAGAAAAAACCATCAAACCAACCACAAAAAGGGTTCACATTGGAGAAACCCTTCAGCTGTGATGAGTGTGGTAAAAATTTCAAACCAAGCAGATGTTAAAACGTCACAAAATGATTCACACTGGTGAGAAACCCTTCAGCTGTGATGAGTGCGGTAAAACATTTAGACAAAAAGAAGCGGTAAGGGTTCACAATATGATTCACACTGGAGAGAAACCGTTCTGCTGTGATGAGTGTGGTAAAACTTTTCAATCAAAGCAGAGGCTTGAAAGTCACAAAATGAGTCACACAGGAGAGAAACCCTTCAGCTGTGATGAGTGTGGTAACACATTTCAAACAAAGCAGGGACTTGAAGGTCACAAAATGATTTGCACTGGAGAGAAACCCTTCAGCTGTGATGAGTGGGGTGAAACATTTAGAAAAAAAGAAGCGGTAAGGGTTCACAAAATGATTCACACTGGAGAGAAACCGTTCTGCTGTGATGAGTGTGGGAAAACTTTTCAATCAAATCAGAGGCTTGAAGGTCACAAAATGAGTCAAACAGGAGAGAAACCCTTCAGCTGTGATGAGTGTGGTAACACATTTCAAACAAAGCAGGGGCTCGAAGGTCTCAAAATGATTCACACTGGAGAGAAACCCTTCAGCTGTGATGAGTGTGGTAATAAATTTCAAACCAAGGTGATATTAAAATGTCACAAAATGATTCACACTGGAGAGAAACCCTTCAGCTGTGATGAGTGCGGTAAAACATTTAGAAAAAAAGAAGCGGTAAGGGTGCACAATATGATTCACACTGGAGAGAAACCGTTCTGCTGTGATGAGTGTGGTAATACATTTCAAACAAAGCAGGGGCTTGAAATTCACAAAATGATTCACACTGGAGAGAAACCCTTCAGCTGTGATGAGTGCGGGAAAACATTTAGAACCAAAGCACAAGTAAAACTTCACAAAAGGATTCACACTGGAGAGAAACCCTTCAGCTGTGATGAGTGTGGTAAAACTTTTCAAACAAAGCAGGGGCTTGATGGTCACAAAATAATTCACACAGGAGAGAAACCCTTCAGCTGTGATGAATGTGGTCAAACATTTAGAATAAAAAGTGATCTAACTAGACACAAAATGGTTCACACTGGAGAGAAACCCTTCAGCTGTGATGAGTGTGGTAAAACATTTCAAACCAAAGCAGACGTAAAACTTCACAAAATGATTCACAGTGGAGAGAAACCCTTCAGCTGTGATGAGTGTGGTAAAACATTTCAAACCAAAGCAGACGTAAAACTTCACAAAATGATTCACACTTGAGAGAATCTCTTCAGCTGAGATTAGTTCGGCAAAATGACTATTCTCTGGAGTGTCACAACTTGCCTGATGTCTGATAGAAACACTTTCACAGATGAAAACTGGTTTCCAAAAAGTCAGATTGTTTTCTTCTGAACTTTTTTATACCACAACACCATTTTCAGGGGCCTGTACTACGAAGCTGGATTAGCTCTTAGAGAGATAACTGCCTGGATACGTTTCGGGTTTTCTGCGCTACGAATGTGGATCTCTTTTTATCCAGACACGTTGCCCTGGTAACTGATGCTGAACGCCAAACCTGGTCCTCAGCAGGTTAAGTTCCAGGATAAGAGCTCACGGGGTGTGACAGACCGCCCGCCGACCAATTGTTTCTCTCGGGCGGGCATAAAAGACTACAGTCACCAATTTGCTGTCTTGGAAAATGGCTTGCCCATTTCTGCCAGAACCGGTTAATGTCGGTGCGCGAATTGTAAGAGGAGCGCCGCTTAAAGCCGCTTTTTATCGTGACCGAAGTAATCCGCTTGATTGATATAATTTCTCAATGTCAGTGATAACGTAAAGACAACACATGCTGATAATTTTACTGAACTTTATTATGGATAAAGTCATATTATCTGTGAGATAAAGTCTCCAAATTTTGGGAGTAACACCATGACACCGAGGGACAGAATTTTGTTGGAACAAATATTTTTAAATGTCTAATTTACATTTAATTTCATTCATAGATTTATCCCAGTGTTATCAAAACTGTCCATTTACTATTTTTATTAACAAAAAAAAATGTTTTACACTGTCCAATAGCGGGCGATCATGACAGTGGGACAGATGTTATTTTAGATGCAAAGTACAATAAAAGTGAAATTAAATATTACATTTAGGCTAATTAAATTACATTTAAAATACATAAAAATAATTATTCATCACCATTTAAAAGACTATTTAAATAATTTTGGTTTAATGTGGATGAGTTCTTTATCACATTTTCAGCGATTTGTGTTTCTGGAAAATGTAGGGCCATGTTTTTCAACGTGTTGCTCCTGGCCTGGATAATACTGCGGTACTCCTCATACTTTTGCAGGATTATTTGCAGCTCCTCCACCGTGAAGTAGGCTGCTCTCTTCTCCATTGTGGAAAATGCTCTGGGGCCGCTAACCACGCCCATTTAATGTGTGCGCGCACAGATCCCAGCCAGATTCACTTATCGAGTTGATAACGAGCCTCGTAGTACAGCAGATCTGGATGGAGGAGATCCGGTGAAGTTCAGCGAGGTGTCGCAGAGTTATCCTGGATGACTCAATCCAGCTTCGTAGTACAGGCCCCTGGTCCAGTATATCCAATAACATTTAATCTCAATGTTACTGCTCAAACTGAGCGATCTAGTGGAAGTAAGTGGAAGTAACTCCTGATCCTGACAGAGTCTATGGTGTGTTCCAGTTGGACCAAGAAGTAGAAAGTTTTTGAGTTCCCAGAAGTTCATTACTACCTTAAATTCTTATTTTCAGTAAGAATATCATTGATTATACTTCTATAAAATGATCACCACAACCATTCAGACATGAGGACCCTCCTGGAAACTTGATGTATCTCAAGAGGCTAACCTTTATTTATAATTATATATAATATGTATTATATATGTATATATATATATATATATATATATATATATATATATATATATATATATATATATATATATATATATATATATATATATATATATATATATATATATATATATATATATATATATATATAATTTTGATTATATATATATATAATTTTGATAATGTCGACTTCCCCAAAATTATTTTCTCCATCTCCCATGGCCCAAATACTCTTCCATAGAAGTTTGATATAAATCACCAAAGTTTGTTACACTTTGTACTTTTTCAGTAAATTCGTGTAACTGTTGCACAGAGCTTGGAGTGAATTTTGTTTCTTAACTTTTAGATTTTACAGAAATGTATTAAATTTTTCCCTGAATTCAGTCAGGATCATCAGTCCACAGCACGGCTCACATGTCTGACTGACTCATGAGGGCACATTTCACATCTCACACCACTTATGAACATCTCAGTGAGGAAGGTCTGCAGTTATTTCTCCTGGAGCCAGGCTTTGATTTTCTGAATTCAGGGGTCTGTTTTTGAACAAAAATGAGTGAATCTTAAAACCACAGTCTACATAAGTCTTACCCAATATCCTGGGTGGTTTTTATGTACAGTTTATTGATTTTTCAAAACATAAAAGACAATAACAAGAGCATCCAGAGCTGATTAGTCAAATGAGCAAAGGTCTAATACTCCAGTAATACAGGCAGAAAAACAATCGACAAAACAGAGTCCAAACAAAATACAAAAACATCCCAACATCAAATTATTCAAGTTATGTAATTATTCAGTCTCCAAACTATCTAGATTTTTAATTAGCCAAGATTTTCTGCTGTCAGTGTTGATCTTTCCTGAACAGATAGTGAAGTCCTTTAGGAAATAGCTCAGAATAGCTCAGTGATGTTGGCATGTTGTGTAAATCATAAATAAAACAGAATATAGTGATTTACAAATGCTTTTCAACTTATATTCAATTGAATACACAGCAAAGACAAGATATTTAATGTTTGAACTGAGAAACTTTTTTTTTTTTTTTGCAAATAATCATCAACTTAGAATTTAATGGCAGCAACACATGACAAAAAAGTTGGCACAGGGTCATTTTTCCCACTGTGTTACATCGTCTTTCCTTTTAACAACACTCACTAAACGTTTGGGAACTGAGGAGACCAATTTTTGAAGCTTTTAATGAATGAATGAATGAATGAATTTTACTTCGAACATGCAAAAGAAAATGAAAAATAGGTCGTCACCATGAACAAAGACATGCATACTAAAATTAAAATGAAACGAAGACTGCAGCAACAACCTGCATGTGTTACAGATCAACATGCTCGAAAAGGAGTAGGAAGAAGTTAAACTTATTTAATCCTACCCCTTTTATCCACACCTCCTACAGTGATATTTTAACTTTTTACATATTTATACTTTTCATACACAGTCACAGCGTAGCATTTCCCTTATATAATACTTAATTTCTGTATATAATCTACCTCTTATCAAACATTGGAGAGGATGATAAACATTTTGAAGACTTTTTCACGCATATCTTGGCATACATACATCAAAAATTATATTTATTATATATATATATATATATATATATATATATATATATATATATAGATATAGATATAGATATAGATATATATATAGATATAGATATAGATATAGATATAGATATATATATATATATATATATATATATATATATATATATCTATATACAAACACAAATATATATATACATACATACACACTCACCCATACATAGATATACATATACACGCACACACACCTATGTGCATACACATACATATTTTTATTTGTTTATTTGTTTATTTTTAATTGACTCTGTCATTACCGCCCTGGGTCAAACTGCTGTTCTTCATCCCAATATTTATTTAAAAGTTGTGTTTTAAATATTCTTTTAAATATGCCTATAGTTTTACTTTTCTTTAATTCATCTGTTAAACTGTTCCATAGTTTAACCCCTGATATTGACAAACACATACTTTTTAATGTTGTTCTAGCATGGTGTATTTTAAAGTTCAGCTCCCCTCTTAAACTATAACCTCCTTCTCTTTCTGTAAACAGTTTTCTTATGTTGTCTGGGAGTAAATTATTTCTTGCTTTGAACATTATTTGTGCTGTTTTAAACTGGATCATATCTTGAAGTTTTAGAGTTTGTAATTCTAGGAAAAATCTGTTTGTGTGGTCTCTAAATCCTGCTTTATTGATGAATCTGATGGCTCTTTTCTGCATTTTAATCAGTGTTTGGAGATTACTTTTGTATGTGTTTCCCCATACCTCTAGGCAATATGACAGATATGGCAAAATTAATGCACAATATAAAATATAAAGTGCTCTCTGGCTGAAAATTTGCCTTGTTTTTCCCAGGACGGCAATGCTCCGTGCCAACTTCCCCTGAACATATTTAATATGTGGCTTCCAGCAGATTTTGTGGTCAAGAATTACACCAAGGAATTTGATTTCATTTACTCTTTCTATTTTAACATTGTCAATATTTAATTTTACATTTATATTTTTGTGATGTCCAAATAACATAAAATTTGTTTTATTCAGATTTAAAGACAGCTTATTTGCTTTAAACCATCTGTTAACATTATTCATTTCCTTTGTAATTACATCGAAAAGCTGCTGTAATTCCACACCACAGTAAAAAATATTTGTGTCATCTGCAAATAACACAAATTTTAATACATTGGACACATGACAGATGTCATTTATGCACATTATAAATAGTTTTGGTCCTAAGACTGATCCTTGAGGGACCCCACAAGTAATGTCCATAAGATTAGATGAAATCTGATTAATATGTACAAACTGTTGACAGTTTTGTATATAGCTCTTCAACCAATGCAAAACATGACCTCAGATACCATATTTCTCTAATTTTCTTATTAGTATATCGTGATTAACTGTGTCAAATGCTTTCTTGAGATCTAAAAACACTCCCAGTGCGTACCTCTTTGTGTCAATAGAGTCTGTTATTTCTTCTACTAGTTCTATGAGGGCCGTTGTTGTTGATCTATTGTTTCTGAAACCATACTGACTATCAGTTAGCAACTTGTGTTTCTCAACAAAACCATCAAATCGTTTTATGAATAATTTTTCTAGTATTTTGGAAAACTGGGAGAGTATTGATATTGGCCTGTAATAGCTGAAGTTATGTTTGTCGCCTTCTTTGAATATCGGAACAACTTTTGCAATTTTCATCTTATGTGGGAATATGCCTTTTTGGAAAGACAGGTTAAAAACATACGTTAGTGGTTTTGCAATACCATCAATGACTTTCTTCACAGTTACCATGTCAATACATGAAAAGAGTACCCGGCGGAGCAAGATGGCGGATAGTGCGTACAGGGAGTCGTCAGCTCTTGGTTTCAATAGACCTCGTTTAAAACCTGAAATCTACGAGACGGTGGATGGCAAAGTCATTGTAGAGGATGAGTTTCTGAACCTTCTCGCAATCAAGATAAAAACTATGAATCAAGATGAACTGGTCTTACTAGCCTCGAACACTTTCGACTCAAAGTGGATTGAGTCGTCGAGGCGGGTATTGTTTGAGCTTTGCCCTGGCACAAAGCAGCGATGTGTGGCATTCAAAGGTGACCAGAAGGATATAAACAACATTAAGAGTTGCTTAAAAGTGTTAAATGAGTGTGGGGAAAACATTCCGCGTTTTGTCTCACACTACCTGGATGAGCTGCCACCTGTGACTTTTAACAACATGGATGTGTCCAATTTACTGAGTAATATGGAGCGGCTGCAGAGTGAGATCTCAGCGCTAAGGCATGCCGTTAAACTCCAAGCTGATGTTGGCGAGGGGCTGCGGGACATTACTTTAAATACCGAGCGCAGAGTCGCTGCCATGGAGCTATATCTGCCGGGACATGGTGCTGCGCAAAGCCGGATCAGCTCAAATGAAGCGGGGCGCACCAGTGTAAGTGCGCGGTATGGAGCTACTGCCTCTGATGAAGCTTTGTTTAATGATACTGGGGAGCATAAGTCTGCTGAAGGCATCAACACCCAGGAATCTATGCCATGCCCGGAGGTAGCCTCGGGTACTCGCTCAGGTCTCGAGGTCTTAACCCAAAACGTCAAAGAGAGCCCCGGGGGAGCACTGACTACTTCACCGAAATGGAGTCAGGTCGTGAAGCAGAGAAGGATCCCAAAGAATATTGCCAAGGCACCGGTCACCACCAGGACAAGGCAACGTGCCGACAGACCTGCGCAGGGGAAGTACAAGCCTATCATCGGCACGGACGCACAAGGAGATATTAAAGTGGTTCGGACTAGATTGGTGAGTGTTTTTGCCTCTAAATTTACTCCTGATCTTGATGACTGATGATACTTTGAGGAGCTATCTGATGGGGCGCCGTTTGTAAAGCAGCACATGCTAAAAAAACAGTAACATTTTGTCACATTTAGCTTCAAACCATGTGCAAAAATACTAGTGTGATTTTTTCCAGTGATTTTTTATGACATTTAGAGCAATATTTGTCATCTTAGAAATATCTTAAATAGTTAAATGTAAATATTAAATGTCACACGTAAATGCTAAATATAAACATAAATCTTAAATATAAATATAAATGTTAAAAATAAATCTTAAATATAAATTTAAATATAATTCTTAAATATAAATATAAATGTTAAATATGAATATAAATATAAATGTTAAATATAAATGTTAAATATAAATATAAATATAAATGTTAAATCTAAATCTCTCAGACGCAACTAAATATTTAGCTCATATGCAAATCGAAACTCCTGGTAACAGGAAGTACCAAAATAAAAGCTCATGGAACTAACATTGTGGTGTTCAACATGTTATCATGCAGTGTCAGAAATATGAAACAGAAAGAAGGCAGTTCATTGGTGATCTCAGGAGAGAAAATGTGGGTTTTGACATAATAGACATTCTACAAAACGAGTCAGATATATATAAAAAATTATATATATCGCACAAAATGTCGAGGGACACTGCTATGGCCGAGAGCATAGGAAGGGCTGATCTGGCAGCCAAAAGGCAGTTTGATACGGCGTCAGCTACATCGCCTGCTGCAGAGCCTGTGGAGGTGGACGGTGTGGCTGGTCCAGGTGGAATAAGAGAGTTCCTGGCAGCCTGTAGTGACATAAACAACGCATTATTTTCTGTACTGTTTGTTTTAAACGTTTATATGCTTGGCAATAAAAGACGAAGCTGATATGCTAACCATGAAGGGCACTTTAGCGAATGGGCTAACTTAGCTCGTCTACAGTAAGTTTGTCATGCTTGAGCTAATGCAACTCTCTTATTCCACCTGGACCAGCCACACCGTCCACCTCCACAGGCTCTGCAGCAGGCGATGTAGCTGACGCCGTATCAAACTGCCTTTTGGCTGCCAGATCAGCCCTTCCTATGCTCTCGGCCATAGCAGTGTCCCTCGACATTTTGTGCGATATATATAATTTTTTATATATATCTGACTCGTTTTGTAGAATGTATATTATGTCAAAACCCACAATTTCTCTCCTGAGATCACCAATGAACTGCCTTCTTTCTGTTTCATATTTCTGACACTGCATGATAACATGTTGAACACCACAATGTTAGTTCCATGAGCTTTTATTTTGGTACTTCCTGTCACCAGGAGTTTCGATTTGCATATGAGCTAAATATTTAGTTGCGTCTGAGAGATTTAGATTTAACATTTATATTTATATTTATATTTAACATTTATATTTATATTTAACATTTATATTTATATTCATATTTAACATTTATATTTATATTTAAGAATTATATTTAAATTTATATTTAAGATTTATTTTTAACATTTATATTTATATTTAAGATTTATATTTATATTTAGCATTTATATTTATATTTAGCATTTACGTGTGACATTTAATATTTACTTTTAACTATTTAAGATATTTCTAAGATGACAAATATTGCTCTAAATGTCATAACAAGTCACTGGAAAAAATCACACCAGTTTTTTGCACATGGTTTGAAGCTAAATGTGACAAAATGTTGCTGTTTTTTTTTTTAGCATGTGCTGCTTTACAAACGGCACCCCATATCTGATGCAAAAGCTTGGTCGTGAAGTTACGTGTCAACGCATTGTCACTGCCAGCACCAGGTTCAGCTCCTTTAAAGTGTGCGCTGAATGCAATGATGTAATGGAGATGTACAATCCGGAGCTTTGTGGCTCCGATGGTCTGATGCTGCGGCGATATTATGAGCCACGAGGAAAGATGTCCAGGGGCTTCTGTAGATGCAGCTCTTGTACCAGAGGGTCCTGCAACTACATTGATCTCGTAGGCGTTGTCTCTTACAATTGCCGTGGACTGCGTGTTGGAGGAAGCGCAGGGGACAGAGCCCGACGCATTGTTGTGGATAATTTGCTACAAAATTGTGACATTTTATGTTTACAGGAAACGTTTTTAAGCAAACAGGATTTGGGGAAGTCGAACACTCTTAATGACAGCTTTCTTGGAGCTGGTGAATCCACAACTGACTTGTCTTTGGGCTTGGTGAAAGGTCGAATAGCAGGAGGAGTGGCCATTCTGTGGCGTAAAAAGCTGGACCCGTTTTTACAAATAATTAGGACCGGAGTCGATTGGTGTATTGCTGTACATATTACCTTAGGAAAGAAAGAGTTCATTATTCTTAATGTCTATACACCTTATGAGTGTCAACACAATGAGGATGAATATCTGAACTGCCTTGCTGTTATTAATTCATTTATATATGAAAATTATTGCTCAAGTGTGTACATCATTGGTGATATGAATGCTGATATCTCAGACGGAGGTTCACTGTTTGCCCGGCATATGATACAATTCTGTGAGGATAACAACCTGGTACTGTCCAGTCAACAACTTTTACCCTCAAGTAGCTACTCTTATGTAAGTGAAGCCTGGCATACAACTTCTTGGCTTGACCACTGTATTAGCACTGCTGATGCTCATTCTATCTTGCAGTCAATGAGTATGTTGTATGAGACATCATTAGCCGATCATATACCGTTTGTTATGAGTCTGGATGTTGATAGTCTCCCTGATTTTACCAGTAACCTAAATGGGGCCAGACCAAAATTTAAATTGGATTGGGCAAAACTCACAAATGAGGATTTAGTGTCTTACTATGGAAAGACTGATGAACTTTTGGGAGAGGTTTACCTGCCTAAAGACGCTGTCTTGTGCTCAAATATGAACTGTAATGATATATCACACAGGGAATCCCTCTGCTCCCTCTATGAAGAAGTTACAAGAGCTATGCTGGTGGCTAGTAGACCTTATCTTGTCCACTCTAAGAAGTCTCACTGTAGTAAACCTGGCTGGAATAAATATGTAGCCACACATCATGCTGCAGCAAAGGAGGCCTATAAGGCTTGGGTTCAGGCTGGTCGACCCAGACAGGGGCCTACCCTGGATCACAAGAAACTTACTAATGCAAGATTTAAATATGCTGTTTAATGTTTGCAGAAATGAGCATATAATGAGAGCAGATGCGATGGCTGAAAATCTGCTGTGTAATAATGCCATAGACTTTTGGAAAGATGTCAGAGCCCTGAATAAGGAACAGCTGTTCTACCATGTACAATAGAGGGAGTTTCAGGAGCTGAAAATATTGCCGAGTTGTGGAGGCAGCACTACCATGCCTTATTTAACTGTGTGAAAGGAGATCCCTTTGTAATGGGACGAATTATTGATAGTAATATTGATAGATTTACTGCCACTGAGGTCTATCAGGCTATATTATGTCTCAAAGACAATAAAGCAAGTGGCTATGACCAAATTACAGCGGAGCATCTCAAGTTAGCTTGCCCAAAGGTTGCAGTTCTTCTTGCTTTGTGTTTTAATGGTCTAATATCGCATGGCCTGTTACCAGACTCCATGCTGTCTATTACTTTAGTGCCTGTCATCAAGGATAAAACGGGCAAAGTGGCAAGTTTAGACAACTACAGGCCTATTGCTCTTGCTAGTGTGGTATCTAAGGTCCTGGAAGGGGTTCTCTTGGGGCGCATTTCCAAATATATTACTTCTTCTGACAATCAGTTTGGCTTTAAAGTGAAGCATGGTACAGATTTATGTATTTATGCTTTGAAAGAGGCTGTTGATGTTTATAGAAGGAAAAATTCTTCTGTTATTGTAGGTTTTATTGATGCATCAAAAGCATTTGATCGTGTAAATCACAAGAAGCTGTTTATTAAATTATTACATAAGGGAGTGCCTGAATACATTGTTAGAATTTTGTCGTATTGGTATGCTAATCAGAGTATGCAAGTTAAATGGGGAGACGCAATGTCATCCCTGTTTGGTGTTAGCAATGGGGTAAGGCAGGGGGGCTTGCTTTCTCCTGCGCTTTTTAACCTATACATGGATGAATTATCTCAACAACTGAATGGGTGTAAAACTGGTTGTGTGTTAGGAAACAAAATAACTAATCATCTCATGTATGCTGATGATTTGGTCATCTTTTCCCCTAGCAGTGCTGGGTTTCAGCAGCTGCTTAATATTTGTTCAGAATATGGGGTTAAATATGATGTGCTATATAATGCCATAAAAAGTACTGTACTTATTTTTAGATGTAAAGGAGACAGGGACCTCAATTTCCCAAATTGCTGGTTGTCAGGGCAAAAGCTTAGTCTTAAGAACAAAATAAAATATCTTGGGCATTTTATTACTGATAATATGTGTGACGATGAGGACCTGTATAGACAGTGCCGTATGCTTTATGCTCAGGCTAACACTTTGGTGCGCAGATTCTCTCAGTGCTCTGATAGTGTGAAGATAACTCTCTTTAGGACGTATTGTACTCCTCTTTATACTGCCCCTCTGTGGATGAGATATAAAAAGGCTAGCATTCAGAGGCTAAATGTAGCTTACAATGATGCATTTAGGATTTTATTGAAGAAGCCAAGGTGGACTAGTGCAAGTGAACTTTTTGTAATGCTGGGGTTTACTCTTTTAATGCTCTGTTGAGAAATCTGATGTATAAATTTATGTGCAGATTGACAGACTCTCAGAACTCTATATTGGGCCTGCTGACAAATCCCCAGCTTAGCTCCATTCAATACCAGTCTGCCTGGTGGAGACACTGGTACAGATGTCTTTTATAATTAATGTCTATTTTGTGTCTATTAATGTCTATTTTATTGTATTTGTTTTTGTGTTTATGGACTTGAGTCTGGCAATAAAAAGTATCTAAAGTATCTAATACCATCCCAATCTGTACTGGTTTTGTTCTTAAATCCTTTGACTATTTCATAAATTTTTTTTCTTCCACAGCCGTTAAAAACATTGAGCTTTTATTTCCTCTACATAATTAGTTGGATCTATTTCTGTCCCATCCACTTTTATTTCATCGGCCAGTTTTGGTCCTATATTTACAAAAATGAATTGAATCCATTGGCTACCTCCTTCATTTCTTTAACACTGCTTCCTTTGTCTATAAAATACTGAGGATATTGATTATTTTTGTTCCATTTTTAATTACACTGTTTAGTATACTCCATAAACCTTTTGTGTTGTTTTTATTGTATTCTAGCTTTTTACAAAAGTATTCTTTTTTACAAGTTCTCATAATATTAGTTAGTTTATTTTTATATGTTTTATACTTCTTTTCAGCTTCAACAGTTCTATGTTTTATAAATTCTGGATAAAGGGTATTCTTTTTTTGCAGGCATTTTGTAGTCCTTTTGTCATCCACGGTCGTCCAGCATATTTTTTATTTATTTTACATTGTGTCACTGGACAGTGTTTATCATATAATATTTTAAATATTTGCAAGAATGTTTCATATGATTTGTCAACATCATTCTCATCATATACAGTTTTCCAGTCTTGCTTTACTAGCTCATTTCTGAAAATGTTTAATGTCGTCTCTGTTCTAATTCTTCTATACGTAATGGTTCTCTTGTTTTTGTTGCTCTTGTTTTTACACTCATAAGCTGCAAAAATGGGTAAATGGTCGCTAATATCATTGATTAATAGCCCACTTTTTATATTATTATCCATTACATTTGTAAATATATTATCTATTAAGGTGGCACAATGTGTTGTTATTCTGCTTGGCCTTGTTATGAGGGGAAATAGCCCAATGCTGTACATGGTATCGATAAATTCATCTGTGCTTTTGTTGTGATTTGGATTTAGCAAGTCTATGTTGAAGTCTCCACAAATAAACACCCTTTTCTGATATAGAGTCGTAAATAATCCTTCCATGCTGTTAATAAAAAAGTCAATATTGGATCCTGGTGTTCTATATATGCAACTAAAAATTAAGTTTTTCTCTTTTTCCATACAAATTTCAACAGTAAGACACTCCATCACATCATCGATAACAGTTGTCATACTTTCAACTTTTTTAAAGTGCAAGTCTTTATTAATGAACAGGCCAACCCCACCTCCCTTTTTATTTGTTCTATCCAAATGAAGGAATTCATAGCCATTTAATTCAAAGTCTCCAGTCTTTTCAGGGGTTATCCATGTCTCAGATACAGCTATTACACTGAATGGTCTTTTAAACAGTCTAAGATATTCCTTGATGGCTTCAAAGTTTGAATATAAACTTCTACTATTGAAGTGAATCATTGTTATGTTATCTACAAGCTTTACACTTGTGACAAATTGATCATCTGTGTAATATGTGCAGTCATGTATCAGTTTGTTAAATAGATTTTTGTCTGGGTCGATGTTATTTTCGTGTTCCATTATCCTGTGGTCTGAGGTGAATTCTTTCCCATTCTTGCTTGATGTACAGCTTAAGTTGTTCAACAGTCCGGGTCTCCGTTGTTGTATTTTACGCTCATAATGCGCCACACATTTTCAATGGGGACAGGTCTGGACTACAGGCAGGCCAGTCTAGTACCCGCACTCTTTTACTACGGCCACGCTGTTGTAACACGCAGAATGTGGCTTGGCATTGTCTTGCTGAAATAAGCAGGGCGCCCATGAAAAAGACGTTGCTTGGATGGCAACATATGTTGCTCCAAAACCTGTATGTACCTTTCAGCATTAATGGTGCCTTCACAGATGTGTAAGTTACCCATGCCTTGGGCACTGAATACACCCCCATACCATCACAGATGCTGGCTTTTGAACTTTGCTCCTATAACAGTCCGGATGGTTCTTTTCCTCTTTGGTCCAGAGGACACGACGACCACAGTTTCCAAAAACAATTGTAAATGTGGACTGGTCAGACCACAGAACACTTTTCCACTTTGCATCAGTCCATCTTAGATGAGCTCGGCCCAGCGAAGCCGGCGGTGTTTCTGGGTGTTGTTGATAAATGGCTTTGGCTTTGCATAGTAGAGTTTTAACTTGCACTTACAGATGTAGACGAACTGTAGTTACTGACAGTGGTTTTCTGAAGTGTTCCTGAGCCCATGTGGTGACATCCTTTACACAGTGATGTTTTTGATGCAGTACCGCCTGAGGGATCGAAGGTCACCGGCAGTCAGTGCTGGTTTTGGGCCTTGCCGTGCAGTAATTTCTCCAGATTCTCTGAACCTTTTGATGATATTACGGACCGTAGATGATGAAATCCCTAAATTCCTTGCAATAGCTGGTTGAGAAATGTTGTTCTTAAACTGTTGGACAATTTGCTCATGCATTTGTTCACAAAGTGGTGACCCTCGCCCATCCTTATTTGTGAATGATTGAGCATTTCAGGGAAGCTGCTTTTATACCCAATCATGGCACCCACCTGTTCCCAATTAGCCTGTTCACCTGTGGGATGTTTCAAATAAGTGTTTGATGAGCATTCCTCAACTTTCAGTCTTTTTGCCACTTGTGCCAGCTTTTTTGAAACATGTTGGAGGCATCAAATTCCAAATGAGCTAATATTTGCAAGAAATAACAAAGTTTATCAGTTGGAATGTTAAGTATCTTGTCTTTGCTGTGTATTCAATTGAATTTAGGTTGAAAAGGATTTGCAAATCATTGTATTCTGTTTTTATTTACAATTTACACAATGTGCCAACTTCACTGGTTTTGGGTTTTGTACATTAAATCTCAGACTCTGGGTCTCCTTCAGCTCTGGGTGCAGGTCTGTTGAAGCCCATCATCTGGTTCATCCCACTCCAGACCTCCCTGGTGTTGTTCTGCTCCATCCTGGTCTTGATCGTGTCCCTGTTGCTGTTCTTGGCCTCCTTCAGCTTCTTCTTTAGCTCCTTCTGGACAGCCCTGAGCTCATCCTGGTCCTTAGCCATGACGGCCCTCTTCTTCCTGTAGAGAAGTCCTTTAATGTCCTGATAAATCCAGGGTTTATTGTTGGGGAAGCCGGATCTTTATGTTTGGACAATGTTGTCCTCACAGAAGTGGATGTGGTCTGTAATGCAGTGAGAAAGACCTTCAGTGTCATCACCAGTGTCCTCTTTACAAAGTTCCCAGTCTGTGACATTGAAGCACTCCTGCAGAGCCTCCTCTGTGTCCTTAGACCAAACCTTTACTGTTCTGATGTTTGACGCCTGCTGTTCCACCAACGGCCTGTAGGTGATGTCAAGGTCAACCAGGTTGTGGTCTGATTCCCCCAGAGTTAGGAGAGAAGAAGAGCTGTATGCTCCCTTAACCTGACACAACAGGAGATAGAGGATTTTATTCCCTGTCGCTGCATGTGTATCCAGAAATCAAAACATAACAGCCGTCTAATTCCTTTATCTCCTTGTTCTTCAGCCATCAATTTAGGAACCAGAGTAGAAACAAACCTGTCCTCACTAAAGCTGAAATGTGAAATCCAAGCTTCATCTTGATTCTGATTGTGTCATAAAATGACTGAAGAGATTCAAATTAGCTGGTGACTGTGCATAATTGAATAACCTGTTGCCATGGTAACAGCTCTTTCAATCAATCATCCAGCACTTTTCAAAAGAACATTACTGCACAAAGTTCTTTACAAACTGAGAGATAATTAGAATAAGATAAAAGGAATATGACCCAAACCCACTCCACGAATCCATACACAGTATAGGTAACATAGACATAGAATACATAGACATGACACTGTTTCAGGAAGGACCCAGAAGCGAAAAAGGGGTTGTGCACACAGTAACCAGACTTTATTGACAGATCTTTGAAATCAACACAGTTCAGAGCTGGGATCAAACCCGCGAGCCTTGTCTTGCCAGTCTTGTGCTTTAACCACATGACCACACTGAAGGTGAACAGCCAACAGAAATACACAGTCTTTGCAGATAACAGCAGAGGTGAGAGCGAGGATCGAACCTGCAAGCCTTTGAACAGGAGACCGATGAGAAGACCACTCAGCCACGCTGATGACACTCTCCCTTGGCAAACAGAGGCTTTCAGGAAAACTTGGACTGGACTCACTCTTTCCTTGGCCAGCAGAGGCATTCAGGAAGATTTGGACTGGACTCACTCTTTGATTGGCGAGCAGGGATGCACCGGAAAGCCAGAAACCAGGCTGCCACCACTGGTCAGGATTCGCAGATGGATTCTCAGTGTCGAGGACAGGCAGGAGGGTCGGATACCACAGACCAGGATACACAGGCAGATACTGAACGTCGGAGACAAAAGGCGAGTTCGACAGCCGGGACTCAGGCAGACGGGTAAGTGAGGAACAGAAGCTAATTGATACCTTACAGTCAAGCCAATGGTCAGGCGTTAAACGCAGAACCAGGAACGAAACTTGTCTGCAACGGGTGATCAATCTGGAAGACAGGTCTGGAGTTGTCAGCTTGAAGGGGAAGACAGTCTGACACTGGCTGTGTGTGGAGCTGTGGTTTGAATAGGTGGCCTGATTGCAGCAGATGAATTGCAGGTGTGAGCAGGAGCACAGGTGAGGTGAGTTGAGCTGATTAGGCTGCAGCAGGAATGTGGCAGGCTGAATGTTGAGACTGAGGCCCTCCTCACACGAGGACGGCACCGTATTGTCTTGGCGTCGGCATCAGAACCTCTATTGCTGTTTACACATCGTATTGTACATAGGCTTGTGTATTTACTTGAGAACGCAAAATCCACGCCGGGACGTACCTATGGGTTCCCACGCATGCTCCCAACCCATACTGCATGCTGGGTAATGTAGTTCTTTGGTTACTACACTCATAACATCACAGTTCTGCTCCGAGGTGGATTCCACGACAATAAGTGCTCATGCACGTGTAACATGCTTCATCTCTGAGTGAGACCTTGTTGCTGTTGTTGTCGTAGCTGGTGTTGTTGGTGTTCTGTGAGCAAATGTTGGTATAAAAGTCGTAGCAATATCTGTAGCTGCTGGACCGAGATCGGAATCAGCCCGGCTGCCGCCATTGTTGTTGTTGTTGTTGGAGTGTGTGACAACGTGGGTCGGGGGGCGGGGAGGAGGAGGGGTGCTATGAGGTCACCGTCTTTTCCGGACTTATCTGTTTTTACCAACTATGGCATGAAGACGAATACGCAGATATCCACTTGCAAACCCGTTTTCAAAAAAGATGCGGAGTCATGGACAAATACGCGTCTCCGTGTGTCAATATCACCAGATCGATAGTTTATTTTACCGGAGTCTTACAAATTCGTACTCGTGTAAAGCCCACCTGAGACTGAGACTGTGACAAGACGCCTCATGGAGTGTAATCCAGTGTCACCGCTATATTGGACGGATCTCTCAACTCCAGTCTAGTTCCACAAAAAAATGGAGTGAATGCATTTATGCTCAAATGTTGTGACGTCTAAGGTTACAGTAAATGGCGCAGTATTGAAAACAGATTACGTGTTTTAGTTTTGCTCTAACACAGCTGAGAAAAAAACTTATTTAAAGTTTAAACGTAAACAGGATTTATTTGAGATGTCTGGTTTGTGTGTCGGTGAGCCCCTACATGTACCTGTGCCTGAGATAGTTACGGTGATCATACTCATACAAAAACAAAAAATACTGTGCTCTTGGTGTACAGAAGGATCATGATTGTGTGTGTGTTAGTGTGTGTGAGAGAGAGAAGTCAATTCAAATGAACAAAATACAAGTCATTCATTTATACATTTATTAATATGCAGAACCATCTGTTTGTGTCAAACAGCATAATACATAATACACCCCAACATAACTAGCACATATTATAATGGCAGAGATGATGATTTAAAAATAATGTAAATAAAATTTGAAAAAATAACTTTTATTAATATTATTTTTTTAAATTATTTTTATTATCATTGTTAATGATAATATTAATGTTGTTGCAACTATTACTATTACTATTTTACTCTTATTTTTTACTTATCAGACTTAGTCATTTATTTGTTTATTTTTTTCTTGATCCCCTTGCTTAAATTAATGAATTTATTACTATTGTTTTTATCATCAACATACTTTTGTCCCCTTCTCTCCGTTCATCCACAGCCACATCAATGACAACCCCTCCCTGCCCCTACCATCATATCACTTGCCACTAATGCTTTTGTTGCTCCTCCTCTGCTCATTAATACTCGATCCAATGTTTATTTGTTTATTATTTTATATTTTTTTTATTATTTACTATGATATATTTATGTATTACCTTTACAATTACTATCATTATTCCTGCAGCTGCAAAGACTAAATGATTATTTCCCCTTTTATAACAAACTGTTAATATTACTGTTGATTAACTTGTTATTATCTATATATAAGCATGCATATTATCATTTATTTTGATTTTAACTATCATTTTTGCAGATGTTGACATCCTTGTTATTCATTTTATTACAATTAAAAAAAATCTTTTTCTTCTTCTTCTTCTTCTTCTTCTTCTTCTTATTATTATTATTATTATGATGATGATGATGATGATGATGATGATGATGATGATGATGAATAACACAAAGTATTTCAACATGAAAGAAGGTGTTATTAATGTGTGACAACGTCCTGTATCATAAGTACATCTCTATTATTGAAACAAACTAATCCATGTGAAAATTGTGTAAAAAATCGTGGAGTTATGATCATATAGGCGGGCATAAAACACCTTCCTCATGGAAATAAACACACTGGGGCCGCATGGGATGTCCATCCAAGATGGAGACCAGTTAATATGTCAGCTCCAATTGGCAGCATCAGTCAATAAGGCATCGACGTACATTATGTCTATGGTTGGTAAAACGCATCATAAATAAAAGACAATAAAGCAGGAACATTACTGTTCCCAGTACATGCTGAGGAACCCCCATCTTAAAGGATCAAACCCTAGAGGTTAATGTGTAGAATTAAATATATCATGTATAAAATGAAAAAATCAAAATGATGTAAAAGACAAAATAGAGTAAAATAAAAAAATAAAAAATAAAATAATGATAACGTGAAGCTGTAATTGGAATAAAAACACTCACAGGTTATTCAGGTAAAAGCCAGACTCAATGGTAGGTCTTGAGTTTGTTTCTCTGTTGATGATGTCGATGAAATGTTTACATGAAGATCAAAGATATTTTTCTAAACTGATTTTGTTAACAAAGAGGAGAAACGGATGACTACGCTTTTATTTTTAAAGGCAGATCATCCAACCGGAAGTACATTTTCATTTCCGGGTCTCGAGGCTCTTTTGTTTTCCTCCCGCCGAGCTCAGTTAGCATGTTAGCTGCTCCGTCGTCCTGTGGTCTCAGAGTAATCCTGTAAAGTCTTGAGAGTTTTCTTCTCCTTCTTTGACTCTTGGATGAGGCTCAGATGTCCGGGTTCCAGGATCTTAAAGAGAGCAGGTTTGTTTTCTTTCTTCTTCTGTGAACTTGTTTCCTGTAGATGTAGCAGCTTAGCCTTTAGCTAACGTTCACATCCACACACAGCTCAGTGTTAGCAGCAGCTAGCTCAGACTGTTGGATCAATCAAAGGTCTGAGACTGAAGTTTCCTCGCTCTTCCTCCTGATCCTCAGAGAGCAGACAGTCGGATTTATTGGGATGCTGTTCAGTTCAGTGGTGAAGATCTTGTTGTGTGTCATGTTGCTGTTCAAACCACATTTTAGCTGCTTGTTAGCTGCTTGATTTGAGCTTTCAGATGCATGGAGCTGATTTGGAGCAAATGTCAACATTAAAATCTGCTGAAGGACTCAGTCAGAACTACAGCAATAAAGTGATGCTGAACAAAGTGAAGGAAAATCAAAGCTGGATTAAAGTTGGTGTTATTTTGTAGAGTTGTTGTTCCTGCATTCAGTCCCATGGTGGTTTAATAGTCACAGTAAATAGTTGTAGTTTTTCTCTCCATGTCCTGTTCATACATGTCCTGACTGTAGAGCTGCTGTTTAATACAGAGCTGAGAGGATCAGCTGATGGGAGAGTTTTACAATACATGTTACAAGACATCAGAATCTATTCAAATGTTGTTATCAGGGCAAAATATCACGATTTCTTCTTCAGTTCAAATCCATTTTTGTTTTTAACAGTAAGAGCTCCAAGTCAGAAAGTCCAGTTTCTAATAAGTGTTATTTAAGTTATCATGGTCGCTGCTACATTAATGAACTTTAATATTTGACCCTGTGTTAGAAATAATAATAAATGAAACAAAGAGGAGACAAATGACTCAATGTCTTGATTCAGGCACTTTAACAAACTAAAGGCTGATATCAAACCTGCTATATACTACTAATTCAGCTTCTAACTAAGAAAATTATAAATTTGCAAGAAATGTATTTATCGGATTTATGTGGTGAACTTCGCCCGAGCATTGCATGGGATGCTGGGAAATGTAGTGACACAGTTTTGAAAAAGGTCGACATCAATTTGCAAGTAAACTACATTTCCCAATAATGCCGAATGAATGGAATTTGCTGTTATAAACTTAAATGTTTAAACATTAATCCGGATCAGATCAGGACCAAATTGGCTTCTTCCTTGGACCAAACCAAACCTCTGGTAGAATTTTCCTGTAAATCCATCCAGTAGTTTTTGCTAATCTTGCTAACAGACACACAATCAAACAGACCTTCGTGAAAGGATTACTTCCTTGGTGGAGGTAAAAATGCAGCTGCAAGGTTCCTGTCAAGCTCTGCTGGTTAATCCCACATCACTCTGGTTCTGGTTTCCCTCTTTTGGATTCCAGTGCAGATCAGTTCAGAGTCTTTCTAATAACCTGTGAGGCCTTCACTTAATTTGCAATGACTCAGGTTCAGGTTACTTTATTTGTACCTGTAGATAGATTTGTTTTGCAGTCTGTGAGATTCACACCACACAAACATAAAACGCCAAAGACAAGATGAGATCAATTTTAAAATGAAACATTGAGTATTATTATTAAAGTGCTCTAGGTTTTATCATCACAGCAGATATGGGCATAAACGACATAAAAAGCAAAGGGGGGTACATGCGCGTGTTGGTTCCAGAGGCAACCTCCTATAAAGTTATGGTCTATAATTTGGAAGCTTGGTACATCTTTCTAACACCGTCTCTAGACCAAGAAGAATGAAAAAATCCATCCAGTATATCCCAGCAAGGCAGCATAATAGTTGACCAATCCAAACGGGACCAGCGGTTCTGATGGTCCGTGAGTCCACCTCCTCCACTACCTCTCTCATGTACTGGTGATCAGCTAGCAGCACAGCTACAGAAGCATCATGGAGCCGTGAGGCTGCTTCTTTACCTTCCAAAGAGAAGGAAACGTAAATGTTTCGAGGAAAAGGCTGAAGTAAGGAAGAAATATGAGCAATACAGGTCCCAACGGAGACTCAACACTGGAGAATCATATGGTGGAAAAAGCTGCAGAATGATTTGGGATTGTTGAACACTGCGCCGAACGGCCGGCCGCAGCACGGGCCACCGGCTGGCAAACGACTGGCTGCAGTACTGTTTGCCGGCTGGCAAACAGCCGTAGCACTGGCCGCAACACTGGCTGCTGGCCGTAGCACTGGGCGCCAGCTGGCGAACAGCCACAGCACCGCTGGCCGACCTTCAAGCCCTGGCCGTTCCTCCCATGGTTGAAAAGGTAATAGCTTTGTTTACTATAGTGAGAGATGTCTGCTGAATGACTCTGGTTAGTCTGTGCCTGTACTGGCTAATGACTGGACGTTGTTGGTCGGAGCGGGTAGGCTCTGTCAATAGATTTTAGCATAAGTTAGCCAGTCATCGTTAGCATTGTAAACTGAGCTGATGAAGAAACATAAATCCTGGCCTACAATCGACTCTGCTCTGGTGACTCCAGACCCGCTTCACCGCCGGTCCAATTGAAATGGCTACTGCTGTGTGTTACAAGGGGGATGACTGTCATGTTTGTTACTTTCAGTTGCGCTGAGTTGTTTTTGAATTTGTTGTTGCTCCTATTTTATGTCAGCTGGCTCCTTGCTCAATTGGAGGGGCATGTTGTTAGCAGATGACACGAACTGGGGTGCGGGATCTTGAAACTCTGGGGGAGTGGTGAGTGAAGGGGGGTCAGGCTGCTTTTTTCAAATCTGTCTCAACAGCCAAACTGGTTTTTAGATCGTAGACCCTAGCATTAAGATCAAAGTTAAAAGATTAAAAAATTTAAAAGTATAAGTAAAGGCGTAAGTAAATCAAAGTGCAAGTGCATGAACAGTTAAATACTTGTGTGCAAATAGGCTACAATTTATTCAGCTCATCAATAGCAGCAGGGACAAAACTGTTTTTGCACCGATTCGTTCTGCACTTTGGAACAATATACCGCCGTCCAGAGGGGAGAAGCTGGAATTCACTGTGAAGAGGGTGGGAGTCATCATTTAAAGCAGAGTTTGCAATCCTCTGTAACTGGTTAATGTACAGGGATGCTGGATAGAGCTGAGGTTCCCCAATGAGACGACTTGCCCAATTCACTCTCGAGACCCAAGGAGTTTTTGTCCTTTAAGGGCGTATGATTGAACCAGGACACCAAGGAAAAAGACAACACTGACTCAATAAAAGCCGCGATAGAACATAGCCATTAATGTTCTATCAATACGAAAATCGACAGTTTCCTTTAACAGTATAAACGCTGCTGAGCCTTCTTACACACGCTTCACAGTTGGCTTCAAAGCAAAGTTTTGAATGGATGATTTATGCGAGGTATTTATATGACTGTACACTAGGGATGTGACAGTTTGAGAATTTCATATCATGGTTATCATTATTATGGCAGTATTGTTGCATTGTGCTCAAAATGTTGAAAATATACTCTGACACAGTCTTGAAATCATTTAACCCCTTTAATATTATAACTTTAGCAGTTCTTATGTCTTTTTGTCAGGAAATGTCCTTCAGGAATATTTGTTTAAAGTTTTTTCATCAGAAATAAAAGTAAATAAATCTGACAAGTATTTGTCTTTCTTATATTAAATACTTAAACTGTGTAATACAAGAAAAGAAAAAAACAGATTTGTACTTTTAACAGGTTTCTCTTCATAAACAATTTTAAATGAACATGTTCAAGGTTTTTAGATGGCCAAAAATAAATGTGACCTATTTTACACTCACACGTTTGTTTGCCTATAGCATTAGTGTCCATGTTACAGCTCGTTATATTTGACCATGTCCAGCCCCTTTTATTTTTTTTTTTGTTTTAACCTTTCATGATTCTGTTCTACTCTTCCCTTTCCATGGCAGATGTCCTCATGTCCCTGCAAAAAGCAACATATGCGCAGGTCACATCCACTAATGCGTCCAAGTCATCTCCACAAGAATGAGCAAAGATATTCCAGTCAGTACAGTTGAAACACTCCTGAAGAGAAAGTATTGAATCCTCTGACCAGACTTTAAAGGATAAATTCGGTTCCTGCAGCTTTTACATTGTTTATAGAATGAAGAAGAACAATATACTCACCCAGAAGGCTTTCCTGATACAAATAATGCTTCGGGAGTTATTTAGATCCAAAATCGAGCAGCAGACATTGATATAATGGTAGCCAATAGGGCATAGATCGCCGCTCCTAAAAACTGCATTAATTGTCCAAAAACTCATGCTTTTCACCAATATTCCACCATGATCCGCTTCGGATGGTCGCCATTGCAGCCTGTGTCACTCCACACAGCGCTGTGGGGCTGTAATGACCTCTGAACTGACTGTTTACGTGCCATGGCGCATGTGCAGTGCGGCTCATTGGATAAGACCGGTGGCCTACAAATCGACTATCTTCTTCCAGTTTTTGTGCAAAATGGACAGATATCTATCCGATGAAGATGTTGTGGAAGAGAACTTTGAATATGATGGGTGTCCTTACAGTTTCGAGCCAGAGTTTACCGGTGAGGAGCTCATAGAAAGGAGAAGCGGAGGCAGCGCTCAGAGAGCACTGTGCATGCCAAGGGCACGTAAACACACTCTTGAGTTCAGAGGTCATTACAGCCCCTGGCGCTGTGTGGAGTGACACAGGCTGCAATGGCGACCATCCAGCGGATCATGATGGAATATTGGTGAAAAGCATGAGTTTTTGGACAATTAATGCAGTTTTTAGGAGCGGCGATCTATGCCCTATTGGCTACCATTATATCGATGTCTGCTGCTCGGTTTTGGATCTAAATAACTCCCGAAGCACTGTTTGGATCAGGAAAGCCTTCTGGGTGAGTATATTGTTCTTCTTCATTCTATAAACAATGTAAAAGCTGCAGGAACCGAACTTCTCCTTTAGGGATGGTTACCGGATTAGGTACTTTAAGAGGTACCGACCGAATTCTGTAGGTACTACCGAGTATCGATTCACGTAAAATCAAAAGGTACCATGTTTAGGTACCTAAACACATCCTTGTGACTGTGAGGGAGTGGAAGAAGCAGGCATACTATTGGGTAGAGTAGGTGAATTTCCATACCGGACTTAAACGCAGCACAGCAATAGTGTTATGATGTCAGCAGAGATCTTAATATTAAACAAATTAATATTTATTTCCCCATAAACACAAGCAAAAGTACAGAAAATTGGTACAGTTGAGTACCGATACCGATTACCAGGTACCGGGCATCGGTATGGTATCGGTTCAAATGTGAAAGGTACCCATCCCTATTCTCCTTTAACGTCCTTGGTCCTCGTTTTCTCCCTCTTTAAAACAGTCTTGTATGAGGGAAGCAAGTACGCACAGTTATGATCCACGGAACCAAGTGGGGGAAGTGGAACTGACTTATAGGCATCTCTCACTGACCCGTAACAGTGATCCAGTATCTTGTCACGTCTGGTAAAACAGGTGACATACTGGTGATAGTTCTTGTGCACTTTTTTAAGACAGACATGATTGAAATCGCCCATTATAAAGTTCGGTGCATCAGGTTGTAGCGATTATTTTCTGGATATTACTGGATATTAATTAAAGTAATTAATATTCATTTAATAACCAGGTTTGCTCTCGTTAATTAAAGGGGGCACCATCCTTTTTATACAAAAAAGGCAAAATTAACTTAATTAGCTAATTTATTAATTTATTTCATTTAAATTAGATAAATCAATTAAGTCAAACTTCAGTTGTTTAATCAATCTCAAATCTAAAGACAGAACTCTCATGCAGTGATGTCAATCTTCCAAATAGAATACCAACAGACAGAACTTTAAATATATAAGGGTGATTTATTAAAATGAATATATAAGACAAAATAAAATAAAATAAACACTTAAGAAGGAACAAATGTCAGAGATGTACTAAATCAATGATGTTATCAATCAGGAAAGAAGATATGAACCCTCAAGGAACATTTAAGCATATGGAGTGGTTATAGTGGATTAATTTCGAATTAACCTACTTGTAAAAGGTCAAATCAAGGGAAATTATTAGAGAATTGAACCAAGACACGCTCAAGCCCATCTGAAAGAAGATAGAACTGCCTCTTACGAATCGGGCCTCATCTGGTCCTGGAGCTACTGGAGAGAAGAACTGTTCTGGTTCTGGTTGTCGTCCAGAGGGCTGGAGTCCACACTCTATCCAGTGCGATGGATCCAAAGAGGTTGTCGATGTGGTCCCAGGTTTCCCGGGAGAGAAGTCTTAGATTGGACTGGCAGATTCTGTCAAGGTGAAGCTGGAGCTTGGGCGTTGGTGTCTCGATTGTATAAAAAGTGGATTTGTAACTAATTCCAAAAATCAAGAATTCATTGGCCAAACAAATTCTATTCTGAAATTAATAACGAAAGTCCATTTACTATGAAGCAAATCTTTGAAGTCTTACTGGCTTATAAAGAAAGAATCGGCGGGCATGTCACAAAACTTAGACAAAAGAGTCTAGGAAAAATATGTGAGCCAAAAATCAAAAGTGGTGACGAAGACGAGGAGGAAGAAGGAAACGGACAAGAGAAGAGGGGAGCAGAGAAGCAGAGAAGAAGAGGAGAGAGCGAGAAGACCGCATGTTTCTCTGTTTTGTCTCCTGATGAGGATCTCAGAGGAGGAGGGCCTTCTGTGGTGATCAAAACTTTCATCAACTAATATTTGGCCAATATTAAGTTGTATTTTGATTAAACATCCAATATAAGCACTCCAACTGGATAGGAAATCTCATGGTGATCAATTTGATACCAAATACTATATATCTAAAGTATAAGAAAGAATTAAACAATTCAAATCCTATTAAACAGTCAATTAAACACAATAGAGGTGGTTAACTTAAGATATATCAGTCAACATGCCCTTAAGATGGTTTGCAACCAAAACTTAAGGTGTAGAAATCCTATTATAAGCATTCTTCAATGAAACAGAGTGATAACCTAACTTTCTCCTAACTTGGGGATCTTTAGGGCTAAAAACACACAAGTCACATCATTAGAAAGCATTTTTCATGACAGGACAAAATATTACATTATTACACATGTCCATTATTTCATTTAAACAGTTTGAAAGTTTTGTGGTTTTCTGTGCTAGACAGAGACCACATCTGGAGTGGATGAGGGGTCCAAGATGTCCAGGGAGGTCCAAGGTCAACTTAGATGTCACCTAAGAAGTTTATGACTTTGGAACGGACTCTTTTCGAACATGCTATTTGGTCTCAGCCAATCGCTGTTTAGGAAGAAGAGTAAACATCCACACCGATGTCTGTTTGGGGTAGTTCGGAGGGGCGAAACAGATTTAATGGCAACACATGTTTTAGGTGATTTACAGTCATGAGGCACAGAGTCAGAGAGGAATGTTCTTGGTCCTTTTAGAGTTTCCTTAAAGTTGATCAGTTTGATATCGCTACATATCCCCCCTTCGTCGCGTTGTCTTGATCCAAAGGTCAACGAGACGACCAGGCAAGATGATCAAACAGGAGTTCTTAGACAGGCTTGGTGTCTGGTTCTTAGGGAAGGGCCTAGAACTAGCTCTTTAAAGAGATTCTGTCTAGTAAAAATTAGGTATGTAATAAAATTACAAATCCAATAACATTATTTGTTTCTTAACTGTAATCTATTGTAAATTCTGTCCAAGTTCAAGTTCTGTTGGTACTTAATTCAGAAATTAAAGTACAACTTAAAGATTTCTTGAATGTTACAAGAATAGATAGCTTTTAACATATAATCACCAGATAAGGTTGATTGTTTGGGTGCTGTAAAATTGAGAGTTTTAGAATTCACTTACAGCTTGTGTACTTGTCAAAAGCCTTTTGGGGTTCTAATTTGGTTTAGATTACTTTAACCTTAAATTAACAAACCAGGGTGGTTTGTGAGTGGGAGCATGGTCAGTTCGCTGAGGATAAAGATATTTTGAGTCCCAGGCTGACTTTTCAGCAGGGATTTGGTCAGGTTTTAATAGGTGGTCTTTTAAGACACCTTTCAATCAAAGTAGAGGTTTCATTTTCAGAGCCAATAAGGAATCTTTGGCAAACAAGGTTTGGTTCTTACTGATAACATTGCCAAGTTTGTTATGTTCTTCTGCCTTTTGGAGAACATAAGTTGGAATGACACTCTGGCCCACCTGAGTCATAGAGTCAGACTCGATTTTAGGTGTGGGTTCAGGTGACTTAGGTTTTTCAGGAGTCTGGTTTACATCCCCTAAATCGAATGTTATCTGATTGTCACAGGTAGGTTCCTGTGTCAGAGTGAAACACTGGGCTGTGTTGATTTGGGAAAATGACACAGGCAGAGGCTTTGGAACCTGTGACCATATCCTCAGTCGTTTGAAGTCGATTAATGGATCAAACCTGTTGAGCAGGTCTTTGCCAACAAGAAAAGGAATTGAATCCAGAGGTGAAATGTACACAGGGTGTACAAAGTGCATGGGACCAATGGTTAGGTCTAGCATCGTCATTTTTGTAAAGGTAGTGCTTCCCAAGGTATATGGTTGCACATCAAGATCACATGGGAGCAAGTTCAAGTCCCTGTTGGATTTCTTTACGTGTGCGTAACCTGTTAAAGAGAGCTGCGGACATAAGGGTGATGTCTGCGCAGTGTCAAGAAGGGCTTCTTGGTCAAGTTCATGTTCAAGAGTGATATTCAAGTAGAACTTTTGTGCAGTGCCTTTCTCAGTGAGGTTACCAAGAAACTGGCAAAAAGGTGGCACAACTTTGACGATTGCTGGATCATCAAAAGATGGATCACTAGTTGAGTCACTTTGCGAAACATTGAGTTCATTAGTAAGGTCTGACATGGTTAGGGTCTCAGGTTCAGGTACTGACTGAAAGGGGTCGATTTCCTCCTTGTTGTTCTGTACAAGGGAATCTTGATGAAAAGGTAGGTCTGAATCAGTGGTGGAAATTGGAAGAAGATCCACCTTTTTGTCTCTTTGTCGACGTAGTTTTTGGATTAACTCGTTAAGAGTATCAAGTTCTTCATCACTCAGTCTTGACTCTATTGAGTCCTTTCCAGAGTGATGGCTCTTCTCTGAAGAGTCTGGATTTTCAGAGCTTTTCATCTCCTGAGTGGAGGATGATGTACAGGGTGAGTTTGTGGACCGTTGCCTCTGGAAGTGAGGGTCATAACGGTCAGGCCCTTCATGTTTCACACCCCCCTTGTAGGGTTGGTGTTTTCTTGGGGCAGTCCCAAAACGTTGAGGTTTTGGAGGAAAACGTTTGGGATCAAGTTTGGATGGTTGTCGACCCTTGTTTAACCATGGCGTTTGACGATGAGTGGAGGTGTGGCCAGAACATTTAGGCCAGCAGGGTTTAAAATCCTTGAGTCTTCCAGTTGGGGTCTCATTGGCATGTGAAAGGTTGCCATGAGAGATGCCTTCAAGTTCCATGGGCAGGAACTTTGCCTCCAGAGCCAATATGGACGATGGCTCTGCTTTCTTAGCAGTGATCTGCCTTTGCTTTGCAAAACCCTTTACAGCTAACTTCATGAAGTTGGCGACTCGTCAGAGTTTTAGGGCATGCTGCAACTCCAAGATGGTGGCTGACTGTGGGATGGAGGTTTTGAACAAACAGAGTTTTGAAGTGTTGGTCCTCCTCCATTCCTGGTTCGTTCTTGGAACCAAAGTAAGCCTGACGTAGGCGAGTGTAGTATTGGTTTGGAGATTCAGATCTCCCCTGTTTGACAGTTAGAGCGGCTGACAAGCCAGCTGGTGTCAATGGATCTGTAAACTCGTAGATCAGAGCTTGACATAGCAGCGCCATAATCATTTCTGATTTGGAATGGCTGGCGTTCGATGAAGCTGCTTACCTCTCGATTTGAGGTTGCTTTAATGAGATAGATCTTGTAAATCGGTTGTAGCACCTGGAAATCTTCTAAGATAAAAGTCGATATCCTTCAAGTAGATTTCTCGTCATGAGTGCCTTGATGCCCAGGCTCGTAGCGTGCTATGTTTCTAGCAATTTTGTCGAGGTCCTGTCAGAGGGGCAAGGCAAGAGAGGATCATTAGAGAACGAATATGATCTCTGAAATGGTGGCGATGTGCCAGGGTCAAGAAATGTTCGAACGCGATGTTGCGATGGATAGTCAAGTGTAGTCGGAGATGTGGGCGAAAAGGCCCGTTCAAAGGGCAGTGTCCATTCTTTCTCTGAAGAAGCTTGGATCAAATTGTTCCCTCTGGTCTCGACCAAGTTGGAGCGAGTATTGTAGCTTCATTTGGGCATTAGCCAGCTTTTCTTCTGTTTCTTGTTGTTGATCTTGACAGAGGCTCAGCTGTCTCTGAGCTTCTCTGAGCTGATATTGCAGCATCGAAGTATGCCTTTCTTCAGCTTGGAGAGCAGTTGCATGAACTTTGACCTGTGTTTTTAAGAGATTTAACTCCCCAGCTGTATGTTCAAGAAGGGACTCTGCCCTTTCCAGCTTATGGGTAGTTTTCTCAAGCTTTCTGGTTGTTTCCAACAGCTCGTTTTCCTTTTTCTCAAGGTCTTCATCAAGTTTCTCAACCTTTTCTTCGAGAAAAAGTTTCTCCTTGATGTCCATAGGTGCAGGCAGTTGTGCTGTTTTCAATTCAGCAATTTGTGTTTCTGCCTTGTCAAGAGATTGCTGAGTCTCATCCAGCGCTCTTTTCAGCGCGATGTTTTCTTCTCTTTGCGCCTTTAGTTTATCTGTGGTGTGTACAAGCAAATTTTCTTTTTGCTTTAACTGTGATGCCATCACAAAGAACATGCGTCTCAGGATGTGAGTGGGCTCCTTGTCTTGAAAAGACGAAAGTGAAGCCTTCACTAGAAATTCAGCCATAATGTCTTCCAGATTAGTGGGGTTGGTCTTTTGAGCTGTAGACACATAATCTGGAATCAGCTGATTGGTCATTTCTGCTAATATTGTGCCATTGTCCTCCATTGGGTTTCCATGGATGGACTCTCTGGTGTCTGTCATGGTTGGTTTGGTTTGAAAACAAAAGGGGTTAAGATTGTGTGTGTAAGATGTTTGGTTCAGTAGTTTAATTCTTTATAGCTTCAGTGATTACACAAAGTGTCAGTTAAAGTTGTTGGAAATCAATAGCATTGCTATGATCTAAACTTTGACAAGCAAAATGTCTCAGAGGACAGGGATTAAGCTTGGATAAATGTTGAATAAATCAACATGACTGCTGAAATTAATTGAAAATAAAACTCTAACTTAGTAGGCATAGCCACAAGTATGATGAATTTGTCTTAAAATACTAAGGTATATTAAACTGGAGTGGCATCTGAGGATGAGTAAACTCCAGAGTTAAATCTTAGTAAAAGGGAAGAAATTATTCAAAATAGGATCAAATCTGAGATTGTGGATTAAGATTAAGGTTTTGTAAAAGAGAAGGCGATCTATAGTTTTAAGGTATAAAACCTGTACAGAAGATCGATCACGGAATCGAGTGATGATCAATTTTAAAGTTGTCAATGACAAGATGTGATCAAATTAAAAGAATAATTTAGGACCATTAAGAAAGCTGAAAAGCAATCAATTGTAGTTAGAACATAAAGAAAATTCAAATGTAAGTTTGAATTAAAAGCTTGATTAATTGTTCTGCAGTAAGATACAAGAACAAGATCAACTTGTAGAGTTAGAGTATCATTAAAGAATTAAAACAAAGAGGAACCAAAATCTTAAATGAAGATCTGGATTTGTTCTGATCTTAAATCAAAATCACACTAATGTAGAAGAGGAATAACTGTATAACAGTCAATTAAACTCTGAAGGAAGCTTTGAAGCTTTACAGAAAACAAAAGGGAAAAACCCTTGTAATTAATTTTAACTCTGTCAAAGTGCACAAAATATTAACCTAAGTTAAAATAATTGTTGAAGCAGTATTAAATTACATAAAGTCAATAAAGCATTGGAAGAAATTAACTGGCACTGTTACCAGTGTAAATTGTATCAATGTTTACAGGCTGTAAGCTAAGCTTAAACAGTGGATTAAACCAAATTAAAGTCTATTAAACTTTAAATAAAGTCTTAATGTCATTCAAAGAACTGTGAATCACACTGATTGTTTTCAATGCTTACAGAAGAAAGACAATTAATGCTTCAATTTAAGTAATCGAAGAGTGACTTTATGTGTCAATTAATTACTGCATAGAAGTTAGAATGATTAAATTCTAAACTTTAGTTTAAGTATGAAAGTTACAGGCAATTAAGTCTGCATGTTACACAATGTCGACTATGTCAACTTTTTCAAAAACAATGTGTGCAGGGAAATAAGAGTTATGTGTGCATGTTATCAAAACCAACCAAGCAGGACAGTGTTATAGGGAGGACTTGTGTCACAAAACACCAGAGGGCAAATGCAAAGAAACAAGAGTTGGTTGTCTGGCAAAGCAGCAATGCAGTCCGTCTCACCACTAGGCAGCGATAACAAGTAAAAAGTTCTCAGTTAGCCACAGGAAGAAGCTGGTCGTCTAGCAACCAGTCTGGTTATGCTATGTGTAGCACAATAGCATGCTAACAGCTAATAGAAATAGCTCAAAGGCTAAGAGCTAGCCACTGGGAGTGACTGGTCACTTAAGATGCAGGATGTGGAGTTTGACTCCACCTCCTGAAGGACGCCGCTTGTCGAACACAATACGACTCATTCACTTTTCAGACCTCTGAGGGCCAACAGCAGGCTGTGCGTGCAGCCTGACACACAGTGATGAACAAGACAAACTCACAGGGGCCCAAGTCCCAAAGCAGCGGTCTCAGCCGACCACAAACGCAGCGGTTTGTGGGGAAAACACAAATCAACAAGCGCAGTGTTTCACAGCGGTCCAAGCGGACACTTTAGAACTCAACAACACTTTAAATGTTGTGCGGCTACGAACGATTAATGAGTTAAACTCACATTAATCCTCCCGCTAAGAGCGGTCTCTCGAATCAGGTAGCTAATCTGAGACGGAGAGATGAGGGTTTAATTTTTTTTATAGAAACCAGAGTCTCGTGGTAACTATTTTATCACTGATATCAGCGTATCAGCTTTAGGCCTTTAAACACTGTAAGGACTCGTTCACGTGGTGCACGTTCAGCACGCCGAGTCACAGAATGCAGCCAGGACGGCTCTACACTTCTTTAAGTGATTAAACTCGAGTATAAAACAAACAAACATGGCTCACCACAACACAAAGCACAGTGCAATTTTGCAGAATAAAGAAAAACATTTAAACACAGCCCAACACCTTTCAGCAAGCACAGCAGCAAGATTAAAAAGCAGGGATTGCTTTATTTCTATTCAAAGAGATAAGATTTTTTTGTCTTAAATATCAATTTATGTTGAGAATGTTTTCTATCAGTTGCACCCAAATAATATGTCTGGTATTGTTTTGGAAGTTTCTATTTGCAGGGCCTCACACGGGGCACCATTATATACTGTAGTGAATATTTTCTGGATATTACTGGATATTAATTAAAGTAATTAATATTCATTTAATAACCAGGTTTGCTCTCGTTAATTAAAGGGGGCACCATCCTTTTTATACAAAAAGGCAAAATTAACTTAATTAGCTGATTTATTAATTTATTTCATTTAAATTAGATAAATCAATTAAGTCAAACTTATCAGTTTAATCAATTAAGTCAAACTTCAGTTGTTTAATCAATCTCAAATCTAAAGACAGAACTCTCATGCAGTGATGTCAATCTTCCAAATAGAATACCAACAGACAGAACTTTAAATATATAAGGGTGATTTATTAAAATGAATATATAAGACAAAATAAAATAAAATAAACACTTAAGAAGGAACAAATGTCAGAGATGTACTAAATCAATGATGTTATCAATCAGGAAAGAAGATATGAACCCTCAAGGAACATTTAAGCATATGGAGTGGTTATAGTGGATTAATTTCCGAATTAACCTACTTGTAAAAGGTCAAATCAAGGAGAAATTATTAGAGAATTGAACCAAGACACGCCAAGCCCATCTGAAAGAAGATAGAACTGCCTCTACGAATCGGGCCTCATCTGGTCCTGGAGCTACTGGAGAGAAGAACTGTTCTGGTTCTGGTTGTCGCCCAGAGGGCTGGAGTCCACACTCTATCCAGTGCGATGGATCCAAAGAGGTTGTCCGATGTGGTCCCAGGTTTCCCGGGAGAGAAGTCTTAGATTGGACTGGCAGATTCTGTCAAGGTGAAGCTGAAGCTTGGGCGTTGGTGTCTCGATTGTATAAAAAGTGGATTTGTAACTAATTCCAAAAATCAAGAATTCATTGGCCAAACAAATTCTATTCTGAAATTAATAACGAAAGTCCATTTACTATGAAGCAAATCTTTGAAGTCTTACTGGCTTATAAAGAAAGAATCGGCGGGCATGTCACAAAACTTAGACAAAAGAGTCTAGGAAAAATATGTGAGCCAAAAATCAAAAGTGGTGACGAAGACGAGGAGGAAGAAGGAGACGGACAAGAGAAGAGGGGAGCAGAGAAGTAGAGAAGAAGAGGAGAGAGCGAGAAGACCGCATGTTTCTCTGTTTTGTCTCCTGGTGAGGATCTCAGAGGAGGAGGGCCTTCTGTGGTGATCAAAACTTTCATCAACTAATATTTGGCCAATATTAAGTTGTATTTTGATTAAACATCCAATATAAGCACTCCAACTGGATAGGAAATCTCATGGTGATCAATTTGATACCAAATACTATATATCTAAAGTATAAGAGCGAATTAAACAATTCAAATCTCATTAAACAGTCAATTAAACACAGTAGAGGTGGTTAACTTAAGATATATCAGTCAACATGCCCTTAAGATGGTTTGCAACCAAAACTTAAGGTGTAGAAATCCTATTATAAGCATTCTTCAATGAAACAGAGTGATAACCTAACTTTCTCCTAACTTGGGGATCTTTAGGGCTAAAAACACACAAGTCACATCATTAGAAAGCATTTTTCATGACAGGACAAAATATTACATTATTACACATGTCCATTATTTTATTTAAACAGTTTGAAAGTTTTGTGGTTTTCTGTGCTAGACAGAGACCACATCTGGAGTGGATGAGGGGTCCAAGATGGCCAGGGAGATCAAAGGTCAACTTTAGATGTCACCTAAGACGTTTATGACTTTGGAACGGACTCTTTTCGAACATGCTATTTGGTCTCAGCCAATCGCTGTTTAGGAAGAAGAGTAAACATCCACACCGATGTCTGTTTGGGGTAGTTCGGAGGGGGCGAAACAGATTTAATGGCAACACATGTTTTAGGTGATTTACAGTCATGAAGCACAGAGTCAGAGAGGAATGTTCTTGGTCCTTTTAGAGTTTCCTTAAAGTTGATCAGTTTGATATCGCTACAAGGTGAAACAGCCTGCAGTTTCTGCGCCACCTCAAAGACGGTGTTGGTGGCAAAGGCAGAGTGAGCTCTTGAGTGAAAGTAAACAACAGCTATAAAAAGTTGAGGGAATTCACGGGTCAAGTAAATAGGCCTCAATGATACCGATAAGAGTTCCACGTGTGGCGTACAGATGTGCTCTCTTACAGTCACAGAGCTACGGTATTGTTTGTGCACATAGACACACACCCCGCCACCCTGAGCCTCCCCCATTACCTCTGCGTTTTGATCTTGACGGAAGGGAGCCCCAAAACCATCGATGTCCCGGTCGTGCTCACAGAGCCATGTCACTGTGAATGCCATGACGCAACAGTTCATAAAATCCTTATGTAAATGAACATTTCCCTGGAGTTCAGCCACTTTATTTCTCAGAGACTGGACGTTCCCCATTATAACAGAGGGCAGAGAAATCCGGTCGAGACGCTGTTTCCTCAGGCGTTGTCTTAGGCCCCATCCACACGAAGACAAGACACTAACAGTTTCCAAAATGATGGCCATAAAGATGACGGCATCCCAGAAGATGTGTGTGTCAAAATAAATGCACTCGATACGCATCAAAACGCTGTAAAAATATATCAGACCTCTTGGGCCGCTGTCATGACCTGGCTCAAAGACATGACAAAAAGCGAGGAGACGTATGGGTTTAACTAAAGATGAAATGATTTATTACAAACAAAGGCAATTAAATGAATTAACAACTGAAGCAAAACAACTTAACTAACAAAGAAGACTAAATGAAAAACATGGTGCGGCAAGGAATCATCCGGCTGTGGTTAGACAACCCAAAGCTGCAGCATGGACGGCAGCAGAGCAGCACACAGAAGCTCAGAGAGAGAGAGTGGAGGTCTGATGGCAGCTTTATACACCTGGTGGAGTGGCCAGATCCGCCCAGGTGTGGCAAACCCCACCTACCAGCCTGCAGGGGAAGACAAAACAGAACACAGACAAAACAGCAGGCCCTAGAGGCAGGAGGCCGTCACACCCCCTCCATAAAACAGGGTTCCAACCCCAAAACCGCATGAACAATTCCTCTATAAAAATTTAAATTAGATTGATCCAAACTGAACAACTCAAAGTAGTGGAATACCAAATTTATATTTAAATTTTATTTTTTTTTAGGTTTTATAATTACCATTACTTTTTTTTTAATCCCAATGCATTTAACTATTTACAAAACTTACCTAGTCACTTTATCATGTTATAATTTACAAGAAAACTTACCTATTGCCCTTTTTATTTTTTTTTAAAAACTCCTTAACCTGCATCACCTCTCTCACACCTCAGCAACCTGATACCTGGGAGCAATTTAAGAGGGGTAAGCGGAGACACAAGTGGAGACATAACTTTAAAAAAACAGCATAGTTAACTCACATGGCTACAATTTATTTCAAAGGCGCTCTGGACAATGCGTCTGCCGTTGTCCAGAGCTAAGGAGTTCAGAAAGACACGTGGGTAATAAACTGAGTATAGAAATAAACTGAAACAGAGCGCACACAACCAAGCGCGCAGTGATCGTGCGTAATGGATACGCCGCGGAATAACGTGTGCTCTGGCACATCACCGTCAACAAATATACAGCACCAGAACGAGATCGAGGGAGTGGACCGACACAATCAATAATAAGGTGCTCAAACGGCTGACTTACGGCAGGAATCGGGAGCAAAGGAGCGGGTTTGATGCTTTGATTCGGTTTACCTGTGAGCTGACAGGTGTGACAGGTTTTAATGTGAGATGCTACATCCCTCTTTAAGCGAGGCCAAAAGAAGTGCCTGAGGACCCGGTTATAAGTTTTTCTCACCTCCCCAATGTCCAGATTCATCATGAGCAAGTTTTAGCACGGACTCACGGAATTTAGAAGGCACAACAATTTGGATAATGGGGTCTCAGACTAAATCATCACCATGAGGCACCCATTTTCTCACCAACAGCTCATTCAGCAAAAAATAACCACGAGAATTATTTTTTACCTCATCTCCAGGCAACTCCATATCAAACAAACACTTCAAAGACGAATCTGCGCGCTGCTCCAATTTTAACTCCTCCTGCGAAACTGAGAGAGGGACATCAGACAAAGAAAAACACACCGAATCTGATACACTTTTAATTTTTACTGGATCAGAGACTGACTCAGGAATGCCACGTGTCACCGAGCGAGTTACCGCACACGTGGTAAAACCTTCAGGAAGGCTGGTCTGATTCTCGTCTGGCTGTTTTTTCACCAGCGGAACAGAGGAGACATACAGGCGGAGGTGGAGCGTCAGCCCAGACACGCCCACCTGCCACACCATTACCCAAAATCAAGGTGATACCGTCAATTGGCAGTGCAGGACGCACCCCAACAGTTATCTGGCCCTGAAAAATATCAGAGAACAACATCATTTTGTGCAGTGGGACTTTTAAAACTTTCATTCCCATTCCCAAAACTGGAATAAAACACCCAGTGTGGCTCTCTTCAGAAAATGGCAACACTGAAGCCAAAATGAAGGAGTCAAAGGCAGCAGTGCCACGCAGTATTTCAACAGGGACTTTAACAGCACTTCCCACCAAAGAAACGTGCCCATCAAAAAACAAAAGGCAAGAAGGATCCAAGATCACCAGGTACAACTTTAACACACAGCCACACTTTCTCCTTGCACTCTGAGCGCTTTTGACATAGATAAGGCAAGACAAGCACCTATTGGTCGCCCCGCGGGTCCACTCCGTTTGGCTTTAGCTTTAAGTGCAAAACAGTCACTCTTAAAATGCCCTTTTTTGTGAAAGTAATTACAAATTTTATCCGACCTTCTCATATCGTGGTCTCTTAAATCAGACTTACCCAGAGGAACGGAATAACTCACGACACTGGCCTCTGTCCGCTCACCCAAACTGGATCTGTGAGTGCCCACCTCACCAAAAGAGCAACCGTGCGTCAACACATAATCATTGGCCAGAGCAGCAGCTTCATTTGCGTTTTTCACTTTCTGATCATTGATATGTTGTGCAATGCCCTCAGGGATGGAATTTTTAATTTACACCAACACTACCAAATCACACCAAGTCCTCAAATGTTTCTATTTTTAACGCGGAATACCAACGCGTAAAATGACTATTTAAATCACGAGCTTACTTGAGATGTGTCTGTTTATCTGATTTTTTCTACGTACGAAAACATAGGCGATCCGCCTCTGGTACGAGCTCAGAGGCTTTTAACACAGCAGATTTAACAAGGCCACAATCTTGACTGTCTACTGCGGACAGAGCTGAAGGCTTCCTGCGCTCTGCTGGTCAGCGCGCACTAAAGCATTAAAGTGTGAGCGGACTCGGGCCACTTTCTTGTCTCTGTGACGCATTCAAACAAGGAGAAAAAAAATCTCTGGGTCTTTCTCATGAAATTTTGGCAACAATCTAAGATTACCCAACACATCAAAATAATCAGAAGACTCGGAAAAACATTTGGACGCATCCAAACCAGCAGAACAATCTCCAGCTGACCTACCGCTTCTATTTAAATCCAGCTGGTACTGCTGAAGCTGGAGCTTTGTTTGCTCAGTTTGAAAGCGCAGCTTTTCAATAGCCAATTGTTTTTCAGCCTCAACTTGTCTCATTTTGTCATGCTCCAATTGCAACATCAAGGCCTCTTTCTGCTGTTTAAAAGTAAAATTAGAGGCTGCAATAAACGGCGGAGAAAAATCAGCAACAGGAGGCTCCGTAGCCAAAACACCAATCTTCAACAATTGCTCTTTCGTGCACTTATTAAAAAATTCCTCAGAAGGAACAGCGACGAAATCTTTAATATCAGAAATTTGAGTTATTTTACAGCAGCCCCAATCAAAGAAAAAAATGCACTTACCAAGCACGCAACCAAGTGGTATCAAACACCACACAAATACTTACCGAGCTGCTTTTAAGGTTTCAAAGCATTTTTTTAAAAGGCCAAACAAAAAGTGAAACACCCCAAACCCTGAATGTCTACCCCAGATCTAGCTTCAACCTCACATAGACGTCTTCACTGGCCTGCCGAGCTCGAAATGTCACCAGACTAAAACATGGTGCGGCAAGGAGTCATCAGGCTGTGGTTAGACAACCCAAAGCTGCAGCATGGACGGCAGCAGAGCTGCACACAGAAGCTCAGAGAGAGAGAGTGGAGGTCTGATGGCAGCTTTATACACCTGGTGGAGTGGCCAGATCCGCCCAGGTGTGGCAAACCCCACCTACCAGCCTGCAGGGGAAGACAAAACAGAACAGACAAAACAGCAGGCCCTAGAGGCAGGAGGCCGTCACACCCCCCTCCATAAAAAAGGGGTTCCAACCCCAAAACCGCAGACAATTCCTCTATAAAAATTTAAATTAGATTGATCCAAACTGTGACGTAAGTGGATCTGAAAACTTGCAGAGAGTCAGTAATCACGGAGCTGCGTAACAGCATTTCAAATCTTTACACTCTGGAACCTGGTTTCAAAAATCATTGTTTACAGACCCCCAAAGCTCCGTCTTTGTATGGATGATCCACAGATTTGGCAAAAACTTCTGCATTTAGACCTCGGTTTGGCTTGGTGTGGACATAGCCTGAGACCTCCACGTTTACCCCACTTCCTCTTTCTAGTCCCCCTTGCTTCATTAGCGTTTCTGAGGAGACATTCCAGTATCTCAAACATTTGGTCAGCTGGCTGGGCTAACGTGGCTGCGTTTAGCTCCAGCAGCACGTCCCTGGTGTATTGAGTCCTCATTTTCACCTGACACGCTGTCATGCCGGTGTTGCAGGTGAGCAGCCAGAGTAAAAGAAGCCACAGCGAGACTATATAGAGAAGATCTACTACGATGAATAAAACAAGGAGCACTAAAACATCCAAGATAAAGAAAAAGACGATAAAATCCCAACAAAAGACACTAAAAGACGCTAAAAATACATTAAGAACACACACAAAGACGCCGAGCTCTCACTCACTGCCAGTCACTGCATGCACATGCGCCCGGCACATGTCTGACTCAATGAGCCCATATTCCCCCAAAATACTTTGTAAATAAAGTTGATTATATTATTATTCTCATGTTCAGATTTCTGGGTCACTTTTATTTTGGAGGGAACAAGTGGAAGTGTTGTGCTGTTCTGTGTCACTCACAGTTTCCTGGTCTTATTATTTCTTAACAATGACGCAGTTTAGGTGATCTGGAGAAAGTTCCTGCACGGACTGGGTCTCATAGGAGGATGTGAGTCTGTGGAGCAGCTCCTCTGAGTGACCTGCAGAGGGCAGCAGCACGTGAGGCATCCAAAGAACCTCCATCTCTGACCTGAGGAGGGCAGCAACGTGCCCTGACTGCATCCACTCTGCCAGAACCAACAGAAGAAGAAGAAGGTCATCCGTCATTTCCTTCTCCTGGTGTATGTGGACCATGGAGGGGTTTCAGGATCTGAGACAGTTATTCAGACGGCGGCTTCAGGCTGCGGTCAACAGAGACCTGTGTGGACCGAGAGAGACCTTGGAGTGTCAAGAGGAGCTGCAGAGACAGAGGAGACTGCTGGCTGTGATCGTCACACCTGAGATAAAGCTCCAGAGAGTAGGTGAGTCTGCTTTCAGCCTCCATTTCCACTTTGGCTGGGTGTGTACAGTTTTTTACTGATTTTGACTGTGTACAGCCAATAATCCCACCGTACGGGGTGTGCTTCAGCAGCAAAACAGTGTCATACTCAGCTCAGACACAATCTTTTTGCTTTATAACTTGTTTATTGGGCTTTCAGCAACTGTGCACATGCTCTCCTTAGGCATTTAAACAGTGAAAGATTGTGCCATCAGCAACAGGTAATCAACTAGAAAAAAAAAATTAACAACAGAGTACGATGTTAAAAGGCACAGACATACTAATAAGTTTTATCCCAAGTTAAATCAAGTTATAATCACTTATGTTAAACAACAACTCACCAGCTCGGCTTCATCTGTTAACACGAGGCACAACAAAAGAGACTAATTATTGTCTAAACACAAGTTGGAATACTGCCCCGAGAGGGCGCAATAAACATACATATTTTGAAAAATAGGAAAACTCCACACAGGTACTACTGAGCCATAGAGCCACACACAACAAAGGCCATCAGTCTATTCCATGTTTGACTGGAATCTTCTTTAACAAGTGGCAAGACTTTTCAGTCATTTATTGATTTTTCTCAATATTTTATTGAGCAGTCTGTATTAAAAAATCAAAATGGTGGACTTCCTGTTGATTTGACAGTGTAGGCCCAGAGGCTTTTTCAATTTTTTTGCCCCTTAAAAATCAGTCCTTTGAGTTTAGGACACACCCTGGATAGGGTTTGGTTATCAAGGTCTTTCCTGAAACTCTGCAAACGAAATTGGCAACAGCCAATCAACATTTTGTTGGTGTGTGACAGACAGTTTTTATTCTGGTTCACAGAGTAACAGTCCATGTCCTTGTGGGAAACATTAGTTAGTGAGGACATTAGTTCCTATCAGACGAACTGCAGAGAACTGACAGACGATGCTGCTGCAGGGCATTGGCTGCAGTGTTTTGTGGTTGGTAGGTGAGTGTGAAGAATTCAGTTGGAATAATGTCAGCTTATGCATCCTGTTTGATGATAAATAATATGATTGCAGTGAAGTTAATGTGGACCAGATGATGGTGACTGAAATGAGGAATTGACGGATACACGACACAACTTCAGTGGGTAACATGATTATGGTTGCAAAGTCGAGTTCAGTGAGAGCTCAACTTAAAGCTGGGGTTGGCGATCTGATTTAGATACACTTTTTGTAATACTGGTTAAAATGGTCTTTATGACCCAATGGTAATCAACTCATAATGTGTTCTTAAAACAGAGCGAAAAATATCCGCTATCTACAGCAGGAGTAAAACAGGGAAAACCCCAACCAATAATCTTGCCGGGATACCTTCTTTTACACCAATCAAATCCCGTCGCCATTCTGCGTGCCTGCTGCGCATGCATTTTCCCGGCGTGCACTGACAGTGCATGTACCATGTAGCATGTAGCATGTAGCATGTAGCGTGTAGGGAACAGACTCCGCTGGAGAATGCTTACCTTTCAAGTTTTGTCTTTGAAAATAAGGGAAGTCCGCTGTGAGCAGTCCCACAACACCAACCAAGCTCCAGTATCCCTCACATTTAAGACAGATGTACAAGAAATCTAAAATAAACTCTGTTTTTCTAAGTTTGTTCCGCTGTTGGCTCTAATCTCGCGAGAACTGCCGTCCATGCTACTGCAGGTGGCAGTTCTCGCAAGACTTCTTCTTCGGTGGTTGGCATCCATCATTTTGGAGCATTACCGCCCCCTTCAGGCTAGAGACAGACAGCTAGTTCTACAAAATCGCCAACCCCAGCTTTAACAGTCCATAAAGTTAGACTCAGTGCACCATCCCCTCTTTCTTATCCAGACTTTAAAGGATGTCCTCATCAGGATCCTCTAAGGTCCTGTATATTTTATTCCTCTGGATCTTTCACTTTTTCCAAGTGTTTGTTGGCTTTTCCACAGTTTTACCAAATCAGATTCCTTGTGTGTGTAAAGAAAGTTGGTGACAAATATAATGGTGCAACACTTTAACATCTTGAGTTTGGTTTTGAGGAGTGTTTAGTTCCACTCATGTTAGTGTCATTCAATCTTTTCCTGCAGACGTCCAGCAGCTGTCAGTGATGAAAGAAGAACAGCCTGTCCATGTGAAGAGTGAGGATGAAGATGAAGAGGAACCTCAGTCCTCACAGCTTCATCAGATGGAGATCAGAGCTGATGGAGAGGAGTGTGGAGGAGATAATGAGCAGAGGAACCCTGCTCCAGGGAGACAGTTTAAGCCAGAGACTGGTATCAAGACTGACGACTCCACTGAGACTGATGACAGTGATGACTGGAGGGAGGACAAAGAACATCAGCCAAAACATGTGAAAAGCAATGCAGTTAACAGACAAAAGCAGAAGAAGAAACCCCTCAGCTGCAGCGATTGTGGGAAAACATTTCAAGACAGGAGTTTGCTCAAAGAACACAAAATGATTCACACAGGAGTGAAACCCTTCAGCTGTGATGAGTGTGGGAAAACATGTAGAACCAAAAAAGAGGGAAAACTACACAAAATGATTCACACAGGAGAGAAACCCTTCAGCTGTGATGAGTGCGGTAAAACATTAAGAACCAAGGGGGACTTAAAATGTCACCAAATGATTCACACTGGAGAGAAACCCTTCATTTGCTATGAGTGTGGTAAAACATTTAGAACCAAAGACCAGGTTGAACTGCAAAAAAAGAGCCACACTGGAGAGAAACCCTTCAGCTGTGATGAGTGTGGTAAAACGTTTCAAACAAAGCAGGGGCTTGATGGTCACAAAATGGTTCACACAGGAGAAAAAGCCTTCAGCTGTGATGAGTGCGGGAAAACATTTAGAACCAAAGTACACGTAAAACGTCACAAAAGCATTCACACTGGAGTGAAACCCTTCAGCTGTGATGAGTGTGGTAAAACCTTTCATTCAAAGCTGGGGCTTGAAGGTCACAAAATGATTCACACTGGAGAGCAACCCTACAGCTGTGATGAGTGCGGGAAAACATTTAGAAAAAAAGAAGCGTTAAGGGTTCACAATATGATTCACACTGGAGAGAAACCCTTCAGCTGTGATGAGTGTGGGAAAACATTTAGAACCAAAAAAGAGGGAAAAGTACACAAAATGATTCACACAGGAGAGAAACCCTTCAGCTGTGATGAGTGCGGTAAAACATTAAGAACCAAGGGGGACTTAAAATGTCACCAAATGATTCACACTGGAGAGAAACCCTTCAACTGTGATGAGTGTGGTAAAACATTTAGAAAAAAAGAAGCGTTAAGGGTTCACAATATGATTCACACTGGAGAGAAACCCTTAAGCTGTGATAAGTGTGGTAAAAGATTTAGAACCAACAGGGACTTAAGATGTCACCAAATGATTCACACTGGAGAAAACCCTTCATTTGCTATGAGTGTGGTAAAACATTTAGAAACAAAGACCAGGTTGAACTGCACAGAAGGAGCCACACTGGAGAGAAACCCTTCAGCTGTGATGAGTGTGGTAAAACGTTTCAAACAAAGCAGGGGCTTGATAGTCACAAAATGGTTCACACTGGAGAGAAACCCTTCAGCTGTGATGAGTGCGGGAAAACATTTAGAACCAAAGCAAACGTAAAACGTCACAAAAGCATTCACACTGGAGTGAAACCCTTCAGCTGTGATGAGTGTGGTAAAACGTTTCATTCAAAGCTGGGGCTTGAAGGTCACAAAATGATTCACACTGGAGAGAAACCCTTCAGCTGTGATGAGTGTGGTAACACATTTCTAACAAAGCAGGGGCTTGAACATCACACAATGATTCACACTGGAGAGAAACCCTTCAGCTGTGATGAGTGCGGGAAAACATTTAGAAAAAAAGAAGCGTTAAGGGTTCACAATATGATTCACACAGGAGAGAAACCCTTCAGCTGTGATTACTGTGGGAAAACATTTAGTACCAAAGCAGGCGTAAAACTTCACCAAATGATTCACACTGGAGAGAAACCCTTCAGCTGTGATGAGTGTGGGAAAACATTTAGAGTCAAAGCAGAGGTAAAACTTCACAATATGATTCACACTGGAGAGAAACCCTTCAGCTGTGATGAGTGTGGGAAAACATTTAGAAAAAAAGAAGCGTTAAGGGTTCACAATATGATTCACACTGGAGAGAAACCCTTCAGCTGTGATGAGTGTGGTAAAACATTTCAAACCAAAGCAGACGTAAAACTTCACAAAATGATTCACAGTGGAGAGAAACCCTTCAGCTGTGATGAGTGTGGTAAAACATTTCAAACCAAAGCAGACGTAAAACTTCACAAAATGGATCACATTTGAGAGAATCTCTTCAGCTGAGACTAGTTTGGCAAAATGACAATTCTCTGGAGTGTCACAACTTGCCTGAGTCTGATAGAAACACTTTCACAGATGAAAACTGGTTTCCAAAAACTCAGACCGTTTTCTTCTCAACTTTTTTATACCACAACACCATTTTCAGGGGCCTGTACTACGAAGCTGGATTAGCTCTTAGAGAGATAACTGCCTGGATACGTTTCGGGTTTTCTGCACTACGAATGTGGATCTCTTTTTATCCAGACACGTTGCCCTGGTAACTGATGCTGAACGCCAAACCTGGTCCGGAGCAGGTTAAGTTCCAGGATAAGAGCTCACGGGGTGTGACAGACCGCCCACTGACCAATCGTTTGTCTCAGGCAGGCATAAAAGACTACAGTCACCAATTTGCTGTCTTGGAAAATGGCTTGCCCATTTCTGCCAGAACCGGTTAATGTCGGTGCGCGAATTGTAAGAGGAGCGCTTCGTCGGGAGCGTTTTTATCGTGACCGAAGTAATCCGCTTGATAGATGTTATTTCTCAATGTCAGTGATAACGTAAAGACAACACATGCTGATAATTTTACTGAACTTTATTATGGATAAAGTCATATTATCTGTGAGATAAAGTCTCCAAATTTTGGGAGTAACACCATGACACCGAGGGACAGAATTTTGTTGGAACAAATATTTTTAAATGTCTAATTTAGGTTTAATTTCATTCATAGATTTATCCCAGTGTTATCAGAACTGTCCATTTGCTATTTTTATTAACCAAAAAAATGTTTTACACTGTCCAATAGCGGGCGATCATGACAGTGGGACAGATGTTATTTTAGATGCAAAGTACAATAAAAGTTAAATTAAGTATTACATTTAGGCTAATTAAATTACATTTAAAATACATAGAAATAATTATTCATCACCATTTAAAAGACTATTTAATTAAATAATTTTGTTTTAATGTGGAAGAGTTCTTCATCACATTTTCAGCGATTTTTGTGTTTCTGGAAAATGTAGGGCCATGTTTTTCACCGTGTTGCTCCTGGCCTGGATAATACTGCGGTACTCCTCATACTTTTGCAGGATTATTTGCTGCTCCTCCGTGAAGTAGGCTGCTCTCTTCTCCATTGTGGAAAATGCTCTGGGGCCGCTAACCACGCCCGTTTAATGTGTGCGGCGCACAGATCCCAGCCAGATTCACTTATCGAGTTGATACTAGCCTCGTAGTACAGCAGATCTGGATGACGGAGATCCGGTGAAGTTCAGCGAGGTGTCGCAGAGTTATCCTGGATGACTTCATCCAGCTTCGTAGTACAGGCCCCTGGTCCAGTATATCCAATAACATTTCATCTCAATGTTACTGCTCAAACCGAGCGATCCAGACCTGTTTTAATGAACAGGAGTGGAAGTAACTCCTGATCCTGACAGAGTGTATGGTGTGTTCCAGTTGGACCAAGAAGTAGAAAGCTTTTGAGTTCCCAGTATATATATATATACACACACACATATATATATATACATATGTAATACATATTATATATAATTATAAATATAGGTTAGCCTCTTAAGATAGTTTCCAGGAGGGTCCTCATGTCTGAATGGTTGTGGTGATCATTTTATAGAAGTATAATCAATGATATTCTTACTGAAAATAAGAGTTTAGTAGTAATGAACTCATGTCTTGTCTCCTTTAAGTATAAATTTATTAAAGGTCTCTTGAGATGTGACATCCCATTTTCAGAAGGACCTCATGTCTATGTGGTGATAAATATAGATACTATAGATGTATCAACCATGGATAGAGAGATCATGCTAATATCTACATTAACAGCTATAATGATAATGAACTTGAATGTTCCTAATGAAATGGACAAAAAAGTGTCATGTCTTTAATTGTAGTTATTGAAGCTTCATGACTCCACAGCAGCAGGCAGTCTCCACCAAGGATCCCAGACCATTTCTATTGAGAGAGAGAGACCCTTTGGCTGCTCTGCTTGTGCAAAAACACATTTGACTGGAAAAGTGTTCTGACCAAACCTGGTAAACCACAGAACGAGCCTCAGAAGAATTGGAAATATGCTGAGTTTGTTTTGTTTTCTCTGTGCTGCTGACCTTTTAAAAACAGGTGTTGTTTTTTTTTTTTTTAAGTATTAACGATGTTTCCCAAAGTGTGGACAGACTGTTAAAGGTCTTGCAGAGGTTTCAGGTGGGGCAGAGGCACCATCTTAGACTTTTGAACCTGATTAGTGTAAAAAGGCAAAACAAATCCAGCCTCAGAGGCTTCTGTAACTTTTAAGAATGTTTCACGTCACTTTGACATCCAGCAAAGGTCATTAAGGTCTGAGCCTCTCTCTCCTGAACCTGTGAAAGATCTGTGAGACTGAACCTGACAGAGAAATGGTTATGATGGCTTTTATCTTTGTATAGTTTTTGTTCTTGGTTTTATTCATTTTTTTATCACCAAATTGTTCTTGTTGGAAGTTCACTGAAGAGTGTCCGGGCCATGTTAGATGGAAAAAATGATTTTGGGGACATTAAAATGTAAATTTCAGAATTAAAGTTGAAATTTAAAGAATAAAATGAAATAACAATTTTGTGATAAAAGTTGAAGTGTCGAGAAAAGCTGAAATTTTGTGAATAAAGCTGAAATGCATTGTATGTTGACTTTATTCTGAACATTTTGACTTTTGTAATGAAATTGTTATCCAACTGTAGTCTCTATTTCAACTTAATTCTTGAAATTTTGACTTGAATGTCAAAGTTTCCTCTTTAATGTCGGCTTCACCAAAATTATTTTCTCCATCTCACATGGTCCAAATACTCTTCCATAGAAGTTTGATGCAAATAACCAAAGTTTGTTACACTTTTTACTTTCTCAATAAATTCTTGTAACTTTTGCACAGAGTTTGGAGTGAATTTTGTTTCTTAACTTTTAGATTTTACAGAAATATATTGAATTTTTCCCTGAATTCAGTCATGATCATCAGTCCACAGCACGGCTCACATGTCTGACTGACTCATGAGGGCACATTTCACATCTCACACCACTTATGAACATCTCAGTGAGGAAGGTCTGCAGTTATTTCTCCTGGAGCCAAGCTTTGATCTTCTGATTTTAGGGGTCTGTTTTTGAACAAAAATGAGTAAATCTTAAAACCACAGAACCAACAGCTCAGAATTCTCAGCAGGGAGAGAATCCATGAATGGTTTCCAGATTTGAAGGAATGATTGTTCATGACCTTTGAGAACAGCTCTGATCCTCTCATGAGGAAGAACATTAAAGGGCCCATATTATGCAGAAAACACTCTCTTAAGTCTTTTAGTGAAATTTTTGGGTCTGTGGTTTTCCTCTCAGCCCACAAAATGTGTTATTCAATGACAAAACCTGTATGTAGTAGTAATTGTGAATGTAAAATCCTGACCTTCACTGAGGTGTTTTGAATTTGGGCGGTAGCCGATGTCACAGTGGACCCATTTTGACCAATCAGGAGCAAGTCTGACTGATTGGTCCTTCAGAGCAGACACCCCCATCCCCCTCCCTGCTGCTGGAGAGATTTCTGTGTAAAGAGCAGCCATGATGGTTTTACCGGCAGTGAGAGATCGGAGTTCAGAATGCCCAAGTTGAAGAGCTACTTCCTGCAGTGTTGTTGGCTGTAAAAAAGACACATACTTCCATGTACAAGCTTCCCATATCAGAAGACCTAAAGACTAAGTGGCTGGAGTTCATCTATCAAGGAAATGTGCCAGCAAGACTCAGTAAAAACGTGCATGTGTGTGCTACTCAGTTCACGGCCGACTGCTTTGCAAACTTCGGACAGTACAACAGAGGGCTAGCAAATAGACTGGTCCTTGATCCAGGAGCACTGCCAACCATCCGCCAACAAACCTCGAACCCCGGAAATGTGGACGAGGAAAACGATCTGTGAAGGCTGTGTTTCTTTGTGTTTTGCGGCAGATCATGTAAATATTGATAACAGGGGAAAGTATATAACTACGCAAAGGCCGGCTAAAATCAGTGTATCTGTAGATGTGATGACTGACTTTATTGGCCAAAGCATCGTGATCATGTTTGAATATTCCCACGGTCGTAGAGGAGTTTAACAGCTGGAGGATTATATTTATTCCTCATACAGCCCTCGTATCTCCCGTCTCTCTGTGTTAGCTTCAGGAGGCTAAGTTTAGCTGCAGTTAGCCTGTTGTTTTGGCCTGTAACGTTACGAGAAATGAGCTTCGCTGTTTTGTAAACATGAGGGCCATACAGCCAATGTAAAGGCACTAAGGCAATGCAATCGATAAATTATCTCAAAGGTATCCAAACTCATTTTGTGTCTAAGCTGTGGCGAGGGAAATGATCGGTGAAGGCTGTTAAACCTGTGGGATGCAAAGTTCACTGAATTCAGAAAATCAGATACGCCTCTTGTTTTTATATTTCAAATCTCTAAATAATTTCTATTATTTTTTATATGTTAATATTAGCATTTTAGCTCAATAGCTTCTGGGAATTGTGATCAATTGACTTAAAATCAGTGTGGGATCAAAGTACTCTACTGGCTGCATCAGATAGGCATCTTTTTTTATATTTCAAATCTCTGAGTAATTTCTATGAATTTTTATATGTTGATATTAGGATCTGGTGGGCGGGACTGGGACGCAAGTGAACGACGCAAGTGGAGGAGGCGAGGATGGAACTTTGGACCTTTGAGAGCTTGAGGTGCAGCCCTGGACTGACCCTTGGACTGTAGATAAGGAAGGACATTTTGTTTCCCTCCCGCTGAACTCAGTTAGCATGTTAGCTGCTCCGTCGTCCTTTGGTCTCAGAGTAATCCTGTAAAGTCTTGAGAGTTTTCTTCTCCTTCTTTGACTCTTGGATGAGGCTCAGATGTCCGGGTTCCAGGATCTTAAAGAGAGAGCAGGTTTGTTTTCTTTCTTCTTCTGTGAACTTGTTTCCTGTAGATGTAGCAGCTTAGCCTTTAGCTAACGTTCACATCCACACACAGCTCAGTGTTAGCAGCAGCTAGCTCAGACTGTTGGATAGACTTACGTAGACGCCTCATTGAGCGGCTCGACCAGTTACAGCGACACGTCAGCGTGTCCGCCATATTGGATGTGGCGGCTCTGCCCTATGAACTAATGACACGAAATTGACCGAACTTCATAAAGCGCCTTTCTGTCAACACTAAGCACTTTATTCATCCATTCATACAGACACAACGATTTTTGGGAAAACAAATAGGCCTTAAAAAATCTAGGTAAGATTAATTTTTGTGAAAATAAATCAAAAATCAAGAATTGTAAATGGTCATCATATATATATATATATATATATATATATATATATATATATATATATATATATATATATATATGTAGAGAGAGAGAGAGAGAGAGAGAGAGAGAGAGAGATAGATAGATAGATAGATAGATAGATAGATAGATAGATATAGGCTACATATATGTTTTTTTAATACAAATTTAAGTGTTAAATATATGTCTCTCAGACACAACTAAATATTTAGCTAACAAGCAAATTTGCACTCCTGGTAGCAGGAAGTACCCAAAATAAAAGCTTGGAGACGGCAAATTTTGCTGCAAATGTCATAAAAGGTCACCATAAAAAAATCACACCAGTGGTTAGCACATGTTTTGAAGCTAAATGTGAGGAAATGTTGCTGATTATTGCATGAACTGCTTTATAAACGGCACCCCATACCTGTTGACTCTACATTGTTATAATGACATTAAATCTAGAATTAAACTACTTTATCACTTGTACTTCAATCAGTCATGCATTTGTTGCTTTAACTTGAAATTATTGTTATACTGTAATATTGCCTTAATAATGTAAAACTACATTAAAACAGTGATGTTTTACCCTGATTACTGGTCCATCAACAACATTAACAGAGTAGAATAGAATAGAATAGAATAGAATAGAATAGAATAGAATAGAATAGTTCTTTATTGCCGCTATTTAGGTTTGTACAGTGAAATGTTTAGCGTCCTCTGTGGCATACATAGTTCTATAAAGAAATTGAATAAATACAAATAACAAATGGAATTTTTATGTACATCAGTGTATTTAGAAGCATTGAAAGTGGTGGTGCAAAAATAGTTATTAACTAAAATGAGTCTGTGTTATCACTGTTATTATTATCATTGTTGTTACTCAGTGTTTATCCACAGGACATAGTGTTTTACATGCAGTAAGGAAATTATAAATATTTGACATAATCAGGGGAGATGGGGTTAAGAGGGTGTTCCCCTGAGATTTTTGAACTGAAATTTCTTCCCTGCATTCTGATCACTGATTTAAAAAAAATGTTACAATAATCATGAGGTGGTCTTATGACATTTGAGGTGTTATGAAGCTCTTTTTACTTACACAATTAATCAAGTTTTACTGTTGTGACAATCTTAAATCTATTCAAAAATATGCCAGATGAACATGCACAGCACACACCTGAGTTTGCAGTTACTGAATGGGAGTGGAGGCATCTGACTGCGTTTATATCATAGCAGACGTGGTGATTTAAAGGCAACGTCAACCTGATATCTTTGACTACCCCCCACACCCCTCCAAAAAAATGAGGTCAATGAATGCCGCAAATAAATGCTGTTATAAACTAAATGTTGAAACATTAATCTGGATCAGATCAGGACCAAATTGGCGTCTTTCTTGGACCAAACCTCTGGTAGAATTTTCCTGTGAATCCATCCAGTAGTTTTTGCAAATCTTGCTAACAGACAAACAAACAAACAAACAAACAAACAAACAGAACTTTATGGAAGCATAACTTCCTTGTTGGAGGTAAAAATGCAGCTGTAAGGTTCATGTCAAGCTCTGCTGGTTATTCCCACATCACTCTGCTTCTGGTTTCCCTCTTTTGGATTCCAGTTCAGATCAGTTCAGAGTCTTTCTAATAACCTATGAGGCCTTCACTTAATTTGCACTGACTCATATGTCTGACTCACTGAGCCCATATTTCCCAAAAATTCTTTGTGAATAAAGTTGATTATATTATTATTCTCATGTTCAGATTTGTGGGTCACTTTTATTTTGGAGGGAACAAGTGGAAGTGTTGTGCTGTTCCATGTCACTCACAGTTTCCTGGTGTTATTATTTCTTAACAATAACACAGTTTAGGTGATCTGGAGAAAGTTCCTGCACTGACTGGGTCTCACAGGAGGATGTGAGTCAGTGGAACAGCTCCTCTGAGTGACCTGAAGAGGGCAGCAGCACATGAGGCATCCAAAGAACCTCCATCGCTGACCTGAGGAGGGCAGCAACGCGCCCTGACTGCATCCACTCTGCCAGGAACCAACAGAAGAAGAAGAAGGTCATCTGGTCATTTCCTTCTCCTGGTGTGTGTGGACCATGGAGAGGTTTCAGGATCTGAGAGAGTTATTCAGACGGCGGCTGCTCGCTGCAGTCCTCAGAGACCTGTCTGACCTGAGACAGGCCTCTGAGTATGAAGTGGAGCTGCAGAGACAGAGGAGACTGCTGGCTGTGATCCTCACACCTGAGATAAAGCTCCAGAGAGTAGGTGAGTCTGCTTTCAGCCTCCATTTCCACTTTGGCTGAGTGTGTGTGGGAGTGAGGACTCTGTTGGAGCTTCTGAGTGTTTCTCTGGTTTCTTCAGGGTCCTTTGACCTTCTGAACAGTTGTGATTGTTGCTGAAGCAGCAGAGTCCTGCTGTGAGGCTCTGAATTATCACCTGGATAACAACATTCATCTGGCCTGAGCGCAGGAAGGTGTCCTCTGGAACCGGATGATTGAGAAAAGACAATACAGACAAGCAAACAGCAAAAATGATTAATCAAAAAGCAGAAAGAAGAATTATCTGATATGATCTGCCCCCTTTTTCTTACCAGGCAGGAGTTAACAATGTGGATAATAAAACAAAAAGTTGACATTCAGTAAACACACTGAGGGTTTGAAGCATCATCCACTTCACCAAAGTTGAAGTCAATCCACTGGAAACCTCAAACAGACCATTACAAATGTCTAAAACGACATATTCAAATTCTTTTAGATATTTAACATGGTGCCAAGATTCGTCTGTACATCCTGGTGCAGTTCATGTGCTACTGGGCTGATATTAAAAACCCTGCAGGGGGCGCTACTGAGCCATAGAGCCACACTCACCAACGAAGGCTATCAGTCTATTCCATGTTTGACTGGAATCTTCTTTAACACGTGGCAAGACTTTTCAATCATTTATTGATTTTTCTCAATATTTTATTGAGCAGTCTGTATTTAAAAAAATCAAAATGGTGGACTTTCTATTGATTTGACAGTGTGGGCCCAGAGGCTTTTTTTAATTTGTGGTCATTTATAAATCAGTCCTTTGAGTTTAGGACACACCCTGGATAGGGTTTGATAATCAAGGTCTTCCCTGCCTTTATGCCAAAAGTGCAGTTGATTGGATGGATATCCCAGAAGCAGATAGTCAAAGAAAGACCCTGTAAATCCCAGTATCTGCCACGGTGTGGCTTGTAAACAAAAATGTTTTCTTTTCAGGGTTTCAACATGACAACAACCAGATGTAGATGAAGGAGCTGTTCTTTTGAATGTTGTTACAGGGCCCTGTTGTTGCATACTAAAGAAATATCATGAAAAAATCTTAAATTTTTGCAAGTTCTCACAGTCCTACTGCAGGACTTTGAGCTTTGAAGCCCTCAAAAGTCCATCTGAAGTGGTGGAAACTCTGTAAATGATAAAGATCCCTACAGTGCTGTGAAAAAGTATTTGCCCCCTTCCTGATTTCTGTGTTTTTTGCATAGTTTTCACTCGCAAAGGTTTCAGATCATCAAACCAATTTAAATATCACACAGAGACAACCCAAGGAAATACAAAATGCAGTTTCTAAATGAGAATTCAATTTATTAAGGCACAAAATAAATCCAAACCTTTCTGATCCTATGGGAAAAACTAATTGCCCCCTGAACCTAATAGCATATTGTTCCATCTTTGGCAACAATAACTGAAATCAACTGTTTGTGATTATTGGTGATGAGTCTTTCACACCACTGTGGAGGAATTTTAACCGACTCTTCTTTGCAGAATTGTTTCAACTGCCATATTGGAGGGTTTTCTTGAACTGCAAGTTTAAGGTCCCACTACAGCATCTCAACAGGATTAAACTCCAGACTTTGACTTTGCCACTCCAAAATCTTAATTTTGTTTTTTTTAAGCCATTCAGAGGTGGACTTGCTGGTGTGTTTCGGATCGTTGTCCTGCTGCATGATCCAAGAGCACTTGAGTTTGAGGGCACAAACTGATGGCCAGACGTTCTCCTTCAGGATCTTCTGGTATAACGCAGAATTCATTTTTCTGTCAATCAAAGCAAGGTCCTGAGGCAGCGAAGCAGCCCCAGACCATCACACTGCCACCACCGTGCTTTACTGTGGGCATCATGTTCTTTTTATCAAATGCTGTGCCATTTGTAACGGGCTGCACACCTTCCAAAAAGTTCAATTTTTGACTCATCAGTCCACAGAATGTTTCTCCAAAAGTCATGAGGATCATCAAGATGCTTTTTGGCAAATGTGAGACGAGCCTTTCTGTTCTTTTGTGACAGCAGTGGTTTTCGCCTGGGCACTCTCCCATGGATTCCATTTTCGGCCAGTGGCTCTCTCATGGTGGAGTCGTGAATACTGACCTTAACTGAGGCCAGCGAGGCTGCAGTTCTTTGGATGTTTTTCTAGGTTCTCTAGTGATCTTCTGGATGAGTTGCTGTCGCACTGATGGAGTAATCTTAGTTGGTCAACCACTCCTGGGAAGGTTTGCCACTGTTCCCATTTTTCTCCCTATGTGGATAATGGCTCTGACAGTGGTTCGCTGGAGCCCAACAGCCTTGGAAATGGCTTTGTAACTTTTTCCAGACAAACAGATTTCAATCAAGTTTTTTTTTTTCATTTCTTCTTGAATATCTTTGGATGGTGGCATGATGTGTTTGTTCTTGAGATTTTGTAGCCTACTTCACTTTGTCTAACAGATTCTATTTAAGTGATTTCAAAAAACAGAAATCGGGAAGGGGGCAAATGCTTTTTCATGGCACTGTATAATGAGGCCCTGTACAACCTGTGCAGTTATCCCCAAAGTTTTTTTGTTTCAGAGTTTTGAGAATTGTAGTGTTTTACACAAATTTAGCCCTGAGACACTGTATAAAGAAATGAAATACAGTCACTCCCTCTGCAGGTGGTCCCCACGGTCCAGTCAACAGCATGTTGACCAAATTTTCTGAACATTTGACCTCCATAATAATGGTTGGGGAACTGCTCTGACCTGTGCTTTGGAGTTAACCGGGAGTTTTGTAGCTTTCTTGTGAACTTAGCCAGCATCTCAGACAGCTGCTTCAACCTGTTGCATCAGTAATGAAGAGACGTTGGGGAGGGGGAAGTGAAGTGTGCAATGTCCTCAGCCTCAGTGACCCCTTCAGAGCATTTTACCAGGAGATGTTCTTTTTTATGCAGAAAAAAAAGCTTCTATCTAAAATGTCAACCAGGTATGTGATATTCTGCATTTATATTGAATTCTGCTCTTTATCGTTTTTATTGTATTTTATGGGCACGTTGTGACTTTATTGATAGGAGAAAATGACAGTGGATAGGTTTGTGAAAGGGGGTGAGAGAGAGTAGGGGAAGACACTCTGCAAACTTGCCACAGGCTGGATACAAACCTGCAGAAATATGTATATGGACAGTGCCTGATTGTTAACCACTCTGCAAATTCTATTTTTAATGTCCAGATCGATGATTATGTGGTCCTCGATTTTATAGAGCCCTACTGTGCGGCTGTCGGGCTCAGGCCCCATCAGGGATGAAGGGGCCATGCAGTGGTGGCTAGCCAATAGAGGCGCTAGGCGCCGCCCAGTGGAGAGTGTGATATTAAATGTATTCACTTTATTTTGAAAAAATGAATATTACCAAAATTACTTATTTAAAGGTGCAGGGCAGGATTTTGCTAGTCAATTCTACATTTTCTGTGCTTTGTTTGGATCAAATTTTAGAATATCAATTTGGATCCTTTTATGAGTGTATTATAATTGCACTACAGCGAGATCACTGCGTTTTCATCTGTCTCTGTTATGAGCTGACGAAGATTCTCGACCGCTCCAGGTATCTTTGACCAATCAGAAGAGCCCCTGAGGGCTCTATCCTGATTGGTCGAAGGGCAGCGCTTCGTCCTACTTCGTGATTGGTTGTAAAGCTCTTCCCTTCATGAACGCGCATGAGGAAGTCCTGGTTCGCAGATTTACCTTGCTCATCAGAAAAAAATGAATAAAACATTAAATATCACCACATGATGTCCAAAGTGCTACAGGTCCTGTATGTCAGCCATTCTCAACCTTGGGGTCCCGACACCAATTGGGGTCGCGAGCTGATTTCTGGGGTCGCCAAATCATTTAGGAAAAATATAAATGCGTAAAATTAATGTGGCGTCTGACCGGACGTTAAAGGACAACAAGTGGTCTCAAACAGGCATTTTATTACTCAAAATCAAGTACTGATTTGTATATCCGACATACGTTTTATTGATCGGGTGTTGTTTCAGCACCACGGACAGCAAATTTTCTTTGCGTTCGGGGGGGGAGGGGGGTCGCGGACAGTACTGAACGTTAAATTGGGGGTCGAGACTTTGAAAGGTTGAGAACCACTGCTGTATGTGACTGGAGTGTATAACAAAATCTATTCAAAAGAAGACCAGCGGAGGGCAGTAATACGCTCTGCAGCGTCTATTCTGTCGGAAAAGGGAGAAGAACAAGAACATGTCCGAGAAAGAAGGAGAGCATGAAGAAAAACAGCATCAAACCTCGAACAATGGCGGACAGCAGTAATCCAGCGGGCAGCAGGAAGATGCAGATTCTCTCTATACCCCAGTCAGCTTCCACCAAAAAGTCAAGGCTCGTGAAAACGCTTACCGAGAGAGTACAAGAAGGAGGACCGTGCGGCAAAATAAAACAATCATGTTGGCTTTGTATTTGAGCGAGGAGGACCCTCAGTAGGACCTCAGGGGCTTCAAATCTACGCCTGATGGACAGGTGAGTTATTTTTTCCTCTTACGTGTTTACTCAGTTATATGGTATTAAACAAATGTGTTTAGATTAGATTCCCTCTTAGACGAGTACCTTATGGGCATTTACTGTATACGTGAAAGCACGGACTGTTTTCCCCACGGGGCTTTGTAACCTCAGTAATCATGTCATGTTTGACATGTCCTGAATATTGAAACACGTCGTCGACGTCAGTGTCTTAGCACCAGGGTGTAAAAGTAAATATTTTCTCTGATTTCAGTTATGAGAAAGGAGACTGCAACCTATCTACACGCCATTCAAAAGACCGAAAGAGTAGTTGTCCCTGCTCCCCAGTGCGGTGCAGAGACTCTTTCAGACAGGTAAACATATCATAGAATAGAAGTATCAATTTATTGGAGAGTGGGGTAAGCCACCCCATTTATGGTAAACAGTAAACAACTCTTTTCACTTGGCCCTAAATTTAGAAGGCCCTTAGAATTTCTCCCCGTCTGTTAAAAAGGAGAACCTGGCATAAATAGTGCCTTTTTTTTAACACACACACAAAAAAACAAATTTTCGTGTGTCAAAGTAAACTTTCTGCTTGTCAGGTATTTTGAGATTGGTATCAAGTTCAATTTATTCAGGTCTCAAATGGTGTATTATACTTGTATGTAATTTAACCACTGTAGTGTAAGTGTGTGACTCATTGGTCTAAAGATTAGTCTGAATAGCAAAGGTAGCAACATTTTTTTCAAAATGTTGACTATGAGGCAAAGTGAGCCACACTTGTGGGGTAAATTGAGCCATTGGTTCCTTTTATACCACCAAAAGTATGAAATGTTATCTTGATACACTAACTCATAAAATACTATTTAATTTTATGTTTATCAACTGATGTGTCTGATCAAATGTTAAACATTATAGAAATCATGTTGAGGGTAAACAAAAGGAAAACCAACTGGGCTCAACACCCCCTGCTGAGATGGAGAAAAATATGAAGTGAAATATTGACGCCAACCTTGCAGGGGTTTATGATGAAGAGGAATGTTTAAACTTAGTTGTTTTAGCAAGTCTGAACTTGTAAAAACTTAAAAGCATACAAGTAAGAAACTTTTCTTGAAGTAATACTTTTATTTCTGCCAAATTTCAAAATTACTTTTTTCTTGTTTTTTAAAGTTAAGTTTAAGAAAATAAATGAAAAAATACAAGAAAATGCATCTATTTGTGAAGTGAACAATTTTCACAAATAATAGTTTGATTTTGTTAAATCTCTTTGTATTTTTACTTGCCTCAGTGACAACAGAAGTAAAAATTGGCTAATCTTTCCCCACTGTCCTCTATAGATATTTTTGTATAAATTCTCTCTTGTTTATAGTTTGTTCAAATGAAGTTGAGGAAATGTCAGAAAGAGTTGAATGACATCAAAAACTCAACGATAGTGTTGTGTAATTTTGTCTTCCAACAAATGTTTAGCAGTCTATAATTTGTGTTTCTTTTATATCTACTTTGACAGATAGTTTTGGCTGGGCGGAAAAGACTTGAGAAGAAAGCAGCAAAGATGAGACTTGGTGTCCAGATGAGGAGTCACTACATGTGTCTTCTGGTGAGGAAGAGCAGGAGGAGGAGGAGGAGTGTATGCATGTTTTCAAGCGGACCTCGTCCTACGACCCAGGATTTGCTCAGGATGAAAGTCAGCAGATGAATAGGTTTGAGCATTTTTTTTATTATACCTTTCTATGTTTGTAATAAATCAATATATATACTATACACCAACTACGTCTTTCTCTCAACAGGACGAGATCAGCAAAAGCAGTAAAATGTTCCACTTCATGGTGTGATGGACCTGCCCCCTGTGTGTCAAGAAATGGACAAACTGGACAACAATTTCTTTGAATAAAATATGTTTTACCATATTTGTCTATAATGGAGCACTGCACTTTTTTGACTTTATCTTATATAAAATATGACAGTGATGTTTGATGTAAATGCTTGGATTTGTTAAAATCTTTCTCAGGTTCATCCAATATGACTTCAGGATGTAAATTTCAATCATAACTTTACAAAAAGTTAAATTACCAAGACTCCAGTTCAGCAAACTTACACGACTGAAGCAAATCTAGAGCCTAAGTTTCTCATAGGTTAGAAAAAATTAAGATCTAATGTATATGATAATTGCAAACAAAATTTTATATTAATAATCATAGAAAAAGTCTCAAGAAGAATTTGAATGTGGAAAAAAACGTATGCATACCATACTTGGGTCTTTTTAAAAATGAAGGCAGTATTTGTAATTGAATCTACTGAGCTGTCTAAAGAGCATCTTCAACAAAGTGCTGTGGTCTAATACATTCACTCCAAAGTGAAGCAGACATGTTTTGCATTCAAAAACATCAACTCTGCAAAGATGTAAACTTACAGGACAGTAAGACAATATTCAGTTTTAGACTGAAAATCAGCATAATGTATGAATAGAAATAAATACAAGACGAAACACAGTGCAACATATTTATTAATTTCTAAATTTCAAGTAAACAACAGTAATCAAAATCAGTGAAGTTTCACAAAAAAGAATGATGGCAAATAAGTCTAAGTATTTAAAAAGGTGTCAAGTAAATAATGTTATTGTGCAAAGGAAAGGCAGGACTGTGCAAATATACACTTCAGGTGTGTGTCAATAAATATGATTTACAGGCAGATTTTAAGGATGCACCACACTCAATGGAGTGTGATGGAATATAAATAAGATAATTTCAAATTTAGCAAACTAAACGCAGTTTCACTCCAACAAAGATGCCTATTACTAAGAAATAAAAACCCTTGCAACACAGAGGACTAGCCTCGACCCCTCAGTGCTCCTCGGGTATACTGATACGCCCCGCGGCGGCTCCTCAGCCACGGCCTCGGCCTCTTCCACGTCCGCGGCCACCTCCTCGGCCAACACCTCGGCTCCGCGGCGGCCTCCCCGGCCAACACTGCGGCTCCGCTGCAGCCTTTGTTGTGATTGTCTGCCTGTAGTTTGTCCCACTCCATCTCGCCTCACCCTTCGGGAAGAGGATGTACCTCCCGTGTAGTCTTCCCCAGAGCTTTCTTATGTCACAAATTAAAAATGATAGAATACACTTGGTTTATTTATCAGTTGACTAGCAGGCTAGCTGCTAACATTGTCCAAGTAAGTGATAGCTTGTCTTGCTGGTAGACGCTAATTCTGCTTTGTTCTATCAAATGTCCTCCAAAACAGTGATACGTAAAAGCTAAATATGAGCACACGTTGTAATTATAATATGCATTGAAAACTTACCTCCTAATCAGACATTGTCGCTGCACTTTTTCTTGCTCGCCGCTGAGAAGCCTTCACAGTTGTTATGATACTGGCAGGCAGCTCTCGCGTGCACGTCTTTGTGGGAGGGGCTAAACTCGAGTAAGGACGTGATGTCAGAAAAAGCAGAACGGAGGCCATCTTACATGGGTAATCCTGCCTACGGCACCTTTAAATGTGTAATATCAAAACAAAAAAATAATAAACATGAATATATACATAATAGTATATGAAGTAATTAATTTTCATTAATGTAAAACAAACATAAGCCTACTCGTCTCTACCTCCGTGTCTGATGGGCGCTGGAAAAAGCGACAGTCTCAAACAGCCAATAAGAGACTGTTGCGAGGGCAAGATAAGCGCATTTCAACATGAATTTGGCCAATCAGCGTCATTGAAAATAATCTCCTAAGGGCACTTCTAAAATCGCCCCTCGGGTTAATTCGGCTCATGTCAGTGCCGGTGTGCTGTATTAACTGGTGACAGTCCAGGCAGATGTGAAGGAGGCGTGCCTTTGAAGGACCCTTTTGTTTACTATCCAAATATCTCCTGAACACATATTATACACAAAAGTTAGCTCTTTGCACCCATTTACTTACTTGGTGGTGGAAGTGACTTCACAACATTTAGCATGTCAACTAAAGATTTTGAAGAATTACAGACTTATTTGATGGCATAAATATACCAAAGGTAATATATAGGTAACTATCTTAGATGCCTGATCAAAATGTCAAACTTTCAACAGTGTCAACTTGTGATAGTCCCAAAACCCACATTTTACCGTCACTTCGGCATATTGACAAACAAGTCGTTCATGTTCAACGTGTAACGGAGTCGGGAGGACTTGAAAATAGGTAAAGAGAAGTAGTTTTAGCTAAAGCTAAAGTGTATTAACAACAACTGTTGAAATTATTTAGGCCATAACAATTTTGTAGAATCCGTATTGATACACATATCCCAAAGGAGTGCGTCACGATATTTTGCTGGATCAATATTTTGAGCACAGGCCTTCTCGTCACTCCATTGCCAAATTAGATTCCTTTTGTTTGTGAATAAAGTTGGTGACAAATATAATGATACAGCACTTTAAAATCTTGAGTTTGGTTTTGAGGAGTGTTAAGTTCCACTCATGTTAGTGTAATTCAATCTTTTCCTGCAGATGTCCAGCAGCTGTCAGTGATGAAAGAAGAACAGCCTGTGCATGTGAAGAGTGAGGATGAAGATGATGAGGAACCTCAGTCCTCGCAGCTTCAACAGACGGAGATCAGAACTGATGGGGAAGTTCTCAAAGTGATTCACACTGGAGAGAAACCCTTCAGCTGTGATGAGTGTGGGGAAACATTTAGAACTAAAGCAAAGGTAAAACATCACAAAATGATTCACACAGGAGAGAAACCCTTCAGTTGTGATGAGTGTGGGAAAAGATTTAGAACCAAAGCGGACGTAAATCGTCACAAAATGGTTCACACTGGACAGAAACCCTTCAGCTGTGATGTCTGTGGGAAAACATTTAAAACTAAAAAAGATGTTAAACGTCATAAAATGATTCACACAGGAGAGAAACCCTTCAGCTGTGAGGAGTGTGGGAAAACATTTAGAACTAAAGCAAAGGTAAAATGTCACAAAATGATTCACACTGGAGAGAAACCCTTCAGCTGTGATGAATGTGGTAAAACATTTCAATTCAAGCAGGGGCTTGAAGGTCACAAAATGATTCACACTGGAGAGAAACCCTTCAGCTGTGATTGCTGTGGGAAAACATTTAAAACCAAAGCAGACATAAAACGTCACAAAATGATTCACACTGGAGAGAAACCCTTCAGCTGTGATAACTGCAGTAAAACATTTAAAACCAAAACAGAGTTAAAACTTCACAAAATGCTTCACACTGGAGAGAAACCCTTCAGCTGTGATTACTGTGGAAAAACATTTAGAACCGAAGCACACGTAAAACGTCACAAAGTGATTCACACCGGAGAGAAACCCTTCAGCTGTGATGAGTGTGGGAAAACATTTAGAACCAAAAACGAGTTCATATTTTACAACATGGTTCACACTGGAGAGAAACCCTTCAGCTGTGATGAATGCGGTAAAACATTTAAAACGAAAAAAGGGTTAAAACTTCACAAAATGGCTCCCACTGGAGAGAAACCATTCAGCTGTGATGACTGTGGGAAAGTTTTTCAATCCAAGCAGGGGCTTGAAGGTCACAAAACGATTCACACTGGAGAGAAACCCTTCAGCTGTGATGAATGCGGACAAACATTTAAAACCAAAAAAGCGATGAAACTTCACAAAATGATTCACACTGGAGAGAAACCCTTCAGCTGTGATTGCTGCGGTAAAACCTTTAAAACCAAAACAGAGATAAAACTTCACAAAATAGTTCACACAGGAGAGAAACCCTTCAGCTGTGATGAATGCGGGAAAACATTTAAAACCAAAAAAGCGGTGAAACGTCACAAAATGATTCACACTGGAGAGAAACCCTTCAGCTGTGATGACTGTGGGAAGACATTTAGAACCAAAGCAGACGTAAATCATCACAAAATGGTTCACACTGGAGAGAAACCCTTCAGCTGTGATTGCTGTGGGAAAACATTTAGAACCAAAAAAGATGTTAAACGTCACAAAATGGTTCACACTGGAGAGAAACCCTTCAGATGTAATGACTGTAGGAAAACATTTCAATCTAAGCAGGGGCTTGAAGGTCACAAAATGATTCACACTGGAGAGAAACCCTTCAGCTGTGATGAGTGTGGTAAAGCATTTAGAACCATAAAAGCGGTGAAACATCACAAAATGATTCACACTGGAGAGAAACCCTTCAGCTGTGATGACTGTGGGAAAACATTTAGAACCAATCAAGAGGTGCAGCGTCACAAAATGTTTCACACTTGAGAAAACATATTCAGCTGAGATGGTTTTGGTAAATCACCAAAAAACCAAAGTTTTTTTTTTTTTAATTTTTAAGATATGGTTCACATTAGAAATAAATTATTCAGCTGTGACGTTTGGCAAACACATGAAAATTTTCTGGAGAGTCAAAATTGCCTAATTTCAGATAGAACCTCTTTCACAGATGAAGACTGGTTTCCAAAAAGTCAAGCCAGTTTTCTATTCAACTTTTTTAAACCAAAACACCCTTTTCAGGTCCAGTATTTCTGGTAACATTAATTCTCAGTGTATTTGCTCATACTGAGTAATCTAGACCAATTTCACTGAACAGGAGTGGAAGTAGCTCTTCATCTTGACAGAGTCTATGTTATGTTCAAGTTGGACCAGGAAGTCAGATTCTTTTTTGAGTTCCTAGTAGGGAAAAAACCTTCTGTTAAGCAGCAGGAAATCTTGAATGTGGATCCCAGTCCCATGATGAACAGCAAATCCACACGATGCTGAGTTGGTGTGAGGGTGACGGAAGGGAGGTAAGAGGAGACAAGTGGACTAAAGTAGTAACTAAAGCAAGTAACTGATCCAGGGACCAATCATAGACCTGTCATCTGATTTATTCAAGGCTTGCCTCTTGAGACGCTACATCTAGTTTCCAGGAGGGTCCTCATGTCTGAATGGTTGTGGTTATAATTTTATCGAAGTACAATCAATTATATTCCTACTGAAAACAAGAATTTATGGTAGTAATGAACTCATGTCTTGTCTCTTTTAAGTACAAATGTATTTAAGGCCTCTTGAGATGCATCTAGTTTTCAGGAGGGTCCTCATGTCTGAATGGTTGTGGTGATAAAAATAGATATTATAGATGTGTCAACCATGGATAGAGAGATCATGCTAATATATACATTAACAGCTATAATGATAATGAACTGGAATGTTCCTAATTAACTGGACAAAAAAGTGTCATGTCTGTAATTGTAGTTATTGAAGCTGCATGACTCCACAGCAGCAGGCAGTCTCCACCAAGGATCCCAGGACATTTCTATTGAGACAGAGAGAGAGAGAGACCCTTTGGCTGCTCTGCTTGTGCAAAAACACATTTGACAGGAAAAGTGTTCTGACCAAACCTGGTAAACCACAGAACGAGCCTCAGAAGAATTGAAAATATGCTGAGTTTGTTTTGTTTTCTCTGTGCTGCTGATCTTTTAAAAACAGGTGTTGTGTTTTTTTCTAAGTATTAACAATGTTTCCCAAAGTGTGGACTGACTGTTAAAGGTCCTGCAGAGGTTTCAGGTGGGGCAGAGGCACCATCTTAGACTTTTGAACCTGATTAGTGTATAAAAGGCAAAACAAATCCAGCCTGAGAGGCTTCTGTAACTTTAAAGAATGTTTCACTTCACTTTGAAATCCAACGACGGTCATTAAGGTCTGAGCCTCACTCTCCTGGACCTGTGAAAGATCTGTGAGACTGAACCTGACAGAGAAATGGTTATGATAGCTTTAATTTTTGTGTAATTTTTGTTCTTGGTTTTTATTCATTTTTTTTTTATCATCAAATTGTTCTTGTTGGAAGTTAATGGAAGAGTGTCCGGGCCATGTTAGATGGAAAAAATAATTTTGGGGACATTAAAATGGACATTTTGGCATCAAAGTAAATTTAAAGACTTAAGTGAAATAATAATTTTGTGATGAAAGTTGAAGTGTCGAGAAAAGAGTGAAATTTTGTCAGTTAAGTCAATTAAGAAAACGAGATCGCGAGTACAAGCGGCCGAAATGGGTTTCCTTCGCAGGGTGGCTGGGCTCTCCCTTAGAGATAGGGTGAGAAGTTCGGTCATTAGGGAGGAGCTCGGAGTAGAGCCACTGCTCCTCTGGCGTTGAGAGGAGCCAGTTGAGGTGGCTCGGGCATCTGGTCCGGATGCCTCCTGGGCGCCTCCTGGTGAGGTGTTCGGGCACGTCCTACCAGTAGGCGGCCCCGTGGTAGACCCAGGACACGCTGGAGAGACTATGTCTCTCGGCTGGCCTGGGAACGCCTCGGGATCCCCCGGGAAGAGCTGGATGAGGTGGCCGGGGAGAGGGAAGTCTGGGCTTCCCTGCTTAGGCTGCTGCCCCTACGACCCGACCATGGATAAGCGGGAGAAGACGTGAGAAGTCAAAATGCATTGTATGTTGACTCAAACACTTATGACTTATGTTGACTTTATTCTGAACATTTCGACTTCTGTAATGAAATTCTTATCCAAATGTAGTCTCATCATTCCAACTTAATTCTTGAAATTTTGACTTTAATATAAAGTTTCCACTTTAATGTCGACTTCCCCAAAATTATTTTCTCCATCTCACATGGCCCAAATACTCTTCCATAGAAGTTTGATGTAAATAACCAAAGTATGATACACTTTTTACTTTCTCAATAAATTCTTGTAACTGTTGCACAGAGTTGGGAGTGAATTTTGTTTTTTAACTTTTAGATTTTACAGAAATATATTGAATTTATCCTGAATTCAGTCACGATCATCAGTCCACAGCACGGCTCACATGTCTGACTGACTCATGAGGGCACATTTCACATCTCACACCACTTATGAACATCTCAGTGAGGAAGGTCTGCAGTTATTTCTCCTGGAGCCAGGCTTTGATTTTCTGAATTCAGGGTCTGTTTTTGAACAAAAATGAGTGAATCTTAAAACCACAGTCTACATAAGTCTTACCCAATATCCTGGGTGGTTTTTATGTACAGTTTATTGATTTTTCAAAACATAAAAGACAATAACAAGAGCATCCAGAGCTGATTAGTCAAATGAGCAAAGGTCTAATACTGGCCAGTAATACAGGCAGAAAAACAATCGACAAAACAGAGTCCAAACAAAATACAAAAACATCCCAACATCAAATTATTCAAGTTATGTAATTATTCAGTCTCCAAACTATCTAGATTTTTAATTAGCCAAGATTTTCTGCTGTCAGTGTTGATCTTTCCTGAACAGATAGTGAAGTCCTTTAGGAAATAGCTCAGAATAGCTCAGTGATGTTGGCATGTTGTGTAAATCATAAATAAAACAGAATATAGTGATTTACAAATGCTTTTCAACTTATATTCAATTGAATACACAGCAAAGACAAGATATTTAATGTTTGAACTGAGAAACTTTTTTTTTTTTTGCAAATAATCATCAACTTAGAATTTAATGGCAGCAAGACATGACAAAAAAGTTGGCACAGGGTCATTTTTCCCACTGTGTTACATCGCCTTTCCTTTTAACAACACTCACTAAACGTTTGGGAACTGAGGAGACCAATTTTTGAAGCTTTTAATGAATGAATGAATGAATGAATTTTATTTCGAACATGCAAAAGAAAATGAAAAATAGGTCGTCACCATGAACAAAGACATGCATACTAAAATTAAAATGAAACGAAGACTGCAGCAACAACCTGCATGTGTTACAGATCAACATGCTCGAAAAGGAGTAGGAAGAAGTTAAACTTATTTAATCCTACCCCTTTTATCCACACCTCCTACAGTGATATTTTAACTTTTTACATATTTATACTTTTCATACACAGTCACAGCGTAGCATTTCCCTTATATAATACTTAATTTCTGTATATAATCTACCTCTGCTCAAACATTGGAGAGGATGATAAACATTTTGAAGACTTTTTCGCGCATATCTTAGCATACATACATCAAAAATTATATTTATATATATATATATATATATATATATATATATATATATATATATATATATATATATATATATATATATATATATATATATATATATATATATATATATATATATATATATATATACAAACACAAATATATATATATATACATACATACACACTCACCCATACATAGATATACATATACACGCACACACACCTATGTGCATACACATACATATTTTTGTTTGTTTATTTGTTTATTTTTAATTGACTCTGTCATTACCGCCCTGGGTCAAACTGCTGTTCTTCATCCCTATATTTATTTAAAAGTTGTGTTTTAAATATTCTTTTAAATATGCCTATAGTTTTACTTTTCTTTAATTCATCTGTTAAACTGTTCCATAATTTAACCCCTGATATTGACAAACACATACTTTTTAATGTTGTTCTAGCATGGTGTATTTTAAAGTTCAGTTCCCCTCTTAAACTATAACCTCCTTCTCTTTCTGTAAACAGTTTTCTTATGTTGTCTGGGAGTAAATTATTTCTTGCTTTGAACATTATTTGTGCTGTTTTAAACTGGATCATATCTTGAAGTTTTGTGAGTTGGTCTAAATCCTGCTTTATTGATGAATCTGATGGCTCTTTTCTGCATTTTAATCAGTGTTTGAGATTACTGTTTGTATGTGTTTCCATACCTCTAAATCCTGACAGATATGGCAAAAGTAATGCACAATATAAAATATAAAGTGCTCTCTGCATTTTAAAAATGTTGCCTTGTTACTTTTGACGGCAATGCTAGGCAATATGAACAGATATGGTCAAAATTACACAATATAAAATTTGATTTTTGATTTCATCTACTCTTTTCTATGTTAACATTGTCAATAACATATTTAATTTTACATTTATATTTTTGGTCATGTCCAAATAACATAAAATTTGTTTTATTCAGATTTAAAGACAGCTTATTTGCTTTTAAACCATCTGTTAACATTTAAAGACAGCTTATTTGCTTTCCTTTGTAATTACATCCAAAAGCTGCTGCAATTCCACACCACAGTAAAAAATATTTGTGTCATCTGCAAATAACACAAATTTTAATACATTGGACACATGACAGATGTCATTTATGCACATTATAAATAGTTTTGGTCCTAAGACTGATCCTTGAGGGACCCCACAAGTAATGTCCATAAGATTAGATGCAATCTGATTAAAATGTACAAACTGTTGACAGTTTTGTATATAGCTCTTCAACCAATGCAAAACGTGAACTCGGATACCATAATTCTCTAATTTTCTTATTAGTATATTGTGATTAACTGTGTCAAATGCTTTCTTGAGATCTAAAACACTCCCAGTGAGTACCTCTTTGTGTCAATAGAGTCTGTTATTTCTTCTACTAGTTCTATGAGGGCCATTGTTGTTGATCTATTGTTTCTGAAATCATACTGACTATCAGTTAGCAACTTGTGTTTCTCAACAAAACCATCAAATCGTTTTATGAATAATTTTTCTAGTATTTTGGAAAACTGGGAGAGTATTGATATTGGCCTGTAATAGCTGAAGTTATGTTTGTCGACTTCTTTGAATATCGGAACAACTTTTGCAATTTTCATCTTATGTGGAATATTCCTTTTTGGAAAGACAGGTTAAAAAACATACGTTAGTGGTTTTGCAATACCATCAATGACTTTCTTCACAGTTACCATGTCAATACATGAAAAGAGCGGCGTGAGCAAGATGGCGGATAGTGCGTACAGGGAGTCGTCAGCTCTTGGTTTCAATAGACCTCGTTTAAAACCTGAAATCTACGAGACGGTGGATGGCAAAGTCATTGTAGAGGATGAGTTTCTGAACTTCCTCGCAATCAAGATAAAAACTATGAATCAAGATGAACTGGTCTTACTAGCCTCGAACACTTTCGACTCAAAGTGGATTGAGTCGTCGAGGCGGGTATTGTTTGAGCTTTGCCCTGGCACAAAGCAGCGATGTGTGGCATTCAAAGGTGACCAGAAGGATATAAACAACATTAAGAGTTGCTTAAAAGTGTTAAATGAGTGTGGGGAAAACATTCCGCGTTTTGTCTCACACTACCTGGATGAGCTGCCACCTGTGACTTTTAACAACATGGATGTGTCCAATTTACTGAGTAATATGGAGCGGCTGCAGAGTGAGATCTCAGCGCTAAGGCATGCCGTTAAACCCAAGCTGATGTTGGCGAGGGGCTGCGGGACATTACTTTAAATACCGAGCGCAGAGTCGCTGCCATGGAGCTATATCTGCCGGGGACATGGTGCTGCGCAAAGCCGGATCAGCTCAATGAAGCGGGGCGCACCAGTGTAAGTGCGCGGTATGGAGCTACTGCCTCTGATGAAGCTTTGTTTAATGATACTGGGGAGCATAAGTCTGCTGAAGGCATCAACACCCAGGAATCTATGCCATGCCCGGAGGTAGCCTCGGGTACTCGCTCAGGTCTCGATGACTTAACCCAAAACGTCAAAGAGAGCCCCGGGGGAGCACTGACTACTTCACCGAAATGGAGTCAGGTCGTGAAGCAGAGAAGGATCCCAAAGAATATTGCCAAGGCACCGGTCACCACCAGGACAAGGCAACGTGCCGACAGACCTGCGCAGGAGAAGCCTATCATCGGCACGGACGCACAAGGAGATATTAAAGTGGTTCGGACTAGATTGGTGAGTGTTTTTGCCTCTAAATTTACTCCTGATCTTGATGACTGATGAGACTTTGAGGAGCTATCTGATGGGGCACCGTTTGTAAAGCAGCACATGCTAAAAAAACAGTAACATTTTGTCACATTTAGCTTCAAACCATGTGCAAAAAAACTAGTGTGATTTTTTCCAGTGACTTTTTATGACATTTAGAGCAATATTTGTCATCTTAGAAATATCTTAAATAGTTAAATGTAAATATTAAATGTCACACGTAAATGCTAAATATAAATATAAATGCTAAATATAAATATAAATCTTAAATATAAATATAAATGTTAAAAATAAATCTTAAATATAAATTTAAATATAATTCTTAAATATAAATATAAATGTTAAATATGAATATAAATATAAATGTTAAATATAAATGTTAAATATAAATATAAATGTTAATTAAAGCTGCAAGCAGCGTTGGGCGGTCCTCGCTGTCTCAAGAGGTCCGTCATGCCCCGTTGACCTCCATTTTCATGGTTTCATCAGCTCAGTGGTAATGGGTGTCAGCCTGAGATTTGTGGGTCTTGATGAGATGAACATTTTGATGTTGGTTTCATCTCTCTACTACATTCCCAGAGGAAGTTACAGCTATTTTAGTGCTTTATGACCATAGGTGGCGCTAGACAGCACATGTTTGGGGTTATTTTTATCATTGTATGAGTTCTTTTACATCATTTGGCATGTGTGTATGCTTTGGTCTGGCTGTGAGCTTGTTTGGGGTCAAATCATTGTGCAAAGTGGGGATTATCGAGTGAGCTTTTATTTTGAAGGGCATATTGCTGACTACCTGTTTGAAGTATCAGTCATGTCAGCGCGTGATTTGTCTGTCTTGAACTGTCCTTGCCCTTCGGGCAAGGACCTGTTCTCATTTTGGTATTTTTGGGGTTCAGTTTGATCACAGATAGACCCTGCTTTAGTTTTTCTGTGTCACAGAACAGCTGCAGTGAACCTGTCAATCAGTGAGTGACATCATCAGCTGTGAACATCAAAGACAGATTCGAATTCCATCACTCTGAGGAGCTGCGCTCCAAGTGGAAATTTTTTTAAACAACTCCTCATAGTTGCCACAATTTTGACCTAATCTCTTAAAATATGACCTTTTTGTGTGAAATTTTGTCAGGAATCCAACCGTGTCATTTTTAAGTCCATACGAGTTATTGTTTTCTCTGTACATGCCCAACTGTCACAGGATGTCCGATTCTGAGATTTCCTCTCCTATTCATTTGATAGGGGAGGCAGGGAGGGCTTCTCTGGGGTTCACAAACTTTGAGGGCTCGTGAATTCGGAAACCGTTTGAGAAACAACAAATCCCTTCATAACTTTTGTTCATCAATGTCTCCTCTCTCATCTCTCCGCGTTTCAAGCTGATACCATTTACGGTGTCGGAGAAGATTATTTTTCCGTGGGACCTATTTTTTCACCTGAAATTTTACTTTGAAGGGCAAATTGCCAACTTCCTGTTTGAGATAGGTCAGGGGTGTCAGCGAGATTTGTGGGTCTTGATGAGATGCACATTTTGATGTTGGTTTCATCTCTATCACATTCCTAGCGGCTGTGAGGTCCATTTTAGTTTTTCCAGGTGGCGCTAGAGAGCACATTTTGGCATGTTTGGGGTTAATTTTTCCATTTTATAAAATTTTTTTGCTGATTCTGAGGTGCTTGCCAAATTTGGTGAGTTTTTGAGCATGTTTAGGGGGTCAAATTAAGGTTTATTTGCCCCCCTCGTGAAATAATCCAAAGCAGGAATAGTCTCGCTGGCGAGGACCTCTTGTTTAGCAAGAGAGTCCTTCCCTTGGGCGAGGACCCTAAATATAATTATAAATATAAATGTTAAATCTAAATCTCTCAGACACAACTAAATATTTAGCTCATATGCAAATCGAAACTCCTGGTGACAGGAAGTACCAAAATAAAAGCTCATGGAACTAACATTGTGGTGTTCAACATGTTATCATGCAGTGTCAGAAATATGAAACAGAAAGAAGGCAGTTCATTGGTGATCTCAGGAGAGAAAATGTGGGTTTTGACATAATAGACATTCTACAAAAACGAGTCAGATATATCTAAAAATTATATATATCGCACAAAATGTCGAGGGACACTGCTGGCCGAGAGCATAGGGAAGGGCTGATCTGGCAGCCAAAAGGCAGTTTGATACGGCGTCAGCTACATCGCCTGCTGCAGAGCCTGTGGAGGTGGACGGTGTGGCTGGTCCAGGTGGAATAAGAGAGTTCCTGGCAGCCTGTAGTGACATAAACAACGCATTATTTTCTGTACTGTTTGTTTTAAACGTTTATATGCTTGGCAATAAAAGACGAAGCTGATATGCTAACCATGAAGGGCACTTTAGCGAATGGGCTAACTTAGCTCGTCTACAGTAAGTTTGTCATGCTTGAGCTAATGCAACTCTCTTATTCCACCTGGACCAGCCACACCGTCCACCTCCACAGGCTCTGCAGCAGGCCATGTAGCTGACGCCGTATCAAACTGCCTTTTGGCTGCCAGATCAGCCCTTCCTATGCTCTCGGCCATAGCAGTGTCCCTCGACATTTTGTGCGATATATATAATTTTTTATATATCTGACTCGTTTTGTAGAATGTCTATTATGTCAAAACCCACAATTTCTCTCCTGAGATCACCAATGAACTGCCTTCTTTCTGTTTCATATTTCTGACACTGCATGATAACATGTTGAACACCACAATGTTAGTTCCATGAGCTTTTATTTTGGTACTTCCTGTCACCAGGAGTTTCGATTTGCATATGAGCTAAATATTTAGTTGCGTCTGAGAGATTTAGATTTAACATTTATATTTATATTTATATTTAACATTTATATTTAACATTTATATTTATATTCATATTTAACATTTATATTTATATTTAAGAATTATATTTAAATTTATATTTAAGATTTATTTTTAACATTTATATTTATATTTAAGATTTATATTTATATTTAGCATTTATATTTATATTTAGCATTTACGTGTGACATTTAATATTTACATTTAACTATTTAAGATATTTCTAAGATGACAAATATTGCTCTAAATGTCATAACAAGTCACTGGAAAAAATCACACCAGTTTTTTTGCACATGGTTTGAAGCTAAATGTGACAAAATATTGCTGTTTTTTTTTTAGCATGTGCTGCTTTACAAACGGCGTCCCATATCTGATGCAAAAGCTTGGTCGTGAAGTTACGTGTCAACGCATTGTCACTGCCAGCACCAGGTTCAGCTCCTTTAAAGTGTGCGCTGAATGCAATGATGTAATGGAGATGTACAATCCGGAGCTTTGGCCCGATGGCTCCGTTGTGCGGCGATATTATGAGCCACGCAGGAAAGATGTCCAGGGGGCTTCTGTAGATGCAGCTCTTGTACCAGAGGGTCCTGCAACTACATTGATCTCGTAACCCTCATGCGCGTTGTCTCTTACAATTGCCGTGAACTGCGTGTTGGAGGAAGCGCAGGGGACAGAGCCCGACGCATTGTTGTGGATAATTTGCTACAAAACTGTGACATTTTATGTTTACAGGAAACGTTTTAAGCAAACAGGATTTGGGGAAGTCGAACACTCTTAATGACAGCTTTCTTGGAGCTGGTGAATCCACAACTGACTTGTCTTTGGGCTTGGTGAAAGGTCGAATAGCAGGAGGAGTGGCCATTCTGTGGCGTAAAAAGCTGGACCCGTTTTTACAAATAATTAGGACCGGAGTCGATTGGTGTATTGCTGTACATATTACCTTAGGAAAGAAAGAGTTCATTATTCTTAATGTCTATACACCTTATGAGTGTCAACACAATGAGGATGAATATCTGAACTGCCTTGCTGTTATTAATTCATTTATATATGAAAATTATTGCTCAAGTGTGTACATCATTGGTGATATGAATGCTGATATCTCAGACGGAGGTTCACTGTTTGCCCGGCATATGATACAATTCTGTGAGGATAACAACCTGGTACTGTCCAGTCAACAACTTTTACCCTCAAGTAGCTACTCTTATGTAAGTGAAGCCTGGCATACAACTTCTTGGCTTGACCACTGTATTAGCACTGCTGATGCTCATTCTATCTTGCAGTCAATGAGTATGTTGTATGAGACATCATTAGCCGATCATATACCGTTTGTTATGAGTCTGGATGTTGATAGTCTCCCTGATTTTACCAGTAACCTAAATGGGGCCAGACCAAAATTTAAATTGGATTGGGCAAAACTCACAAATGAGGATTTAGTGTCTTACTATGGAAAGACTGATGAACTTTTGGGAGAGGTTTACCTGCCTAAAGACGCTGTCTTGTGCTCAAATATGAACTGTAATGATATATCACACAGGGAATCCCTCTGCTCCCTCTATGAAGAAGTTACAAGAGCTATGCTGGTGGCTAGTAGACCTTATCTTGTCCACTCTAAGAAGTCTCACTGTAGTAAACCTGGCTGGAATAAATATGTAGCCACACATCATGCTGCAGCAAAGGAGGCCTATAAGGCTTGGGTTCAGGCTGGTCGACCCAGACAGGGGCCTACCCTGGATCACAAGAAACTTACTAATGCAAGATTTAAATATGCTGTTCGCAATGTTTGCAGAAATGAGCATATAATGAGAGCAGATGCGATGGCTGAAAATCTGCTGTGTAATAATGCCATAGACTTTTGGAAAGATGTCAGAGCCCTAAATAAGGGAACAGCTGTTCTACCATGTACAATAGAGGGAGTTTCAGGAGCTGAAAATATTGCCGAGTTGTGGAGGCAGCACTACCATGCCTTATTTAACTGTGTGAAAGGAGATCCCTTTGTAATGGGACGAATTATTGATAGTAATATTGATAGATTTACTGCCACTGAGGTCTATCAGGCTATATTACGTCTCAAAGACAATAAAGCAAGTGGCTATGACCAAATTACAGCGGAGCATCTCAAGTTAGCTTGCCCAAAGGTTGCAGTTCTTCTTGCTTTGTGTTTTAATGGTCTAATATCGCATGGCCTGTTACCAGACTCCATGCTGTCTATTACTTTAGTGCCTGTCATCAAGGATAAAACGGGCAAAGTGGCAAGTTTAGACAACTACAGGCCTATTGCTCTTGCTAGTGTGGTATCTAAGGTCCTGGAAGGGGTTCTCTTGGGGCGCATTTCCAAATATATTACTTCTTCTGACAATCAGTTTGGCTTTAAAGTGAAGCATGGTACAGATTTATGTATTTATGCTTTGAAAGAGGCTGTTGATGTTTATAGAAGGAAAAATTCTTCTGTTATTGTAGGTTTTATTGATGCATCAAAAGCATTTGATCGTAAATCACAAGAAGCTGTTTATTAAATTATTACATAAGGGAGTGCCTGAATACATTGTTAGAATTTTGTCGTATTGGTATGCTAATCAGAGTATGCAAGTTAAATGGGGAGACGCAATGTCATCCCTGTTTGGTGTTAGCAATGGGGTAAGGCGGGGGGCTTGCTTTCTCCTGCGCTTTTTAACCTATACATGGATGAATTATCTCAACAACTGAATGGGTGTAAAACTGGTTGTGTGTTAGGAAACAAAATAACTAATCATCTCATGTATGCTGATGATTTGGTCATTTTTTCCCTAGCAGTGCTGGGTTTCAGCAGCTGCTTAATATTTGTTCAGAATATGGGGTTAAATATGATGTGCTATATAATGTCATAAAAAGTACTGTACTTATTTTTAGATGTAAAGGAGACAGGGACCTCAATTTCCCAAATTTCTGGTTGTCAGGGCAAAAGCTTAGTCTTAAGAACAAAATAAAATATCTTGGGCATTTTATTACTGATAATATGTGTGACGATGAGGACCTGTATAGACAGTGCCGTATATGCTTTATGCTCAGGCTAACACTTTGGTGCGCAGATTCTCTCAGTGCTCTGATAGTGTGAAGATAACTCTCTTTAGGACTTGTACTCCTCTTTATACTGCCCCTCTGTGGATGAGATATAAAAAGGCTAGCATTCAGAGGCTAAATGTAGCTTACAATGATGCATTTAGGATTTTATTGAAGAAACCAAGGTGGACTAGTGCAAGTGAACTTTTTTGTAAAGCTGGGCTTTACTCTTTTAATGTTCTGTTGAGAAATCTGATGTATAAATTTATGTGTAGATTGACAGACTCTCAGAACTCTATATTGGGGCTGCTGACAAATCCCCAGCTTAGCTCCATTCGATACCAGTCTCCCTGGTGGAGACACTGGTACAGATGTCTTTTATAATTAATGTCTATTTTGTGTCTATTAATGTCTATTTTATTGTATTTGTTTTTGTGTTTATGGACTTCGAGTCTGGCAATAAAAGTATCTAAAGTATCTAATACCATCCCAATCTGTACTGGTTTTGTTCTTAAATCCTTTGACTATTTCATAAATTTCTTTTTCTTCCACAGCCGTTAAAAACATTGAGCTTTTATTTCCCTCTACATAATTAGTTGAATCTATTTCTGTCCCATCCACTTTTATTTCCTCGGCCAGTTTTGGTCCTATATTTACAAAAAATGAATTGAATCCATTGGCTACCTCCTTCATTTCTTTAACACGGCTTCCTTTGTCTATAAAATACTGAGGATATTGATTATTTTTTGTTCCATTTTTAATTACACTGTTTAGTGTACTCCATAAACCTTTTGTGTTGTTTTTATTATATTCTAGCTTTTTACAAAAGTATTCTTTTTTACGAGCTCTCATAATATTAGTTAGTTTATTTTTATATGTTTTATACTTCTTTTCAGCTTCAATAGTTCTATGTTTTATAAATTCTCGATAAAGGGTATTCTTTTTTTGCAGGCATTTTGTAGGCCTTTTGTCATCCACGGTCGTCCTGCATATTTTTTATTTATTTTACATTGTGTTACTGGACAGTGTTTATCATATAACATTTAAATATTTGCAAGAATGTTTCATATGATTTATCAACATCATTCTCATCATATACAGTTTTCCAGTCTTGCTTTACTAGCGCATTTCTGAAAATGTTTAATGTCTTCTCTGTTCTAATTCTTCTATACATAATGGTTCTCTTGTTTTTGTTGCTCTTGTTTTTACACTCATAAGCTGCAAAAATGGGTAAATGGTCGCTAATATCATTGATTAATAGCCCACTTTTTATATTATTATCCATTACATTTGTAAATATATCATCTATTAAGGTGGCACAATGTGTTGTTATTCTGCTTGGCCTCGTTATGAGGGGAAATAGCCCAATGCTGTACATGGTATCGATAAATTCATCTGTGCTTTTGTTGTGATTTGGATTTAGCAAGTCTACGTTGAAGTCTCCACAAATAAACACCCTTTTCTGATATAGAGTTGTAAATAATCCTTCCATGCTGTTAATAAAAAAGTCAATATTGGATCCTGGTGTTTTATATATGCAACTAAAAATTAAGTTTTGCTCTTTTTCCATACAAATTTCAACAGTAAGACACTCCATCACATCATCGATAACAGTTGTCATCCTTTCAACTTTTTTAAAGTGCAAGTCTTTATTAATGAACAGGCCAACCCCACCTCCCTTTTTATTTGTTCTATCCAAATGAAGGAATTCATAGCCATTTAATTAAAAGTCTCCAGTCTTTTCAGGGGTTATCCATGTCTCAGATACAGCTATTACACTGAATGGTCTTTTAAACAGTCTAAGATATTCCTTGATAGCTTCAAAGTTTGAATATAAACTTCTACTATTGAAGTGAATCATTGTTACGCTATCTACAAGCTTTACACTTGTGACAAATTGCTCATCTGTGTAATATGTGCAGTCATGTATCAGTTTGTTAAATAGATTTTTGTCTGGGTCGATGTTATTTTCGTGTTCCATTATCCTGTGGTCTGAGGTGGAATTCTTTCCCATTCTTGCTTGATGTACAGCTTAAGTTGTTCAACAGTCCGGGGTCTCCGTTGTTGTATTTTACGCTTCATAATGCGCCACACATTTTCAATGGGGGACAGGTCTGGACTACAGGCAGGCCAGTCTAGTACCCGCACTCTTTTACTACGAAGCCACGCTGTTGTAACACGTGCAGAATGTGGCTTGGCATTGTCTTGCTGAAATAAGCAGGGGCGTCCATGAAAAAGACGTTGCTTGGATGGCAACATATGTTGCTCCAAAACCTGTATGTACCTTTCAGCATTAATGGTGCCTTCACAGATGTGTAAGTTACCCATGCCTTGGGCACTGATACACCCCCATACCATCACAGGTGCTGGCTTTTGAACTTTGCTCCTATAACAGTCCGGATGGTTCTTTTCCTCTTTGGTCCAGAGGACATGACGACCACAGTTTCCAAAAACAATTGTAAATGTGGACTGGTCAGACCACAGAACACTTTTCCACTTTGCATCAGTCCATCTTAGATGAGCTCGGGCCCAGCGAAGCCGGCAGTGTTTCTGGGTGTTGTTGATAAATGGCTTTGGCTTTGCATAGCAGAGTTTTAAGTTGCACTTACAGATGTAGACGAACTGTAGTTACTGACAGTGGTTTTCTGAAGTGTTCCTGAGCCCATGTGGTGATATCCTTTACACAGTGATGTCGGTTTTTGATGCAGTACCGCCTGAGGGATCGAAGGTCACCGGCAGTCAGTGCTGGTTTTGGGCCTTGCTGCTTACGTGCAGTAATTTCTCCAGATTCTCTGAACCTTTTGTTGATATTACGGACCGTAGATGATGAAATCCCTAAATTCCTTGCAATAGCTGGTTGAGAAATGTTGTTCTTAAACTGTTGGACAATTTGCTCATGCATTTGTTCACAAAGTGGTGACCCTCGCCCATCCTTATTTGTGAATGATTGAGCATTTCAGGGAAGCTGCTTTTATACCCAATCATGGCACCCACCTGTTCCCAATTAGCCTGTTCACCTGTGGGATGTTTCAAATAAGTGTTTGATGAGCATTCCTCAACTTTCTCAGTCTTTTTTGCCACTTGTGCCAGCTTTTTTGAAACATGTTGGAGGCATCAAATTCCAAATGAGCTAATATTTGCAAGAAATAACAAAGTTTATCAGTTGGAATGTTAAGTATCTTGTCTTTGCTGTGTATTCAATTGAATTTAGGTTGAAAAGGATTTGCAAATCATTGTATTCTGTTTTTATTTACAATTTACACAATGTGCCAACTTCACTGGTTTTGGGTTTTGTACATTAAATCTCAGACTCTGGGTCTCCTTCAGCTCTGGGTGCAGGTCTGTTGAAGCCCATCATCTGGTTCATCCCACTCCAGACCTCCCTGGTGTTGTTCTGCTCCATCCTGGTCTTGATCGTGTCCCTGTTGCTGTTCTTGGCCTCCTTCAGCTTCTTCTTTAGCTCCTTCTGGACAGCCCTGAGCTCATCCTGGTCCTTAGCCATGACGGCCCTCTTCTTCCTGTAGAGAAGTCCTTTAATGTCCTGATAAATCCAGGGTTTATTGTTGGGGAAGCCGTGGATCTTTATGTTTGGACAATGTTGTCCTCACAGAAGTGGATGTGGTCTGTAATGCAGTGAGAAAGACCTTCAGTGTCATCACCAGTGTCCTCTTTACAAAGTTCCCAGTCTGTGACATTGAAGCACTCCTGCAGAGCCTCCTCTGTGTCCTTAGACCAAACCTTTACTGTTCTGATGTTTGACGCCTGCTGTTCCACCAACGGCCTGTAGGTGATGTCAAGGTCAACCAGGTTGTGGTCTGATTCCCCCAGAGTTAGGAGAGAAGAAGAGCTGTATGCTCCCTTAACCTGACACAACAGGAGATCCAGGATTTTATTCCCTGTGGCTGCATGTGTATCCAGAAATCAAAACATAACAGCCGTCCCTCTCCTTTATCTCCTTGTTCTTCAGCCATCAATTTAGGAACTAGAGTAGAAACAAACCTGTCCTCACTAAAGCTGAAATGTGAAATCCAAGCTTCATCTTGATTCTGATTGTGTCATAAAATGACTGAAGAGATTCAAATTAGCTGGTGACTGTGCATAATTGAATAACCTGTTGCCATGGTAACAGCTCTTTCAATCAATCATCCAGCACTTTTCAAAAGAACATTACTGCACAAAGTTCTTTACAAACTGAGAGATAATTAGAATAAGATAAAAGGAATATGACCCAAACCCACTCCACGAATCCATACACAGTATAGGTAACATAGACATAGAATACATAGACATGACACTGTTTCAGGAAGGACCCAGAAGCGAAAAAGGGGTTGTGCACACAGTAACCAGACTTTATTGACAGAGCTTTGAAATCAACACAGTTCAGAGCTGGGATCAAACCCGCGAGCCTTGTCTTGCCAGTCTTGTGCTTTAACCACATGACCACACTGAAGGTGAACAGCCAACAGAAATACACAGTCTTTGCAGATAACAGCAGAGGTGAGAGCGAGGATCGAACCTGCAAGCCTTTGAACAGGAGACCGATGAGAAGACCACTCAGCCACGCTGATGACACTCTCCTTGGCAAACAGAGGCTTTCAGGAAAACTTGGACTGGACTCACTCTTTCCTTGGCCAGCAGAGGCATTCAGGAAGATTTGGACTGGACTCACTCTTTGATTGGCGAGCAGGGATGCACCGGAAAGCCAGAAACCAGGCTGCCACCACTGGTCAGGATTCGCAGATGGATTCTCAGTGTCGAGGACAGGCAGGAGGGTCGGATACCAGGCAGGCCGACACAGACCAGGATACACAGGCAGATACTGAACGTCGGAGACAAAAGGCGAGTTCGACAGCCGGGACTCAGGCAGACGGGTAAGTGAGGAACAGAAGCTAATTGATACCTTACAGTCAAGCCAATGGTCAGGCGTTAAACGCAGAACCAGGAACGAAACTTGTCTGCAACGGGTGATCAATCTGGAAGACAGGTCTGGAGTTGTCAGCTTGAAGGGGAAGACAGTCTGACACTGGCTGTGTGTGGAGCTGTGGTTTGAATAGGTGGCCTGATTGCAGCAGATGAATTGCAGGTGTGAGCAGGAGCACAGGTGAGGTGAGTTGAGCTGATTAGGCTGCAGCAGGAATGTGGCAGGCTGAATGTTGAGACTGAGGCCCTCCTCACACGAGGACGGCACCGTATTGTCTTGGCGTCGGCATCAGAACCTCTATTGCTGTTTACACATCGTATTGTACATAGGCTTGTGTATTTACTTGAGAACGCAAAATCCACGCCGGGACGTACCTATGGGTTCCCACGCATGCTCCCAACCCATACTGCATGCTGGGTAATGTAGTTCTTTGGTTACTACACTCATAACATCACAGTTCTGCTCCGAGGTGGATTCCACGTCAATAAGTGCTCATGCACGTGTAACATGCTTCATCTCTGAGTGAGACCTTGTTGCTGTTGTTGCCGTAGCTGGTGTTGTTGGTGTTCTGAGAGCAAATGTTGGTATAAAAGTCGTAGCAATATCTGTAGCTGCTGGACCGAGATCGGAATCAGCCCGGCTGCCGCCATTGTTGTTGTTGTTGTTGGAGTGTGTGACAACGTGGGTCGGGGGGCGGGGAGGAGGAGGGGTGCTATGAGGTCACCGTCTTTTCCGGACTTATCTGTTTATACCAACTATGGCATGAAGACGAATACGCAGATATCCACTTGCAAACCCGTTTTCAAAAAAGATGCGGAGTCATGGACAAATACGCGTCTCCGTGTGTCAATATCACCAGATCGATAGTTTATTTTACCGGAGTCTTACAAATTCGTACTCGTGTAAAGCCCACCTGAGACTGAGACTGTGACAAGACATCTCATGGAGTGTAATCCAGTGTCACCGCTATATTGGACGGATCTCTCAACTCCAGTCTAGTTCCACAAAAAAATGGAGTGAATGCATTTATGCTCAAATGTTGTGACGTCTAAGGTTACAGTAAATGGCGCAGTATTGAAAACAGATTACGTGTTTTAGTTTTGCTCTAACACAGCTGAGAAAAAAACTTATTTAAAGTTTAAACGTAAACAGGATTTATTTGAGATGTCTGGTTTGTGTGTCGGTGAGCCCCTACATGTACCTGTGCCTGAGATAGTTACGGTGATCATACTCATACAAAAACAAAAAATACTGTGCTCTTGGTGTACAGAAGGATCATGATTGTGTGTGTGTTAGTGTGTGTGAGAGAGAGAAGTCAATTCAAATGAACAAAATACAAGTCATTCATTTATACATTTATTAATATGCAGAACCATCTGTTTGTGTCAAACAGCATAATACATAATACACCCCAACATAACTAGCACATATTATAATGGCAGAGATGATGATTTAAAAATAATGTAAATAAAATTTGAAAAAATAACTTTTATTAATATTATTTTTTAAAATTATTTTATTATCATTATTAATGATAATATTAATGTTGTTGCAACTATTACTATTACTATTTTACTCTTATTTTTTACTTATCAGACTTACTCATTTATTTGTTTATTTTTTTCTTGATCCCCTTGCTTATATTAATGAATTTATTACTATTGTTTTATCATCAACAAACTTTTGTCCCCTTCTCTCCGTTCATCCACAGCCACATCAATGACAACCCCTCCCTGCCCCTACCATCATATCACTTGCCACTAATGCTTTTGTTGCTCCTCCTCTGCTCATTAATACTCCATCCAATGTTTATTTGTTTATTATTTTATATTTTTTTTATTATTTACTATGATATATTTATGTATTACCTTTACAATTACTATCATTATTCCTGCAGCTGCAAAGACTAAATGATTATTTCCCCTTTTATAACAAACTGTTAATATTACTGTTGATTAACTTGTTATTATCTATATATAAGCATGCATATTATCATTTATTTTGATTTTAACTATCATTTTTGCAGATGTTGACATCCTTGTTATTCATTTTATTACAATTAAAAAAAATCTTTTTCTTCTTCTTCTTCTTCTTCTTCTTCTTCTTCTTCTCATTATTATTATTATTATTATTATGATGATGATGATGATGATGATGATGATGATGATGATGATGAATAACACAAAGTATTTCAACATGAAAGAAGGTGTTATTAATGTGTGACAACGTCCTGTATCATAAGTACATCTCTATTATTGAAACAAACTAATCTGTGTGAAAATTGTGTAAAAAATCGTGGAGTTATGATCATATAGGCGGGCATAAAACACCTTCCTCATGGAAATAAACACACTGGGGCCGCATGGGATGTCCATCCAAGATGGAGACCAGTTAATATGTCAGCTCCAATTGGCAGCATCAGTCAATAAGGCATCGACGTACATTATGTCTATGGTTGGTAAAACGCATCATAAATAAAAGACAATAAAGCAGGAACATTACTGTTCCCAGTACATGCTGAGGAACCCCCATCTTAAAGGATCAAACCCTAGAGGTTAATGTGTAGAATTAAATATATCATGTATAAAATGAAAAAATCAAAATGATGTAAAAGACAAAATAGAGTAAAATAAAAAAATAAAAAATAAAATAATGATAACGTGAAGCTGTAATTGGAATAAAAACACTCACAGGTTATTCAGGTAAAAGCCAGACTCAATGGTAGGTCTTGAGTTTGTTTCTCTGTTGATGATGTCGATGAAATGTTTACATGAAGATCAAAGATATTTTTCTAAACTGATTTTGTTAACAAAGAGGAGAAACGGATGACTACGCTTTTATTTTTAAAGGCAGATCATCCAACCGGAAGTACATTTTCATTTCCGGGTCTCGAGGCTCTTTTGTTTTCCTCCCGCCGAGCTCAGTTAGCATGTTAGCTGCTCCGTCGTCCTGTGGTCTCAGAGTAATCCTGTAAAGTCTTGAGAGTTTTCTTCTCCTTCTTTGACTCTTGGATGAGGCTCAGATGTCCGGGTTCCAGGATCTTAAAGAGAGCAGGTTTGTTTTCTTTCTTCTTCTGTGAACTTGTTTCCTGTAGATGTAGCAGCTTAGCCTTTAGCTAACGTTCACATCCACACACAGCTCAGTGTTAGCAGCAGCTAGCTCAGACTGTTGGATCAATCAAAGGTCTGAGACTGAAGTTTCCTCGCTCTTCCTCCTGATCCTCAGAGAGCAGACAGTCGGATTTATTGGGATGCTGTTCAGTTCAGTGGTGAAGATCTTGTTGTGTGTCATGTTGCTGTTCAAACCACATTTTAGCTGCTTGTTAGCTGCTTGATTTGAGCTTTTAGATGCATGGAGCTGATTTGGAGCAAATGTCAACATTAAAATCTGCTGAAGGACTCAGTCAGAACTACAGCAATAAAGTGATGCTGAACAAAGTGAAGGAAAATCAAAGCTGGATTAAAGTTGGTGTTATTTTGTAGAGTTGTTGTTCCTGCATTCAGTCCATGGTAGTTTAATAGTCACAGTAAATAGTTGTAGTTTTTCTCTCCATGTCCTGTTCATACATGTCCTGACTGTAGAGCTGCTGTTTAATACAGAGCTGAGAGGATCAGCTGATGGGAGAGTTTTACAATACATGTTACAAGACATCAGAATCTATTCAAATGTTGTTATCAGGGCAAAATATCACGATTTCTTCTTCAGTTCAAATCCATTTTTGTTTTTAACAGTAAGAGCTCCAAGTCAGAAAGTCCAGTTTCTAATAAGTGTTATTTAAGTTATCATGGTCGCTGCTACATTTATGAACTTTAATATTTGACCCTGTGTTAGAAATAATGATAAATGAAACAGAGAGGGAGAGAGAAATGACTGAATGTCTTGATTCAGGCACTTTAACAAACTACAGGCTGATATCAAACCTTCTAAATACTTCTAACTCAACTTCTAACTAAGAAAAATATAAATTTGCAAGAAATGTAATTATCGGATTTATATGGTGAACTTCTCCCCGAGCATTGCATGGGATGCTGGGAAATGTAGTGACACAGTTTTGAAAAGGTCGACATCAATTTGCAAGTAAACTACATTTCCCATAATGCCGCGAATGAATGGAATTTGCTGTTATAAACTTAAATGTTTAAACATTAATCCGGATCAGATCAGGACCAAATTGGCTTCTTCCTTGGACCAAACCAAACCTGTGGTAGAATTTTCCTGTAAATCCATCCAGTAGTTTTTGCTAATCTTGCTAACAGACACACAATCAAACAGACCTTCGTGAAAGGATTACTTCCTTGTTGGAGGTAAAAATGCAGCTGCAAGGTTCCTGTCAAGCTCTGCTGGTTAATCCCACATCACTCTGGTTCTGGTTTCCCTCTTTTGGATTCCAGTGCAGATCAGTTCAGAGTCTTTCTAATAACCTGTGAGGCCTTCACTTAATTTGCACTGACTCAGGTTCAGGTTACTTTATTTGTACCCGTAGATAGATTTGTTTTGCAGTCTGTGAGATTCACACCACACAAACATAAAACGCCAAAGACAAGATGAGAACAAATTTTAAAATGAAACATTCAGTATTATTATTAAAGTGCTCTAGGTTTTATCATCACAGCAGATATGGGCATAAACGACATAAAAAGCAAAGGGGGGGGGGGGTACATGCGCACGTGTTGGTTCCAGAGGCAACCTCCTATAAAGTTATGGTCTACAATTTGGAAGCTTGGTACATCTTTATAACACCGTCTCTAGACCAAGAAGACTGAAAAAAATCCATCCAGTATATCCCAGCATGGCAGCATAATAGTTGACCAATCCAAACCGACGGGACCAGCGGTTCTGATGGTCCGTGAGTCCACCTCCTCCCACTACCTCTCTCATGTACTGGTGATCAGCTAGCAGCACAGCTACAGAAGCATCATGGAGCCGTGAGGCTGCTTCTTTACCTTCCAAAGAGAAGGAAACGTAAATGTTTCGAGGAAAAGGCTGAAGTAAGGAAGAAATATGAGCAATACAGGTCCCAACGGAGACTCAACACTGGAGAATCATATGGTGGAAAAAGCTGCAGAATGATTTGGGATTGTTGAACACTGCGCCGAACGGCCGGCCGCAGCACGGGCCAGCGGCTGGCAAGCGACTGGCTGCAGTACTGTTTGCGGCTGGCAAACAGCCGTAGCACTGGCCGCAACACTGGCTGCTGGCGTAGCACTGGCGCCAGCTGGCGAACAGCCACAGCACCGCTGGCCGACCTTCAAGCCCTGGCCGTTCCTCCCATGGTTGAAAAGGTAATAGCTTTGTTTACTACAGTGAGAGATGTCTGCTGAATGACTCTGGTTAGTCTGTGCCTGTACTGGCTAATGACTGGACGTTGTTGGTCGGAGCGGGTAGGCTCTGTCAATAGATTTTAGCATAAGTTAGCCAGTCATCGTTAGCATTGTAAACTGAGCTGATGAAGAAACATAAATCCTGGCCTACAATCGACTCTGCTCTGGTGACTCCAGACCCGCTTCACCGCCGGTCCAATTGAAATGGCTACTGCTGTGTGTTACAAGGGGGATGACTGTCATGTTTGTTACTTTCAGTTGAGCTGAGTTGTTTTTGAATTTGTTGTTGCTGCTATTTTATGTCAGCTGGCTCCTTGCTCAATTGGAGGGGCATGTTGTTAGCAGATGACACGAACTGGGGTGCGGGATCTTGAAACTCTGGGGGAGTGGTGAGTGAAGGGGGGTCAGGCTGCTTTTTTCAAATCTGTCTCAACAGCCAAACTGGTTTTCAGATCGTAGACCCTAGCATTAAGATCAAAGTTAAAAGATTAAAAAATTTAAAAGTATAAGTAAAGGCGTAAGTAAATTAAAGTGCAAGTGCATGAACAGATAAATACTTGTGTGCAAATAGGCTACAATTTATTCAGCTCATCAATAGCAGCAGGGACAAAACTATTTTTGCACCGATTCGTTCTGCACTTTGGAACAATATACCGCCGCCCAGAGGGGAGAAGCTGGAATTCACTGTGAAGAGGGTGGGAGTCATCATTTAAAGCAGAGTTTGCAATCCTCTGTAACTGGTTAATGTACAGGGATGCTGGATAGAGCTGAGGCTCCCCAATGAGACGACTTGCCCACTTCACTACGAGACCCAAGGAGTTTTTGTCCTTTAAGGACGTATGATTGAACCAGGACACCAAGGAAAAAGACAACACTGACTCAATAAAAGCACGATAGAACATAGCCATTAATGTTCTATCAATACGAAAGTGCGACAGTTTCCTTTAACAGTATAAACGCTGCTGAGCCTTCTTACACACCGCTTCACAGTTGGCTTCAAAGCAAAGTTTTGAATGGATGATTGTACCGAGGTATTTATATGACTGTACACTAGGGATGTGACAGTTTGAGAATTTCATATCATGGTTATCATTATTATGGCAGTATTGTTGCATTGTGCTCAAAATGTTGAAAATATACTCTGACACAGTCTTGAAATCATTTAACCCCTTTAATATTATAACTTTAGCAGTTCTTATGTCTTTTTGTCAGGAAATGTCCTTCAGGAATATTTGTTTAAAGTTTTTTCATCAGAAATAAAAGTAAATAATTCTGACAAGTATTTGTCTTTCTTATATTAAATACTTAAACTGTGTAATACAAGAAAAGAAAAAAACAGATTTGTACTTTTAACAGGTTTCTCTTCATAAACAATTTTAAATGAACATGTTCAAGGTTTTTAGATGGCCAAAATAAATGTGACCTATTTTACACTCACACGCTTTGTTTGCCTATAGCATTAGTGTCCATGTTACAGCTCGTTATATTAGACCATGTCCAGCCCCTTTTATATATTTTTTATTTTAACCTTTCATGATTCTGTTCTACTCTTCCCTTTCCATGGCAGATGTCCTCGAAATCTCCTTTAATATTTCCAAATTAGGATTGATTAAATCCATAAAATTACAAAGCATATATTTAAAAAGCATATTTAGCAGTGTAACAGTTGCATCCTCGACCCCTTTACTGGGTCTATAAGCAAACTGCATTGGGTCCATGGTACCATCTGTTGTTCTCAGGATCTCAGACCTGACCAGTTTTACTCATTTTACTTATTTTACTTATTGAAAGTAAAATGAAAGACCAGACTCATTTCTTTAGCACAGGATTTCAGTAGACGACCACAGATGTTATCTGGGCCTTGTCCTTTAGTTTGTGACTGAGTTCCTGTAATTTTTTTCTAGAACAGGGGTATCAAAACAGCAAAAAAATATAACATGACTACCATGCTGTGTGCTCTGAAGCCCTGTTAGAATTTTCATGCTCGCCCAGGCTGAGCCAAGATTATTAGCAGCCATCTTGCTTTCCAAGTCTAACTTATATTTGTGTTTTGATTTTATCATTTCCATCTTTAATTCTTTTGTTGCTGAATGCAAGTCAGATGCTGATCCATTTTTGAAAGCCATAGCTTCCCTCTGTATGCAGGATTTAACAGACGCTGAGACCCATGGTTTGTTGTTCGGGTATATTTTCACGCGCTTGCAATGGATAATCATGTCCCTGCAAAAAGCAACATATGCGCAGGTCACATCCACTAATGCGTCCAAGTCATCTCCACAAGAATGAGCAAAGATATTCCAGTCAGTACAGTTGAAACACTCCTGAAGAGAAAGTATTGAATCCTCTGACCAGACTTTAAAGGATAAATTCGGTTCCTGCAGCTTTTACATTGTTTATAGAATGAAGAAGAACAATATACTCACCCAGAAGGCTTTCCTGATACAAATAATGCTTCGGGAGTTATTTAGATCCAAAATCGAGCAGCAGACATCGATATAATGGTAGCCAATAGGGCATAGATCGCCGCTCCTAAAAACTGCATTAATTGTCCAAAAACTCATGCTTTTCACCAATATTCCACCATGATCCGCTTCGGATGGTCGCCATTGCAGCCTGTGTCACTCCACACAGCGCTGTGGGGCTGTAATGACCTCTGAACTGACTGTTTACGTGCCATGGCGCATGCGCAGTGCGGCTCATTGGATAAGACCGGTGGCCTACAAATCGACTATCTTCTTCCAGTTTTTGTGCAAAATGGACAGATATCTATCCGATGAAGATGTTGTGGAAGAGAACTTTGAATATGATGGGTGTCCTTACAGTTTCGAGCCAGAGTTTACCGGTGAGGAGCTCATAGAAAGGAGGAAACGGAGGCAGCGCTCCAGAGAGCACTGTGCATGCGCGAAGGGCACGTAAACACACTCTTGAGTTCAGAGGTCATTACAGCCCCACAGCGCTGTGTGGAGTGACACAGACTGCAATGGCGACCATCCGGAACGGATCATGATGGAATATTGGTGAAAAGCATGAGTTTTTGGACAATTAATGCAGTTTTTAGGAGCGGCGATCTATGCCCTATTGGCTACCATTATATCGATGTCTGCTGCTCGGTTTTGGATCTAAATAACTCCCGAAGCATTATTTGTATCAGGAAAGCCTTCTGGGTGAGTATATTGTTCTTCTTCATTCTATAAACAATGTAAAAGCTGCAGGAACCGAACTTCTCCTTTAGGGATGGTTACCGGATTAGGTACTTTAAGAGGTACCGACCGAATTCTGTAGGTACTACCGAGTATCGATTCACGTAAAATCAAAAGGTACCATGTTTAGGTACCTAAACACATCCTTGTGACTGTGAGGGAGTGGAAGAAGCAGGCATACTATTGGGTAGAGTAGGTGAATTTCCATACCGGACTTAAACGCAGCACAGCAATAGTGTTATGATGTCAGCAGAGATCTTAATATTAAACAAATTAATATTTATTTCCCCATAAACACAAGCAAAAGTACAGAAAATTGGTACAGTTGAGTACCGATACCGATTACCAGGTACCGGGCATCGGTATGGTATCGGTTCAAATGTGAAAGGTACCCATCCCTATTCTCCTTTAACGTCCTTGGTCCTCGTTTTCTCCCTCTTTAAAACAGTCTTGTATGAGGGAAGCAAAATGCATACAGTTATGATCCACGGAACCAAGTGGGGGAAGTGGAACTGACTTATAGGCATCTCTCACTGACCCGTAACAGTGATCCAGTATCTTGTCACGTCTGGTAAAACAGGTGACATACTGGTGATAGTTCTTGTGCACTTTTTTAAGACAGACATGATTGAAATCGCCCATTATAAAGTTCGGTGCATCAGGTGAAACAGCCTGCAGTTTCTCAACCCACCTCAAAGACGGTGTTGGTGGCAAAGGCAGAGTGAGCTCTTGAGTGAAAGTAAACAACAGCTATAAAAAGTTGAGGGAATTCACGGGTCAAGTAAATAGGCCTCAATGATACCGATAAGAGTTCCACGTGTGGCGTACAGATGTGCTCTCTCACAGTCACAGAGCTACGGTATTGTTTGTGCACATAGACACACACCCCGCCACCCTGAGCCTCCCCCATTACCTCTGCGTTTTGATCCAGACGGAAGGGAGCCCCAAAACCATCGATGTCCCGGTCGTGCTCACAGAGCCATGTCACTGTGAATGCCATGACGCAACAGTTCATAAAATCCTTATGTAAATGAACATTTCCCTGGAGTTCAGCCACTTTATTTCTCAGAGACTGGACGTTCCCCATTATAACAGAGGGCAGAGAAATCCGGTCGAGACGCTGTTTCCTCAGGCGTTGTCTTAGGCCCCATCCACACGAAGACAAGACACTAACAGTTTCCAAAATGATGGCCATAAAGATGACGGCATCCCAGAAGATGTGTGTGTCAAAATAAATGCACTCGATACGCATCAAAACGCTGTAAAACTATATCAGACCTCTTGGGCCGCTGTCATGACCTGGCTCAAAGACATGACAAAAAGCGAGGAGACGTACGGGTTTAACTAAAGATGAAATGATTTATTACAAACAAAGGCAATTAAATGAATTAACAACTGAAGCAAAACAACTAAACTAACAAAGAATACTAACTAAATGAAAAACATGGTGCGGCAAGGAATCATCCGGCTGTGGTTAGACAACCCAAAGCTGCAGTATGGACGGCAGCAGAGCAGCACACAGAAGCTCAGAGAGAGAGTGGAGGTCTGATGGCAGCTTTATACACCTGGTGGAGTGGCCAGATCCGCCCAGGTGTGGCAAACCCCACCTACCAGCCTGCAGGGGAAGACAAAACAGAACACAGACAAAACAGCAGGCCCTAGAGGCAGGAGGCCGTCACACCCCCCTCCATAAAACAGGGGTTCCAACCCCAAAACCGCAGACAATTCCTCTATAAAAATTTAAATTAGATTGATCCAAACTGAACAACTCAAAGTAGTGGAATACCAAATTTATATTTAAATTTTATTTTTTTTTAGGTTTTATAATTACCATTACTTTTTTTTTAATCCCAATGCATTTAACTATTTACAAAACTTACCTAGTCACTTTATCATGTTATAATTTACAAGAAAACTTACCTATTGCCCTTTTTATTTTTTTTTAAAAACTCCTTAACCTGCATCACCTCTCTCACACCTCAGCAACCTGGTACCTGGGAGCAATTTAAGAGGGGTAAGCGGAGACACAAGTGGAGACATAACTTTAAAAAAACAGCATAGTTAACTCACATGGCTACAATTTATTTCAAAGGCGCTCTGGACAATCGTCTGCCGTTGTCCAGAGCAAAGGAGTTCAGAAAGACACGTGGGTAATAAACTGAGTATAGAAATAAACTGAAACAGAGCGCACACAACCAAGCGCGCAGTGATCGTGCGTAATGGATACGCCGCGGAATAACGTGTGCTCTGGCACATCACCGTCAACAAATATACAGCACCAGAACGAGATCGAGGGAGTGGACCGACACAATCAATAATAAGGTGCTCAAACGGCTGACTTACGGCAGGAATCGGGAGCAAAGGAGCGGGTTTGATGCTTTGATTCGGTTTACCTGTGAGCTGACAGGTGTGACAGGTTTTAATGTGAGATGCTACATCCCTCTTTAAGCGAGGCCAAAAGAAGTGCCTGAGGACCCGGTTATAAGTTTTTCTCACCCCCCAATGTCCAGATTCATCATGAGCAAGTTTTAGCACGGACTCACGGAATTTAGAAGGAACAACAATTTGGATAATGGGGTCTCAGACTAAATCATCACCATGAGGCACCCATTTTCTCACCAACAGCTCATTCAGCAAAAAATAACCACGAGAATTATTTTTTACCTCATCTCCAGGCAACTCCATATCAAACAAACACTTCAAAGACGAATCTGCGCGCTGCTCCAATTTTAACTCCTCCTGCGAAACTGAGAGAGGGACATCAGACAAAGAAAAACACACCGAATCTGATACACTTTTAATTTTTACTGGATCAGAGACTGACTCAGGAATGCCACGTGTCACCGAACGAGTTACCGCACACGTGGTGAAAACTTCAGGAAGGCTGGTCTGATTCTCGTCTGGCTGTTTTTTCACCAGCGGAACAGAGGAGACATACAGGCGGAGGTGGAGCGTCAGCCCAGACACGCCCACCTGCCACACCATTACCCAAAATCAAGGTGATACCGTCAATTGGCAGTGCAGGACGCACCCCAACAGTTATCTGGCCCTGAAAAAGATCAGAGAACAACATCATTTTGTGCAGTGGGACTTTTAAAACTTTCATTCCCATTCCCAAAACTGGAATAAAACACCCAGTGTGGCTCTCTTCAGAAAATGGCAACACTGAAGCCAAAATGAAGGAGTCAAAGGCAGCAGTGCCACGCAGTATTTCAACAGGGACTTTAAGAGCACTTCCCACCAAAGAAAGCGTGCCCATCAAAAAACAAAAGGCAAGAAGGATCCAAGATCACCAGGTACAACTTTAACACACAGCCACACTTTCTCCTTGCACTCTGAGCGCTTTTGACATAGATAAGGCAAGACAAGCACCTATTGGTCGCCCCGCGGGTCCACTCCGTTTGGCTTTAGCTTTAAGTGCAAAACAGTCACTCTTAAAATGCCCTTTTTTGTGAAAGTAATTACAAATTTTATCCGACCTTCTCATATCGTGGTCTCTTAAATCAGACTTACCCAGAGGAACGGAATAACTCACGACACTGGCCTCTGTCCGCTCACCCAAACTGGATCTGTGAGTGCCCACCTCACCAAAAGAGCAACCGTGCGTCAACACATAATCATTGGCCAGAGCAGCAGCTTCATTTGCGTTTTTCACTTTCTGATCATTGATATGTTGTGCAATGCCCTCAGGGATGGAATTTTTAATTTACACCAACACTACCAAATCACACCAAGTCCTCAAATGTTTCTATTTTTAACGCGGAATACCAACGCGTAAAATGACTATTTAAATCACGAGCTTACTTGAGATGTGTCTGTTTATCTGATTTTTTCTACGTACGAAAACATAGGCGATCCGCCTCTGGTACGAGCTCAGAGGCTTTTAACACAGCAGATTTAACAAGGCCACAATCTTGACTGTCTACTGCGGACAGAGCTGAAGGCTTCCTGCGCTCTGCTGGTCAGCGCGCACTAAAGCATTAAAGTGTGAGCGGACTCGGGCCACTTTCTTGTCTCTGTGACGCATTCAAACAAGGAGAAAAAAAATCTCTGGGTCTTTCTCATGAAATTTTGGCAACAATCTAAGATTACCCAACACATCAAAATAATCAGAAGAATCGGAAAAACATTTGGACGCATCCAAACCAGCAGAACAATCTCCAGCTGACCTACCGCTTCTATTTAAATCCAGCTGGTACTGCTGAAGCTGGAGCTTTGTTTGCTCAGTTTGAAAGCGCAGCTTTTCAATAGCCAATTGTTTTTCAGCCTCAACTTGTCTCATTTTGTCATGCTCCAATTGCAACATCAAGGCCTCTTTCTGCTGTTTAAAAGTAAAATTAGAGGCTGCAATAAACGGCGGAGAAAAATCAGCAACAGGAGGCTCCGTAGCCAAAACACCAATCTTCAACAATTGCTCTTTCGTGCACTTATTAAAAAATTCCTCAGAAGGAACAGCGACGAAATCTTTAATATCAGAAATTTGAGTTATTTTACAGCAGCCCCAATCAAAGAAAAAAATGCACTTACCAAGCACGCAACCAAGTGGTATCAAACACCACACAAATACTTACCGAGCTGCTTTTAAGGTTTCAAAGCATTTTTTTAAAAGGCCAAACAAAAAGTGAAACACCCCAAACCCTGAATGTCTACCCCAGATCTAGCTTCAACCTCACATAGATGTCTTCACTGGCCTGCCGAGCTCGAAATGTCACCAGACTAAAACATGGTGCGGCAAGGAGTCATCAGGCTGTGGTTAGACAACCCAAAGCTGCAGCATGGACGGCAGCAGAGCTGCACACAGAAGCTCAGAGAGAGAGAGTGGAGGTCTGATGGCAGCTTTATACACCTGGTGGAGTGGCCAGATCCGCCCAGGTGTGGCAAACCCCACCTACCAGCCTGCAGGGGAAGACAAAACAGAACACAGACAAAACAGCAGGCCCTAGAGGCAGGAGGCCGTCACACCCCCCTCCATAAAAAAGGGGTTCCAACCCCAAAACCGCAGACAATTCCTCTATAAAAATTTAAATTAGATTGATCCAAACTATGACGTAAGTGGATCTGAAAACTTGCAGAGAGTCAGTAATCACGGAGCTGCGTAACAGCATTTCAGATCTTTACACTCTGGAACCTGGTTTCAAAAATCATTGTTTACAGACCCCCAAAGCTCCGTCTTTGTATGGATGATCCACAGATTTGGCAAAAACTTCTGCATTTAGACCTCGGTTTGGCTTGGTGTGGACATAGCCTGAGACCTCCACGTTTACCCTGCTTCCTCTTTCTAGTCCCCCTTGCTTCATTGGCGTTTCTGAGGAGACATTCCAGTATCTCAAACATTTGGTCAGCTGGCTGGGCTAACGTGGCTGCGTTTAGCTCCAGCAGCACGTCCCTGGTGTATTGAGTCCTCATTTTCACCTGACACGCTGTCATGCCGGTGTTGCAGGTGAGCAGCCAGAGTAAAAGAAGCCACAGCGAGACTATATAGAGAAGATCTACTACGATGAATAAAACAAGGAGCACTAAAACATCCAAGATAAAGAAAAAGACGATAAAATCCCAACAAAAGACACTAAAAGACGCTAAAAATACATTAAGAACACACACAAAGACGCCGAGCTCTCACTCACTGCCAGTCACTGCATGCACATGCGCCCGGCACATGTCTGACTCAATGAGCCCATATTCCCCCAAAATACTTCGTAAATAAAGTTGATTATATTATTATTCTCATGTTCAGATTTCTGGGTCACTTTTATTTTGGAGGGAACAAGTGGAAGTGTTGTGCTGTTCTGTGTCACTCACAGTTTCCTGGTGTTATTATTTCTTAACAATAACACAGTTTAGGTGATCTGGAGAAAGTTCCTGCACGGACTGGGTCTCATAGGAGGATGTGAGTCTGTGGAGCAGCTCCTCTGAGTGACCTGCAGAGGGCAGCAGCACGTGAGGCATCCAAAGAACCTCCATCTCTGACCTGAGGAGGGCAGCAACGTGCCCTGACTGCATCCACTCTGCCAGAACCAACAGAAGAAGAAGAAGAAGGTCATCCGTCATTTCCTTCTCCTGGTGTATGTGGACCATGGAGGGGTTTCAGGATCTGAGACAGTTATTCAGACGGCGGCTTCAGGCTGCGGTCAACAGAGACCTGTGTGGACCGAGAGAGACCTTGGAGTGTCAAGAGGAGCTGCAGAGACAGAGGAGACTGCTGGCTGTGATCCTCACACCTGAGATAAAGCTCCAGAGAGTAGGTGAGTCTGCTTTCAGCCTCCATTTCCACTTTGGCTGGGTGTGTACAGTTTTTTACTGATTTGACT